>OX424572.1:172053494-173270656 GCA_949152435.1 Gastracanthus pulcherrimus | reverse complement strand
GTTATATGTCAAGGGCAATTAAAGGTTGAAAAATGCGTTTTTTTTTTAATATTTTGAGATTTTTCCAACATTGTTTGATTTATAACTCAAAAACTAGGGACTTTTGAGAAAAAAGTGTAAGAACATTTTTTGGTCAAAGTAAGGTAAGAAATATAAAAAAAAATTTATTGTGATATTAAGATTCTAGAAAAACGTCACAATTATTTCAAAATAAATAATCTTGAAATCTAGTTTTTCATATTTCCTTTAATTGAAGGCATCGATTCTAAAACGTCCTTAGCGCTCGGCCCGGCTACCGTTATATCAAAATTGACGTCATGGTGACCAAAATTTGCAATTTTACGGAAATGCATTTTAAAAAATAGTATCGTGCAGAGGATCAAAAATGGCAACTTTTTATATATATACTTTGTTTGTACAATGTTTAGTATTTGAAAAAAAAAATAAAAACGGCAAAATTTTAAATCTTATTTGCACCACGTTTTTTAAACTTAGCTCGCTGCAGCTCCGACAAATATGAACGGATCTTGCTTATTTTTTGCATAGACTCGTAAAATAGTCTAGCGCTGCTAATAAACTCATAGATAGTTAAATATTAAATATTTTTCATTCAACAATTTAATTGCAAACCAGTGAGCTACCTTTTATATGGTTAAGTATGTTCAACGAAAAAAAGTATCGAGGGAAGTTTAAGACTCAACTAACTTTCAACGAGACATTTGTTTGTTAACATTTGAAGAAGTTTCTCAGAAAATTTCAGATGAATTGGATGAAAAGTGGCAAAGATAGAGCGATTTTTGGCGCAGTGGAGATTTTCAAGTACAGAATACAATATTAGAAAATATGATTGTAAGAAAAGAATCGACACAAGAATTAAAACGTTTACAGTGGCAATTTCATTGTAACTACAAAAGCACTAGTATCGATATTTTTCGAAAGTTTGTTTGCAGTATTTTCCAAATTGGAGAACGAAGAATAAAAACGGTTCAAGAAAAAATGGTAAGTGGCAAAACGATGTCTGATAATAGAGGAAAACAAGATAATCACAAGGTAAAGCTAACTGAAGATGTCAAAACTTTAATTCTGGAACATTGTAAAAGCCTTCCGCATTCTGAGTCACATTATACTAGAGAAAGCTCAAAGCTTTACTATTTTCTTGATACATCGTTAACATTACATTCACTCTATTTTTCCTTTTTGGATTTTTATGCAGCTGTAACAGGGAGTGAAGCTATTCCTATTGATAAAACAACATATTTTAATTATTTTAATCATTTTGTGAATTTCTCTATTGGTCTGCTACGTACTGATGTATGTGATCTTTGTTTTACTTATGAAACTAACAAAGGACGAGAAAATGAGTATTTTGAACATATCGTGCAAGTTGAAAAGTATAAAAACTTAAAAAATTCAATGTTGTCCACTGTAAATGTACTAAAATGTGAATTTGACTTTGGTCAAAATTTGCCATTGCCAAAACTACCAGTTAATTCTCAATTTTGTCGTCGTTTAGTTTGGATGTATTTGTTTAATGTACACATTTTCGATAGTGATCGAAGTTACATGTTCCATTTCCTTGAAGGGATTTTAAAAAAGGGCGCCAACAGCGTATGTAATATGGTTGAGTATGCGATAAGGAAAGAACTACAACTAAACGTCTTCGATAAAATATTTTTATTTTCTGATGCTGCAGGAGGTCAAAATCGAAATTACATTAATTTGAAATTCTTTTCATTTTTATCTTACAAATTGCAATTAGAAATCCAACATTTATTTTCTGTTAGAGGGCATTCCTACTGCCAGTGTGACCGAAATTTCGGTTTGTATGGTAGTAAGAAAAAAAAGCAAGAAAGAATCGAAACAGAAAATGATTATGTGCAACTAATAAAAAATTCTAGAAATCCTCCATTCGAAATGGTTGCTATTTCACAGTGCGAAGTAAAAGATTATGAAAAACTGTTTGCGAAAGACGAAGACTTGCAGAAAAATGTAATTAAAATAAGCAAAGTTGTTAGAATTGTATATTTTCCTAACGGACAAATTGATTTGTATTACGATTATGATGTCAATCCAATTACAATTAAACTAAGAAGCAGCAGTGAAGTAGATTTGTCGAAAGTATCATTAGCTAAAAAGGTAGGAATAACGAAAGAAAAAGAAAAGGATTTTAAACATTTATTGCAATTTTGTACTACTAATGGGCAACATTTTGGTGAAAAATTTTTAAAAACAACTTCTATGAAAACTGTTGTCAGTAAAACAAAGAATGTGAAAGAAGAACATGGTAACAAAAAAGTTCGAAAAACGGAAGTTGTCTCAACAAAAAGAAGAAAAGTAAACGACGAACAAAAGCAAAAATTAGAATTAAAAATTAATAAAAAAGAAAAGAAAACAAAAACGATAAAAGGAAAAAAAAAGTAATATGTTTTTGAAACGCGTTGTATGTATTGCGACTAAATTGTAAATAAATCTTAATGTAGAAATATAAATAAATATAAGTATTAGTTATTTGAAGTTTCTAATTTACTGAACAATGTCAAAAATCTGTGAAATTTATATGTTTCCCAGAAATTTATATTTTTAAAGATTGTAATTTACTATTCAATTCATTTACGCTGCAATATTCTTTTTAATGTGTGTGAATTTCATTTGAACGCTTTACTATAACCATTTATTATCTAGTGTATATAACATTTAGAATTAACAATAATTTCTAAAACTTTCGTACAAAGATTTAAAAATTCAACAACTTTATGAATAACTGCCGTTTGATTTTGCCTTTGCTTTGTTTATTTAATTTCTTATTGTTTCATCAGATACTTATTTTTCTTAACTTCTACACTATAAATATACAGTATTAAATAGTATGATTTGATTAAGTATGTATTTTTAAAAAAAAAGGACAGCAAATCTTCAAGTAAACGGCATTATATGACTGACATACGCTGCGAGCGTCATGTATCGCGCGGACCCGCTAATGTTCGCGCGGAGCGTGCAAGTTTGGCAAAATCGCTCTATCTTTGCCACTTTTCATCCAATTGATCTGTAATTTTCTGAGAAACTTCTTCAAATGTTAACAAATAAATGTTTCGTTGAAAGTTCACTGAGTCTTAAACTTCCCTCGATACTTTTTTTCGTTGAATATACTTAACCATATAAAAGGTAACTCACTGGTTTGCAATTAAATTGTTGAAAGAAAAATATTTAATATTTAACTATCTATGAGTTTATCAGCAGCGCTAGACTATTTTACGAGATTATTCAAAAAATGAGCAAGATCCGTTCATATTTGTCGGAGCTGCAGCGAGTTAAGTTTAAAAAACGTGGTGCAAATAAGATTTAAAATTTTGCCGTTTTTATTTTTCTTTTTTCAAATACTAAACATTGCACAAACAAAGTATATATATATATATAAAATGTTGCCATTTTTTATCCTCTATACGATGCTATTTTTAAAAATTAATTTCCGCAAATTTAAAAATTGGTCACCATGACGTCAATTTGTATATAGCGGCAACCTCAGCCGAACGCTAAGGACGTTTTAGAATCGATGCCTTCAATTTTGGAAATTTAGTACGGCAAAATGATTAAACGCTCAAATATCTCTTGTATATTTATATTTAAAAACAAAATAATCTGACACATATCCTTTATAATTTTTTACCACGAATTCAATGGTGATATTAGATTTTGAGCCCGATATATTTGTAAGGCCCATTTAAGGCCCAACTTCTTTTTTTCAATTTAGAATCTATCTTTTTTATAGCACTGTGTGACCTAAACCCACACTTAGGTCACGCTTATTCGTGACCTAAGTGGCGCTTTATTACACAGTGTAATAATGAATTCACATAGGCCACAGATCCGTAGTATCCTATAATAAAGACTAAAAACACTCAAAATAAACGTTTTCGTTCATAATAATAGAAAGAAGAAGTAGTAAACCAGGTAAATACGCATGCCAAGAATCAGAGAATAATTATAAATCCTTAAAATAATGCTTCAAATTAAGAGGTTAGTTCAACTGATTGTATTATGACAATTTGGCGCGTATTTTGAATATTCAATCTGGAATTCAATTTAAAATTCAGTATTAATTTTTTTTTTCATAATTAATATTATAAATTTATTAAACTTTAATTTAAAAAATTTCAAGATAAGGTAAATAAATATATTCAAATTAACTGTTACTAATAAAAATTTATTATTTTTTCAAAAAACAAAATATCTTATTTATTTAAGGTTCTATTCAAACAATGTATAAAGGTTGACATTGATTATTAATTAACTAATGAATTTTTGTTAAATAATAATTTGTTTATACAATTTGTTATTTCCTTAATTTATTTTGTATGTTTTTTGGATTATATTTTTTTTTATGCGGGGGGGCTACGCCGCCCCTCGACCCCCCCCTCCCCCCGCCCCGCCCACACCCGCACCCTACACCCTCCCCGATGTCGGTGGCGGGTTTATGTCACTCGTGCTACAAAATAGTATACGTTACTCGTGACCTAAGTGACCATAATATATCACTTAGGTCACCTGTATCGTAATATACTATTATTACATATTCGATTTCCTCATCTCAAAATACATAGGAATACGTATTTAGTTTATTTAAATCAACTACCTGATTTCAGGTAGAGGAAATCCTAATTTTTATAGGGTCTAAACTAATCATGTTAGTTGTAATGATCAATATAAATAATTAATAAACTAAAAATGCATCCGTATGTATTTTGAGACGAGGAATTCAAATATATATTAAAATAGATATGTTCTCATTTAAAAAAGTGAAGTTGGGCATTAAATGGGCCTTAAAAATATATCGGGCCCAAAACCTAATATCACTATTGGAATCCTGGTCGAAAATTATAAGGGATCTGTGCCACATTATTTTGTTTATAAATATTTTCCAATAGATATTTGAGCATTTAGTCATTTTCCCGTTCTAAATTTCCAAAATTATACCATCGTGACGTCACAAATCAACTGGCCAATAGAAATCATTTTGAAATATTTCACTCGAAATTCAAAATCGCACATATAAAACACATACACTTTATTCAATAAATTTGAGTTGTAAAGATTCTGAAAAATACTTTACTGTCAATAATGAACCATTTTCTAAGTGATTTATGCATTTTTGATAATCATTTAAAGTCCCAATTGTAGTTTTATTTAATTAAACTATTTTATCAGTTTTATGAGGGTTTAGTTTTTGACAAATGTTCATGTTAAAATTTAAGGTGGCTTTTTATAAAACTTTTTATACAAATATACCTAGATATTATTGTAACTTTCCGAAAATGTTATTTGAACATTAAATTGTCTATATTGGAAATGGGTGTTAAATAAATGATAATACACAATGTATATTTCAAATAAAATAACTTTCGTTTATTCAAACTCGCACAAGGAAGGAATAACGTCAGTAATGTGCGACTGCTCTAGCTAGATGCTCTAGTACGACTAAAAACACTTGACAAAAGGGCATAAGAGAATATCGGGGCTGACGCATATAGTTCCCCACTCTTTTCTATATCTCGCATTTCAGTTTATGTCTTTGGGACATTTCTTAGTAAGTCAATTCATTTTTGTACGAGCATGTAGTAGTATATAACTACAGTTACACACATAGGTATGCTAAAGCATAGCGATATTTCAACACGCCCCCTCAAAAATTAATCGACTAACAATTAAACTGAAAAACTAATAATGTGCCTTTATATCTGTTTTGTATGCACATACAATTTATGTACAGATTTTATATAACAATTATATTTGATCAATATCAACTTATATATTATAGACTAGACAATCATCCTTCCTTGTATTTTCTCTGGGGAATTACATATGGTCCAACATATGTTGTATAGATTAGGGAAAACCCAGAAAAATCTAATCAGACCATTTATGATGCTAAAAGTACAATCATCATTTATATAATTATCACGTGTATATTACAGAATTATTTTTCTACTTTTACATAAAGTAATTCATAACAATATATTATTTATATACTTAAATACGTATACCATGAGAAACGTCATTAATAAAACGAAATTCAAATTCTTAGTTTTATAAAAATAACTGTTAATAACAGTTTTATAAATACATATTCCAATTTATTACTTATTGAAATGTATTCCTATTAATCTGTTTCTAATATATATATAGATTATAAAAAATATACATTTTATCAATCGTAATACACTTTGATATTTTATGATTCGTTTGGTTGTTTGCAGTTTTAATACAACCATTATTATTTCCATAAATTATAAATATGATTAATCTTTCATTTACATATTTATAGTCACTTTTATTGTACTATTATTGACTTTTATTACAATGCTTTTCTAATTTTGTTCTTAAAAAAAATTATATATTCTGTTTTAGTTTACACTATTTATATTATTTAAACAAATAATCTGTGGTATTCTTTTTAATTATTATTAATTCTGTAATCAATATCCACTTAATCAATTCAAATATAACTAATATTTCATACAGATATCAAAGTACCTCTTTATTTTCAGATCATAGCTTAAAATATTTTACTGCTGTATTTTCTATTCAAATCATGTGCATATTATTTACATGGAATAACCAATATTATTTTGTAAAGGGGCATCATACTTTTACTCAGAAATAAAACTTTATAATAACTTTAATAAATAATCTTTGCGTATACACTGTCATTCAAGATCATACTACTTTCATTGCACATCAACCTTTTCTTTCTATTGCTATGAACTTTAATATAGATATTATGATATTATTTTTAATACAGTATTTAACAGCTATGTTTTGAAAACCTTTTTCTCTTTTTATAATAGCAAAAAACTAAAACAAATGTTTCTTAAATTAACATTTTATACATTTACTAAAGCTCTACTATGTCTTAAATTACATCATAAGTTATTGAATTTACAGATTTAACTGTCATATACCACTTCATTAGTATCTCTCATTAAATTGTTCTTTTAATACAATTTACAAAAATCAAAACAGTTTGTATTTGTATATGATATAGTTATAAACTGAATTAATTTATGCATATGCCTTATAAATCAGATATCTGAGATTTTTACTACTAAAGCAAAAATTTTAGTACTCACTAAATATTTTATATATCATTCTTAGCATAAAACTTGAATAACATTTCAAGTTTTATATTTTATGGATTTACAAACAATTCCTTATTTGTAATATTAAGTATCCATTTACTATCACATATATTTTTAATTATATATTTTGTATACTAAACCTTAAATAGCAAATATGTTTTACTATTGATAGCATATTCTTATTAAATGCTACCTTATTCGTATTCCATAAGATTATATATAGTCCATGTGCAATTTTATTATCATAGAAATTCTATAATAGATGTTTTATCCTACCACTCTATTTAGACTCCGTTACCAATTCATATTTTTCTTCGATTCAAGCCTCGATTATTTTATCGTTATAGGCGTATTTATAAATATTCGTTTTTGTTACGAATTTATTTCGTTTTATTAAATTCAGACTTATTATGGCAAATTAACCCATTTGTTCTCAAGCGGCCATTTTATAGTCAATTGGTTTTTTTCCTAAAAAATTGACAAAAAAAAATAATAATAACCGCTCTTACCGATTCTGAAGTCAGAATTTTTAAATTTCCGTTGGAAAATTTCAAAATGGCGGTTTTAGGCAGAAAACCAATCGACTATAAAATGGCCGCTTGGGAAGAAATGGGTTAAGATTGTCACTATTTTGCACATCAGTTTCCGTTTTTCTTAAATATCGAATTTACTATGATAGTTTTCTGAAAAAAACAAATTCCGATTTATTTATAATTCAATGCACCTGATTTTATAATATCTAATTGTCTGATTAATCCATACCAGATTTAATATGCCAAATCATCTAATTAATCAATATCAGATTTAAAAAGGCTTTATGCAATGTAATTTATAAATATCAGACTTTTCAAACAAAATTATCTTATTTTTAATATTCAATTTTATAAACAAAACTATCTGATTTATGAATAATTATCGAATTTGTAGAATAATTATCGGATTTCTCATTATCAGATTTATTTGACTATAATCGTCGGATTTCTTATTACCAGATTTATTTGATTATAATCATCTGATTTCTTATTATTAGATTTCTTTAACCGTATCATCTGATTTCTTAATATCAGATTTCTTCGATTATTATCATAATTATCTGATTTCTCAATATCAGATTTATTTGACTATAATCATCTGATTTCTTATTACCAGATTTATTTGATTATAATCATCTGATTTCTTATTATCAGATTTCTTTAATCGTATCATCTGGTTTCTTAATATCAGATTTCTTCGATTATTATCATAATTATTTGATTCCTCAATATCAGATTTATTTGACTAAATTCATCTGATTTCTTACTATCAGATTTATTCGATTAAAATCATCTGATTTCTTTCTATCAGATTTCTTTAATCTTATCATCTGATTTCTCATTATCAGATTTCTTTAACTATATCATCTGATACATCAGTATCCGATTTATTTAACTATGGCCATCTGATTTCTTAATATCCGATTTATTTAGCCATAACCATCTGGTTTTGTAATATCAGATTTAATAATCATCTTCTGATGTATCATCATCAGATTTATAAATATTTACTCATTTTGACATAATGTTCAGATGCATTAGTTTTATTATCATAAGAGTTTTTTTTAATGCAAACTCTTTATAGTACTTTTTCAAACCTTCTACACTTTGTATGTGTCTAGTTTCTATTCAACTAAAAGGCATAGCGCGTTTCTTACACGTAAGAATTATACACGTAATTATTGTACACAATTTAGCATTGGTTAAATTATATATAGATATATTTGACCAATGCTAAATTGTGCACAATAATTACGTGTACAATTCTTATGTGTAAGAAACGCACTATGCCAACTAAAATAGATCTAAGCGATTTATCATTAACTATCGCTTTTAAATTTGTAATTAATTACTTTCATAAAACAACAAATTATTTATTTTAATTTCAGCCTCTTTATAGTACCGTGATTCATATGTTTGTTTGACAATGATTATTGCATAAGTTTTTTTCTTTCCTTTTAATAATCATTTTAATATCTACTTTTGGAAACATCAATAAACTATAATATATAAAATTTGTGCAATAGTAAATCTATGCCTTTAAGTCTTTTATTTAATACCAAAAACATTCTTTTATGTTTTAGTTTAATTTACCAATTTTAATTTAAAATGAGTCTAGCCTTTGTTTCGTTGCTGTATTAGTTTAAATTAAATTCATTAAAATACAAAACATTTTCATTTATAGATTATAGAGTGATTAGATTATAAACATTTTTTATGAACTATAAACAACGGACTTTAATCAAACATATACCTTTACACATTAGTGAAATATAACTTTTAAATGTAGCTTATGTAATTAATAATTTATTTATATTCTAGAAATTGTATTCTATTGTATAAACTTTACATTTATGCCACAATATATCTATCAAGTTATTTTGATAATTTTATGTATTTCAATAGATATTTTACATTTATCTACTTTAAAATTTATAGATATTTCATTGTTGAACTGCTTACCATTTTCAATCACTTTTACCGTCTTATTTCCAATCGTATACAACATGATCATTTTAATGAAAACAATCTTAGTTTTCATTTGTTGTATTTTTTGTTCAGACTTCTCATATGGAGTCATAAATATGACTTTAGTTCGACTTGCGATGCGGCACGCTCCAACGCGTCACCTCGGACTTCATAGAGGGCTTGACTGGCTCGACTGGAATCTCGACTAGAACAATGAGGCCCTTATGCCTGCCACATGTAGTCGACAATTTCGACTTTTCTTCTCTGCGTCGTAGTTACGGAAATTCCATTCTTTGTCACAGACTTTTACAAGCCAGTGATTGTAATTTAACAAATCTCTGAAACAAATCATTTTGTTAATAACAACGATTTTATATAAAAAAAACTTCACTGTTAAGAAGAAAAATTATTTTCTTATCTTTGAACTTTCATAGAATAAATGTTTTATCATAAAGACTTTGCCATGTGGCATTCCAATTTATACTTCTCCAATAATTATTTTATTTTACTTGAAGTTTTCCTTGTACTAATATCTTCGGTTTAACAGATTCATCTTTCACAGTGATAATCCATTGTCTCCTTCTTCATCTTTCTGTCGTATAATCCTTTTCAAGATTTATTCAGCATGTTCAGAATGCTTTTCGACATTTCGATGACAGATTAGTCTTCCTCTTAAAATTTCATGCGTCTGCAGGCTTAGAGATGTCACAGTGCTGGAGTCACTACTCTCACTTTGCTGTAGTAGCTTCGTATATAATAATTGTCTTTTATTAAACATTTGTTTGTCTCATTTCACACGTTTTTCACTTATTCTTCTCGATTAAAGTTTTATTTCTTTGTGCACTAAAATGCACTTTCACAATGAACACAACGATCGAGATTTTCAATATTAACAGTTATTTAACCACGTATCTGGGTCCATAACTTATTGGAAATGAGTGTTAAATAAATGATAATACATAATGTATATTTCAAATAAAATAACTTTCGTTTATTCAAACTTGCACAAGGAAGGAATAACGTCAGTAATGAGCGACTGATCTAGCTAGATGCTCTAGTACGACTAAAAACACTTGACAAAAGAGCATAAGAGAATATCGGGGCTGACGCATATAGTTCCCCACTCTTTTCTATATCTCGCATTTCAGTTTATGTCTTTGGGACATTTCTTAGTAAGTCAATTCATTTTTGTACGAGCATGTAGTAGTGTATAACTACAGTTACACACATAGGTATGCTAAAGCATAGCGATATTCCAACAGTCTATATATATATATATATATATATATATATATATATATATATATATATATATATATATATATATATATATATATATATAAAGAAAATCGAAGGTCAATGACCAAGTTATTGAAAAACTAAGCTTAAAAAAGTCAGTTTTAACACATAACCTTATGGAAATGAGTCGTGTGTCGCTTTTTAGTAAATTATAAGAAATGGGTTATTAAAAAATTTAATATGAAATTAAAGATTTTTCACGGGGAATCTAATTGCGTGATGAAATTTATGTGTAATAATAACTCTAAAAAAAATTAACTTTAAAAAAAGTGAAAGGTTAGGCGAGTTTGATGTATTCCGCAAAATTATCATGGAGCAATACAATAATCTATTTGATAAGGTAAGCCATAGATTAAAAAAGTAATGAGATAAATGGAAAATAGTCAAGTTTTAAATACATAAATAATTATAAATAATTTAACAACGAACTTACAGATAAAATAGAACTGAGATCAATCAAACAAAGTCAAGTTTATTATATTTAATCATAATAAAGCAAAAATATTGTTGTGTTCAATCAAGGGCTTACTTAACTTTAAGTTACGTTATATAATGATCAATTACAAACAATTCTCAAGATACTTACTACGTAACTTGCCATGCCCGTGTCATTTTGTTTATTGGTGAACAACAAAAATTTTCTTTTTATATGTTAGAACGTGATATATATCTAATTCATTAATATTTTAATCTTTTCGCACATTATATTGGTACTTATACATAGTTTTTGAATATACAAAAATAGATATAAATTATTTAAAAATTAATTGTCTCTACATATTTACTTATTTTAAAATGAATAAAATTTTCATAACTTATGTGTAACTTCTACAATTTGTTTAGACATTAGGAAAATTATGTCATATTATACACTTTTTGTTAACTACATTTACAAATATGTGTTATGTAATCATCATTGATAATACATATCATTATATCAAAAAAACATTTTTATAAGTTTACGTACGCAAATAAGTTTGTAGAAAGTTTCTGATGGACAACACCATAAACAAAATAAAACGGGCATGGCAAGTTACGTAGTAAGTATCTTGAGAGTTGTTTGTAATTGATCATTATATAACGTAACTTTAAGTTAAGTAAGCCCTTGATTGAACACAACAAAATTTTTGCTTTATTATGATTAAATATAATAAACTTGACTTTGTTTGATTGATCTCAGTTCTTTTTCATCTGTAAGTTCGTTGCTAAATTATTTATAATTATTTATGTATTTAAAACTTGACTATTTTCCATTGATCTCATTACTTTTTAATCTATGGCTTACCTTATCAAATAGATTATTGTATTGCTCCATGATAATTTTGCGGAATACATCAAACTCGCCTAACCTTTCACTTTTTTTAAAGTTAATTTTTTTTTAGAGATTTCAGTCCTATCAGTAAATTTTTTCGATAGAATATAGTTTAAGATGTTGAAAAGCAGTACATTTTTTAAGGATGGCTTTTTGTCAAATTGTCAACCGATTATGTTCCTGTTTGTTAAAAAAATCCCTTTAGGCGGTTTTTATAGGTTCTTTCTTCAACTTTAATTTGTTCTTTAGAATATTAAAATCGGTTGAATAGTTACGAAGTTATGATGTAAGATATGAAAATATGCAAATGAGGAATAACGGTGCTGTTTTGGGGTAAAATCGAACAGGTAAAAAGATATAATGAAAGTTCGATTTGCAAACAAAAAGCATTTTTTTCACATCAATATATCAAATAACAATAAGTAAACTTATACAAAAATCATATGACCTATTGTAGCTATTCAAAATATATGTAAACTATTAAGCATCGTTAAAGGCAAATATGTTGCATTTAAAATCGTTTGAAAAACGCTAAAAAACTGGTGTTATTGTTTTTGTTTTCTATGCGTAATAAAAATTAGAGTAATTTATTTAGATAGTAATTCTATAAGTTATATAATGATAGCAATAACTAAAAGAATTAATAATGTGCTTTATGTACCATCTTGGTAATAATAACGTATCGTTTCGTTATACCCCAATTGAGTGCTCCATTATACCCCAATGATTTTGAACATCAAGATTTTTTATGTATTCGGATAATAATTTTTAACTACTGTTATATTACATTAATTTCAGCAGTATCGTAGGAAAATATTCTTTGCATAGCAATAAACTGAAAGAAATCTTTTCTTATTGAATTGCATCATGTTTACGCTATTTAGAGCACATTTCATTTTAGTGCACCGTAATACCTCAGTCTCCCCTATATTTTTAGCAATAATAAAAGAAATAAATAATGTAGAAATGTGTATTTATTGCAAATAATGCAATGTTATTTACATACAAAAAACTTTCAGATTGACCTTTAATAAAGGATTTATGTGGCGTAATATTTTAAAGTCTTTATTTGTCAGTGAATTAAGGTAAAATTAGAATAAATTATGATAAAAAAGGTTGAACGTTATTTAATTTATTATTTATTGCTATGTATAATTTTTGAGTATTTTATTTTAATTTTTTAAGTGATGGTTTTTGTGTATTTAATTTGTTTGACGTTTAATATATATTGCATGACGGTGATGTTTTCTGGGGAATATTTTTCAGAAATTTTTCTGTCTTAAAGACAAAGCTTTGAAACGATGTAAATTTTTTAATCAGATATTTCAATAAATTTCGGGGTTCCTGAGTCAGAAAAATCGCGTTTTAAAAAATGTCTATATATGTACGTGTATATAGGGGAGACCGGGGCATTTCGTCCATGGAGCTGGTGCGTCTATGGGGCTGATTCGTAATAGCAAATATATTTAACTCAAATGCTTAAATTTTGAAATGTTGTTTAGAAATATTAATATGTATACAAAGAGACGTTTTATACATAGGTTTGAACAGTATATCGTACTATTTTTATCAGATATTTTTAAGTTTTTTTTCAAGTATTTGAAATTTTTTTTATTTTATTACTTTCTTCTACTTCTAATGGCGTTTGCATATTAAGATGAAAATCCAGTGATTTTAAAAAAAGTTGACCTGTTAATCCATACACTAACATTTTGAGGACTAATTATTGGTCATGAAATAAACTAAAATGTTAATTTTGAGCCCTATTAATAAATATTATATCAATTTATAAAATAAATCTGAATAATTATTATTAAAAGACAGGGTTTTTAAAAAAGTTCCTTGCACAAACCAGTTTAACCAAACACGTTAAAATAATTTAAGAACATTTTTCAACTGTTATTGGAAAAAGTATTTTTTTTCGGCAGTATATATTCAATTCGTGATTAATAAAATTTAATAAAACATTTTTTAAACTTTAAAAATATATAAAACCAAGTAATTCAACACAAAAAATTGGCGAATAAAATATTTAATATCCGCGCATTTCAAAATAAAATATTACCCTCTTTTTTAAATACTTTAAGGTTTTTGTTGACCGGAAAATAGGGTTTAAGTCTGATTTCAATTAACCAAGGCCATTTTATTCCTTACAAAATTTCACCGCAAGGAAATTGTATAATCAGTCAGCACATCGTAAAATCTAATTGTTTGTAACAAATTACACAATTTCACGCGAATTTCGATAAACAATTAGACTTTACATTGTACTCATTGATTATACAACAATTTCCTTACGGTGACTCCACCCTGAAATTTTATAAGGAACAAAATAAGCCTTGGTTCATTGAAATCGAACGAAAAATAAAAAAGTTACACGTCTCGACTAAAATTGTTTTAATTCTCAAATTAAATTGTTAATATCTGCGCTACCAATGTGTCTTTTTGTTTCCTACTTAGTAGAATACCACTCTTTCAGTTATACTTGAGTTGGGTGTATCAAATGGAAAGAACAATAAATAAAAATTCATTGCTAAAAGTTCTATTTTCAAGTCGACAACTACCTTAATTTATATTTTCTACAAGTTTTAAAAATATCCATTAACTTGAGTTGCGCCAGAAACTTTTTGAAGTAAAAAAAATATGTTTCTAGAAATACGCGTTTAAAGTTTTTATTTCTTTTTTTTGGCAAAAAATAACTGGAGTTCCATACAAAAAATTCCTTAAATAATTCAGTAAGAATCAAGACTTATTATTTTTATTTTATAAGATTTTTACGCCTGGTACACTTAAAAAAGTGTAAAATTGCTTAAGTTACCAATAAAGGAAGATTTCCGTTGACAGATCAGCCCCGCGCAACTGTAGTCTATCAACTCTAGCAAATTTATAAATAAGTCTGAAAAAAATTTTTTAGATAAAATTATAAAGTTTATATCTACGTTAAACAGGATTTAGATTTTAGAAAATTATTAGAATAGGCAATCGTAAAACATATCGATGAATTAGCCCCGGTCTGCCCTATGTATGTGTACGCATGTATGGACCAAAATTTGTGTTCACTACAACATTTTAAGGGATACTACGCGCTCATTTTTGCAGACATATTACATATGTTTGAACTTATAACTCATTACATTTTGAAGCTGAATGGATAATACTAGACTAATTGTTTAATAAAAATAATAATTTAGTAAAATTTATAAAAATTAAAACAACTTTTGTTGTCATTTTATACGTTAAACTTGTCAATAATATGTGTCAACAATAACTATTAAGTGATTTTTGCAAAAAAATGTTCTTTATTTTTGCAATTGTTATCGTCATTTATACGTTGAATTTGCCAAAAATATATACATTTTCATAAAGTAGGCGTAATTTTCTTTTGATTGATATATCTAACAATAACTTTAGAATTACTCTTGTGAAATAATAACAAAATATTAGCTTCAAATTTTTTAATACTTTAAATATGTAAAAAATATGTACATTTCTTTAAATATCTATCAATTAGTTTAAAGCTATTTTAGTGGAAGTAGGTATCACGACTTTGAATTTTAAATACACATTTTTCAAAAAAAATTTAATCTGGGTACTGCAAATATATAGAATATATTGTACAATTTGAAAGTATACATGATTTCTTTTAAATAGATATATTTGTTTATTATTTCGAATTAAAAATAAAGATACTTATATAACAAACTTCTTTAAGAGAAAAAAAAATTTCCTTCAGTTTTAATTAAATAATAAATTCTTATACCATACATTAAGCACATCAAAAAATTAATTTGAAGAATATAAGGAAAATTTTGTATAATTCGTGAGTTACTTAGACAACTGTTAATTAATCATTTTTAAATCAAGTAAATACCTATATTCTTCTTAAAATTATGAAAAAAAAAATTATTTAATAACAAAAGGCAATACCCTGGTAGAAACGTTGACCAACTATTCGCCATATAATGCCTAATTTTATGGTGTGTGGTCAATTTATGGCCTATAATATGGTCAACAACCCAGCTTATGGCCGACGGTTTATGGCCAAAAGGTGGTGTAATTTATAGAATTATTTATAAATAAAATTTAATGAACCTGAAATAATTGAATACGAAATAGAGAATTAAAAGAGAACAAACAATTAAAAAATTATACTAGCATGTGGCGCATCGAGCCTACATGCTGAAAATATTCAAACCTAACCTACAAATATTTTCTCTTGTAATTCTTTTAAGATATGTACTATAAATTACTCTTTATACTTATAGGGGAGGGTGGGGCATGGCGTGTCAGGCGGGTTGGTTTGGCACCTCGATATTAAAACGAT
Organism: Gastracanthus pulcherrimus; assembly: GCA_949152435.1. Lineage (NCBI taxonomy): Eukaryota > Metazoa > Arthropoda > Insecta > Hymenoptera > Pteromalidae > Gastracanthus > Gastracanthus pulcherrimus. Next base: position 173,254,087 of record OX424572.1, on the reverse strand, counting down.
TAATAGATATTTTTCAGCAAATAATTGTGAAAATCTAAAGAAAAATACTTCTAGTTTTTGTCTCTGATCATAATATAGAAAAACGAAAGTCCAACCAATTAATTAAATGAGCTTGAAATTCAAAGCCGAAATAATAGGTTGGTTTAATTTTTCATTTGGCTGGTAGAACGCGAAAAAAGAATGGATCCGTTTGAAACAAAGTCTACTTGATAGTTTATACTTCCAACTTTCAGGCCTTGCTTGATATTTTATCTTGCAGTGCTTAAGTAATTGTGTATTAACAGTAGGAAAAAGCATTGAAAATGGGGCACGACGGGCACCTAGGTGGGGCACGAATAGCACACGAAATCTGTTGCGTGGTGCGTCAGCTGTTTGCCTCCTAACCTTTAAAAGTTTATAACACTGTAAGATCGAATTTCGCTATTTTTCATTGCAAATCATATCATACAATAAAAAATATATGCACAGTACTTCTGATTTTATTAATTTTTCATTTGATTATTTACGTAAAATTATAAATGTGAAAGTACCTCATGAAAAGCCGTGCTCTACGTGCCCCACCGGGGTGCCACAGTTGCCCCCTAGTGGGGCACGTAGAGCAGTTTTGACTGACTTTACTTTTCGATTTATATAAATTAATGTGTCACAGAAAATACATATTCAACTGTCACTTTCGATTCTTGATATAATTTCCTAACTTTTTGTGCTATTCAAATGTTCTCAGTGTCTATCAGTTTTATATAATCCTTGTTAAAAGTTAGAGTGCCACTGATGCCCCACCCTCCCCTATCTATATTGAACAATTTCATTTTCGTCATCGACTTAGCATTCAACCAACGTATTTTTTAATCGGCCGTATATTTGGGAGTTGGCGAGCGAAGCGAACAGGAGGCGAGTGATAAATTTTGGTTTAATTTAATCATCTGCATTAATAAATATATATTAATTAACAAATAAATAAATACATAAATTGCAACAAACATTGCTTATTTATTTGCATTGAACTTGTCCAATTACAGTAAAAATTGCTTTACTGGTTAAGTAAAATTTACTTGATTCTATTGGGAAAATTTTACTCAGCAATCCTGCTCAACTTTTTAAGCAAAATCTGATAAACTGCTTACAAGGCAAAACTACGTTTTTCATTATATGTTTCAAACAGGTAAGGGTCCTGCTCTCTCCCCAAACTCTCAGCTCTCAATACACCGTATATGTATACATGTTTGCATGTGTGTTGGGAGAATAAGGGCTATTTCCCTTACTTAAAAGAATAAGGACATAAACATAAGAATAACATTGATTGATATTTCTTGAATATATAGATATAGTAATCAATGTTATTCTTATGTCTTATGTTCTTATGCTTTTAGCATGCGACCCACCTAAGCACCCGACGCAGTGTATGTACGCATGCACTACTATACATATACTGGTCATCATGGGGTATATATTTTATGTGTAGAATTGGAGTTAAAACATAGAATGTATGCAATACTGCAACTTCGCTTATATATCTCGCATTATATATCTTCGCTTATATATCTCGCTAACGGCTGGCGCCTTCTCGCGTTGACTATTCAACTACCGCTTTTGAGAGCCAACCGCTCCATAAGAATCGTTCTTCTATATAGGTCTATATTCGTTGGCAATACCCAGCCGTATGTGCGGCCAACTTAACGGTCCTTTCACTTATATATTTGTTGCGGCTAACTTCACGGTCCTTTTACTTTTCGGGCTGTAGAAAGAAAGTTGATATACTTTCAGCATTTGAGAATTACATACTCGTTTATTATGACATAAAATAACTTTTTGGCTAATATTTTTGTTGGAAATCATAGTTTAGCAGGAAAACATGCTATTAAGTCGAAATAACTTGGTAATAATAGTAATAAGTACTTGTTATCGTATAAAGAAAAATCCGAACACCAATATAGAAGTAAATAGTAGCGCGGGCGCTGCGGCTTCGTCTGCTTCTAAAACTCGCCTTCGTGGCGCTACCGCGCCACTTGATAACCCTTTAACGTGAATCGTGCATGAGTAGTAGTAACGTCTTAAAATCTATTTTGTTCAATTGCTTGACTAATTTTTTACTTTCTAAGCTGAAACAGCATTTAAATAATTGATCATACATTACTGAGTATACATGAAACGTAAAATTATTAATATTTTAATTCAGCGTTTAAGAAAATGAAGTAGAAATCGTGATTTACTAACACCAATGCAGATCACAACTATACGGTTTCGGGCGTTGTTCACGTTAAAGGGTTAACGATAAATTAAAAACTGCAGAACAAAAATTAATAATTTTTTATTCTAAATGTTCAGAAGTAATTGACAACACTTTAGAATAAATTAAAAAAAGATAATTGAACTAAAATTAAAAATATAAATGAAAACCTTCTCTGGGACTCTCGTTTGATACGGTATCCACCGCTGAAGACACCTTAAAGTCTAAAAGGTTAAAATAGTTTACTCTTCTCTGCATTATCTAAATTAAATGTTCTATTGTTGCGAGCTGGTGTGTGAAACACAACCATCATTAATAAACCTATATTCAAAGACTGATATATTTTATTCGAGATTTTATTTGAACATAATTTTATTTATTTAAATATATCATTTACGGCTAGTAATATCAAAATTTAAATGTTGATGCGATGACATTTTAGTTGGTACCTTTATTTATTTTACATGTAAAATGGCATTCAATTCCACAAATGACATTTATTACAAATAAAATAAATACTAAAAAAGTAACTGCTACTTATTTGTCGATTTAGTTTAAAGGTATATACATCATGGTAAACGTGAATACTAGAATATTCTTCCAAATAATCTGTCAGAATATAGAAAAGGTCGTTCCTGCACTGATAATATAGTTTATTTCACGTTAAAAACTGATCAAGCTCTTACAAATAATAAATAAGTCATAGCAGCCTTTCTCGATGTACAGTATGCTTATTTTAACGTTCATAGTGATATCCTTTTAAAGAAATTATCTGAAATAGGTTGTTCCAGTTTATTAATCAGATTTATAAAATTTATCACTCACAGTAGAATGATTTTTACAGATTCACTCAAAGGTGAGTTTAGATATACTCATAGAGGTGTTCCACAAGGTGGCGTTTTGAGCCCCTTGTTATATATGTAAAGGATATCACTGTAGGTGTTCCCAAAAGTGCTACTATTTCTCAATTTGCTGATGACATAGGAGCTTATTGTAGTTATGGATCTGTTGAAAAATCTAAATCTCTTGTACAAAAGGCAGTAAATATTATGAATGATAATTTAATTGAAATCGGGTTATGGTTTGAACAAAGAAAAACTGTTCTATTACATATAAATAATAAAAGAATTAAACCAGGTGAAACTGTACTAAATTTATGTGGTCAAGATATACAATCTAGCGAAACTACCCGATTTTTAGGTATTATAATAGACTATAAATTTCTTTGTGGAGTTAAATGGGGCTCTCACCCAAGTACACTACTATCTTTATACAAGAGTTTTATTCGATCTCTTATTGATTACAGTTGTTTTGCTTTTTTTTTCTAAAGCCGCTTTACGCTCTGAAAAATTAGAGAAAATCCAACTAGCATTCTCAAGACCAGCATTGTGTTTTAGAAAAATAACTCCAAATAATATAGTGCTATCAGAATCTAAACTTCAGTCGATCACAGGACGAACAAGATTCTTGTGTAAAAATTACTTAATAAAGATTATGTCAAATTCAAATCTTCTTGTCTTTAGTACAATTCAATCAATAAAACAGAACTTAAATATAAGGTCTAGCTTATTAAAAGATTGTATGTCAGATATATTAAAACTAAATGTAAAAGTCCATAACAATTTTAATATATATTGTTTTGAATATAAAGTAATTAATACTAGTCTAAATGTAACTACGGAGTTAGGCAAGCTAATGAAAAAATCATCAGACCCAAATGGTATCTTAAACAATTTTCTACAAGAAAATAATTCACATGCTTTATTCACTGATGGTAGCAAGAATACAAAGCAAAATAGCTATGTAGGCTCTGCTTGTTTTTATGCAAATATAAATAAAAGATCTGGTCAAACTATTCCTAAAAATGCATCAATCTTCACAGCCGAATGTTTAGCCATACTTAAAGCACTATAATTGATAAATCAAAGCCAATATACAAATATCACAATAGTCACAGATTCACTAAGTGCCCTCCAAAGTCTAGAATCAGTTAAAATAAACATCAGAGTAAATTACTATATATTCAAAATCAAAAAACTGTATAACAATATCATATCAAATCATCCCAACAAAAAAATCGACTTTGTATGGTGTCCATCTCATATTGGCATATTGGGTAATGAGTCTGCAGATTTATTAGCAAAGTCTTATACAAATAAAACACCAGCAAAAAATCTAGTGTTACCTTTCACAGACCTCTCTCAAGATTTAAAAAAAATGTAATTTGTCAATACAAACAATCATTATCTAGAGCAGTCTATTTCTAAAGGTACCAAATATTTTAAACTGTATTTTTTTTTTTTTTTTTAATTAACGTCGCCATGTTTGTGCTCCCATGTGGTGCTAATCGACGACGGGGGTCTGCGGTGTGTTTGTAAACAAAGCACATGTAATTTTTACAGAGGTGCTTGTATCAATCGGCAGAGACTAGGATTCGAACCCGGGTCACCGGCGCGGGAATCCGACACTCTACCGACTGAGCCGCCGCAGGCCCCAGTTTAAACTGTATTATAACGACTCTCCTTAAACATGGTTTCACAATTCTAGATTTAATCGCAATACTATAGTCTCAATAAACAGATGTAGAGTTGACCATTATAATTTAGCAGCCTCATTGCACAAAGTCAATATTGTAGATACGTTTGTAGATGTTATATGGCAAAACGTAAATTTGAGCCACAGTTTCTTCAATAATTTGCAGTCTACCATTTACCACCTAATTTTATTGATATATTTCAGTTGAGCATAACTTTTGGCCAGAATGTCCTTAAAAATACTCCGACTACGTAAATCAATGGTTTCAATATCAGCTTTTATATAAAATTTCGTACAATTACCTATAACGTAAATTACCTACAGTAAATAACTTCAAACTATAACAGGACCCATTTAGAATGTCAATAAAACTACAAATCACTTAAACAGGAATAATTTTTATATTTTAGTATCTTATTGTTTGACAATTTTTCCGCAGATTATATTTTATACAAAGATTCAAATTAATTTTCGGTTTGAAAAATCATCAAATACTGACCTGATGAAAAATATCAAAATTTAGCTGGCTTTGAGTAAAAATGTGACATATAGGACTGTTTGCTTAAAGTAAAAAAAATTCTGGTGACAAAGATGCACTTTATTTTCCATTATAGGCCTATGATAAATAGTCAACAAATTCTCTGTCTTGATTAAATAATTTTTAGTAATTTATTCAGGATATTACGTAAAATGTACAAAAAATCAAATTTTAAAATGTATTTTAGACCAGAGGCTATCTATCTCACTTTTAAGCTAAAGGTCTGAGTATTCTGACGTACGCGACGCAAACGCGCAAACATTGGCATTGTAAACCATTAATATTTAACAGTTAGTAACTATTTAAAATTATGATACCTTAATTACAACATATTGAAGGGTTTACAAGAAGAAAACCCTAATGAACATGCATTATTTTTATATTTTTATTTTTTTATTTTTCTTTATCTTTTATTCAATAGAACTCATAAAATATGGTGGTCCAAGACACCTCGAAGACCTAGTAGTAGGCTTTAAATTATTAAAAGCTTAATAAATAATAATTGAATCATAAATATTGTTATTGTAGAAATATGCATTGAATCGCATTGAATCTAAAACCAGATCTTTTGTAAGCTATTCACAGCTACTCGTAATTTCTTCAACCAAGAATTTAGCTTAACTGTGACTACAATTTACAATGTGCTACTAAAAAGAAGTATATGCTTTATAAGTTTACATTACTCATGAAAAGTTGTACTAATCAAATGACAAAAATTTGGTATGATTAGATCCGCGCAACTAATGTACCAGATATTTTATAGAACTGAGAAGATCTATTTTAGAATAGTGGTCCAAGATATTTCGGCTTAAATTGTATTTCTGCAGATGTAAAAATGTCGAATTTCTCGCTCGCCAAAAGATAGTTATATATTGATAAGAGTAAAACTATTCATACAGTAGTTTGCTTATATCCGAAAGCCTGTTAGGAATAGAGATTCTCATATTGTGAACGAGGCGAATCACGAGTGAATGTATATGAAAATCCCGTAAAAAGTAATGTCCGTTTTTGCTTGCAGCGACGTGGCAGTCTCGTCGAGCGTCCGCGAGTGGCTGCGCTCGCCGGCCTTCGACGCACGGCAATGGGAGGACGAGGAGCTGCTTCTCATGCTGCAGACGATGTTTGTCGAGCTCGAGCTGCCTCAGAAGTTCAACATACCCTTGTCCACACTTCGGAACTTCATCTACGAGGTCTACAACAACTACAACGAGGTCCCCTTCCACAACTTCAGGCATTGTTTCTGCGTCGCACAGATGGTACGTTCTATTACTTCTTCTTCTTCTTCTTGTTCTTCTTTTTCTTCTTCTTTTACTTCTGCTTCTCGGCGTACTAGCTGCAAACATCGCGCGCGTGCTCGCCCACGCTCTCCGTTTTTTCCCAGACAAGCGCGCGACGATCCCTGTCGCGAGCTTTTTCTCTCATACTCGTCTCCTCGTCACATTCTCGGCTCTTCATGAAAACAGAGAAAACTGCTTTTTATGTACTTTTAGGGTGACCTTGTATACTTTCTCATCGGATTTTTACGAGGCGCGACGCTGAGCTTTCAAGATAACATCATTTGATCAAAAGTCATATTTTTTCACTTATATACTCATTCTTTTATAAATCTAACACTTTAACACTTTTAATGCGAAGAGCGTATCGATAAATCAAATGAACCCTTTTTATATTATTAAAAACAAGATCTTTACCTATCTTATTTTAGAATCATTGCAGCCAGTAAATAAAATAATTGCTTAACGGTTAAAAGCGTTCTTAAAAATAGTAGACCTGACAATAAGTTTTAAATACTTTTCCATATTTTACTTATTATTTATAAAAAAAGATAATAAATTGCTATCACCATACCAGGCGTATAAAATGCGTATGAATAAGAAACTAAAGAAACAAGCGTGTTTGTTACAGATGTACGCAATGGTGTGGGCAGTGGATCTGTTGTCGAAGATCGGCGACCTCGAGGTGCTGGTGCTGATCGTGTCGTGCATCTGCCACGATCTCGACCATCCGGGCTACAACAACATTTATCAGATAAATGCGCGCACGGAGCTGGCGCTGCGCTACAACGACATCTCGCCCCTGGAGAACCATCACTGCTCGGTGGCGTTCCGCATCATCGAGGCGCCCGAGTGCAACATCCTCGCCTCGCTGGACTCGGCGACCTTCAGGACCGTGCGTGAGGGCATCATTCGCTGCATCCTCGCCACCGACATGGCCAGGCACAACGAGATACTCGCCCAGTTCACCGATGCCGTGCCCGACTTCGATTATTCCAGCAAGGTTCACATTAATCTCGTGAGTCCTTCCCTTGTTATATCCTCATAATCGTCGATTACAAAATAATGTTTTATTATTACATTTTGTATGTTCAAACTGTCTTGTGTCATTATATTTTAATGAACTTGTCTTAAATCATTATTCAATCGCGTTTTCTAAGGTTTTAATGACCACAAATAATAATAATAATGATAACAACATAACGCCCCTAATTTCTTTTAAAACACTTATTCTTTAAATCAGGCAACTGCATATATTTTTGCTACAAAAAGGTACAAAATAATAATTTTTAATTATGTGTTTTTTTTAATGCTTGGGTTACAAATGCACTATAAGCAGAGTTAAATATGTAAAGATTTCGAGCGTGCCAGCAGAGAAAATCAATTTTTAAAACGAGGAGCGCAGTAACATTTTTTAGAGCTTTGTAACATTTATTTAGGATGAGGCAATATTTTTATACGAAGCAGATTTCGATCCCTCTTTTGAAGAAAAATACATTTCTCCAAGAAATTTTTAAAAAAGACAACTTTTTTCGTTATTATAATAATAAAATGTAAAACAATTTTCTTTTCTTCAAAATCCGGTTTCCTGTATGTTTAGCATTATATGTTTTTTTGTTCATGCTCGAAACCCATATTTCTTGAATATAGGTCCATAGAAGATTGTATAAATAGTACATTATGTAACAAGGGCAAAATATCGACTTTTTTCTCGAGTTACATATAGTACTTTATGCCCATCTCAACTGTGGCCACTTTGTGATTTGGAAGTAGGACTAATGGACTGTTAAAAGACAATATTGTTAAAAGACAATCGAAAATCAGAGTTGTTGGTAGAACTTAATGAAATAAAGGAATTTGGACTAGCTTCTAGTGACGTCACTTTTTTCCCGCAGTCGCGGGAAAAGAATTACTTTTCTCCCGCATTTGCGAGCAAAAAGTGTAATTTTGGTCTCGCTTTTCAGGGAAAAAAGTGGCCATTTTCGTTCAGATGGGCATACATATATTTTTGCTTCATTTCATACGTACTTCATTTTTTTATAAGTGTTAAAAGTAAGAAAATCTTGACTAGTCCCCATACAATTCCTTAAAAATTTATGATTTTGATCTTCTTATGCAATAACGATTATTGCTAAAGAAATAAAAATTAGTTTATGGTGATACTTACAATAAAAAAGTCTATGCAAGGCTAGTCGTGACCTTCTGAAATACTTACTAGACGACTTTACCATAAAAACTAATAGGTGGTCATTTTACCAACACTGTTGATACAATGGCCAATTTTTAGATGTCTGGAAATTCTTCAATTGTTATTAAAAGAATGATTTTTTTCCTAAAAAACTCATGAGGTATTAGAGATAAAGGCTCAAGTAACAAGTCTCAATAGTTTCTGAAGCCTCAAAACCCGATATATATTTACTGGCAACCGTAAGTTCCTTAAGGTGACCATATTATCTGCACCCACCTTATTAAAAGAAATAATTCCATATTGGAGTGATTAATCAAGTTTGAGGAAGCTAAGTGTTAATGAATCTTTGAATTGGTAAATGACGAGATACATATACAAAATACTTACAAGGAGTGTCACACCTCCTGATCACGGATTTTGATGCAACTTTCGGAGGCGTTTACTGGTACCTAAAAATGAACCCTGGCATCCGTAGTTTTTTCCCACAGGACCTATTTCTCCAAATATAAGTCATTATGCCCCAAACGCATATGATTTTAGTAAAAAGGAACACCTCTTCTTCTCAACATAACTCTGCATGTTTTTACGAGAACATGAAAAAAATTACCCAAACAAACACCGATACTAGGCAAAAAGAACTTTAATTTAAGCTTCGTTACATATAAAAATATTAATCTGAGTAAGAGTTATTAATAATCGAAGATAGTGACTAGAAATACACCAGTATTCAAGAAAATTTAATTGTTATAAATTTGTCGATTTTTCGCCTTTTCAGTCACCATCTTAAATTGTTAATAACTTTTACTGAGAAAAATATTTTTATCTGTAACAAAGATTAGTTTCGGTGTTTGTCTGGGTCATTTTTTTCATGTAAAAACATGCAGAGTTATGTTGAGACGAACAGGTGTTTCTTTTGACTAAAATTATACGCAACTGGGGTATAATGACTTAAATCTCGAGAAATAAGGCTCATTGAAAAAAACTATGGGTGCTAGGCTTCATTTTTAGGTACCAGAAAACACCTCCCGAGTTTCATCAAAATCCGTGATCCGAAGGTGTGACACTCAGACTCTCCTTGTTAGTAAACATTAAAAATATAAAATATATGCTAGTTGAATATTTATTATTAATATGAGGAAATAACGCACATTAAAAGGAAGTAAATGATATATACAAATATCTCATGCTTACAAACGACCAGATAAATTTTAGAAAAAAGGAGGAACTCGAAGAAATAGATATTATACATCAAGGAAAACATAATGGATATTTTAATTACATACTTTTTTGAGTAAAAAATATACGGTATAATAAGAGGAAAAAATAAAATCAAACACAGAAAAGTTCACATAATTATGGAGGCATTAAAAAATAGAATAAAAGTTATAATACATAATTGATAATAAATCTTAATATTATGTAGATTTTTTTAATTTTTTATATATCTCTAAAATTGAAAAAATTAAAACTTTTTAATTTATGAATATAAAATTATTGGTTACATTTTTTAAATTATTATAGAATTTGACGTCACAATAGTGTTCAAAAACTCTCGTAAAGTATGCTCGTTTGTAGCAACAAATACATTTACAATCTAAATACGCAAATACGAAAATATACATGGAACAAACTGATTGGCGGTAGACGATTTAATTTATTTAGTGTTACCATTTTTTTTTAATTTTATGCAAATTTACTATTAGGTATATCATAATGTTAAGTAAATGCTTGAAGTAAAAACAATAATTTGTACAGTAACTTCAAAATTTTAAAGCAGAATACTTTTTAAAGTAAATGTAATCGTTAATCTTTTTATTACTAATAATCATGATTTGTTCTATCATAATAGTGCATTATTTTTGCTAGTACTTTTTTTAGTAACGACTACTATAAACTCTTATATATAATTTTATGTTAAAACCATATTATTTAGTAATTTCCATTGAAATAAATGTAACTTAAATATTTTTGAGCTAATGTCCAGCAATGAAGCGGTGGTCCAAATCGGCGCGTCTACCCTACGCTCAACTAGTTAAAAAAGTATAAGCATAATCATAATAATGAGAACGCACGTTGTTCTAGTTGTCCATGGTGCTGATAAAGGTGGCGGACATAAGCAACGAGGCGCGGCCGATGGACGTGGCCGAGCCTTGGCTCGATAGCCTCCTCCAGGAGTTCTTCAAGCAGAGCGACGCCGAGAAGCTCGAAGGCCTGCCCGTGACGCCGTTCATGGACCGCGACAAGGTCACCAAGCCTTCGTCCCAGTGCAGCTTCATCGGTCTCGTGCTGCTGCCGCTCTTCGAGATTCTCGGCGAGCTTTTCCCGGAGTTGCAGGTGAGCGCCAAAGACCCACCAAACTCCTTTGAAAACTTAATTTTCCGCGTGCGCCTCCGATATTTGCCTCGTTTCCTTCGCTGTGCGCAGCCTCTTAACTTTTCGAACTTCTCTGACTGCGAGAGACCCGCATTTCGAAAGTAGAATTCGTTTTTAAGGGTACGCAAGATGCTGTGAAATTTTCATTCCCAATGCTCAGCTCTGTGTACAGCTAATCAAAGTACTTTATAATAAAAAACTTTTTAAAGCTTACAGTACTCTATTTTATATTATTTATATTATTTCAATTCACAAAGTTGCACGTGTATTAACGCGTTAACGTTTCCGTGTATAACAGAAAAAGAGAAGTGACTTATGTAAAATTTAGGATTGGAAAAGATAGCTAATGGTATGCTCTTTCAATATTACTTTAAACATATCAAAAAAACCTAAAAACTAAAACTCTAAAATAGGAAATCCACTAAAAAAACAAAAATTATTGTCCCGGAAAAAAATGTTCCATATATGGCCTTATATGAATTTTACGTCTATATGAGCATATATGATCATATATGGTCATATATCAACATATATGACTTACAGCAATTTTCGATTTCAGTCTGTGTAATAAGGCTCAAACTGACGGACTAAGCTTGGATATTTTTATTTTAAAAATATATAAGTCAGATTTCATTTAAACGAAATTTCATTACTAAGTAATTAATTTTGATTTGTTAATTTTGCATTCACTTTTTTTAAGCAAAAAATAAAATGAATCAGGCTCACTTTCTTCTTGGAAAGTTGAATATTAAAAAGAAATCCTCCTAAACGTTCGGAATGATTGGCCCGTTGCAGGAGCTGATCGTGGAGCCAGTGCGGTACGCCCTGGACTACTACAGGCGGCTGAACGAGGCGGCAAAGGACGAGCGCCACCAGCGCAAGAGCGTCGTCGAGCTGGGCGACCTCGGAGCCAGTGGTTCCTCGGTCCCAGTCCCGCACCATCATCAGCAGCTGACGTCAGGTGGCCTGGAAGCGGCGACGTTGACGAGCAACGTGTCCGAGCAGCCGGGCTCGGGCTGCGTCGTCGTCAAGTCAAGCTCCTCGCACAGCATGCGCTCGAAGCGCTCGACGGGCACGCAGCACTCGCGCTCGCGCTCCATCGAGGACGAAGCCAGCGAGCAGCTGACGATCGAGGAGGCCGCCGATGCCGAGAGCAGCGACCCCGAGACCGCGACCGAGGTCGAGGTCAGCGAGAAGACCCTCAAGTTCAAGATCTCGACGGAGGGCAGCTGCGGCGCGAGCTCCGCCGCCGGGCGCAAGTCCTACCCGGGCAGCCGCAAGGGCAGCCGCGAGAAGTCCAGCCTCGATTACCACAACCACGACCTGGCCAAGGCGGTGCGCGAGCACGAACGCGAGAGGCGGCGCAGCCGCGGCGAGAACCTCAGCAGCGACATGAGCTCGCCCGTGAGCGCGCGCTCCAACGACGGCTCGCGCATCCTCGAGGAGCTCGAGCGCGATGACCAGCACCACGTCGAGCTCGTCTTCTCCGAGGACGGCAGCAGGATCGAGGGCAATGGCAGCCTCATCCTCGACACGGCCCAGCAGCGGCGCAACAATCGCATCAACAAGCGCACCGCCAGCGTCGACAGCGGCGAGCGCGAGCCCAGGAGCCAGACCAGCGCCAAGGACCTCGGCAAAGACGTCGTGTGTAACGTTTGCTTTCAATTAATATCACATTTTACACAGAGCCCTACCCTCACTACACCTCGGGGCTCGGGCTATCTATTCATTTCGCCTTATTATATTATTCTTTATAGAAATTACAATTTTACCTTATTGGCAATTGGATTATGAAATTCAGTAGTATAACCGCACTTTCGTCAGGCATTAAGCCACCTTCTTATAACCTTCATGCTCCCTCTTATAAATGCTAGTCACTTTTTATTTATATTATAGATATTAAAATCAGCAGCCGTATAGTATAATGTACAGGTCAAATGTACCCATCGTGTCGGTACCGTGGTATGCTTTTGTTATAAAATTGCACAAGTTTCATGTATAACTACTCTTATGAAAGATCTGAGTAATTTATTGTGCTCTTAAAAATATACGTAAATGTGAACACTTTGTACCGAATCAGAATTATTATTACGGCATCAAATATCCATGTACACCTGTCAATAAATCTGACTTTTTGTACATGAATACGATGTAGTATACGTGTATGCGCGTACCAAACCTATAATATGCGTCCTCAAGGTGAGTCTACAGTAAAAATCTACAAAAATACGTTTTTTTATCTAAAAAATCTTATTGACTGAAATTTAAAAAAGTAAAAGCTACAAGTTTCTTGTTTTAGTCTGTCTTAGAAATATGAGAAAAAAAACGTTTTACAAGTCTACAAAAATACTGTATGCACATGAAAGAACAACAATTCAATGAAGAATATGAAAATTTTGATAAAGCAAATCTTATTCCATGTGCATAGAGTTTTTTGTAGATTTCTAAAAGTTGTAGCTTTTACTTTTTAAAATTTTAGTCAATATTATTTTTTAGATAGAAAAAACGTTCATTTGTAGGTTTTGACTGTAAACTACGAAAGTTAAAGTTTTGAAAATTTAGATTAGGAAGTAAAATAATTCCTAAAGTGAAAATTTGGAATTTAAGATTTAATGAAAGGGAAAAACGTAGAAAAAATGTAAATATAAAAGTGCTTTATATTAAAAAAAAAATTATTTGAAAGAAAAGAATTTTGAAATATAAAAATTTTTCAGAAATATAAATTAAAATTTTTTCAACGCATCTGGGGATATAAAGAAATGACGAGTTCATAGCAGGTGTAAATTGGCAAACGCATGCTATGGACGCTATGGAGTCGCCGTTTTACTTCCTCATACCTGCCTGAACAACAGCTCTGCAAAACTTCTTTCTGTGTAGAGAGGAGTTCTGATCCTGATACTTTTATTTTACAAATTCCAAATTTAAACTTTCAAAATTTTATTTTTTTAGAAACATTTTTTAACCTTTCAAAATATTTCAAATTCTAAATATTTATTTTCTGATTTATAATTTTCACTATAATAAACTTTCAATAAATTCTTAACTCTTTATTTTTATTCTTCAAAATTAATTATTTCAAAATTTGTATTTTCCAAATTATATTTCTACTAAAATTATTTTTTATTAATATTTTACTCTAGTATATTAAAAATATCAAATTTTATTTTTATTATATGATAACTTTCCAATAATAGTCATTTCGTAAATTTACGTTTCCACATATTTTAATTCAAAATTTTTTTCATTCAAAATAATGTTTTTCAAACTTATTTATCCTCCCCCCCTCTAATAAAGGGGGATACCCATAGCGGCTCCGTGGAGGGAACGTATGATACCAACACCATCGTTTAAAGCTCGTTTTGAATTTTATAAAAAAACTAATATCCTTAAGTTCGGGAAAAGCTGAATAAAATACTATCTATGCATTTATCCCATTTTAAGCAATATAAAAGTATAACCATACTCAGGAACTTCTACGTATTTTTACGAATTATCACCGCGTTTTCGTCATCTGTCCCCGCACTTAAGGAAGTCACTTTTTTTATTTAAATTCATGTTTTGATGAGGTCTAAACGATGGTACTAGTTTTATACGTTCCCCTTTAACGGCTCAAATATTATAAATCTGCGGGCATCCTCGTTTGCATTTTAAATTTTACCACAAGTATCTTGTATCACAAGTCAGGTGTTTTAGATTAATGACTAATCAATGTCAAATAATTAATGATAATCAATTTTGGGTTTCGCCTAGGAATTTCGGGTATCCGGATTTGTCTGCAACATTATAATATACTCACCGTGTTTTCGAGTAATTTTATGTGTATTTTTCTGGCTTAACCCGTAAAACTTTTCCATTTATTCTTTTTATGGATACATTTTTCTTTCTTTACATTCTGGTTTATTGTTATCCGTCACGCGTCACTGCGAGTTATTCGATATTTTATTTTATGACTCAAAATACTATTCCTCTTATTTTCATTTCAGTAAATTTTCCTGTTAAATAAAAGTGCAAAGTGTTATTTGCAACATTTTTATTGTTTTCCATAAGCGTAAAATCCAAACAAGAGGTCATTTTCAAATGTGACACGCTTTTATATTTTAATGAAATGCAACGAAAGATATGTCATGCGTATTAAAAATGCATGACACTACTTATAAAAGAAAGTTGTGTCGAAAGGTCGGTGTCGTAATTGAGGGTATTATTATCACCGTGTAATGCAGGTCCGATGTTGCTGCGACGATAAGGCGGGCTCGAACAATCACAAGTCTCTGCTATCCCGGCTGCGCAACCTGACGGACCGGCTGAGCATTAGCTTTGACTCGAAGGAGGCGCCGGTGGTCAAGCCTGGCAAGTACCCACCGGTCAAGGTCCTCAACAAGAGCCTGACGCTCAACAACAGCGGTGCGGGCGCAGGCGCAGGCGTCGGCGGCTCGTCCGGCCCGTCGGCCCGGCACAACAACGTCCTGACCATATGCAAGAAGTGCAACCTCTCCAAGGTCAACAGCAGTAAGGAGCTGAAGGGGCCCACCGAGGAGGAGGTGACGATCGTCGAGCAGCTGTCGATGGAGGGCGGCGTCGCGGAGAAGCGCTCGATGACGCTGCCCAAGGTCAGGCGCTCGCAGGACATTAGGAACAAGAGCTGGCGGACCGTCTTTGCCAAGGAAAAGAGGCCCTCGGTGTCGCTAGAGACCCTGCCAGCCGTGGGCCCGTCCGCCGACGTCGAGGCGGCCGCCTCGAAGCACCGGCGCAACCTCTCGAACCCCGAGGGCAAGAGCAGCCTCGAGTCCTCGTCGTCTAAGAGCCAGAGCCCCCAGACCGAGCAGCAGCAGCAGCAGATCAACTTCAGGGAGATCGACGTCCGGCCTAGCAAACCCGAGATCTTTGTAGATCCAGTCAATCCTGGGAGTTCGAGCGCTATCGAGGATATTGGTAATTATAGCTATTCATTAGAAACCTCTTAGCTGTCTTGATGTTATTTGACTTTCTAGTTGAAATAAGCTCTAAATATTTGACACTTACACTGAAACTATATTCTTTGAAGATAAAAATGAACAAAAAGGCATATTCAAGGAGCAATGTATGTTGCTATCTTTATGTTGAGTGTTTTGTATAGAAAGTTGACAGCTTGATGCATGCTACGCTGATAAATTGTCAGTAATTGTCAGTAAAACCTTGAACATGCTTTTCTGAAGGATTAAATGTATTTTCCAAATCCATCCTCTGTACCGTCTGTCTTTCTGCTTTAGTTTGGTACCTTTGAAGCTTTCCTTGATTGACAATACATGTTGGCAAACAAATAGACATGACAAATAGACACAAAGCAGCAGAGCGTACCGCCAAAGGCCGCAGCAATGAGCATCGATATTTCATACGAAAAATGTCTGAATTTTACAGAAAGTTCTTTTCACCAGGTAAAGTGGAGATTCGCAGGAGCTCGGCGAGCATGGAGGACATTTCGAAGATTACAAAGCAGAGCGAGGTCGGGCTTCTGGGCTGCTCGCTCGAGCAGCAGAAGTCCGACGAGTGCCCGCAGCACGCGGGAAGCCTCGACTCGATGCTGTGCAAGGATGCGCCGGGCTCGAAGAAGCCGGTAGTCGTGTACGCCGGTGGTGGTGACGGTGGCGGCGTCGGCGGCGGTAGCGGGGACTCGCCCCTGCAGGCCCAGACCAAGAAGCCGTCGCCGGGCCTGTTCTCGCGATTCAAGTCGGGCATGAGCATCGACGGCTCGGGCAGCGGCAACCGCAGCAGCAGCAACAGCGGCTCGCTCCACGAGCAGCAGACGGCCGGCTGGATATCCTCGCTCACGGCAAGCTTCCGCCCGCGCCGACAGGGCGAACCAGCAGCTGCGCAGGCGCAGCAGCAGCAGCGGCAGTCGGCTCCGGCCCCGCCCCCAAGGTCGCCTAGCCGCGAGGAGGTCAAGTGATGCAGCCGAGACAGTGAGGCGGACGCCTCCAGCATGGACTGCTGGTCCGACAGACCCTTCTGCTGCAACGGCTGACCAGCGCACCAACTGCGAAGCACCGACTGCCCGCTAGCCTAGAACCCCAGTACTCTGGACGACACGCTGCTCCTCCTCCTCCTCCTCGTCTTCTTACCGATCACTTGATCCCGACCCCCCCCCCCCCCCCCCCAACAAAGTGCGCTCTCGCTCGAGGCTCTGGCGTTAAAGCCTCCTCTCCGATGCGCCTATCGTCTCACTCAGCAGTATACTGCACCAATCGTTTTGCTTTTTTTCTACTTTCTTTTTCTACCTGAAGCTCTTTACTTGTTACTTTTTTAGCCTTGCTTTTTTTCTATAAAAGCTCAAGAGAATATGTGAACGAGGCATGAGGAAATTCGATTTGCATATGTGATATTCCGCTATCCATAACAATGAATTTTTACACATTCTTGTGTAACTTCGTTTTCGTCACACCTTTATTTTTTTCTACTTTACTAATTTGAGTGAGCTTTTCACTGTAAGGACGAGCATAAATGATAAGCACGTTGAGTTTGATTCTCTTAGCGTTTAATCGAAAAAAGAAATTATAACTGTAAGTTTGATCGCGTTGTGCTAATTATCGAGCAACCTAAACGATCAACCTAATAAAAAGAAATGGAACATTGCCAGATAGCGGAACGTTAATTTTACAATGAATAATCAAACTTCAAGACATTTTATCGTAGTAGTGACTACTCTAGAAAACTTTCTGGCAATAACATTACAAGGAATTACAGAAACGACATTCGTCTTTTGAAAACGCGAAAAAAAGAATGAAACTAAAAAAATACAGCTTCTATGCAATTATGAAAAACTCGCGAAAATCGACATTCTGAGAAAATGTTGATGACTCGGCTTCGTTTCTTATCTAAATAACATCGTAGTCCGACGAGTAATCTTTAATGTTGTACGTTATTTGCATACTCAGTACAATGTATACAGCGCATATAAATATAGATTTCGCTAAGCCGACAAGGATTTATATCCAGCGAAATTATGTTGAAGCGTAATTAAAAATTAAATATACTATATAAATTTAGATAGATAGTCATATAACGGAATAGCTGTATGCGTAAGCTGCATATATGGCAACCGTAACATAAAATCCCAAAAATATACTTCAATATCTTGAGTGTTGCAAAAGAAGATACTTTTATTCGAATATCTTCAAAAAATGTGGAGTAGCAATTGTTCTTAAAAAAATTACAATTACAGTCAATCTAATAAAAATTTCCAAGCAAGACATTAACAATATCAATTTTAAGAATTTTCTTTATCTTTTATTAATGTAATTTATCTTACAGTTGATAAAGTACATATTGCTCTTTGAATTATATATTTCGTAAAAATATTTATACATTTTATTAATGTCTTTCAAAAATTTTTTATTACAATGACAATGAAAAAATATTTTAGATTACCGATTTTGACAATTTTTTACAAATAAAATCAAATTTAGAATTTTTTAAACAAAAAGTAGCTGTTAAAAAGATGAAAATCTTGGATGATTTTCTTCTACAATTCAAAGTTGAATATCACGAAAATTCTTTTTCTTTTTAATTAGGTCATTTAAGGGAACAAGACACCTTTAAACCCTAAAAAGAGTTTCTTATGAAAGCATAAAACTTTTTATACTTAAAACAAATATTCTGAAATTTCTTTTACTATAAATACTTGGTAATATCTTCAATTTAACCATGGTAAAGCCTCAAAATTTTGATCCTACGCATCATATTAAATTACTATTGTTAATACTTTATTTATTGAAGAAACTTTGAAGCGTGCACGATTCCACGTCATACGATGAATCAAATTTTTTTCTGACAGTTACCTGATGCCTTTTGATATGTACTAACCATTTTAGAATTTATTTTTGAACAATACCCCAATTTTTTTTAATTATTGATAAAATTTTTTAAAATATTGGATTACTGTTTGAAAAGAAATTGAAAGAAAATTAACAAAGAAAGTGAACGATTAAAGTCTTTGTACATATCAAAAGGTATTACATATTTTTATTATTTTTTTAAAACTAATACTTAATCTTCTTTTTTCTTAATAATTAAAATGTTATTGCAGAAAAAATTTAAGCATCTTTGAATTATTAAAATATTTTCGTTGTTATCTAAAAGTTAATATTTTTTCAACGACAAAAATATATCCCATAAAATAAAACAGGACATAAATAATTAAAAATTAACTTTTATTTAATTATTACTATTATTTAACTTTAGACATTTTACTTAGTTCTTTGCACAGGATTTTTCTGGAAATTAGAAATTAAGAACTTAATTTAGCTGTATGTAACATTTTTTAATAGCAAAAAAATAGTATATTAATAGTAAATTGCCACCGGAGCCGAAGGCGAGGGTGGTAAATATGTGCTATGGGGTAGCCATTTTTCCTCCCGTGGTGCGTATACTATTTTTCACCATACCCGGGCCGAAAATGACACATTTAAGTTTCGGAACCGGGAGGAAATGTGGTACTTTCGGCCAGGGTATGTTGACAAATAATTGTTCACCATACCCTGGCCGAAAGTACCACATTTCCTCCCGGCTCCGAAATTGAAATGTGTAATTTTCGGCCCGCGTATGGTGAAAAATAGTATACTATTGCAACATAGATTTGTAAGTTTTACTTAAAAAAATACTGTGACGTACGCACAGTATGTTGCACGGACACAGGTCTATCGCGGCGCGGGATTGAGCGCATCTCCAGCAGAGATGCGCAGCAGTTCGAGTCGAGCCGAGACCTTGACACCATACATCTCTCTCTCAGCTAATAGAACTTCACTTTAACTTACCGCCTAATTAGGACGTTTCGCAAAGAAGTCTCCCGTCAGGTGGCGTACTGATAGTTATAAAAAAATAGCTTCATCAACACATATATACGATACGTATGGGTATGTACTTGCGATCCGTGAAAACAAAACACGTGCCCTTGCACTTTTGTTTTGCACACTTTCTTCCATGGATACGATATGCATGACACACGTAGCGTATACGTGCTGGTGCCGCCATTTTTTACCAACGATCAATACGCCATCTGACGGGATATTTTATATAGGGAACAGATATGATGTTCAAAATATGGCTAATTTTTTTTCTACAATAGAAAATCATTTATAAATATATTCAACATGAAATTTTTGATGATTTAATGCTTTTACGTCTTAATTAATTTAAATTAATAAATTTTAGTAGCTTTCAAATAATGCAGCACGCTTGTGATTGGGTATCCACCTCAAATGGCAGAATGAACCTGCCGCTCCCATAACTTACAAAGACCCGTCGCGCAAGAATAAATCTATATATATATATATATATATATATATATATATATATATATATATATATATATATATATATATATATATATGTACATATATATACATATATATATTCGGTAGGTCGGGGCCGCCATATTGTTTTTCTTAATAACGTGACCTCATACAACGTTTAAATTATTATTTAGCAAATACAATTTTCAATAAATTTCTACTCATGAAATACAGGCGTAAAATAGTATATTACACATCTAGGGAGGTAAAGAATTGGCGAGTCCGGGTCGCTATTTTACCTCCCATGGTGCGTATACTATTTTTCCTCACACCAGCACCGAAAATACACATTTCTCTCCAGGCGCCCGGGAGGAAAAGTGGTACTTTCGGTGCAGGTGTGGGGAAAAATGTATTTTTTTCACTTTTGTGTATACTTTAACCTCAAGTTTCATTTAAAAGTTATTGTAAAAGTCATGTCTGTTCCCTACTACACTCCAACCCCACGATAACGCCTGGCGCCCGGCCGCGGCTGACCTTCATCCACACTACCCATCCTCACGTCCTCATCCGTAACAATACTTGCATAAATTCAACCTGATCAAGATTCACCGATGCCTGTTGCGCAAAATGGTAAGCAAAATAAAGTCGTTTTTTTGTAGGTTTTCTGACTGTAGCGACATTTTAAGGACGCTTTAAGGGAACCTTAACTAGTGCAAAAATGTTCTTGTTACGTATTATTATGTGCAAGAAAAGAAAACAAATATTTGTCAATACTTAACAGATTTTGGTCTTTACTGTAGCTTCTTCCCTTAAAGGTGTCTTGTCTCCCTAAAAGTACAGTAATTTTCTGCATAAAGTCTTTAGATTAAGTATTTTTAAAACTTATTAAAAACGTAATTCAAACAAAATTATAATCAATATGTTATTGATCAATAGCGTTCGTTTTGATAACAGAAATTTTTAAGTGTGAATTTAATTTAAAGTGATTGTTTATTCGTATAACTAATGCGTTTTTATTTTTAAATGTTAATATTTGTATACGTCATCGATGATGTGTATGATGATATCAAACCGCATGTATTGTTGAACTCTAGTCTTACATTACTATCTTCATCCCAATTCGATTTGGGCATTTTGTTTCATTGTTTTATTTTTTAATTATTATTAATATTATTATTATCATTATTATAATTATTATGAATACTATTACTATTATTAGTTTATTATTATCATCATCATTGTACTATCATTATCCTTATTTTTGTACAATTATTATACCAATATTTTTATTGTAAATGTCATTACGTCATAAATAAATAAAAACAAAATGTTTACTAAGATGACTTCGCAAACTTTAGAACTGTCGAGATCAATGTTAAGCAGATAATCAAATTGAACTGATCAACGATCCTCCAGTTAAAACTGTCTGTGCCTGCCTTCTTTTTCTACGTCTTTCAACATCTACTATTTATTGCTTTCTATACATACAACATGTTTTATCTTGATGATAATACTGTAAAAGCAAGATAATATTAAATATTTAAAAAATAGTAATAACGTAAAAAAACAACATAAAGAAACAAAAGGGATCATCGTTGCGTCAATTGCCCGTATATAATAATCGCGTCAGCTGTCACCGCACGCAGCTGGTCAATTAATCACGCATAAAAGACAAACAGGTCAAAACAAATATTTTATATTGAAACCTAATTAATAAAAATTATAAATAAATCTTATTACCTTATTCCTCATAAAAATATTCGTGCTTGAAATAATCAAATAAATAAGGAGAATAGTAAATTGATTGATGGTGCCATTGATTGTCTGGATTTTCAAATTGTGCAAATAGAAACATATAACATTATAATAAATCAATCATTGAATTATTCTTATACAATTGAAAAATTTGTTTTGAGCTGTAAACAAATATATCATATTGAAGAAATAAAAATATAAAAGGAAAAAACAAAACGATGCATTCGACACTTAGAACTGAACTATCTTCTCCTTATTTCGTTCTTCTATACTCTTCCTAATTTCTATGTCCTTACCCCTTCCCGACAATGTAATTTATGCATACATTAGAATAAGAGAAAAACGTTAAGGTTTACAATCCCATACAAAGAAAAGAAGAAAAAAGTCGTAATTGTGTACACATATATGAAACAGATTTTACCTGATAATCGAGAAAAAAATGTGACGAGAAGAAATTGCTACGCTCGCGGGCGAGTGGCTATCGATATTAATTATTATATTATAAACAATGATTGTAAGTACCCATGTAATTAAAGAATTTAGCGTGCAGACTCGCTGAAGTTCGGTGCTGGCGATTTATTCACATATAAATTGTAATTGCTCTCCCGTTACGAACCGGAGAACCTCGACTCTCCGTATTAACCAGAGTAAAATTTAAAAAGAATCTTCAAAATGCCGGATTGTCGTGCAATCTACTAAGTAAGTTTCATTGCGATTTTATGATCGGCTCATTATCGAAAACTGTAAATATGGTTTAAGCGATGAATTCATGTGTGGCTTTAATCAGGAAAAAACTTTATCGACTAAGAACTGAAACGACTAAAGATGATGGTAATGTAAATTAAATTGTGTCTTTTAGATCACGAGCTGTTCTTCGAAAACGATTAGTTTATATTGAATAGAGCTAAGATTGCACCAAAAGGTAAATTAAATTTAAAAATTTTAGACATTACGGCACGGATTATGAAAAGACGCAGTTTAATGATCACCATTAATATTTAAGTTGCCATAGTTTTTAGCCTAAAAAATTTTGACGATAATGTTTGAAATGCTGAACAAATATCGGCCTCCGTTCGGCCTATACATATTTTGCTTTTATAACAAGCGTACCAAAAATACTTATAAAATAATGTGAGCCTACATTTGAATACTAATTTAGAAACTGATATTGAATATTATTTAAGCATAATCAGTTGAAAAGTGACAAACGCTAATGCGACACAGATGAAAGCGCATTAAGGGCTAAACCAGCACTGAATGGCCAGCCTAGAAGAGATACGCACCGTTGATTGGTTGGGTATCTATCATTCCGTTTGATTCCAAGGTGTAGTAACATAATGTCTAATACAATTACGAGAAGACTAATTCTTAAGATTATGCATAGCCAAGTCTAAACCACAATAAGGAAGAGCAGCCGCGATCGACTATTAGTTTCTTTTGTAAATGAGAGTATAAGCGAATGAAATAAACGTATACGTCAACACATTAGATAACTTTTTTATTTTCCTTATAATGATTTAGATACTTGTTAAAATAGTTTTTATTTATTATATTATTGTAATAAATCAAAATAAAGTTATGTGTTGATATTAAATCCGAGATTAAGTCTTATATTATTAATATTATCTTATATTATTTACTAATTTATACTACACGCACACACAAACACACACGCACACACACACACACACACATACACACACACACACACACACACACACACCCGCACATATATACATACATATTTAAATTACGTTTTAGTCATTTCACCAGGCATAACAAAAAAATTGTGACTAAAAATCAAACGAATATAAAAATGTTATTGGCTTATATTAGGTAATAAAGTTTAAATGCAAAATTTACCTTCCACACGATACACGATATTTGTTCGTAACCAATTTATTCATAAAAAATTCTTTATTATAAACGAATGAGATCTGCTTAAAATTTTAATAAATCCTCATAAAAGTTTTAATATTCAACTCCACATTCAATCTCCATGTATCCCATAAATGGGCTAAATAATTTTTATAACTTATATAAACGATTAAAGGTAGTAAATAAACAGGGAGAAATAGCTAAATTTCATGATTTTTCATTTCTGACCATTGTTCTGCGTCTTTTCGCGTTTTTCACTATTTTTGATTACGCATAACTTTTAATATTATTAATCGATCTAAACGCGGTACGTCTCAAATTTTTTTTTTTTTTTTTTTTATTATTATTTAACGTCGCCATGTTTGTGCTTCCATGTGGTGCTAATCGACGACGGGGGTCTGCGGTGTGTTTGTAAACAAAGCACATGTAATTTTTACAGAGGTGCTTGCATCAATCGGCAGAGACTAGGATTCGAACCCGGGTCACCGGCGTGGGAATCCGACACTCTACCGACTGAGCCGCCGCAGGCCCCAACGTCTCAAATTAAATCATTTCTTCTCTACTTTATATTCTATTAAGTGAAAATTTTGTTTGTACCCTCAAAATTCAAGTAATTGTTATATCAATGATCACCATTTTTAGTCCATAATTCTCATGTTTTTTTTTTTTTTTTTATTTAACGTCGCCATGTTTGTGCTTCTATGTGGTGCTAATCGACGACGGGGGTCTGCGGTGTGTTTGTAAACAAAGCACATGTAATTTTTACAGTGGTGCTTATATCAATCGTCAGAGACTAGGATTCGAACCGAGTCACCGGCGTGGGAATCCGACACTCTACCGACTGAGCCGCCACAGGCCCCGAATTCTCATGTTAAATTCGCATAAGAGAAATTGATAAACGTTTTAAAAACATGACATTGTCTGTTATGCACGTTAGATATTTTTTACATATATTATATGACCTATAGAACGAGATAAAAATGGTTGCAAAGGTATGGTTCAACTTTTCTTTTTTTTTTTAACCGTCTAACAAGGAGGTGCTTTCTGATACCTTAAAATGAAGTCTATCACCCGTAGTTCATTCTAATAGCGCTTATATTCGAGATATAAGCTTTTTTTAATCCGAATATACGTTCCCTGGTAGAAACGTTAAGGAGTTCTTAGCTATTGTTTAAGTAATTTTATATGGATTAGTTAATATATCCTTAAGAAATTAGCTAAAAACCCCGGTACCTGGCGACGTTTTATCGTTACGGACTAGTTAAAAACTCGTTAATTTAAAAAATATATTCAGAAGTAATTTAATAATGAATCGATTAAGTTTAGTTATCAGAGTAACTATTTGATAATAATTGTTTAATTATAAATGATTAAAATGTATGAACATTCAGCTTTCAAATCTATCCCCACTTTGTAAATAAATATCCCGGGTTATGGTGAAGTAAAACGTTTTCGCGCTTTTGCGAACAACAATTATACACAAAATATATATAAGTTTGTTCGTTTCGTCTGAAGAACGTTTACTTTGAAACGTTCAATTCTAAGTCGCGCGAAGGGTTTTTGGGACAATTTTTTTTAGTTTCATGTTTTTTTGTACTCTTAACATCTATATTAGTTAGATATATGACACTATTAATGGTTATAGTCCGTTGATCGTTACATCATTTTTAGGTTATTAAATGATTTATATTTTTTGAAAATATTGCGATTGCTAACAATTATAGTTAATAAATTACTCAATTGCTTTAAAAAATTAACAATATAAATAAATTAGGGTTTTTAACACAAAAAACAATCACGTGTAATCCAATGACGAGACTCCGAAATAAATTGCAACTCGGATTTAAATATGCGACGCGGTGTAACGGTCTGCTGTATTTTGCTGAGAATTAAATTGGAGCATGCGCTTTTGATTTGATGTACGTGATAAATAAAAAATATTTTTAATTATATACTGCAATTTTTTTATTTGTATAATTTAGATCTCTTAGTGAGTCCTAAGCTTGATTTTATCCTTAATATTAGTTAAGATTAGCTAACGAGATTAGCTAATCGTTGACATCTTAAGTAATTCGACTCGTTAATTTTCTACCAGGGTTAATGTGGTGCAAACTGGTAGCTCTTCTAAGGATTCTAATTATGTATGGGTTAACACTAGAAAAGATGACTCTGAAGATAATAAAAGTAGGCAAAAAGAGCTTTAATTTAAGACCAGAAACGTTAATAAATATTAATCTGAGCCAAAGTTATTAATAATGAAAGATGGTGACTGAAAATGCATGAATATTCGACGAAATTTAACTGTTTTAATTTCGATGATTTTTAATGCATTTTTAGTCACTATGTTCAATTGTTAATAACTTTAGCTCAGATTAATATTTTTTAACGTTACAAGTTTTAAATTAAAGCTCTTTCCACCTACTTTTATGATACATTGAGAAATTTTTCTATGGATAATCCATGCATAGTTATAATCACTAGAATAGGTACCTTATTTCATTCATATAACGTATATTCGGAGTAAAAAAGTGCACACCCTCTGCGAAACGAATTTTGATCAGACTATGGAAGGAGATTTCTGGTACCCAATGATAAATCCTAACATCCGAAATTCATTCTAATGGACCCTTGTTATCGATATATGATGTAGTTTACTCGAAGTATGCGTTATTTTAATGAAAAAAGGTAACTCTTCTTCTAACTATAACTTTACAAGTTGTTATTGTGGAAAAATGACCCAAAAGATAATAAAGAGTAGGTGAAAAGTACTTTAATTTTAGTTCTGTTACTCTAATTACATGGTAAATCAACGAATTTGAAAGAGTTAAATTTCTTTGAATATCCAAACATTTCAGTTACCATTTTCAATTTTAAATAACTTTTGATTAATATTTTTATACATAACAGAGTTTAAATTAAAAGTATTTTTGCCTTGTTTTTATTATATTTTTGAGTCATTAATCCATAATAAAAACTTGTAGAGTTATGGTCAGAAGAAGAGGTACCTTTATGCATTAAAATAACGAATATTTTGATTAAATTACCTCATATCTCGACAACAAGGGCCCATTAGAATGAATTACGGGAACTAGGCTTCATTTTTGGGTACCAGAAAATACCTCCCAAAGTCTGCCCGAATTTTGTTTCCTGGAGGGTGTGCACTCTCCTTGTGAGTAGGAAGGAAATACTATAACTTAAACATAAAATTATATTTAGTCTCATAAACTTTGAAAGTTTTTCAAAATAAAGTATTTGAACTTCTTAAACACAAAAGTAAGATGATAATGCTATATTTGTAAATTACATGCAATATATATATACACATATATATATATATATATATACACCGGCTCCGAAGCCACGCCGAAAACAAAGAAATATATATATATATATATATATATATATATATTTCTTAGAAAAATTTCCACCGCTGCGCACAACGTTCCGAAAGTAGTACTAGTGCGTGTTTCTATCCTCTCTCTCTCCCACAACTATTTTCTAGTTCCGTTAAGCGGTACAGGAAATAGTTTTCCTTTCTTTCAAAGTAGATAGGCTATAGGCATACTGGCTCATGCGGGTTCTGAGACCGCTTCGGATTCTAAATCATTCTGAACCATTACTTTCTTTGCAAATGTTTACAGGAGTGATAGAATAATTGTATGAGTTTGACGGTGTGAAGTGGGGAGGCAATCTCGTACATGAGATTATGGTTTGTATATACTGTAACGCACTTGACTATACAGGTTTTTGACGGATAGCCGTATTGCTGAATGTTATGAATTGCAGAAAAATTGAATCGTTGCAACCATTTCTGTTTAAATTCGCCTATAACAAAAATTTTGGTAGCATCGTGCAAAGAGCCACGGAGTAATGATCCAATTTGTGAGTAGTCAAGCCCATCCGTGTTCCAGACTATTCCATGATAATGATGTTCCAGCCAAATGTTTTCCCTTTGCAATTTGTCAGAGAGTCTTCTCTATGAAAAGGGTTTCTTGAATAGACAAACAATAGGATCACCACTTTCATTGAGAGGAATGATAGCTATTTCTTTTAAAACATATTCATCTCGTATTTGCTTGAAACCAATCATGTGTACTGCATACTCCATCTTGAAATGAGTGTTGAAACTAAAGTGTGTTGGATAATATGCTGTTTAAACAAGCTTCTTGATATCCCCACTGATGGGATTGTACTGAACGATGCGATCGTGTAAGATCATGCAATAAACTGAAGTGTTAGCTAGAAAGTCTTTTTTAGACTCAAACTCTAGACGGACATCGACAGGAGCGCTCTTTATAGATTCGTAGCAGTGGCTGTGGATCTCTTCCATAGTAGGTGATTTGAAAATTGGTATACATATCATAGAGAATAGCTAACTGATTCTTAGATATGTCGAGATTCATATTGTTACATGGATAATATTGAGAATTCAAGAAAAGTCTCACATTACTAATCTCACAATGGTCAATTCGACTGGCATTTTCAGATTTCAAATTTTTTTTCTTGGTTTGTAGTCCGAGAATGACAAAACGACGTTTTTTTAATTGATTTGAAGTTTTCACTGTCCAGACATGTTTATTCGTGCTAGGAAGTAGAGGATATTTAAATAACTCCCAAGATCGATAACACATAGAGATAGGATTATCTTTGCCAATGAAATTCAGCAGCTGGATCTTTTGTTTATCAGATGCAATAACATATGGCATTAACCATACTATTCCCGAATTATTGCATTCAAGTCATTTCTTGATCTTGTGAGAATGATTTCATACTTCACATTAACTATAATTTTTCTATAGTCTTCCGGATAGCCCAAGATCATACTCAAAGGAATGGAAACGTCAAAGTTGCCGTGTGCATCTACCAAAGTTTTGCTTTTTTCACTAACGTTAAGCCAGCGTGCATCTAACATGAGAGTCTGATTCGGATTGAATGATGTCCATCCTTTCATGAGACTGCTTAAACCAACATTTTTAATTTTATCTATCTCCACAGCATTAATTTCGTAATGAATTTCATCAAACAGATGGCAAATGCCATTGTTCACGAATTTAGTTTTAGTTAGTGCTGTTCCATCTGGTTTTTCCAGTTTTCCACATACATGGATAGAACTGCGTGATGGTAAGAGACATAGATCTTGATGTTGGATAGAATTACGAATTTCATCACTATTATCAAAGCTTAGTGTCGAGTATGGTTGATGTGTGTGAACCTCGTAATGAGCAATAGACTCATCGAATACGACACCTGATTGAATGCTTAGAATTTCGTCCATTTTTCTGGAAGCAGCAGAGCATTATGCACATGAATTTTCTCCACGAACTTTTAGACCTAGGCTTCTGAGGAACTGAATGCTCTTCCGTGTTAACGGTTTGAGTTTCTTCGGTCGACTGATGACCGATTGACATGTTGGTTGACTTATATGCACTCTAGAGTTGTAAATGATACCCATTATACAGATTTGATGTGGAGTCTAATAGTAATTTCTTCTCCACGGAAATTCACTAAATTTCCATCTTGATCTACGATTTGAATTTGAAGATGATCTATGCATTTGACACTGACTGGTAGATATATGCCATGAGATGGAACTTCCAAGATTTTATATCCTGGTGGAACTCTGGGAAAGAATTCATGGATTGTATGAACTTTTTTGTTGTTGATGTAAGTACCTGCGGTAATATTGCACTCCACTCTAAGTGCGTTGATTTTCAATATTTTCACAGGTAAATCAGAACTGTGATGAATTTTTTGCTTGAGAATGCGAGGAGTGAAGCCAAGAAGACGAACTATTGAATCGTGAGAAGTGAGATCTAACGGATCACTGCAATTAATTTCACTTCTGAGAATATCGTTGTTAGCACTCAAAGAAAATTCAATTCCTTTCGATTTCAAAGTTTCTTGTAAAAATTTATTAATAGCATTAATCTCGTAACTGCCAGTAGGGATAGTGATAATATTTCCATTCAAATGAAGTTTATTATTCGAATAGTCCACATTGGGAATAGAGTTGAATGTTAAAAGTTCAACTAAACCCAAAACAAAATTTTTATACTGAGGTAGTTCAATTGTAGGAAAATGTTGTGCTTCTAGAACAGAAGATTTTCCTGAAAGACTCAAAGTGAAACTGTCTTCCATGACTGATTGGAAGAGAATGATTCCCATTCGTCTGCAATCTTCTCTTTTATAGTCTTCCGGTTAAGAATTGAAGACAAAGATGACCACAAATGAATGAGTCAAAATTTTGATATCTTTTATAGTTATATTTTACTTCTTTCACGTTGAAATATAACATGAGCTCTATGGGAGGTTTCAGATCACCAAAACTGTCAAAATAAATTACTTTGGAACCATGTTTTCGATAACACACACAGTGAGAGGCTTTATTTTTCATGTCATCCAAGTTAACAATAGCAGATTCATTACTCCATGGACCATCGGAAGGCAGATTATTTCTCATAAAAACATCTCGGAAATGTGGAATTTGCAACATACGAGCATATTTTAGAAGATCATAGTCAGTCAGTGAACGATTTGGCAAAGTTAAATCGAAGTTTTTTTTTTAGTTACTTGACCATGACCAACATGAGGTTTCAAAAATAATCCCATTCCAGTTTTAGACGGTTTAAGATAGAGACCTTCGCCTAAAGCAATAGTTTCCATTGCCTTATTATGTCTCTTACTTTCTTCATAGTTTTTCTGTGCAGCTTTAGCATCATTTACTGCTTTAGCTATTCCTGCAGCTCCCCCTGCCAGAGCACCGGTCGCACTTAGTCCTGCGAACAGCGGTATGAGAAACGGAAGAACTCCACCAATTTTGGATGGAATTGGAAGAACACGTGGAATTATAATTTTCCTCTTACCACCAACTTTCTTAACAGCTTGACGTGCACCTTTCAAGGCGGATTGAATGACCTTGCAGGAAGATTTATTTGGTGACATTGATTTCTTAGCAGCCGTCACTAGCTTACTTAATTTCAGACCCATTCCAGTTTTTCCTTTTAATTGCATAGCATTCGTAACAGTAAAGGTATATGCTTTTTTAGCAAGACTGGAATTCTTGGCTTTAACACGTTGCCAAGCTTTATCAGTGAGCTTCATGTCAGCTGCTGTACGATCTCCATTTTGATCAGAGTAAGCTATGTCATGTTCTTTGCATGCCTGATCAAGCGGATTAATTCCAGGATCACCTCTTTTCAATCGTTTTTTCAATTTAGTTCCGGGACCACAGTATTAATATCCAGGAAGATGGATTTCAATAGGTAAGTTATTGATCACTTTATCAAGCAATCCATAAACTTTTGGTTGTTTCCGAGATTTATGTACGATCATCTCTCTGTGAGTGTTGTTTTATAACTAAAGATCAAAATATAAAACATGCGTTTATATTTCCATAGTTCAATGTCAAACTAGCCTTTGTCACGTGAACATGGATTTTAGCGAGCAGAACGTCAAACTCCCCGTCACAAACTTAGATTTCGGAAAATTAAAGAGAAGGAGGCGTAATGGAGAATTACTACCTGTGGAAAAACAAATAGTTTATTGGCTCTAATTACACATCCCAATGGTCTTAGATTTGAAAATTTGTATGTGTACTCTAAATCCTTGAATTCACCAAAGTATCAATTTCTCGAAAAAGTTTTGGAAGTGATAAAAGGTGTATCATATCTACCTTTTAGTGAGCATGAATCTGTAGTATCTTCAGATGAAGCCCGACCAAATTCAATTATAATTTCTGATGACGTGTCTCGTGAGAAGCAGGACAACGTCAGAGCATTTTTCTGTATGGGAAGACATAAAAGTGTAGACAGCTTTTATCTATGTCAGTCGTACGATCACATACCGAAACACCTCGTAAGGGACAATATTAATATGTTAGTAATTTATCGTCAAGACGATGTTAATTTAAAACATATTTATGAAGATCATGCCAATAATAATTTAACTTTCAATGAATCTCGAAATCTTTGTTCTGAATGCTGGAAGAATGATAGTATGGATTTGTTGTTATCGACAAATATAGATTGATCGATGATGGTAGATACAGAAAAGGATTTGACTGTTTTGCAATAAAGAAGAAGTTATGAATCCGAAACTTAAAGATCAATTGTAGACAGCATCTCGTTAGCATGTCAGACTTCAAGAAAGAAAAGAATATTCTCAGTGAACTCTTGCGAGCACGTGAGGCTATTAAACAAAAATACTCTTTATTGAAAAAGAAGATAGAAGATTTTGAAAAAATTATTGGTAATACATTGAAACCAGTCATTACACCTCTCTTGCCACCTTCTAATCACATTTTGAATATAGACAGCAACAGGAAACCGAGGAAAAGATTGAGATTCGATCGATCAAGTTATATAGTAAACGATATAAATGAGTCGGGTTCCGCATATGATGATGATGATGTGCAGATTTTTCTTCGATGGTTGTCACAATGATGAATTCAACATTCAAATCTGTGCTTGAAGGAAATGAATCAAGTAACTTTTTATGATTGTTAAATGAAAGCCGCAGCAAAATCGATAACATATACGGAGTGCGGAACGTCAATGAAGTGTATATGATTGGCGATTCAGAAATTCAATTTCATGATAAAATGGTAAAAGTGAGAGATAAAAGTTATCCTAAAAGTGGGGGTCTAATGGAATTACTCTTCAAGAAACAACCAGATGACAATCTTATAAGTTCAACGGATCGAAAAAATTTTCGCAGCATCCTGGAAGCATCAAATGCTCATCGGAAAAGATACAGCAAAGATGAGAGTATACGCACTTCGAAGAGTAGAAAATATATGAATATCATAGGACCCATGTTCCGCAGCGATCGTAAAAATAAATCCACCACCGGTAGAGGCCTCATATATAAATATAAAATAGCAAAGAAAAATTCTTCTATAGGTCTAATCTACTGGGATCATCCAAACGAGCTTATCGAGCGACTGAGATTATTAGTAGCGGAACGATCTGCTGGAAATAACAATCACGACAATGAAATACAATCGATCATTCAGGAACTACGTGAAACAGGACATATATATTGAAATGCATCTTTTCTTATAAGATCAGTAGCATCATGAGTATCTACGTGTTCGGAAGAAAGCTTGAGGGCACGCAAGAAGTGAGTCGCGGTCCACCAGGCATTGGTTATAATCTTACATTAGATGGTAATTTTGATTTACAAAATAAAAGGTTATGTAACCTTGCTTATCCAAGTCAGTCTAATGATGCAGTCACCTTGGAAGTGCTTCTGAAAACTATAAGTAAAGAAGTTAGAAATCTAACTAACATAATGGCTGTAATGAAAGTCGTCTTAGAGATTCCCATAAACACTGAATTTAATAAAATCAATAATGTTCTTTCCCATCTTAAAATTCGATTAGATAATCTTGAGACAAAATTGAAAGAATGCCTTGAAAAAAGAAATTCTGACTTAATAAAAGTTTCATAATCAAGAATTTTTCTTAAACCTTAAACATATTATCGAAAAATGGAGCGACGGAAAATAGCTGAAGAGTTGCACAAACTAGCTCACCGCATCTACAATCAAAGAAAATATGATATACGTGGAATAATGAGACTTGGCAAGCTGATCTTGTAGAAATGATTCCATACGCCAACGAAAACAAAGGTTTTCGCTACTTACTTACTGTCATAGATACATTTCCAAAGTATGTATGGGCCATCCCAATCAAGTCAAAGAGTGGTAATGATGTTACTCTAGCTATGGAGTCAACAATTCAAACTTTCAGAAACTCATGGAGAAGTACAAGATAAAGCTATACTCTTCACATAGTAATCTTCATGTAAGCATATGTGAGCGTTTTCATAGAACATTAAAAAATGCAATGTGGATAGAGTTCAGCAAACAAGGAAGCTATAAATGGTGGGCTATCCTGCCTGAGTTGGTGAAAGCTTACAATTCGAGAAAACATCGGACAATATGAATTGAGCCTAAAAATGCTACGCAGGCAAATGAAAGAGAGATCAAGAAGCATTTTTCAAATGAAGTTACCTGTGAAAAAACCAAAATTCAAAGTAGGAGATAAAGTGCGGATAAGTAAGATTAAACACGTTTTTGAAAAAGATTATACGCCAAACTGGTCTACTGAAATTTTCACAATATCCCGAGTTGTAAAAACCAATCCGGTAACTTATGAAGTCAAAGATTATTATGATAAACCCATCTCTGGCGGCTTTTATGAAACGGAAATTCAGAAAACTAATGTATCCAGAAATTTATCTAGTAGAAAAAGTTTTAAAGAAAGTAGAAACCGTGCATATGTTAGATGGTTAGGCTTTAGTAATGAACATAATAGTTTGATATATAAAAATAAATTATTTGATTTAACCAAGATTTAACCAAAAATATTAATGTAAACGCAATAATGTAGGTACTAGTAAATAAGGAAGCAATCATATTATGTTATTGTATTTATTTATCTATTATTATGTACAAGTTTTAATCTGAATAAATAAATATTATAAACAAACCAAGCTGCGTATTTCATTCAAACTTAAAGGAAGATCCACCCTGATATGTCACAAATAAATTCATTTTATTTGCAGTATTGGAGAGTCTGTCAAAAAACTCTTGATCTCTTAGGATGGCTGATGAAATCTTCTCTGGTAAAAAGATTTGAAAACTTTCGTCGAGTTCGGCTACGACCTTCGGACCGAATCTCGTCTTCACCTCCTTAAGTGCTGACACCATGTACTGATGATCTTTTTCTAAGTCTGTTACTTTCTTCTTTGGTAAGAAGTCGCGTTCAGCAATCTTATTAAGTGTACATAGATCCATTCTGGAAAAAGTAAATTTTTTTTTTTCTCTTATTAACGTTGCCATGTTTGTGCTCCCATGTGGTGCTAATCGACGACGGGGGTCTGTGGTGTGTTTGTAAACAAAGCACATGTAATTTTTTACAGTGGTGCTTGTATCAATCGGCAGAGACTAGGATTCGAACCCGGGTCACCGGCGTGGGAATCCGACACTGTACCGACTGAGCCGAAAAAAATTGGTAAGAATTAACTGTGAACTTATTTAGAAATTTTGTTGAGTCTTAGTTTCTTCCCGCACGGATGATAATTCTCGAAGTATTAGATTGCTCGAATGAGCTCCTCGCCGTGGTCTGTATGTTGATATAGCCTATTTCCCACCACAATTTCTGCCCCTTCCATTGCCTCTTGTAATATATCCCTTCTCTCTCCTCCCTCAGAACATATCCACTCCATTGATGGATCCCAGTCATGCATAAACTCCTCTAACACATCATATTCAATTATGATTTATTCACCTTCATTATCAGAAAGTGTCATTCCCTCTCGCTTTACACTATTTTCATTAACTGCTTCACCTCCACCTCGTATTTCCCCCTCTCTTTCATCTTTTGCAACATCCATCCCTACTAGCGTTTCCCCACTTTCATTGTTCCCTAGATATCCCTACCACTATTTCTTGTTTTTCAGCATCCTCCTCTATTCGAAGTGCAGCTTGCGCCATCTACTCATCCATGATTAAAAAATTACCCCAAGGTAAAGTGTCTGTACTCTGAGGCAATAAGAATCTCTTATCATCGTGAGGACTAAGAGCAATTTTATTCTGTCTTTCAGTATGCACTATGTGCAATTTTGAACGAATGTTGCATTGATCACGTTTTACAATAATAAGATTCTGAAGACATCGTCTATAATCCTTGAAAGTTATTGTTTTCTTCACAACGCTGGATTTTATACCTTTGGCTTTTTTCACTGTCTTTCCTCCATCAACTAAAATACTGTACATTTTGCTTCGTAAATCTATAAATTCCATCATGATCTTGCCACAGCATTCGTTTTTCCTTATCGTTCAGAGTAGTGAGAAGTTTTTTCTGCGTTGAGCCAGGTGGTACACGGTGCTCTGCGCAGAAAGGGAAGTCTCGATGTTCATCATGCATTTCCTCAGGATACTCCAAGTCTACTTCAGCAATGTAACCTATATCTGAATCTGGTGGTGTATTGAAGAAGCTTGGATTCGCCTCAAAGTCAATCTATTTGAATTTTCCAATCGGTAAATGCTATACCATTGCCCACCCATAAAGATTATTTATATCAAAATATAAGAGAGTCTTCGTTTTCTGTTTCTCATCGTACAAAGAACCCATATATGGATTGTTTGCCTTAGCATATCAATTACAACACTGGCTTATTCCTCCCTGCTTCAATAGACATTAGCATTTCAATATCTGTAAGAAGCTCTAATTCTACCTTTGTCATTTTAAGAGCTGCTGAAAATGTCAACCCTGGTGTCGTGTAAAAGTGAACAGGACATAAATCATAAGCTTTAAGAGATGTCTCTCGAAAACTTTCGAAAACGTCAGCCAATAGTAGAACATCTGTTTTTAAGTAAAGATCTGAATACTCTCCCAATGTTTTTATATTGAACTTATCACAGACTCGAACAGCATGCTTGTAGTCTTCTTCAGCAATATAGGAATCTGTTAGTTTATCATAAAACCCATTCTTTTCTGGCAATTTTGTAGACGATAGCTTATCAAATGTGTCTACATAATCAAATGGAAATATACCATTCCATCTGAGAAGATCTATCATTTCATCTGTAAATTCATCTGATTGAAACTCTTTCACCGCTATCGGCACGTTTTGTAGATATGATGCGAGCTTTTCCAATGATGATGGTAGAAAACGCCAAGAATCTATGAATCTAAAGCTGATGTCGCAGTCATCTATGTATTTCGTGAACGAAATATATTTCTCCTTATTATGAGGTATTAGACTAACTCGTCCTTTCATCAATGTAGAAGTAGCGATCTCTTTCAAAATGAAGTGAGTATCATAATTGAGGTTATGAAAAACAACGGGAATGAATCTTGGGTTCTTATAATTCAAATTACATGAATTGTGAGCTGCAGCTCTGAAACTGAAGAGAAAAAAGAATTAATTGTTTTTTGGGAATCACCAAAAATTAATTTTCAATATAAGTAAACTATTAACATACTGTCCTGTAAAATGACAATGGTCTCGCACTGCAAGTTCTTCATCACGGATTGATTTTAGACATATATGACAAACGGTTGAACTCTGGAAAAATAATTCTTCTAGAGCTGTGAGTTTCATTGGTTTAGGATTCGTGTAGAGATGATTTATCTTCTCACTTATTGATTTTAGTTCTCGAACAAACCATTCTGAAGGTGTCTCATGATCTCCAAATTTTTGTCTGTAATATTTATTGACAGATAATCTGTCATCAAAGCAGCATTTTGTCTAGTAACCTATGCTGTATGCTTCATGAAGTTGAAAAGCATTCTCATTCTCAGTAGGCTTCAATAAACATTCAAAATCAGCATAAATAACGAAAGGAACTTTTTCTCTCTTTTTGTAATCTTCGAATTTGAGAATGTTATTCTTTGAGTCTGGCAGATTGATTCGAAAATTATTCATATTTTTACAATGATTTTTATGAATTTCCAATCATTTTTCATTATAGAAAACTTGTAAACACCTTTCACAGTGGTATGATTTTTTATTAGTTTTAGACAGTTGAGAACTCAGAAGACGAGACATGCTTTTGATCCAAACGTAATGGTATTTTGGCATGCTTTTATCACCATCAGCAAAATTATTTACTGAAATATTATTCAATTTTTCGAATTTTGAAATATCTTTCAGTTATACTGGGAACTGTATATTACTAAAGATCAACTTGTTCTCATGTAAACGATATTGATTAACTCTGTTGGAATTATATTTGCTGGGATATAATGCTGAAAGAATAGCATACTTGAAACACTGATTGTCATTGTTATGAAACAAAATTAAATAAAATGAACATTAACACATGCTTTTTTGTTTTCCATAAACTTTGGGAGAGGAATGTAAGAACTGCCCTTGAATGGAGAATATTTTTTCATATTTATACACAAACTTTTAATACTCTTCAATGTCAAGCCGGAATCCTTTTCCTGAAAATCTTCTAGTTGTGTAAGAATGGGCTCTTTGATATAGTCTTTAAACCATTCGTCTAAATTTGTTGACATGTACACTGTAGCACTTTCACTCGTGAAATATTTAATATCTGTCGTTTCCTCTACTTTTTTCTGTATAGAAGATTCCGAGATAAAATCTGAATTTATTTTCACAGCATTGTATTCTTCTAAGCATTCTTGTGCCTTTACTTTGAAGAGCTTTTGTGCATCACAGTCTCAATTCGATTTTGGAAAGCTACTGTTTTCTCAGATTGTAGATTACCTCCTCGTTGAAGATGTTGTTCAAATTCAACTTGCACACACGAAAGATGAGTCATGCAAGTTTGACGTTTCTGTTTCTCTCCTCTTGTAAGTTTAGATTTTGCAATTTTTTCATTTAATTCTTTTATGGTGGAATTACACATGTCCAACCAAAAATGAATATTGTTATTACTTAAATCATCTATACTTTGAAAAGTATCACGAAGAACCTGAACAAGGCGTTCGAAAAGATCGATGGATGCCATATTTGCTTTTTTCTCACTGTAATAGCACTAGAATAGCACTTCGCAAATGTGCACGATAGTCAAGACTAAAACTCGTTGACCGCGATAGACGAAGTGTGCTTGTCCAAGAAACTGCTTCCCTTTCTGTAGGTAATGCCGACGTAAGTAGAGGTAGAAAATTCAAACATATGACCAAGGATAAAATGGAGGGAGATTTTCTTAGGAGGGGGTGAATTTTCTTTCATTTGAACCAACCAAAATAGTTTTTTTTGGGAAGAGGAAGGAGATTTTCTAAGGGAGGGATGAATTTTCTTCCGTTTGAACCAACCAAAAAGCGACTTTTCGTCCTTCCAGTCAAGAATATACTTTCTTTTTTGAACGTCCAATCCTAAAAGAGCATGAGGCGAAGTTTCTTGTTATAAATTCAGGATGAGAGAATTTCCCTATTTATTCTCCGAGTTCACTTCTTACTGAACTAACAACTACAGAGCTGCAATTTCAAGAAGAGAATGTTTATATTTGTGACGTTCAAGAATTCCAAAGAATAGCAGAGGATTCTTTCATTTTCAAAGAAGTAAGTTTTCTCAATTTAAATAAAACTGCTTTACGACTGCATACCTCTTTAAACCTCCTATGACATTGGAAGAACTAACTGAAGAAGAAAAATGTATGACTCACTAGGTGGAAAAGTATCATTATGGAATTGCATGGGACGCTGGAGATATTCCTTTTCATCGTCTTCAACGAATTTTCCAAATCTGCTCGCAAGGGATTGAGAAATTATACGTTAAGGAAGAGCAGAAAGTGCAATGGCTAAGAAATCTTATACCAAATGTGTAAGTGATATATAATATGACTCAACTTTCATACTTTTTTCATACATTTCATACTTTTTTAATACATTTCATACTTTTTCATACTTTTTCATACTTTTCTCATACTTTTTCATACTTTTTCATACTTTTTCATACTTTTTCATACATTTTCATAGTTTTTCATAGTTTTTCATACTTTTTCATACTTTTTCATACTTTTTCATACTTTTTCATACTTTTTCACACTTTTTCATACTTTTCCTTTTACTTTTCTATGCTCATATTTCTTACGTTTTTTTTTTATTTACAGATCAATTTTAAACGTTGAAAACCTTGGATGTCTATCACTAGAAACGATATCGAGTGATAAACATTACGTATGTTTTAATCACATCCTCCGCATTAGAAGGAAACCTATATGCGCTGTACATAACGTTATCTCAATACGAGCATGGCTACTGGATTATTTGGATGCTAAATTTGGCCAAGATGAAGTAGATATCATTTCTAAAAGGAATACATGCTCATGTTTATATTGGAAATAAATTTTTATTAATATTCTGTAAAAAAAAAGAGAGTCTTGATAATTGAATAAAAAAAATTAAAAGAAAAATCATTGTACGATATTATTCTTTCACAAAATATCAATTTAAAATATATTATATTTGTGTATCAACCGAACGCTTTTCTCAGTGTGGTAATTTATTGACCGTAGCATGCATCTCTACACAGTAAAAAATCATTGTGGAATTTTACTACTCATTTCGTAATATTACTACTGCGAGTGACGTAAAAACACATTGGAATTGTATTATTACCAAAATTGGTAAATTTACCACTTTGGAAATGGGTCGGTTTGTTACTTACTTTGGATATGGTGATTTTACCAACGCAAACGGTGTAATAATTCCGCAACAGTAATAGTAAAATTCACACATGCATTGTAAAAGTATCACATATGGAACGTTTGCGCTGACATCATCTTGAACGCAGAAGAAACTGTCAGTTAGCTTCCGAAGTATTTTGTATGACAAAACAAGAATTAAAGTTAGAGACAGTCTATAGGCTGTTGAATAAAGTATAAGGTAGTAATTAAAAACACTGTTTAAGAGTGACAATGTGTTTCGAAATTTCTAATTATCCGCGTAGCTATACTAAAATGGCCAAAAGGCAACGAATTTGTGAAGTGAAGTAAAGAAAATCAATTCTCTCACGTATGAAACCAGAAACATGTTCAAGTAATTTATTAAAAAAATACTAAAAGTATACATTACTAAGATGAAGCCGTAGGGGAGAACGGGGTAATGCCGGTTACTGGCTAATTCCGGTCACCCTTATATTCAATAATTTAAACATTTTTAGGTAATAATTCGAATAGTATTACAAACGTAACATAAAATGCAATTAATCTAATGTCCAAACAACCTTCTATTCAGTGTTATTAAGGAATTATGCACAATCAAAGTTCAGGTCTACATTTCTTGTAAGAAATATAATCTATAAAATAAACTTTGTATATTATTTGTTACTTTATGCAGTTATTTTTTTCAACTTTAATAATTTGAACATTCTAAATACGAAGTAGTGAAGAAAAAAGGGTATAAACCTATTGCTTTTTTGTGATTTGAATTTAAATTACTAAGCAGAATTGAGGTAATACCGGTCACAATGTTATTTATATAACGCTCCCGAAAGTGAGGCTAAGAAAACGTCGCGCTGCGCTCTCAGGTAGGGTTAACTTGGCTCAAGTGTTTTTGATTGAACAGTGGTTATGTGTTACCTATTTCTCTATGTAAGTGCGAATAATAACGCCACTGATCATATGAAGGTTCATATAACTGATTTAAAAAAAATTTTCACCTACAAAAGTAACTTTTTAATAGTGGCCGGAATTGTACCGAGGCTGACCTCGGTAAATCCAGTCAAAATTCTTTCTTTATTTCGTCTTATAGCTTCGATATCTTACATTTTTATATTAATCCAATACGAAATATTTAAAGGCAATGGTTTGAACTGACAGAATAATTATTTGAAGTTAATAAAAAACAATTTGGAAGTGGAAATAACAAGCACTTTTGCTTAGGTGACCGGCAATACCCCGTTCTCCCCTATACCGCTTAATTACTGTTTTATCGGCATTCACGTTATTTTTAATATTTATACATTTCTAGACTTTCTGGAATTTTTGGAATCATTGCCAAACATGTTTTCCATTTTACCACTTATCGTTTTGTAACTGGATTGTTTTTGTAACTGGTATAAAAATTAAGAAAAGTTTTGAAATAAGTATTATTAAAAATGTACGTAAAATTTATATTCTTAACCTAAATGTCACCATGCTCATTGAAATTTTATTACTTGGGTGGTAAAATTACTACTTCGGTAATGAATTTCTACTCCTAATCCATCCTCCTAATATTACTACCCTCCGTATGGTAATTTTATTTCCCTACGGTAATTTTACTACCTTATAGTAATTTTAGTATTGTTTCGGAAAATTTACTACTTTGGAAATAGGTCGGTTTGTTACCTACTTCCGATGTGGTAATTTTACTACTCAGTTTTTTGACAGTATACCTCGCTAATTTCTCTTCCACATCTATTTACTTTTGCCCTGATGCCCACCTACATATTTATAGCTATTCTTATTCATAATGATAGACAATTTATATGAAGATACAGTATTTTTATTGGTAACTTAATGTTGATACTTGACGTCTATACTTGAATAGTTGAGTAATATTATCTACTGAAACTAAAAGGCCAAACAACGGACATAACATTGGTTATGATTCTAGAGGGAAATTTTTTCGTAGGTCGAGAATTAAATTAAATGAAAATTAATAGAAATTTGACCGAACAAAACCGAAGCAGAGGAACTAATGTGGATGAACTAATAATAAGCACTTTAACAAGTTGAAAGATTAATAAAAATAATTTTTTTTTATCGGTGTGACATAAATCATTTACTGTTTAACATCGAATACTGAATCACTTATTATACCGAAAAATATTCAGTCTAAAGACTGATGAAATTGTCATTGTTTATTTTCATATATCGTTTATTAATTTTTCATACTGGTGAACTATTTATCTTTTATAAAGTAATTTATAGGGCAGTAGGTAAAATAATTATAACATAATTTTATAATGAAAATGTAATTTATTTCATGTGGTGCAAGGACTTAAAATAATGGAGAAATAAATAACCAGCTCATAATTGAATGTACGATGTTGACGTTTCGAGTCTGACATTAGCAGAAAAGGTAGGGATATGAAAAGAAAAAGAAAAAGATCTAAAACACCTTTTACAGTTTTGTACTAATGAAGGGCAACAGTTTGGCGAGAGTTTTTTAAATACAACGTTTATCAAATCTGAAAAAAACGTAAAAAAAAGAAAAATTAGACGTCGAATTACCAAAAAAAATTAAGGTGCCAAGGTACAAAATGCAAAAAAAAAAGTAGTAAAAAAGAAGCCAAAACAAAAGTAATAAAATTCAGCATGAAGAAGACAAAAGCGATAAAAAGTATTAAGTTGAAAAATTCGAAGAAATCAAAGGAAAATAAAAAATAAATATGTTTTTTATGCAGTCTATTAGTTGTAAATAAATGTTAATGTATTAATAAAAATATTTATTGTATAAACTTGCTGTGTAGTTGTAACTATTATTAAACTGATATTTTCTACAGAAATCTTATTTTCAAATGTTATATTTATTATTTAATAAATCGTCGATAAACTTCTATACTAAAATCAATTTCACGGAAGAAAAAGACTTAAGAAATATTTCACTATAATAACTTTTGATCTAGTCAATGTTTAATTTTTTTTTTTTTTAAGTAGCATATCGAACTTGAAAGTTCATCGCCTCATCTACGCAAGCCTTCCACGTTTCCCTATTTTGTGCCAGCCCCATCCATTTCGCACCTTCCCGTCCAATTTCAGTTACGTCTGATTTTACGTTATCCTCCCATCTACGTCTAGGTCTACCAAGAGGTCGCGTTGCTTTCGGTGTTCCTTTCATTATGCGCGCTGCTGTACGATCATCGCCCATTCTTGCCACGTGCCCTGCCCATCTTAGTCTCTGTGATTTTATTATTCTGTTAATATTTGGTGACGTGTACAAATTATGTAGCTCGTCATTGTGCAGTTTCCTCTACTCCCCAGTTTCTTCATCTTTCTTTGGCCCGTATATTTTCCGCAGAACCTTATTTTCAAATACCCTAAAACGATTTTCTTCCGCTTTAGTGAGCGCCCAGGTTTCGCACCCATACAAGATTACCGGCATTATTATAGTCCTATATATCTTTATTTTGACATTTTTCGACAGTAGCTTTGACTTAAGTAATCTGTTCACAGCGTAGAAGCAGGCATTACCCGAATGAAGTCTCTTATTAATCTCGGCTTTAATTTCGTTTCAATCATTTATAGTTGTACCTAAATATCTGAATTCGCTAACCTTTTCAAAAGTGAAATTTCCGACTCTGAGATCCCCCTCTGCTTCGCGAATGCCCAGTTTCTCCATGATCATATATTTCGTTTTCGATTCGCTCACTTCTAACCCCGTGTTTTTAGCCGCATTTATAAGGATTTCCGCATTTCTCGCGACCGTTTCACCATTATCTCTCACTATATCCAAGTCATCCGCATAGCCTAAAATTTGCGTTGTTCCGTTGAGTGTTGCGCCTAGCTCGCTAGCCTGCATTTTTCTAACAACATGCTCTAGCGACAAGT
Source organism: Gastracanthus pulcherrimus (assembly GCA_949152435.1). Classification (NCBI taxonomy): domain Eukaryota; kingdom Metazoa; phylum Arthropoda; class Insecta; order Hymenoptera; family Pteromalidae; genus Gastracanthus; species Gastracanthus pulcherrimus. Next base: position 173,210,040 of record OX424572.1, on the reverse strand, counting down.
TAAAGAGAACCGTTGAAAGCCCGTCACCTTGCTTCAAACCGTCGCGTATCATGAACGATTCGGATACATTACCGCCTACTCGGACCTTTCCAGTGCTTCCGCTCAGACATATTTGAATTAATTTGACGAGTTTTTTTGGTACTCCAAGGAGCACTAGGATTTCATACATTTTGCTTCGTTTTACAGAGTCGTACGCTTTCTTAAAGTCCACAAATAGCTGGTGTATAGTTTCGCAATATTCTCACTTTTTCTCTAATAATTGTCTTATGGTAAACATTTGATCGCTCGTTGACCTGTTGCGCCGGAATCCACACTGATAATCTCCTATTATATCTTCCGCGAATGGTGTGAGTCTGGCCTGTATTACGTTTGACAGAACTTTGTAGCAGGTAGCTAAAAGTGAGATTACCCGGTAGTTATTGCAGTCTGTTTTATCTCCCGTTTTAAAGATCGGTATGATGATGGATTCTTTCCAATTTTCTGGTATTGTTTCATTTCTCCAAATAGCACATACTAGATAAAAAATTTTAGATGTAAGCGCGGTGCCTTCATATTTAAGTAGTTCAGCTGGTATATAATCGTTTCCTGCGGCCTTATTGTTTTTTAGCTTTTTGATCGCGGCCTCTACTTCTTTGTAGGTCGTTTCGTCCATATGGAGTTCAGCAGTGTGGATTTCGTTTCCCATTTCCTCGGAGTTTTCATGCACGTTTAACAACTTATCGAAATAATCTTTCCATAATTTCAATAGTTCATTTTCGCTAGTCACGAGGTTCCCGTCCTTATCTTTCATTAACTGCGATCTACTCTGAAAACCCTTCCTAATAGCGTTTATTCCTTTGTACATCTCGCGCGGGTTATTTTCCCTACTATTAGTTTCTATTTTTCTAATTTCATTTTTCTGATACTCGCGCTTCTTGTTTCTGTAAATCACACGCACTTGCTTTCTTATTTCATGGTTTTCTTCTACGGCCCTACCACTTTCATTGTGTACACTATCTAATTTAGCCTTCTTGAGCCTCTCAAACCAGAGTTCGCACTCTTCGTCAAACCATGGTTTGCTCTTCGGCCTTTTTTTCTTACCCAGTACTTTGTTCGCGGCCCCTTTTAAAGTTTTTACGATAGCCCCCACAACCTGTTCGGATCGTCATCTACTCCCGTCTGTTCATCCGTTTCCTCGAGCGCCTGAAATCGGTTGCTAACTTCTACTTGGTACTTGATTCGCTCTACCCCGCTTCGTAGTTTTCCAATATCAAAGGTTTCTACTTTGTTCGCTCGCTTACTATTTTGACCGGCTACTAATCTGGCTCTTAATTTGGCCACTACTAGATAATGATCTGAGTCGCAATCCGCCCCCCTATAGGTCCTTACGTCGAGTACATTCGTGTGGCGCCTCTTATCAATAAGAAAATGATCGATTTGATTGTGCGTGGCCCCATCCGGCGATGTCCACGTTACCTTGTGTATATCCTTGTGCTTGAAGCACGTGGTCTTGACTATAAGATCTTTTGCGGCCGCGAAATTTTTGACCATAATACCGTTATCGTTGCTGGTTTCGTGCAGACTTTCTTTGCCTATGGTGGGCCTAAACATTTCCTCTCTCCCTATTTTAGCATTGAAAACCCCCACTACTATTTTGGTGTCGAGAGACGCGAATTGGTCGATTAATTGCTCTAAAGTTTCATAATAAAGATTTTTGACTTCTTCCTCTTTGTCCTCCGCGGGACAGTGGACGTTAATAACCCGTACTTATACCACGCTCCTTCGATGATGATATACGAGAGTCGGTCATTCACGAAATTGCAACTTTTAACGGAATGTATGATGCTTTTGTTAACAAGAAATCCGGTGCCTAGAGAATGTCCGCTCGCGCCCCCATATAAAAAGGTGAAGTTACCGGATCCTAGCATCCCGTTATCTTTCCATCGGGTTTCTTGTATTGCTACCAAATCTAAATTGTATCTCTCAGTTTCATTTATGATTTCCCGGAACGTGCCCGCTCTGTGTAGACTGCGTACATTCCAGGTTCCCACCCTTAAGTTTCTTTTGGTTTTGGTTTGGTTTTGTTTTCTTTGAGCCATGATAGTAAGTTAAACTCGCGCGTTTTGGATCCTGTTCCGATCGCAGGTGAGTCCATCCGTCTAGGGGTGATAACCCTCATACCTCCCTAGAACTAAGTATGAGAGCTTTCCGACTTTGGCAAGGACATAGTCAACTCGTCGTCAGACACACTCGGTTTCATTCTCATATCCTAACGCCCCCCTGCAAGGCAGCGCGCCTTCGCTGGCTTCGTTGCCATATAAGACTAGGTGGCGAATCATTCTACACATCCCCTCTCAGGGCAGTTGTCATCGCTCCCGCATCCTCCACGACAGCAGGATTTTTGGCCCATTTTTTGTTTGAAATGTGTGGTAAAAGAGATAGATTACAGAGTAAGATAGAAGAAGAAAGTAAGATAGGAGATTTTGTATAGTGTTTGTAGTTGTTGCGGTGCTTGCGTAGTGTTTCTAGATGAATGCGTTCGCCAGTGCGGGCTCATCACACCCACGCCTGGGCCTATCAGGAGTCGTTCCTCTATACGCAACCTGAGGACGCGCTGTGTAGTGGTGATAGGCACCCACCCGTCCGCTGTGGACGACTACGCCCAGGACCCGCTTAAGGTAACGGCGTTGCAACAGAGTCAATGTTTAATACAAAGAACAAAACAGCGAAACATGTGTAGCACCCTATGTAACGCAACCATCGTACAGCCTTCAAGCGTGAAGCGACCCTGCGGAACGATTGCTTTTGGAAAAATCGCTATATCTCTGCCAATTCTCATTCAATTGGTCTGAAAATTTCTGGAAAACTTCTTGAAGTGTAGACGAACAAATCTCTCGCTGAAAATTTTCTGAGACTTAAACTTCCTCGCACACTTTTTTCCGTCGAACGTACATAACGCTATAAAAAGTTGTTTGCTTGTTTACAACTAAATTATTAATGAAAAATATATAATTATTAACTTTTATCGATTTTATCTGCATCGGTAGGGTACTTTACGATGTCATACCAAAAATCAGAAAGATCCGTTGATATTTTTCGAAGCTAGAGCGATTTAAGTTTGAAAAACGTGGTTCAAAGGCGCCTCGAAATTTTCCGGGTTTCGTTGATTTTCTCGGAAAATATTGATTGTAGAAGAAAAGTGTAAAAAGAAAAAAGTTGCCTCTTTTCATCCTCTACACGATGGCATTGTTTAAACATCATTTTGGTAACTTTTGTAAATCGGTCACGTTGACGTCAATTTTTCGCTGCAAAAACTCCAGCCGAGCGCTCAGGACCTTTTAGCATCGAACCCTTCAATTGACTAAGGTTTCTATACATTCTTTTAGCATTTTGCAATATTTTCCTCTTTATATCTAATAAACGCCTGGTCTAATATTTGTCGATTTTAATTAGCCATATGCCAATAAACGCAACAGCAAAAGTTCAATATACACATTTTTTTACAGTGTAAAAGCCAACAGCAATATATCCTGCTATATGATGGACAATCGCAAAATGATAAACGGAAAAGTGCCCGGTATACTATGAATAAAGTTTATCAATTAAAAATAAACAAGTATTCATGCACATCTCAAACCCTCTAAGACCATGAAAATCATAAACCATAAAAAATCCATAAACCATAGAAAATCCATAAAAATCATAATAACCATAAACCTCATGAAATCCATCAAAAATATAAACCATAAAAATCCAAATAAATCATAAAAAACTATAAAATCGTTAAAAATCAAGTTCCCCATCAAACCTATAAGAATCATTATCTCCATTTAATCCAGTATATCCATAAAACCCCTAAACCTAATAAAATTTATAAACATAATAAAACCCATACAAATAATAAACCCCATCAACTCCATAAAACCCATAAAAATAATAAAGGCGATAAAATCAATAAAAATTAAAAATTATAAATCCAAAAGAAAATATAGAAATCATAAATCCCACCCTGGTAGAAAATTGACCATCATGCATACATAGCCTGTTCGCTATTTATTGACCAACTTCCGTGGTCATTTTGTAGCCAACAATTACACCATAAGTTGACCATAATATGGGTAAAGATACATTTATAACCGCAAATACATGTATACAAATTTAAATTCGCAGAATGTTTTTTATGAGTTTAATCGAATTTACAATATCAAATGTTTTCTAAATTCTAACTCCGATTCTACACATGAAATATATGTCCATGATGCCCAGTATAGGTATAGTAGTCCATGCGCATGCACACTATGTCGGGTGCTTAGGTGGTTTGCACGCTAAAAGCATAAGGACATAAGACTTTGATTAGTATTTCTATATACACAAGAAATAAGAGAAATAAGTTTTTATTCCTTTTATTTGTCGTATATATATAGATGTACCAATCAATGTCATTCTTATGTATATGTCCTTATTCTTTTAGCGTGCAAAAGCCCTTTACTCTCTCAACACACATGCAGACATGCTGAGAGTCTGGGGAGAGAGCAGACCCTTACTTGTTTGATACATTTTAAGGAAAACGTAGTTTTGCCTTGTACTCAGTTTAGCAGGTTTAACTTGAAAAGTTGAACAGTATTGCTGAGTAAAATTTGACTTAACTACTAAAGCAATCTTTACTTAAGTCGTTAAGCTAGATAGAAGTTGGACAAGTTCAACGCATATACTTAAGCAGTGTTTGTTCCAATTTATGTATTTATTTGTTAATTAATATATATTTATTAATGCAGACGATTAAATTAAACCAAAATTTATCGTACATATCTTAAAACAAATACAAGAGAAAATATTTGTAGGTTAGGTTTGAATATTTTCAGCATGTAGGCTCGCCGTGCCACATGCTAGTATAATTTTTTAATTATTTGTTCTCTTTTAAGTATCTAATTCGTATTGAATTATTTCAGGTTCATTAAATTTTATTTATAAATAATTCTATAAACTACACCACCTTTTGGCCATAAATCGTCGACCATAAGCTGGGTTGTTCACCCTAATATAGGCCATAAATTAACCACACACCATAAAATTAGGCATTATATGGCAAATAGTTGGTCAATCTTTCTACCAGGGCACTTAATCCATAAAATCCATAAACTTTATTAACCGACAAAAATAATTAACCCTAAAAAACTCATAAGTCCCGAAAACTCTATACCACCGAAAATATGTCATACTCCATAAAACCATAAACGACATAAATCCTATTAAACCATAAAAGTATCAAACTACAAAAAGAATATGAAATTTACAATCACTACGAACCCTAGAAAAACGCAAACTTCAAAAATACAATATACATCATAAACAGATAAAAATCATAAACCTGAAAAACCTCAATAAAACCTATAAGAATTCCAATCCATATAAAACCATGAAAATCATAAACAGTATAAAATCTATAAAAATCAATAAAATCTGAAATCCCACAAACTTGATAAAAATCATAATAATAACAAATCCCATAAACCTCATCAAAATCGTAAATCACATAAAATCCATAAATCTCATTGAACCCAGAAAAATAATAAATACCATTCAAACTATAAAATAGATAAGCCCCATATCCGTAAAATACATAAGCTCTACTAAATCAGTAATGATCATAAACCTCATAAAACACATAAATATCATATAATAAAAAAAACAATTATATATTAAACCGAATAAAACCCGTAAAAAACATAAAACTCATAAACCCTATAAACACACAAAAACTTGTTAAACCTCATTAAACGCATAAAGAATATGAACTTATTTAAAACCCATAAATACCATAAACCACATAAAACCCATCAAAAACATAAGCCGTGAGCTTCTAAGAGCATCCCGTTCTTCTTCTACATGTTACAATCGCCGACCCTGCTCTTGCCTAGACAGAGGCTGAGGGTTATTAAGCGCGACTTGTAGTTGCTGCGTAAACGCATTACGATCTTCCTCTAATTGTTGCAACCGCTGGGCCTTCTCTTCACGCTGCACAGTTTCTCCTGGAATAAAAAAAATTAGTATGATGTAAAATAAAAACAAATCCTAAACCCAAGTTTTGTTTAACCCTACTGTACTCTTTTTAGTTTCTATTTTATACAAACCTTTTTTTAGTTTATATTTTATAATTATGTATTGGAGACCATACTGCTAAAAAAAATATTTAATAGTATGCAAGTTCATGAACATCCCAAACCCCCTAGAACCATGAAAGTCATAAACCATATAAAATCCATAAAAATCATAGTAACCATAATATCTATAGAAACGAAAACTTCAAAAATCCCATAAACTACACAAAACTCATAAAAATAACAAACCCCATCATACCCATAAATATCATAAATCACATAAAATTCATAAACCTCATTCAACCCAGAAAAATAATAAATACCATTCAAATGATAAAAAAGATATGCCTCATAAAATATATAAACTCTACTAAATCAGTAATATTCGTAAAACCCATAAAAATCATAGATTCCAAAAAACCATTAATTTATAAATCGTTTAAAACTCATAAAAAACATAAAACTCATAAACACCATAAAACCCATATATATCGTAAATCTCGTTAAACTCATAAAAACTATAAACCCCTTCAAATCCATAAAAATCATAAATTACATAAAATTTATAAAATCAAAAAGAAATTATGAATCTCATTAAACTCATACAAATTATAAGCCACATTAAACCCATTATATCCATAAAATATTAAATAATCCATAATATTCATAACCTTAAGGGGGTGCCATAGTCAATTTTTACCGACCGAGTCAATAGTGCGAACGAATCATAGAAAAATACTTCAAACAAAATAAATATAATGAATTGTGCTAACCCAAGACATTTGCCCTTCCTTTTATATCTATCTACAACTATGTAAAGTTTCAAATCAAAATATTCACGCATTAATAAATAAACTTTGAACAAAAATTGTAGCTGCTGCTTGTACATGCTGCAAATTTCATTCAAACTTTATTCTTATACGCATCAATATAATTACTTGAAACTTTGCATGGAGGTAGATAATTATCAAAGAAAGGGCAAGTATCTCCTGATTTTGTTTAATTAAACAAAAAAAAAGTAGTTTTATTATCATTTTTGCAAGAATATCCGTCGTTAGATGGCAATGCGTACGCATTGTGGCAAGCCGATCAGCTGTTGCCCGATTCCATCGTCGCCGATCGCGTATGCGCTTGTGCGTGCGTGAGGCAGTGAAGCGATTTCATGCGTTGGGGTTGGTGCCACTGGGCACTGTCTTTGTAAAAGATATTTGCAGTGCGAACTGCGGCTTTCAGTGATGTTTACTTTATCAGGCCGAGTCTGCTGTCTGCTCTGGTCCGAAAGGGAGGGTAAGCTGGGTAGTAAAATCAAAAGTTGAAGTGCGTTCAATAGTGCTACATGAGCTTAAGTTATACATATAATCTTTGTTGGTTCAGATTTGTTGTGATATGCTGTTAGGAAAATTTCACACATGCGCGGAAGGCTGGTAGCGTATCAACTACGGCCGCCATTTTTTCTGCGCTGTTCTACGCTATAATATATGCGCTCGACATAGGAGTGTTAACCCTGTACCTATATAAAATCGTGCATTTGACAGTTGGATTGGGTTGGGTTAGAGAGGTTATGGCGCCTATTGTGTTTTTAAGAAAAGTGCGGGTACAGGTGTCGGTTCTTGCGTGCATAGTAGGAGTCGACCGTTCTACACAAACGCCGAGGAAAAATGGAATTTTAAGACACTGTGTAGTTTGTGAGTACCTATCTTAATATTCTTCAATATTATATATTTTTTTTAATTGATTCATGAGAGAACAAGAGAGAGAGAGAGAGAGAGAGAATCTTAAAATTTTCAGCTTTCACCACCAAAACGTATATAAAAAAAATGAAAATGGATAAGTTCCCTAGTGGAAATGAAAAAATGTAGAGAAATAATTAAATGTAGTGTAATAATTATTTTTGCAAATTTTTAATGCAAACATTTATTGTACATTATATTTGCTAAATTACTTGTAATATATGGATTCGTATATACATTAATATAACTCTTTAATATTAAAAAATAACATTGAAATAAATTTTTTGTAGACAGTAATTTATTTACTTATTAAAATTGAAATCCGTATGGTAATGTATATAAAGTTTGAGTGAAAATAACTTGTATAATGTAACCGGTATATACTCCAAATTGTGTGTCATAGTTTATTAGGCTCAAAGAAGAAGGAGAAAAATATATCCATGGCCTTAGATAATCTTATTTTAATTTTATCAAAAAAAGTCTTATACACAAAATAGAATATATGTGTACCTATATATGTATACCTATATACGTCAAATGGTTCAATCACCTCTAAACTTAAAAGGGAGTGATTAATCAATTGAAACATTTAATTTTTCACTTTGTTTTTATTGTATGTTGAGGTGAAACTAACTTACATACAGAATTTGAAGTCTTTAAATCTTATACGTTATGAAAAAGTCATTTTATGGTAATTCTAGTTTCACCGACACTTGGATTTTGAAATTTCATGTATACTTTTTTACTCGCTAGAGTAACCAAGGGTCTTCTGTACTTCCAAGCAAGTTTTTATTATATGTTGAAGTGGAACTAATTTACATACAAAGTTTGAAATCTCAAACTCTGCTGGTGCAAGAGAAATGCCACTTTAAAGAAAATTTTAAGTTTCCGTTACCTCAACTTGAACAATTATTTTTTGGGTTAAACCAATTTGTACAGTCTTCATTAAAACTATTGACTTAATATGGCTTATTTAAGTTGATTAAAGTGAACAATTAAATGTTTCAATTGATTAATCACTCTCTTTTAAGTTTAGAGCTGATTGAACCATTTCACATGTATAGGTATAGATATATAGGTATACATGTATGCTATTTTGTGTATAAGACTTTTTTTGATAAAATTGAAATATGATTATCTAAGGCCTTGGAAATATTTTTCTCCTTCTTCTTTGATCTTAATAAACTATGACACACAATTTGGAGTGTCAAGGTATTTAATTTTCAGATATTATTTATGGCTGCAATTACTCCGACTGAGGTGATCAACGAGTGTCATCATTTTTTTGGGTGAACAAGTTTTTACAGTTTTCATTAGAACTGTTAAGTAAATAAGGCTTATTTTATATGTTTGAAGTACTATATTACAAGATTTAATCAAATAATAACTCTGCTGAAAGTTCATAAAGGCTCTTATTGAGTCGTTAATAACTCGGCTCCTGTTCGTCGAAAAAATTATTTTCTGAACAGAAAATTAAAGTAGATGTCAAGGGCTTCAATTTGAGACGTCCAATATAAAAAATATTATTTCCATGAAAAGTTATACTGAAATAAAGATAGTGATAAAAAACGACAAAAATAGGAAACATGTCGAAAATGACAAGAAAATACAAAATCTTTCATTTTGACGCATACTATTAAAAAATTTTCTTTTATTTTTTTGGTAGAATTGTTTCCGATTTTCCGTGGAATTGCTCATATAAATATAGAAAACAGTACATTCTGGACATTGATAAATTAATTATTAAAAGAAAATTAAACATTTTAAAAAGTTGAAATGGAGAATACAAAATTATTCAGTTAAAACTCTGTACACGGGTTGGCATTCACAGGGCGACACCTGAGACGAGAACAATCTCATATCTCCAAAGAGAAAAGGAGCAACACCTGAGATCAGCTGCCCTCATTGTTCGCCTATCTCCGGATTCTGCCCGCCTCTTCGCTTCAGAAGTCCTGCTACCTCGAGTTGCATGTTGCTTCTCTGAGCCAGACGGTGAGAACAAAAATTAAAGACAAAGTTAATTTTTTTTCATTTATGTAATTAAGGGGGCTACCTGGTGTTTTTTCATGGTTTTGACAAATTTTTCTATTCATTTTCTTTCCATTAGTAACATTCACTTTTGACTCCCAAAAATATATTTATCTGTTTAATATTGGAAACAAATTAGTTTATTCGATACTACTATTATGTGTATAAAAAAAAATTTTGTAAATTAGAAGTTTTTTTGGGAGTCATTGGCAACTTCTGATGCATGGTCTTTCGGCATAGTGCGTTTTTTGCACATAAGAATTCTACACATTTTAATTCTGCACAATTTACCATTGGTCATATATACCTATATATAATTTGACCAATGCTAAAGTGTGCAGAATTAAAATGTGTAGAATTCTTATGTGCAAGAAACGCACTATTCTTCTCCGTCTTCTCGCGCATACAAAAATTAAAAAATTTATTGAAACTTTGAGAATATATTTTTTAAAGTATTTTTAACAAATTCGCTCGTCTTTTTAATAATTGATACTTTAAAGTGTATTTATAATACAATTTTTAATAAAATAAGGGTATTTATATAACAATTTTGAAACAATATTACATATATATTTTTCGGAGCTATATAATAAATAATCACGTAAAATTAAAAGCGAATATTAGTTATATGTAGCTTTAAAAACATGATAGAATTTTCTGAGAAATATATGACAACGTGGTGTACGCGAGGGCTATTTTGAATATACTTATTTTCATTAAAAAATAACACATTATTCTGAATAACTTTGAATATATAGGCTTAAAAAATCTGAATATTGCTGTGTGACTTCATATAATAATGAACTTTATTAATTATTAAATGCAATTATAAGGTACCAGAGGAGATACGAAATTGTACAAGGACCATTGTAAATGTAAATTCGATTGGTGCGACTAGATTCGAGTCCGATTAGAATATGATCGACGTCGAAAAAGTAGAAGGTAGGTAATCACTCATCTTGTACCTTAATTTCTTATATCATAGTAGAATCTTTATGGAGGCAAACCCTGAAGATTGTTAAGTACTTAAAATATCATTTCAAAATCAATGAAAGATACATTATATTTTATAAAATTAAATATTCTCTTAATGCCTAATATAGCACACATTCCTAACAATTGTGACGCTGAATAGCCGTCTAGCCAAGCCGTCCATGCTGCTACGTCTGAACGCACCCTCGTCGCCGATAGTGAAGGACAACAGCTGCCGCATCCCTGGCGACCAGCGCAGCTTTAGCAGTGAGCCAGACCTCTACTTCGTTCTGGCCACCATGAAGGCGGGCAAGTGTTCAATGGTGCGCCCCTTGTCTGCGGCGGCTACGACTGCACCGAGTGCCTTAAGGAGGCAGATCTGGGTTATCTCCAAAAAATGTATTTTTTTTCGCGAGTCCAGAAAACTTTTTATGTTTAAAGCAATCATTCTGAAAAATTGTATACTATCAAAATATAACACTATCTTAAGCTTTACCGTTGTAAAACCTCAAAATCTTCATCCGAAACGTCACAATAAATCGTTATTTTCAATACCATGTTTATTAAAGTAAGTTTGATCTTCACACGATTTGAGGTGACATGATGAACGCAAATTGTTTTTAGACGGTTATTCGACTCCTTTTGACATGTATTACAAAAAGAGCAGAGCACTTTTTCATTAAATTTTTTTTACTATTTTTTTTTCCTAAATCCAACCAATTTTTTAAAAAATTTAAAAAATTTTTTTCCAAAAACTCAATTGGATCTTTGAAAAATAATAATAAAAAAAATTTTAACGAAAAAATACTCTGCTCTTTTTGTAATACATGTCAAAAGGAGTCGAATAACCCTTGAAAATAAACATTTTGTTCATCATGTTACCTCGAATAGTGTGAAGATAGTTACTTTAATATATACGGCATTAAAAATAATGATATATTGTGACGCGTCAAGATTATTAAGTTCTATAACGGTAAAATTTAAGATATTTTAGGTTTTGATAGCATACAAATTTTCAGAGTGATTGCTTTTAAACATAAAGTTTTCTGGACTCGTGATACAAAAATTTTTATTTTTGTTTAACCCAGGCCTACCCCCTTAAGACCGTCGACAAGTACATACCCGTGACCAATACCTGGGAAGCCCTGGCAGCTATGCGCGAAGCAGCAGGTTGGACAAGGTCTACGCAATCGAAGGGTTCAACGGATCGATGGATACTTCTCAGAGTTATAGAACAAAATTGACGTAATGACACGAAGAAGATCCTTATTTCTTCGACAGCAAGCGGACGAAATTCTTGGACAAAATGCCGCCTTGTTCCAAGGACTACCATAGGATCATAATCTCCGTGGATCTAGACGAGTTCTCACGACTGAAGAACGAGGTCCTGTAGCTACAAGCGCTCATGGCAAGTAATTTTACACCGACCGAATGTCACCAGATCAACAGCTTTTATACGCAGAATAGGTGGAGTGCAGGTTGGCTTTTGGTAGTCTGCGTAATCGCAATACCGACCCTGTTATACGCAGATGTTGATGGACAAGCATCCGCAAGCAGTTTTGCACTATACATTATTTACGTTGCGTATAGACGAAATACGCATAATTTAATGTGTGCTGCGTATAAGCGAAATACGCACGCGAAGCCGGTACTTGCAATTTAAAAATATTACTAAATAAAGTAATATTAATTGTCTACGTTGCGTATAGGCGAAACACGCATAATTATATGTATAATAATAAATGCGCATAGGCGAAATACGCATAATTATATGTATAATAATAAATGCGCATAGGCGAAATATGCATAATTATATGTATAATAATAAATGCGCATAGGCGAAATACGCATAATTATATGTATAATAATAGATGCGTATAGGCGAAATACGTATAATTATGTATAATAGAAAATGTATATAGGCGAAATGCGCATAAATATGTACAATACAAGATGCGTATAAGCGAAATATGCATCGATCCGGAACGCAACACACGACCGCCGCCGATTAAACTAGCCGTGTGATTGTGTTCATGCCGTTGTTGGTCTCTAGTATTATCAACAGGTCAAGTAGAGAATTGAAGACCAAATTAAAATCGTGAGCTTGTTGCTGAGATGCAAGTCGAAAATGAGGTGCAGTACGCGCGGCAACGGGTCACAGCGACAAAGCACCTTATCACGGAGCTCAACACCAAGTCTCACAGCAACTGGATCTAGTATAGGAACCAGCTACACTCCCGTGGCATATTTTTTTTAAAGTATTTTGGCCTGAATGCGAATTCCGAGGGTGCATTATCTGAAAAGTTAATTGTAATAAACAATAATTTGTTAATATTAAATTATTTTTTTGTATGACTAACATTTGTTTGTATTTCGTAAACCGTTTCAAATAAAAAAGTTCTTACATTTTTTGCAAGTAAAACTTCGACAAAGGTTACTAAAATGATGACTTGTATGATGAATTTTTATCATTTTTGCGAAACCGTTAATTTTTTACTTGAAAAGTAAGCATTTAAAAAAAATATAAGAACATTTTCATTGTAATTGTCTAAGGATTACAAATAAATGTTTATCATATGAAAATAACGAGATTTTACAATTAACTGGCGTTTTTCAGATGATGAACCCTTGAAATTTCAATTCGTAATCCGGCCAAAATAGGTCAAATAGACATAAAAAAGTATCTATTTACAGATAGCCAATAGATAATCTATTTATAGTACAAAAGTGTATTTTTACCAAAATAATTTTGTAATCAGAAAGACTTATTTATATCTCGCTCATATAGGTGTTAAATAAGAACATAAAATATAAACATAACATTGATTAGTATATCTATATTCACAGAAATAAGTGCTTATTCCTCTAATTTCTCGTATATATAGATATACCGATCAATGTTATTCTTATGTCTATATCCTTATTTTCTTTGCCTGCAAAGGGCCGAGCGGTTCAGTTTTCAAATCCAGACTATGTATTTGAGTCTAAAATAAGGATTTCTGATTCATATTATCTTTTTACTATAAATGTATTGTCTATTAATTATAATGTAATAGATACATTTTTTTCTGTTAAGTCAACTGGCTTCTTGCCAAGTGACGACCTTTCTATGCTATCGACATCACTGGCGCCATCTACATTTAAATCGACTGCGATTTCCATTAGATGGCACTTATGATGGCGATGGCAAATTTTATATACTTCCTGCATTACCGACAGTAGGTCGGTAAAATCGTTAGAATGACTATGGCACCCCCTTAATGCCATCCATAAAAAGCCCAAACCCCATAAAATCATAAAAATCCTAATTCATATAAAATCCAAAAAAATAATGAAAACCATAAACCGCATAAAACCCATTAAAACCAAAAGCCATATAACATTTATAAGAATCATAAATTATAAAACATATTAAGCCTATAAAACCATTAAACCCATTGTATCCTCAAAACCATAAAAAGCTCAAACCCTATAAAGTCATGAAAATCATAAATCATATAAAATCATATAATCCAGAAACTACATCAAAATTATAAACCCCCTTAAACCTCCTATATCCATAAAGTACATTAAATGGCAGTATCCTACTTCGGAACTTTCCAAAAATCGTTTTTCTTTTTACATTTTTCGAAAGTATATGTGACTGATTTCATCTCAAATCATGCAGGCAGACAGCACCTATCTCTCCGAATCAGCTCAAATTATAGTATATTATTCTACTCGGAGAATAAGCGTATACGTATTTTTTTATTTTTCAATAGCATCAAAATTGCATGTGTTATGTTATGCTTTTTTCAAAAATGACTCCTCAAATTTCGTTTCTCAAAAATCGAAAACGTTTTTCTTTTTAAATCGTTCTAATTCGTCTTTTTATGGATATTTGAAAATAATTCTGTACATATTCGATGCTGTTGGTGATACTCTTTCGATCTGCCAAGTTCAAAAATTTTTTTACAAAAAATCAAGGATGATATGGCATTTTTTATAAACAATGAAAAATGCTTTTTTCTCAAAAAAGCCATCTTCTTTTTGACTCAATTTTTTTTTATAGATAGCTAGTCTCAATACCTATATGGTCATATACATGACATTTGGAATATTTTTGTTTTTTAAGAGATATAAACGAAATAAGAAAAAAAATTTATGTTCCCCCATAGCACTGTCGTGCAAGAAAAAATCCTATGTATTTTTCCCTTTTTTATGATTTTTAGACATTTTATTGCTTTTTCTAACTTTCCTGCTAACACGATTCTTTGAGTTGATTTTCTTCTTCTTCTGTTTCTCTTTATTTAACAATTTTGTTAAAGAATGAAGAGCAGTTCGACCTGTATAAGATTTTTTCTTTTTACCTACATTTACTTTCCATACATGGGTTTTCTGAATGCCGTTATATTTAGGAGCCTTAAGCCACTCTTTTATTTTATTTTTAATTATAAATTGTAAAAATATTTAATTTTTGAAACTTTAAAATAAAATTAGTAAGATATTTTATATATGTATTGTGGAAGCTAAAGAAACCCAAATAAACAGAACAGATGGAGAAACTTTGAATCAGTGTATTCTTTTCCATTGTTTCAGCCTACACATATACTTTAAAAGACATTCGCTTTAAAATATTTTATAATAATTATTTTTAATTTTGGAACTTAAAGCGAGACTTACAGTATATGTCTAGGTAAAAGTATAAATAATGTTATTACTTCGAATTTGTTCGTCCAGCATCCTCTGCTTGGCCAATTTCTTTTTTTGGAGCGCGATAACGAGTTCAATGCCCGATCAGGGGAGGCGCCTACACGTATCCTTTGTCCTCTCTCTCTTTTATTTGTCTTTGGCTATCTTAAACACAAGAAACTACGGAGCACACTATTTGAAACGCGGCATGTACATACTATTTACATAAAGAGCATAGGAAAATTTGGGGATGATGCAAAAAACTACTTTGGCATCAAAAGTGACTACTTAGGACCTTGTAATCAGCCACGCTAAACATGTGGACACCTCCTCCGACTAGTACATACATCTATACTGTAAGAAAAGCTATATGCAAAAACGCTTTAATTTGAAACGTACCGCGTTTAAAAAGATTAACAATATCAAAAGTTATGATTGATCAAAGATAGTGAATAAACGCGGGAATATGGCTAAAATATCATGATTTTTAATTTTTGACTATTTTTCCTCGTTATTTTGTTTTTTTTTTCAAATTATTTTTTGACCCGTCTAAGTGCAGATTTCTTGTGGAATTCCTTATATGGGTAATTATCAAGAAAACAATAGTTTATCACCTAATTTTTGGACCAAATTAAAAATATCTTTTTTAGTGTTAATTTGGGGTTTAAGTTGTTATTTATGGTAAAATGAGACAAACTTTTCTTGAAAACAGCTACTGGTGACAAAAAAGTTTTTACATGTATGGTGGATGTGCGTACTACTGACACCCCCACTCAACTACTGACACCCAAATCTATTTCATTATAAATAAAATATAAACTCTATCAAATAATATCTGAAAGAAATATATAAGCAATCCGTAACTGTTATTAGTATAATGAATAAACAAACGTGACATCTTATGATTTCAGAAACTTTTAAAAAATAATAATAAAATTCCAGGCTACGAAAACGTTTAAAATTATGTCTGTGTTCAGAGTGAATATGAAAATATTGCGAAATAGAGAAGACTATTATTTATATATTAGAGCGAGATATACAATAATAAATAGTTTAATTGGTAATATTTATATACCAGATATATCTACTAGATAAAATGGGAGACTTATCAAAGGCATTTTATTTAATTATTGGATGACAGCGTTAGGTACAAGCGTTTTAGACATTTTCGTATTATTGACATGTCAGTAGTTCGGCAAGAAAACGGTGCATTTGCCCAACTACTGACACTGCCGCGCGAGTTAGTGAGTACAATCTAGCCTCCTTGGCTTCAACGGTGACGTTCATTTTGCATGATCTTTAACGCTTCCAGGGGAAAGATTTCAAATATTTGTGACAATACATTTAAACTAATCATTTAGATACCTATACGTAAAAGCTTAAGTCCAAACTATACTTTAAGAATGTTATTTAATTAATAGATATAAAATTAAATATTATTGTTTGGGTATGAAAGTAAATGGGTGTCAATAGTCGGGGTGTCAGTAGTTGGTTCCGGCATATTTTCAGGGTGTAAGTAGCTCATGAGAATATTATTATTAATTTCATGAATTTATAATTAAAAATAATCTTTATCAAATAGTATAAATTATGCAATAATGCAACAATCGATCCTTGGGGGTCTCAGTAATCGGGACATCCACCCTATTTCTTATTGGGATTTTACCAGATCGGCCAACAATAATTACTTTTTGCTAGAAAAATGATGTACTCATTACAATACGATAAATTAAGCTGGAATTTTAAAACTTAAAAAGTTGGCGACAACATTCGTAATACTCCTGTAGACAGATAAGTTTAAAAAAAATTCTGATTAAATTACAACATATTGTACGTATGATGCAGTTTAAAATCTCATAGGTTAGATATAATTAAATCCTAAAGTTATTGGCTAATAAATTCAGAATTGCGCGAATTGTTCGATGGCGACAGACCACGGTAATTGCTTTTAGACTATATATATCATTTGTGTGTTAAAAATATAGCATAGTTGCTTTCGTCTTGTGTTTAAGATGTTCAAATGCATCGTTTTTAAGAACTACAAACGTTTACCAGACCGGAATAATATTTTCTTTCTACTCAGTGTATTAGCGACACTAAAAGTACCATTTTTTTGACAATGACCCATATATGTATAAACATATATGGGTCATTGTCAAAAAAATGGTACTTTTAGTGTCGCTAATACACTGAGTAGAAAGAAAATATTATTCCGGTCTGGTAAACGTTTGTAGTTCTTAAAAACGATGCATTTGAACATCTTAATCTTAACTATCTATTATATATTGTCATATATAATCATATATGATTATTATATACAGGGTGATAGAAAAGTCCTGGGACGGCAAAATAATTTGAACAATATCAACCGCAGAGGAAAATGTCAAAAACAAAAGCTATATAGGATTTTTCCCTGGCTATCTGATAGTAATTCAATGTCACCATCAAAAAGCCAGGGAAAAATCATATAACTTTTGTCCTTGAGATTTCCTCTACGGTTGTCACTTTTCAAGTTATTTTGCGTCCCGGGACTTTTCTAACACCTTGTATGATCGTATATGGGTATATGTGATTATATATTATATGGAGTTTTATTATTTGTAACCGGTAAATTGTGTAACGCACATTTTGTGTGCGTTACACAATTTACCGGTCGGTTGAACGAGCTGCTCAGTGCAAGTCCGATGCTCGACAAAACATGTCTATAAAAACCTGATCGCACACTACTCTCTCACTACACTCACTATATACACACACGCTAGTTATATTTCCCCTCTTGACGACACAGAGCAAGCGAGCTCCTCACTATCCTGAAGCAGCTGAAGAAGACGCACAGCTACCATCCCATGGAGCCTCGCATAGGCTAGAGTCGGCTGGTCTTGGCTGGGGTGCGCTGAGCGTGTCCTGATGTCTTCTATCTTAAAATCTTTGTAATTATTGTTTTAAAAACCGTGATTAAACCCTTTTAGGAGTTACTTATAATTGGAATATAAGTGGTAAGGGATTAAAACGTAACATTTTTACTAATTTATAGAATTTTTTTTATTATAAAAATAAAAATTGAACGTATAAATACTAAAACATACTGTACATAATACTTGAACAAATGTCATACTTATATTGATTTTCTTTTGATTACAATTTTAAGCAATAAATATATTCTCAATATGATCACATTTTCTCTTGTTTAATTCTTTTTTTCATTTGTAAAGCTTTCATTTCTAGATTAATTGATGCCTGTTCGATTTCTTCTAGCTTACTTTCCAGCTTCTTTTGTTGTTCTTCAAATTTACTCTTATTCTCTTTACCATTCTCAGATCTAATCACTTTGACCAACTCCTTTATTTGTAATTTAACATTTTTCTTATCATCTTGTAATTTCTTTTTATTTTCTTGTAATTGTTTTTTGACATTTTGTTCTTTTTCTTTCACAGCTTTATTTCTTTCTCTTTTCTGTCTATTCATTAAGAGTTGTTGCTCTTTTAATTGCTTTTCAGATTCCTTCTTTTCCATAATTTTGAGCAAGTCATCGACTGTAGAAACTGATGAGCTATCTTGAAACTTCGCTTTGCTTTGGTTTTGTTTCTTCTTTTTCCAATGAATAGCAGGAATAGGGAATGAAGCTTTGAGTTTAGGAGATAGATTTATATCATTTTCACTTGTATATAAAATATAGAAAATAATTTATATTAATAATATAGTATATTTTTTACGATCTAATTGTTTTAAGTACTTACTGTTGATAGTATTTTCGCTAGATTTCTCACTGACATTTTCGTTGGAGTTATCAACATGTACATTTAGATTTACAGCATTATATCCATCCAGTGCAATAAATTTAGGCATGTTAGCAACATTTCTTCAAGCTTTATTTGTCTGACTGAGACTTATATCTGAAGTACTTTGAACTGAAGTAGAATTCATTTGATCCACAGTAAAATTGTTAAATTTTGGGCCTGGACTAGAATTGATTTCATCGGTAGAAGCTTCACTGATTATGTCATCATTCGCTGAAATAGATTTTACATCATCGGTACAATCTGGTGGATTATAGTTTACAGCATTCGAATCTGAAGTGCTATAATATTCTTCATCATAATTCTCCATATTACTATTCGCTTCTATAAAAATAAATTATTGAAATAAAATCTTATGTATATACGCTCTTATGTATACTCGCTTCGCTCGAGCGCTAACTACGCGCCGTGTAATAAAGTGCCACTTAGGTCACACGTATCGTAATGTACTATTCTTTCACTTTATTTCTTTCTGCGGATAACTTTTGATCTGGCATTTTTCCCCTTCAACTTAGATTCACTTTTCATATGTTTATTTTCTTTTTCATCAGAGCGTTTCTTTTTAGGAAAATTTCTCTTGTTACCTTTGTTCTTTGCTATCCTCTCCACTTGAACTAATATTACTTATACTTATTTTGTTTTATAAAAAACTTTAATTATACATCACAATGTAATTACTTGATCAAAATTAGAGGTTAGAATTCAGTTTTTGCTTGATTCGAGATTTCTACAGGGTTTCTTCGATCAAAAATTATTACTCTCGACTCGAATTTTCGTAACGTTGGACTACTTGTACAGCTTACTTAGCAAGAAAATACTTATTTATTTTATCTTTCTAATAAAGTAGACATGCAAATTAGATGCTTAAAAGTTGTCCAGCTACTCCTCCCGTGCTAATGAAAACGAGCTGAAGTTGGACATGAGCGCCACCACTGTCCAGGTACTACTCATTCGGGACGTATACTTGGACAATGAATTTCAAATAAAATAAATTATTTCTTAGGCTAAATTGTTTTTAATTTTGTGAACAAATGTAATTCGATTCTATTAAATCGGGTTTTGGAAATATTGACGCCTGATATAATTTTTTATCGTACTGAATGTCTATTAGAGAATTTAAAAACATGAACTACCTTTTCTACAACTTGCAGTTTTATAGTCAAACGGGGAAATAATGCATTTATAATAACATTGCACACTTCATTATTAAAATTTGAGTATATTCCAATAGTTGTAATACTAAATAATACCATTGACATTTATTTTCAATTTTTCCTTAAGTTGTTTGGCTTATAATTACGATTTTTATTATTGTCCAGCTACTGGTTCCATTTTTTCCAGTGTCCAAGTACTGGGTACTTTACCTTATTATGTAGAATTCGCGTCCCTGAGTATTAACTTCTTCCCCTCTCGAATATATACCGTTTCCCACCGTACCGCCGTGCTCACCGTAATTAATTTAAGTTTATAAATAATTCTATGTGACGATAGAACACTTGCAAAATCGTGCTGCGAATTCGTGCAGCTGGCGCTCAACACCTTGTACATAAATTGAATAAACCACAAGTGTTCATACTTTTATCCTAAATTCCTGTGTCGTACTTTATTTAAAACCTTGTATAAACATAATGTTAAAGCCTGCATGTGCGGCGCAATAATCTTGGCTTATATAGCTAAAATTATTATCATAATATAAATGCATGAAATAAATTTTTTTAGAGTAATATTCATTTAAAAAATATATTTTTAAAATAAAAATATCAATGCTTAATACGTAAGTTTGAGTGTTATCATCCGCATGATACATCCTGAATTGGGCACTAGAGCTATCTGAAGTCTGAAGTATATATATATATATGAAGCATAATTTGTCAAATGGACACCTCACTCTCCAGAATTGTTTTAACTTTTAAGAGTCCAGCAAGGGCTCAAAATATATTTTTTCATCTAGTTTCTGGAGTCAATTTGCCACTAATGTAAACTTTTCGTATTTTATGAACAAGTTTATATCCATCAGAAGTATTAAGATTATATATATATATATATATATATATATATATATATATATATATATATATACATATATATATAATTATATATATATATATATATATATATATATATATATATATATATATATATATATATATATATATATATATATATATATATATATATATATATATATATATATATATATATATATATATATATATAATCTTAATACTTCTGATGGATATAAACTTGTTTTTCGTATTGTTTGTATTCTCTATTATTTATTATTATTATCTATTATATTCTCTAATAGACATTCAGTACGATAAAAAATTATATCAGGCGTCAATATTTCCAAAACCCGATTTAATAGAATCGAATTACATTTGTTCACAAAATTAAAAACAATTTAGCCTAAGAAATAATTTATTTTATTTGAAATTCATTGTCCAAGTATACGTCCCGAATGAGTAGTACCTGGACAGTGGTGGCGCTCATGTCCAACTTCAGCTCGTTTTCATTAGCACGGGAGGAGTAGCTGGACAACTTTTAAGCATCTAATTTGCATGTCTACTTTATAAGAAAGATAAAATAAATAAGTATTTTCTTGCTAAGTAAGCTGTACAAGTAGTCCAACGTTACGAAAATTCGAGTCGAGAGTAATAATTTTTGATCGAAGAAACCCTGTAGAAATCTCGAATCAAGCAAAAACTGAATTCTAACCTCTAATTTTGATCAAGTAATTACATTGTGATGTATAATTAAAGTTTTTTATAAAACAAAATAAGTATAAGTAATATTAGTTCAAGTGGAGAGGATAGCAAAGAACAAAGGTAATATGAGAAATTTTCCTAAAAAGAAACGCTCTGATGAAAAAGAAAATAAACATATGAAAAGTGAATCTAAGTTGAAGGGGAAAAATGCCAGATCAAAAGTTATCCGCAGAAAGAAATAAAGTGAAAGAATAGTATATTATGACACTGTTGTGGGAGATGGTTTTCTACCTTGCTCGAGGGTTTTCGCACGAGCGAAGCGAGTGAGAAAATCGAGCAAGGTAGAAAAACACCTCCCACAACAGTCTCATACGATATTTTATAGCACAACAACCTCAAAATCGACAATAAAGTTGGCATTTTGAGGTTAGTGTGCTATAATAGTACATTACGATACGTGTGACCTAAGTGGCACTTTATTACACGGCGCGTAGTTAGCGCCCGAGCGAAGCGAGTATACATAAGAGCGTATATCCATAAGATTTTATTTCAATAATTTATTTTTATAGAAGCGAATAGTAATATGGAGAATTATGATGAAGAATATTATAGCACTTCAGATTCGAATGCTGTAAACTATAATCCACCAGATTGTACCGATGATATATATATATATATATATATGTGTGTGTTTGTGCGTGCGTGCGTGCGTGCGTGTGTGTGTGTGTCTGTGTGTGTCTGTGTGTGTGTGTGTGTGTGTGTGTGTGTGTGTGTGTGTGTGTGTATGTGTGTGTGTGTGTATGTGTGTCTCAGTGTGTGTGTGTGTGTGCGTGCGTGCGTGCGTGCGTGCGTGCGTGCGTGCGTGCGTGCGTGCGTGCGTGCGTGCGTGCGTGCGTGTGTGTGTGTGTGTGTGTGTTTTGTGTCTATATCTATATATAATTTGACCAATGCTAAATTGTGTACAATAATTACGTCTATAATTCTTATGTGTAAGAAACGCGCTATGCCCATATTCATAGAGTATAGAATATAGAGTATGTATATTATATCATAAACATAGAATATAGAGTAATGAAATAATGCCAATAGAACATGTGGTTATTCCCGTTCGGAACTTAGGGGTCCTGGAAGACCCACACGTTTTTTTGGTTTTCAAAAGATTTCTACCTGAAAATATTAAAATTATGCTAAATTTATGGATTAGTTCAAAGTAGACCATTTCTCACGTCGTAATGGTGGTCTAAATCATTGTTTACTGCATAAAATTCAAAAAAATTTAAAGAGAAATTTCAATATTTTGTTGCCGAGATCCTGTAGTTAAAGGTCGAAACACGTTTCCACATTATTTCCCACAGTTCTTTTCAATTCTTCGAAGGTCTCAGCCTTAACAGGTTAAGAAAAACATTTTTAAGTCACTAATATAGTCAGTAGTAACGTAGTTGAGCCAGTTCTTGATCACACAAGAAGGTACTGAGGTTATTCTAACAATAAAAAATTATAAAAAATTATAAGCATAATCCAAAAACATTTGCTAATTAGTTAATAGATAACTTAATTTAAATAATAGTAAGTCTAAAACGTTTATATTTGACATAAAACAGTAAAAGTCGTGTTTAAAAGCAAAAGTTCCAGTGGACTTAATGTCGATCAGTGAATTACAGTCGGGACTAATTGTCAATCAGTACTCCTAGCCCAGTTCTTGATCACAATTATGCATAAAAGTGGGGTTATGTTTAAGGTTATGTTTTTGAAATCAATCTTTTAGTGTATGATTATGTATGATTATAGACGAATATTAGTGCAGTTTTATTGTAAAATAGTAAATAATTAACGTTATATCGTTGTTCTTGTTGAAAAGAAGAGACGCAATCGGGAGATTAGAGAAATCGTTTTTTTATTCGATAAATTACAACAGAACTGATTACGTCCGTTCGCTTTGAATGTTAAAATCAATCTGACTCAAAAAGACGAAAAAAAGAGCACGCAACTAAGCCTCTGTTGTTCCTTCGAATGGCCAAACGTCCACGGGTGCGCCTCTTCGCGCACCGTGACGTTGTCTCTCCCTCGATCCAGTGATCGGCCTAGAGACAGCTGCGGCCCCGGTAGAATAACAGTCATCTCCGTCCTCGCGGTCGCCGAACCTGGAGCCTCCTCGCTCCTTATTCGTACGAAGATACATTCGACAATTATCTTTTTATAATAAATATTAATACTAATAAGGTAAAGCGAACGCACTACAAATACTTGTTTAATAATAATAAGAATTGTAATAGATATATTTATTTGAACGAATAATATTACAATATTTATACTGGAACAATCGTTATTATGCCTTAAGGGAGCACACCACCTTTAAAATCTGAAACAAAAAAATTAATTAAGAATTTTTATTTTGATATTTATTTTAATAAGGGTTTTTTTTCCTCAAAGTATACATAAAAACCTACCAATTTGTATATTTTTTACCTTCGTTGGACCTTCTATGCCTCCATGGCAAACCAGACTGTTTTCGAAGACTTTAAGCACTGTCCGTAAGATTCCAAGTCTACGCATGGATGGATTGGGCTAAAAATTTATGGAGATACTCATTATAGCAGTACTTTTCATATGAGTGTAGGAATTTTGATTTGAACGAGTAGAAGTATTTTTTTATATAAACATTGTCAATATAACACTTATTTTTTAATAATTTTATCACTTTTATAGATGTAAAAAATTTTCTACTCGTTCAAATCAAAATCCCTACGCTCATATGAAAAGTACTACTATAATGAGTATCTCCATAAATTTTTAGCCCAATCTGTCCATGCGTTCACTTGGAATCTTACGGACAGTAAGCTGAAATTGATAAAAACAACATTTAGAGTTATTTAACAATTAATTTACAAGTTCTAATAGATATAATTTATACTCATCTTATCAATTGCATCTACTTTTTTCTTCTTTTCAACGTAACAGACAAACATCTGCAGCAGTGTACATCAATATTTTCTGGTGCGTGGAGTCCCATGAGTCTTCCTCCGCCTTCAATAACCTGAAATGAAAAAAAAAACACAAAAATGAATAAATTGAGTAAACTGTACTTATCATACTAAACTCTTGAGCGACACTTTCACACACTTCACTCAACTGCTTATTTATTTAATCAAAAGCCGATTGGGCAACTGGCTTGCATAGATCCATAATCCCACAAAAAGTTGAAAGGCCAGCGTGTCCATGTCCAAGTGCACGAGCAGACAGCACAGATCTTCTGTTCACTTCATATGCATTTCCTTTGGCTCCTACTTTGTTGCTGGAGTTCATCGCTGCTATTTCACCACACTTTGAGCACACAATATCTATTTTGAAACCAAGACCTTGCACACCAGAGTCACTTAACTGAACACTGCCATGGCACCGATTACAACACAGAACACTTCTATGTTTAGAAAATAAAATTGAAGTGTCAATGATTCTGTTTGTTGTATCACTGGTGTCTCTAGCACTAGCTGTGTTTTAGAGTTTCCTCGCTGAGCTGGTGGATAGTCTTGGCTTCTTTTGTAAATCTTCCTTTTTTATCTCTTTTAGAAGACATTTTCACTACACTGATTTACACACATTCACAAATTGTCAAATGCAATTAAAACACTGTATAAGTTCAGTACAATAAAAATATTAGCTGTGTTTACTAACAGCCCCTGCTGAAAACGCCCGATTGAGAATAATTAGAACGAATTAAAATTCAATCGGATTTAATGCATTGTAATCTGTTGAATCCGAGACTAAATTTCAATCCGAAAAATCAACAATCAAATCCGTTTTAATGCGGTTAAAAGAGACTTCTTGGTAATCCGTTTTGATCTTCATTTGACGAATTAACAATTCAATTTGTTTTAAGGAGTGATGCTGAAATATGATTAAATTCTTTTTAATACATTTATATATATGTTAGAAATCAAATACGGTTGAATGCTTTTAAATAGCTTTCTTAATTTTTCAAATTAGCAGATTAATCCGTTTTAAGGCAGGTTTGCCGTGGATTTGCCCTATTTATTAAAAAAAATTTATTTCATACAAAAAATAATCTTTATTGTTCAAACTTTTTACATATTAAAATACACATTTTGAAGATATAAAATTTTTTTTTTTACGGATTTTTCTTGACAAAATGGCCGCTTCAAAATTATTTTTTTGTTTGACTGTCGACACGATATCTCACCAACGGATCATCTGAAATCAAAAAACTAAAAAGATTCTTAAAACTTATAGTTTTGGCTATTGCATAGTCTAGGATATTTCATTTTTACCGGAAAAAAACAAAATGGCGGACTTTTGAATTTTTTGGCTCTTTTTTTGCAACATAAATTGTTTATAACTTTTTGAAAAATTTATTGATCGTTATAATCCTAGATCATGCAATACCCAAAACTATAAGTTTTAAGAATCTTTTTAGTTTTTTGATTTCAGATGATCTGTTGGTGAGATATCGTGTCGACAGTCAAACAAAAAAATAATTTTAAGGCGGCCATTTTGTAAAAAAAAATCTGTAAAAAAAAAAATTTTGTTATATCTTCAAAATGTGTATTTTAATATGTAAAAAGTTTGAACAATAAAGATTATTTTTTGTATGAAATAAAAATTATTGAATAAATAGGGCAAATCCACGGCAAACCTGCCTTAAGTAATAATATTAAAATATGGTTGATTTTTTTTACATGATACAAATATGTTAATTATAGAGGTGTTTGGCAATCCTGCTTAAGCTTTATTTGAGTAATTAACATATTAATTCTTCTTAAGCGATAATAATAAAATAATCATTCAATTCTCCAAATCCATTATAATTCAAGTCAAGTGTTCTTATCTTTTGAAAAGATTTTCATTATAGATTCAAACTCTACCGATTTGACAAAAAATTAATCGTTTGGAAAGGAATATTTTAATACATACCAGTCACAATAATTTAAATAAATAGTATACGTATAAAAACCTTGAATATATTTTTCTCGAAATACACTTTTATAGCTTTAAAATTAGATCCAGAAATCTGTCATGTCCCATTTCAAGTTTTTAAATCAAGTTTTTTTTAAATCCTTATACTTAAAAACATCGCTTGATGTTTTGGCATTCTAAAAATATATGGTAAGTAAAATGATTGAAAATTACACCTTCAAATTTTTATTAACATTTTTAATTTTTATTATTATAAATATAACAAAATTTTTACAGAGTTCACTTAAGTACATTTTACAATAGGTTTGAAAAGATTAGCAAGAATGACTAAATATTTACATGAATATATTTATGATATTCATTGAGTCTCTAAACCATTTGGTAATTTACATAAATACCTAGCATTGTGAACATTTACTAGGACTATTTTAGAACTTACATCCGTAATTGGAACTATTATACAATTGTCAAAATCTTCAGATTGAATTTTTTTCATGTGTGTTACTTGAAAAGGATTGCTTGGGAATGTACTTATTTTTGAAAGTTTTAAATAACATTTCTTTCGTATACTTATAATCTCTACTATTTGGCCAAAATCACCACATTTCAACTGTACCATTGTATCATTAGTACGTTTTACTCTTGTATATTTCATACTGTGAAATACCTTTTCTTTAAATATTCATTTTTTGTAGACTTTACAAAATTTCGTTTCTATTTCTTTAAATAGGCTTTTCCCTATAAAAACTACATCATTTTCTCCATAATCAAAGTATGTAGACAAATTTCTATTTGTAAATAAATTAGTGCAATAATCTTTAATATCTGATGACGAATAATGAACGTTTTCGGCTTTAAAAAGCTATTTTTGTAAATGTTTTCGCGTTATTTGTAAATCCATTCCATTTGGACCATTCATTAATTGTTTTAATTGATAAATATTACTTTCAAAATGAAATGTTGAACTTGACCATAGAGGACCAGTTTTTCTTACAGAATCAACCATGTGCAATACAGTGTGAACGTTAAAAGTCACATTTTCTCTACCGTAATACAGTTCGTATAAACCAACAAATTCTAATAAATCATGTTCACATTGCAGTAAATCAATTTCGCTAATTTCAGTTTTTAATAAAGTATGTAAACTTTTTACAAATAATGCATAATGCTCTAAAGCTGTATCATCGAGTATACCTTCTAAACACGACAAACTGTAAGCTAATACCCACGATTTAATTTCAGAAGCTTTCCATTTAGCTCGATCTTTCAATGATCGTGGAAACCTATGAATATCTTGCGTTGGTTTGATAGACATTAAACGGTTATCGATCCTCTTGATGTCATCTTTATGTAACTTAAAAATCGACTTTGATTTTGAAGATGTCCACTGTTTGTAAATCTGTTGGTCTACACCAGCGAGAAAACCATGTAAATAGTCGTAATTAAATGACCAGATCATATCTATGTGCGGGATATTTGATAAACAAATATCACCTTTTACTCCCCTTTCTGTGCATCTGTCAGTACAATTTTCCACGTCTTTCAAAGGACTAACATGACTTCTTATCAGTGCATCAATTTCTTGTAACGGATATCTAACTCCAAATACAACGTGAATATAGATGCCATGGTGATAGCACCAGCTACAGCCAAAGTACGCATTAAATTGTAATCTGTTCTCTATAATTGGTCGACAAACAGAATCCACACTAAATGCCAGGGGACAAAAACGAACAATAATCTTTTTGCCGTCTTTACTGACCTTAATTCCTTCTCTGTACAGATGATCTACTTGTTCATTGAATTTAAAAAAATATAAATTAGCTAGATCACTATTCGGTTCTTCAGTGCAAGTTAACATGCCAGCAAGAAGAGGGTATTTGAATCTGATTTTAGGAGGCAAAAAATTGGGTATTATTTGAAGAGGCCAGAATCCACGTTTGCCACTTTTAGTAATGGTGCTCCATCAGTACTAACATTGTAAGTAAAATAAAATGTACTTCCACTGTTGATGTTTTTGTATAACTCACTGTCATAAATATCTTTCATTGCTCTGGAATTACTGTCTTCAATATTATTGAATTCAAATCCATCCATAAAATTAAAAATTTCATTTTTTATTTTTGGGCAGTTGAATAGCAATTTTAATTGATATGTTAAATCTATAGCCATAAAATAATGTTTTGATAATAATGCTAAATCAGTATCTTTAAGACATTGTGAACAAGTTTTTTTAGATTTTGCAAAGTTATTTTTTGTGTTAGAATATAAAATTTCCTGTTTGCATTTTTCACAGTAATAGTGATATACAACTTTATCATCTGGAGGATCAAACGCTTGTTGAAATCTGTATTTAGAAATATTTACATTCTTGAATTTAGGCCCTGCAAGTAGTTTTATCATCTCAATTAGTTCCGATCTTCCAATGTCTGATACTTTAAATCGAATAGAAAATGCCATAACTAATGTCATAATATCTGCAACTGTTAATTGAGATGTTTCAAACATTATAGTATCATCGAAATTTGTATCAATGTTATCATTATTTGCGTTCTCATCACTAGAATTACTGTCGCTTTCATAATAATCATCTAAGTCTGAACCAATTGAGTTGCTGCTGCTAATATTAAATAAAAAAATATTTTATATATTAATTTTGTATTTAATGAGCACGTAGCAGAGAGTGGCACACAATAGGTTTAGGATAAATGTATGTATTACTGCAGGGTTTTCATGTAGGCAAACTTTAAAGTATTATAAATCGGCGTAAATATATATGACGAATGTTCATTTTTCGTTTCTTAAATGAAAGACGGCGGTTAAATATTTAATGAAGAGCACTTCAGAAAGTCAAAAACATCAAATTTAATTGAAAAAGAAGTGTTTAAAATAAAGATACTGCGCCCAGACGGAAATATTCTTGTATGAATAACTGTATATAACTAGTTATGAAAGAAAATAATAGATAGAAACTATTTAAAACTATTTATAATAGTTTATAAAGGTCGGAATTGAGAATTTTATAATAGTTATTATGGAATATGAACTGCAATTATTAGTCAATAAAAATTTTTAACAGTTATAAATTTTTTTGAATTTTTTCGATGCATGAAGTATAGGCACATAAAAAAAATTTATATCTGTTATTATCATTTTTTCAATATTTGGAATTTGGGCACATGAAAAATTTTATTTATAGCTCAGAATTTGAAAGAAGATATTAAAATTATAAATAGTTATAAGAAGTAAATTATAATTCAAAACACTTATAAATAGTTATAAATTTATTTGCACGATGTAATATTTCCTTGTTTTCGATAAAAAGGAAAAGTTCAAAAAAAATTTATAACTGTTTATAATTATTTATAACAGTTTATAGACATTATACATAGTCTCAATTCCGACCTTTATAAATTTTTATAAACAGTTGTAAATACTTTCTATTTTTTATGTGCTAAAACGATTTCCGTCTGGGCGGAAATACCAATTACTGCGTGTGTATTACTGCAGATATACCGCATGTATATAATTACTCTAAGAACTTCAGCCTCAAAATTTTGATATTTAAGGAGGGTTTTTCGCTAGATATAGGGCATAGAACAAATAATTATATGAGAGTTTATAAAGGTCCCATAATAAAACTAATTAAATGTACTTAATAATACTCCATAACTACATGGAAAAAGAAATTTTCCAAAAAAATCGTGACGTCACAAGCGTAAATATTGTTAATTTAAAAAATATTTATAGTTAAACCCTAATTTTATTTTTATTTTTTAACCAATTTTAATATTTCGGGGCTTATTTTTTTCCTTAAACATTACTCTACAAAGTTAACGAAGAAAATTATAAAATAATATATCTATAATAAGAGAAAACTAATTATTTATAAGTAAACGCGTTAAATTTTCTAAACAATTTGCTTTCTCTAATTACAGATATATTATTTTATAAATTTTAAGGAAATAAATAAGCACCAAAACATAAAAATTGGTTAAGAATTAAAAAAAAATACTTGGGGTTTAACTATAAATATTTTTTAATTGACAATATTAATTACATTCGTGATCGTCACGTTGTTCTTGGAACAAGCTTTTTTCATGTAGTTATGAACTATTATTACATTTATTTTAATGTATTTATTAGTACATTTAATTATTTTTATCATAAGATCATTATAAACTCTCATATAATTTTTTGTTTTATACCTTATATGTAGTGAAAGACCCTCCTTAAAATGCATGGTGCGTAACTCTATATACGAAGCATATATTAATAATGTATTTTCACGAATAATTTATAATATTTTCTTAGAATTTGTTGAAAAAACTAATAAATATTATACAGAACAAGTATACATATTATGTAAAATAAGAAGAACAGCAGCTACAATAATCTTATTTCAAAAATATAGTGATGTAATCCCATTCAACACTTTACATTTATGGGGAAGTTATAAATTATTCATATGTTTTATGCTAAAATATAATATAATATGCAGTATAAAGTATAATTACCCATATTGTAAGGTAATTTTAAATAAACTTAACTTAATTTAATTACGATTACAGCACAATTACCCTCTTAAGGGGATGGCTCAGTCAAAAGTTTACTGGTTTTACTTAAAAAATAAAATATGTACACAATTGATATTGAAAATAAAATTTGTACCTAATTGATTGGCTATCATCTTCACGGTTTCTCTTTTCATCGTTATGTATATTGCTATCTACTCCATGATCACAATCATCATTTATTCATTCATTTATGTGTTCATCTAAAAAATACAATATCTAATTACAATACTTGCTTAGTAACAAAAATAAATTTGACCCAGTAATTTGATTGATAAAAATACAAAGAAAGAGCATATTTAAAACTAGTTTTAATCTCATTAAATGATTGAGAAAGCAGGGGAGACCGGTGTAGAGCGAACCTTACAGTAAAGTGAGTTTTCTATATATTTCGACATAAATAATAAAACAATTGTATTAATCTCACTTATCAATTAAAAGTATCCAGTACACAAAACTATGATGTTATTTAATAAAAATATTTAACAATAGTATATTGTGTACCAAGGACGAAAAGTGGGTCTTTTTCACTGAGTGTGAACTTTGCAATACGAGTCGTAGACAAAAGAGCACGAGCCAAAGGCAATTACGTATTGCGAGCCGGACTCCGAAGACGAGTAATGCAAAGTACGAGGTAAAAACTGACCACTCGCCCGTGGTGGACACGACATTTTTTGTAACACATGTCTTGATTACGCTTTTTTTCTTATTGTGCCCATAGAGTGAAACTAAAGTGTGCCGTTTTTTATATGGCGCAAACACAGGCCTGTTAGATTAGAAAATTATAAACATTTGTATGACCAATTTTACACAAATCAGGCTACTAGTGTTTAGCCCCTCCCTCCTCCCCTTCCTCCAAACATGATGGTACCCCATATTTAGGGGGGCCTAAACACTTTTTGGCTAAAGTTTTGTCTTGTTAGCTAAACAGCTTTAAGGAAGAAAAAAAGCCAGAAGGTTTGGCATATGCGGTTAAAAAATGCCTTCTTTTGCCAACTAATCAAGAATAAGCACACAACAAATTTTTTTTGCACGCTTAAATAATTTTGCCGGCCGAAAAATAGTCACTTTAGGCCTACTAAATCGTGCGCGACCAAAAGAAATTTTGACCAACTCCAAACGATAATTTTGCAAGATTAGGTTTTTGAATAAGTAACTTTTATGTTTTATTATTTACTAGGATTTTTTTTATTCTAAATATACTTAACTATTAATAGATGTTAAATTATCATTCGAGACAAACTATAACTAGTGTAAAGTAAAAAATTTCATCTGTGAGTATGCGTATGATGAATATATCTTGTAAAGCTTGAAATATATACTTTGATTAACGGATTAACTTTTGGGACATCAACGAAATATAGAGTCCATTCTACGAATTCGCTGCTACCCATTCAGGAAGAAAATAAAAACGGATTAACTTTCATTCAAAAAGCTCCCTTTATTACAAAATTTGAATGAAGTGATCGAGCTTTTAGCATTCTTTGTTTGTAGGTGAATTTTATTTATTTTAAAAAATTGTTTTTGAATTACTAATGTAGTGAGCACATAAAGTGTAAAAAAGTACAAAAAGTGAGCTTTTTGAACGAAAGTTAAAGTGAAAAGGAACTATAACTATATATATATATATATATATATATATATATATATATATATATATATATATATATATATATATATATATATATATATATATCGTCTTTTTTCATATATCTCATCCTCATGTTATATTTTTTATAATTTACTTACTTATGTCTCCATCGTTAACGGTATCCTGTTCATCATTTTGAAAACTAGCGCAGCTCTGATTTTCTAAGATTTCATCGCATTCATTTCGATTACTCAGATTTTTAATATCGTTTGCTGCATTTGAAGACGAAGTATGAATATCTGAAAATATAACCATTCATTATTATTTCGATGTTATTAAAATTTAAATATACAATTTTATTTCTACCCGACTGATAGAAAATTAACTATTTGTATTGCTCAACGCGTTAATCAAATGGAGGTCTTTTGGATTTATAAATATATTCATTTTTTTATACATAATAATTATTAAATAATGCTAGTGTTTTGAATTTTTTTGTAATTTTATAAATATAAAAACATAGTTAATTTAACTTACTTGAGACTAAATTTTGTTGGCTCATTCCAAAACTATCCCATTTCAATCTAGTACGTTCACATAGATTATTTCTGTAATTCGTTTCGTAATTTTTTAACAATCCTGTATTATACCGTCTGATTTTTTTTGGTGGATTTTCACGATTGTCACTGTGACGGATGGTTGGAGGGGTCCTCCTGTGCCGCCAGAGAAAGGCGCGCAGGAATTGAGGAGACAGGGCTTTTGGGTAATCGTGGCTTTATTAGGTCCGAGCACCTCTCGTCGTGAGTACCGCCGGCTATCTGCTGCCCGCTCGCGGTCGCATCGCGACTCGCCAACGGTCCCGCGCGCAAAAGGTGCAAGTACTGCACTTTTGCGCGTAAGAACACTGGAGCAGCGTCGGGCAGAGCTGACTGCGTGTCTTGCGCGCATCCGCTCTGCGATAAGGAAATGCCATGGAAAGCCAGAAGCTCATCCGTGACACGTGCGGGGCCGCGTTGGGCGACGTCCGCGTTGCTCGAAAAAAAACAATGAAAACGTACGACCGACGTACCGCTCTAGCGTGCATGTTCTGAATAGCCAAGTTTGTGTGTGTAAGTGAGAGCGCGCAAAAGCGCGCTAGCACTTGTACTTGTAAAATTTATTTCAAATGATATTAATTAACTTATGTCCCTTCGGCTTTTTATAGCGTCCACTTTCTAAAAATGTATTACAGATAAGCAGCCGCTGCTGCTTTACCAGATATCATTTGAGAGGTGCTCTACATTATATACTTATTTCTATATCTTATTATCTACTTCGTTTTACAAATTTCTTAAGCCTTGCTTATATTTAAATTTTTCCCTTTTTATTTATCAACTTTAAAATTCTCTACTCTTCAAATTCTTCAAATTTTTCAAATTTTCAAATTTTTCAAATTTTTCAAATTTTCAAATTCTTAAATTTGTATATCTTAGCATTTATTTGAGCTCTTATGTACCTTAAAATATAAAATATGTAATTGGACATTTGCGCTTCTCGTCCTATAACCGCGCAGCTTTATTTTCTCGTTTACTTCAATTGGAACACGCTCGCGTTTGACCCTGATTTTTATTGCCTTTTTATTCAACCTTAATATTTTTATTCGATTCGCGTCGTCGCGTGCCCTAAAAAAAACAGAAGTTTCTGTTAGCTGCCGAACATGGAACTTTAACTATCGCGCGCAGCTTGGCTAGTTCTCCTACAATTCTGTACGATTAATCGCTTCATCTTGTTTTTCTTCCGGGGCGCGGCTCGTCCGGGGCCGCGTAAAAAAAACAATAAAAAAAAACGACTGTTCTACGCTAGTTTATCAGACTGTCTAGCTAACTCGCCGGGCCTTTCGAGTTTGTTAACGTGGACGGTTTTAGACACGTCAGCGTTTTGTACCGTGACGTTGTTCGTCTTGCGGTTTATTTTTATTATTTCGAAAGGGCCCGTATACTCCTTTGCGAATTTTCCCTTCTTTGGTTCTTTAAGGACGTAGACTTGTTCTCCTTCTCGGAAGTGTTTAATGTTTAAATTCCTGTCGTAATAATACTTCGTGCGATATTTCGCTTGCACTAAGTTCATGGCTGCTGTCGTCTGTAGGACTGTAAGATGGGATAGCATACCCACTATATAACTGTTATAGGACAGCGCTAACTCTTTCGTTGTGAAGCTTGATGGTGTTCTCGGTTTAAAACCGAACACAAGCTCATGCGGTGTATAGCCCGTGCTTTCGTGTTCTGTGCAGTTGTAAGCGTGCTGGCATATTGCTGTCCAATTATCCCAGTCAGTTACGTCTCTTATGTATTTTCGGAGATATTCCGTCAGTGTATGATGCATCCTTTCTATTGAGCCGTTCGATTGGGGGTGGTAGGCTGTAGTGCAAAATTTTTCGATTCCGAATATCTTAGCAAATTCTTCCAATAAACGGTTTTGAAAATGGGTCCCCTGGTCCGTAAGGATCGCTGCTGGTGGTCCAAATATGCAGATTATTTTTTCTGTCAAAGCTCTTGCTACCTCCTTTGCTGTTGCGTATTTTGTTGGTGTTAAAATTGTATATTTTGTGAGTGCGTCTTGCGCTGACAAAATATACTTGTAACCCTTCTTGGTTTTTTCCAGCGGGCCGTAGAAGTCAAGGGCGAGCTGCTCGAAAGGGGCTGCCGGTGTATTACTAATTAACATCGGCAGACGGGTTTTTACTCGAACTAGTTTATTGCTCTGGCAAACAGTGCATCTCGCGACAAATTGGCGCACATCTGGGCGCATATTTCGCCAGTAAAAGTCGCCAGCAATTTTGCTGTACGTCTTATTCATACCTCTATGGCCGCCTATGGCTGCCTCGTGGTACTCTTTAATTAGCTTGTACCTTTCCATGACATTAGGTACGGGCAGGTTATTTTTTAATAGGACTGCGCTTATCTTGGCGTTTGTAAAAATTCTATCGAATTGATCGATGAAGTTTGTCCATTCTGCTAGGGACAAAATTGCTAAGTCGCGGGTAATAGCCAAGCTCGTTATTTCTTTGGCTATTACTACGTTTTTCAAAGTCCGTAGGCATTTTCCAATATCAGCACGCATCGGTCGGTCGTCTATATACTTCTTTACATAAACACCTATGAGTTTGATGCCTTGAAACTCGGAGATATTTATCTCGCTGACCTTGAACTCTCTGCTTGTCAGTTCGTCCGGATTTAGGTATCCTCTTTCTATTAAGGCTTCTTGTATCTCTGTTGTTATGAAGTTGTCCGCTGATATTAAATATACTAAGTTTTCACGAAAACGGAATGGATGTTCGTTCAGAGATTGTAAGTGAACGAACGGAGGTGGCAACTGGCCGTCCGGAGCTGCCCATGGTGGCTTTTCGCGAGGTGGCCGTGCGTTGGAAACGACGTAACGCTTCAGGTTACCGTCGCTTGCTGCAGCCGTTACGCGGCTAACGACGCCGTCGGGCCTATCGCTGTCGCCGGCGGGATTTTCAGCGGGAGGGTCGCCCTGTCCCGCCGCAGAATCCTTGCTGTCGGAGCTGCTTTCTGGAGGCGAGCCTGGCGGTGCTTCACCCATGGGCCAATCGTCGGCCCCTGCGCTTGCAGGCCCCGGGTCGCTTCTTTCGGGTTCGGCCAGTATCGGCTATTGCTCCCATTCGTCGTTGCATGGACTATCTCTGAGCGTGTCGTCGGGGTTGACGTCTCTTTGATCAGCTGGCGCTGAGGGAGCCGCCATTTTGCGCTTCCTGCGTGTTTTCCTGCCCAATTCCGGTGACTTTGGCTGACTTTGCTCGTCGTCATCCGATGGGCTAACCCCGGATGCCTTATAAGAGGTTGCGATGCGCAGATATGGCGTAAAATGGTGGCCGGTTAGATTCAGATGCATATATACCTCAGCCGTGTTGGCTATTAAATGGCAATATATGCGCTTGTCGCTGCTTATGTCATAATGGATACAGATATTTCTTTTGTATTCCTGGGCGAACAGGTAGGCGCAATCTACTGTGCCGTACTCTGTGTCAGACTCTAGTATCCTCAGCGTCTCTGTTGGCTCGCCGCAGTGCGTCAGCTGGGGAGACGCGCGAAGTCGGCTTCTGAGCTCGAGGGCTGTGATATCTAGATTTGCCAACTTAATTAACGAATCAAATAAGCAGTTACCTGGAGGCGACTGAGGAATATCGTCTGAGCGGATCAGGTTGACTAACGGCTCTGCGCATCGCTTTTTGCGAATGTAGGCATGTGTCAGAATATTGCCTGAGCTGACTGACGAATTCTCATCCGAGGAATCGACTCTGCGGTCGTACTTCCGCGGGATATCGGCGAAGTCCTCGAACGGGCCATCGCCACTCGTGACTGACCATCCTGATGGAGAAATAGGACGAAGGGGAGCCTCGGATAAAGGCTTGTCCGCAGGTTTACCGGGACTAGCCGGAGCTGGGTTTTCGTTGATTTGCGGCGACCTGTTTAGGTCGGCGCCCGAATCGGCGACCGGATTTTTACTATTCGCCTTGCCTGTACTCGGTTTCGCGGTCTGTCCGCCTGCGAGGCCAGTGAGACTGTTTTCCGGGGAACCTACCGACGATTTTGCTTCCCAGATGTTTATCTGAAAGCCGTCTCTTCCTTCTATTTCTTTTTCCTGTATATCTACTGTCAGTTTAGTGTTGAGCCTGGTGTCTATTCGAGGCAATACTGCATTTAGTGGCGATTTAATAATATTGGTCGAAGTGTTCGGATCGACGTGACGCAGCTGCTCCTCAGTGGAAGGCGAGCTACCTGACTGATCGGCGATCGGGTATGCTGCGCATACCTGAGCTCTGTGACCGACTGGACTATCGTTTCTTCCCGACTTTGGTTTACTGGGAATTACGATAGTTTCCAGCGGCTCGATGCTCGTCAGCGTTTGCGTTTTGAGCCGTGGCTGGGAAGTAATGGAGTCGCTACTCGAGTCGCTGGGCTCGAATAGATTGGGTTCCGTGCGACTCTTACTTTTTTGACTCGATCTTGTGGCGTAGCCTTGTGTTGTTCTCGATGCAGAAAT
The DNA here is from genome assembly GCA_949152435.1 of Gastracanthus pulcherrimus. Classification (NCBI taxonomy): domain Eukaryota; kingdom Metazoa; phylum Arthropoda; class Insecta; order Hymenoptera; family Pteromalidae; genus Gastracanthus; species Gastracanthus pulcherrimus. The sequence continues at coordinate 173,171,917 of OX424572.1, read as the reverse complement.
AGACTTATGAGAAGGCTCTGACATGTCAGTTTCTGTCTCGGAAGAGCTCGATGAGCTTAAAGCTGTATTGGCTGCCATTGGCTCGTCCAGGCCAGTCGCTACTGCTGGCGGCGCCTTCTGCTCTTGGCTGGCGCTGAACTCGATCGATGCTCGTAAGATTTCTATGATTCGTTCGCGATCTTTCTTACTGAGTATGTATTTCTTTTTCTCCGTCCTTTTTAACTCAGTTGTAGTCATAATACATGCTAATTTTATTGTACTGTGATAATCTAAGGAGAATGTGTTTTTGCGGTTGCTCTCTTGCGTGAACCACTGTATATGGGCGTCCTCGTCTTCCCAATATATGTCTTTCCTTGCGCGACATAAATAAAAATCGTCGTGATCATTTCTTACGGCCAGTATTTCGCCTTTTTTATATAAGATGTCTTTTTCCTTACGGTTTCTTTTTGGGGCTTCTTGCCCTTCGGAATCTTCCGAGCTAGTCTTGTGGTTCTTAGTCTTTTTATCGCGGTCGATTCCTTTTTTCTTGATTGCTCGCGTTCTAAAAATTCTTCCAGGTGGTGCATCTGCTTCCTCATCGGGCTCGGCTGCATTCTGCTCGTTTGCGAGCTTGTAGAGTTCTACGCGCGGAAGTTCTGGATTCACTTCCCCTTCTTTGATGACTGGGTTCCGCGAAAGGGCATCAGCGTTGGCGTTTTTCTCGCCTGGCCGATAAACTATTACGAAGTCGTAGCCAATGAGAGCCGCCTTGAGTCTGTTAAAACGCAAGTCGGGCTTCTTGGTTGTGTCGAAGTGTTTTAACGGTTCGTGGTCTGTTACGATCGTGAATTTTCGACCAAACAGATAATAGCGAAACTGTTCTTTGGCAAAAACTATTGCCAGTAATTCTTTATCGTAAGTGGGATAGCGGAGCTCGCTGCCTTTAAGGCAGCGCGACGCGTAGGCGCAAACCTGGTCCTTGCCCAACTCGCCCTGCGAGAGTATCGCTCCAAGGGCCCAATCGCTACTATCGGTCGTTACTATGAATGGTTTCGTTAAATCCGGTGTTCTCAGCACTGGCTCGCTGCACATCGTGGCCCTAAGTGTATCGAACGCCTTTTGCTGTTCTGGTCCTCACTCAAACTCCACTCCTTTCTGTAGCAGTTTAAACATAGGTCGGGCTATTTTCGAAAAATTTTTAATAAAGCGCCTATAGTAGCTGAAGAGACCAAGCGCTTGCTTTACTTTCTTCGCGTCAGTTGGTACCGGGTATTGGTCCATAGCGGCTATTTTATTGGGATCTGTTTTTATCAGCCCGCCGCCTACTATATGACCCAGTATGAGTGCTTCTTTCTTTAAAAACTGGCACTTTCTCGGCTCAACTGTCAAATTGGCCTCCAGTAATCTTTTCAGCACACGGCGCAATCTTGTGTTATGCTGTTCTAGCGTCTCGCCAAAAATCATTAAATCGTCGAGGTATATCTCGACCTCATCTCCTTGCAGGCCTGCCATGGCTAACGACATGGCCTTGACAAAGGTCAAGGTGGCCTCCTTGAGTCCCATCGCCATCCTTCTGTACTCGAGCATCTGTTGACCGTGCTCGCCGTCAGGGGCGTGGAAAGCCGTAAGATGAGCTGAATCGGGATGCATCTCGATCTGGTGATAGCCCTGTTTCAGGTCCATTACTGTAATATAATTGGCTGAGGCTAAGTGTTCTAATATGTCGCTTGTGAATGGTAAAGGGTGGCAGCTGCCCTCTGTTTCTTCGTTCAGGGCTCTGAAATCCGTGACCAGTCTATACTTCTTATTGCCTTGCGCATCTGGCTTTTTTGGCACGATCCAGAGCGCTGAAGAATAGTTTGACCTTGATAGTACAACTATATTTTGCTCCCGCAATTTGTTTAACTCCCTAGTCATATTTTCCCTTAGGGCTGGTGGAAACCGGAACCTATTTGATCGAATTACCTTGTTCGATTTAAGTTCGATTTTATGTTGTATCAAGTGTGTCGCAGGAAGGGGCTCTCCCTCGAGGCCAAACACTCCTGCGTACTCGTCAATGATTCCCGTGATGTAATTTACCTCTTCTTCATTACATCCTTCTAAATCTGCCAGCTCTAGGATTTTCTGCACCCTCTCTTTGCGTAAATCAGTGTTGTGCATAAGTTTTGCGTTTAGGTCCCTTATTTCTTTGTATTTTTCTCTCTGTTTATCCGCCTCGTACATGCGCCTCAAGCATGCTGAAAAATCAACTGCCTTATCAGCTGAGCCGTCCCCGTCGGCTTGATAGAGCGGGTTTGGGATATCCACCTCGTACATGCGCCTCAAGCATGCTGAAAAATCAACTGCCTTATCAGCTGAGCCGTCCCCGTCGGCTTGGTAGAGCGGGTTTGGGTTTTCTACGCTCGTTTCGCATTCTTGCAAATTAACTATCGGGGCGTCAATCGAGATCTCCTCGTTGCCAATATTTATGCATTCTGCATAGACTCTGCCGTTCCTAACTTCGGCAATAAAATTTCCAAATAGTAAATGTTTATGCAGATTCATTATTGGAACCCAACCTATTTTTACGTCGTTGTTTGCAACCCTGGCACTGATTATCATCTTAACTTTTGGAGGCACGGTTAGTCTCTCATTCGTCTCAAACTGTATGGACGAACTGCCGAGTCTAAGGCTCTTTGTGGCTGCATCTACACAACCTTCGTAGCGGTCTATCATATCCCATCCGATTATTCCCGCATTCTCTATGGGGAAATCGTTGGATACCACGTGCACTGTGCACTTATGACCTTGTATTGCTACTTCGGCCTGACCCAAGGTGTAAGAGGCTCCCGGAGTGACTCCTTTTATTTCTATAATTGTTTGCCTATCTATTGGGTTGCTGGGTTCTAAATACCCGATCTTCACGACGGAAATGTCGGCTCCTGAATCAGCATAGAATTTGCCCTGTCTCTGCTTCAATTGGGGGCAATCGATGTTTACTATTGGCGGTTGACGACCCGCAGACAAAAATTTGATTTTTATCGACTCTTTTACTAACTTGCTTTTTGGTTTTGGATTTTCTTCACGCTCGGCGTTCGAGGATCGCGTCGAGCGTGCGGCTAGTTTAAATGCTGCTTGCTAAGCTGCTTGTTTTGCTCGCTGCTATCGTTGGGTATCGACTCGGCGCTCGGCGGCTCCTTATTACCGCTGCTGTCGCCGGCACTAACAGAGTCGACCTTCACGTCATTACGCTGAGTGTTGCTAGCATAGTTTCTATAATTGCCTCTATTGTTGTTGGTGCTACTATAGTTATTCCGGTTTCTTGAATTGCTAAAATTCCTATTTTCGTTGGCCCGATTATTGACCAGCCAAGGATTTTTTATTACCTTATTCTTGGCATCTTTTTGTAGCTTCCAACATTCGCTAATGTCATGCGTTGATTGCTCGCAATAGTCGCAATATGGATTAGCAAGCGGACGAGTTGCTTGCGTGCGCAAGTTATTTGATGCGCTCGTCCTTGGCGCTGGATTGCAGCTGCAAGTGTTATCAGCTATTGCTCGGCGCACTTGCACTGGGTCGGCGGCTGCCTGCCTGCTACTTGGCTGCAAATCGTCGCGAGAAGGGGGGGGGGCGGCAGCGCTGTGCCTCCTGACAGCTGGCCTAATGCTGATCGGCGCGCGCTTTGTTTTCCTTCGAACTCTAGCGCGAATCTTATCGCCTCATTCAGTGACCTTGGCCCTTGAATGCGCACTTGGTGGTCGAGCGGTGCCTTTAGCCCGAACATAAATTGCTGCAGGGCATCCTCGCCGGCGTAACGCTTTCGGGTTTCCTTGTCGCGCTTCGACAGGTCCGGCGCGGATTCGACTATCGTCAGCAAGCGATTATAGAGTTTCTGCATTCTTAAGCCATAATCGCCGACTGGCTCCCTGTGTTTCTGCTGCAACATCTTTATTTTGGCCTGCACCTCATCGGCAATTCCTATATTGCCGTACTGCATTGTGAGGTCAGCCAAAAGCTGCCTCACCGACTTATAGCTGGTAAGCCTGGCTTGATATCCGTCAGCTGCTTTCCCCGTTAATTTATTGGCCAATGCTATTATTAATAATTTCTCTAATTCGGGGCCAAACGAGTCGCGCAGTTGTCGGACCGACTGGCAAAATAGATTTAGTTTGTCCGGGTTGCCGTCGAACGTTGGCAATAAATTTACAGCTTGAGTAAATGAGACTTTCCCGCCGAATCCTTGTCGCCGGCGGTGCCTATCATTACTACGGTCGCTAGGCGCTGAATCACTCTCGTCGTCGTTGTCTGAGCCGACATAATACGCGTATGGTTTTTGGTCGGATTCGCGCCGTCGCCTGCTACGCTCGTGATCCCGATGGCTGCTACGGTCGCTCCCGCTGTCATCCGACGGGTTGCGACTGGAGCGGTATCGCTCGCTCTCGCGCCAATCACACCGATCGCTTCTAGTGTGCTCGCTTCGCTTGTAAGGACGTACGCCACGCTGCCGCTCTCGCGGCTCGGGTCGCGCTGAGCGCCTGCATACGTTTAGCGCGCTGCTGGAATCGCGCGCTGCGCCGCTGCATGCTCTTATCGCGCCACTCTCGAAGCGCGCTGTACGGCTATGCGGGTTTATCAAGCGCTCCTCGTTGCGCCCCGTATTCGCGCACGCATCTCCCGTGAATCGGTGTAATTCGGTGGCCCGTGCGCTGCTTGATGCTTCTCGATTTTCAAACGATTTCCGAGTACGAACCGAGGCGCGATTGTCCTCGCTATCCGAACCGTTGCGTACGTACATGCTTTTATTTATTTGGGACGGCAAAATTAGACGCCGCTTATTTCTTATTTTTGCGCGATCTTCCTGGAATATTTCGCGCCTCTCGGCGAGTGATTCAGGCTCGCTGCCGTTTCCGGAACCGTCGCTACTATATTTTTGTCGGTTCGTGTGGCAATTTTGACGGCTGTCCATCGCTTGCTTGATCGCCGCCTGGACAGACGCGAGCAATGCGGCACTTACTTGCTCCTGCTCGCTGGAAATTTTCGAGCCCTTTGTTTTTCTGGGCCACTCTGCATTTTTACCGCTGCGTGCACCGCTTGCGCTCCGTGCGCTCTGCACGCTCCACTCTCCTGGACTAAGCTCGCGTTGCCTGCGTTGATTTTTGCGTAAATTATTCGGGTTTTCGCCAACGTTTACGTTTGTCGCCCGGGTCCTGCTGTGTTCGATTCTGCCGCGTTCGCTGCTCGCATCGCGATTCTTCCTAGATTTTATTTTTGCGGAATTTGCGCGAGTTAATTCGGGATCTCCGTTTTTCCAAACTATATTTTTAATTCCGAGTAAATTCATTACCCCGTCATTGCATTTATCATTTATGGCCCAACGCTCTGGGACCTCTAAATCGCCGACTACCGAATTTTCGGCGTCGCTGCCGAGCTCGCTGTCGGCCGATCTGGAGTCGGCGGAGTCGCTTTCCGACGGAGATCTCACTGCGTCACGGAGCCGCGCCAGCCTTTCCTCTAGTTGGCGACCGATTTCAGACGGTGCTTTTTCGGCACTCGTTCCGATGGCACCTGCTGCATTGCAACCTATCAATGCGTCGCCTACTAGAGGATGCTGATCCACCGTCGCCGCTTCCTTCGCGGTTTGATCACGGTCGTCGACGATGCGTTCACCTCCGCTTTCGTGCGATTTTGTACGCGCACGCTCACCTTGGCTTGAGCTGCCCGAGCCACGAGATGCAAGCTCGATCTCGCTGCGCCATACCGTTCTGCGTGCCTCGGGGCAGAGCTTGCTTAAATGTACCAGCACTTTTTCGGCGCGCTGAAATATTTTTTTATTGCTCGCCGGGTCTCCCGATGTATGCGACGCGCGCGACCATTTGCCCTGAATTAGCAGGGTTGCAAGGTCGAATTTACCTAGGCGTTTTAAAATTTTTTCTATTAAACGATCTTCGCGCGCGATGATTTCGGAGTCGCGTTGAGCCCGGATCACTGCTCTTCTCTCGGATTTCGCGTCCGGGTCCGTCTCGTCGGACAACACATCGGATAAGTCGGAGGACATTTTAAAATTGTTCGCTCGAATCAACTATTAATTTAAAAAAGGAAAAAAATTCCCGAAGCTGCGCGCTAGGACAAAAAGACGACTTACAGAATTGCAGCGAAGAATACGATGTGGCTGCACATCGTCGGTATTACTGGTGATGGCGTGCGAAGGCGGCTGCTCTCTGCTGCTGCGGCTGCTCCTGGGCTGCGGCTGTCTCGCGCGCGTCGGCGGCTGGTCCGCGCCGACGATTGAATTGCGCGTGGAGGCTGCTGGACTGGCCTCGTTGGCCCAGGCGGGCTTAGGTGGCCCCGATGGGCTTCGTTGGCCCCGATGGGCTTTGTTGGCCCCGATGGGCTTCGTTAGCCTAGTGTAGGCTTGCGGCTTATCGCCAGTGGGCCGCTCTGATCGTTGCTTGCTCTCGTGGCTCGGCGGCCGGTGCTCTGCAAAACCACTGCGCTCTCGATTACGGGTGGCGGCTTCTTTTCTTTTTTTTTTTATGCTCTGCGACGGCTGCTTGCGCGACGTATTGGCGTCTGCTGAAGAGTACTATCACACTTCGATGTCCTGCTCGCGCGCTCGCCCGTATATATATTTTGTGTTTTTAATTAAACGTTGGAGAGAGAAATCCTCGATTCCACACATGCCCACGAGGGATGCCAAATGTGACGGATGGTTGGAGGGGTCCTCCTGTGCCGCCAGAGAAAGGCGCGCAGGAATTGAGGAGACAGGGCTTTTGGGTAATCGTGGCTTTATTAGGTCCGAGCACCTCTCGTCGTGAGTACCGCCGGCTATCTGCTGCCCGCTCGCGGTCGCATCGCGACTCGCCAACGGTCCCGCGCGCAAAAGGTGCAAGTACTGCACTTTTGCGCGTAAGAACACTGGAGCAGCGTCGGGCAGAGCTGACTGCGTGTCTTGCGCGCATCCGCTCTGCGATAAGGAAATGCCACGGAAAGCCAGAAGCTCATCCGTGACATCACTATCAGATTCAGACGATGAGTCATTCATTACTGCTATTACTATAATATAGCTTGAATAATCGTAATACTAATAATTAGTGTTGCGATTAACAGTTAATGTTTATTCACTGTATAAATCACTGTATAAATTATATATCTTCACGAATATATTATTCACAGAAATATGCATAAAAAACACGGGTTGTTTTAGGTTACTTATGATTTATCATGATATAGGACAAACAACTTTGTACACACAAAGTATATATTATGTACATCAGTAGTATACAATAATAACACTACACCTGCAGTTATGTTAAAATTAAGAGGGCGCGTTTATGCTTTTTTTTCTCCTACATGCGTAGGTACGAGTATGCCAGTCAGTCAGTTTGCGCGTTTATACTTATAATATTATTATACTGCACTACACCAGTGAAGAAACGGAAATGCGCCTAAACATGCATTTCCTCAAAAAAGTTTATCTCGAGGGTAATATATACATATATATGTATGTGGATATACCGTCTAAAGATGATCTCGCCATTTTGAAAAAAAAATTGGCAGCACGTTTTATCTGGATATTAACGGCGTGTCGACCTTCGTAAAGAATATATTAAACGAGTTCATTATATTTATTTTTTCAACAGTCTATCGGTGATGTAGCTTGTATTATATAATAGCTGATAATCGCGCGTGCAACGTACGTAAGATTCCAAAATAATTAGAAAATTATCAAGTAGTGCACAGTGATTAACAGTGATTAGTAATAACTCGGTTAGAATATTGGACAGTAATTGATTAGTTATATTTTCAAAACAGTCCAGCTTTGTATATATCTGCAGTGCATTATTGTTTTTCTTTTATAACCTAACAAAGAAAATGGATAAGAATAATGACGTAGCCTATGTAACATTTTTAACTGGTCCAATGCGTGACAAAAAATTATTATTGGAACCAAAAGAATAAAGCATTTCAATAAATCCACTCATCAAACAAACAAGAAATACAAGGTGGAATATAGTAAACATTTATGTGATGTCAGTGTTTTATTACTATCAGGTATGTATATATAACGTACTGTTTATTGGAATTAATAAACTACTGATATTATGTGTTTCGTAATTATTCATTGTAATACATTATTCTTTACACCTTTATGATGTTATTTTTAATCCAAGCTGAAAATTCAGCCATTAGCAAGTTCAATGTGGTTGATATACAAGCCAATTTTTTAAATTCTTTACAATATTAATTCAAATTTCAAACTTTTAATAATAACTCGGTATTTCTACCTCTCTCCATGATTATAAAGAATACAATAATTGGTTGCATAAACAGTTTCATTAATTTTTTAAATTACAGTGACTCCAAATACAAACAAATTTGTGTTAATTTGTGACAATAGAAAAAAAATACAATTTTTCTTCTTTTTCTAAAAATTAGAAAATATGGTGGAATTATCCACTTTCAATTGCACGCTTAATTACAAAATTATGCTGGTATATATAATTAAATATATTTTTCAGATTCAAAGAAAAATATGAATAATCTGATAACTTCTAAGAACCGGATATCAAGTGTGCCTAACCGGCTTCTCATGTCAGCCTCTGACTTAAGTACTGAAGAAGAAGCACCTACAAAATCTCGTCTGCAATCAAAAGATTCTAAGAAAGTTATTCCAAAGGTATGATTAATAATAATAATTTGAAATAAAGACACCTTTAGTTAGTTCTTTTGTCGACGATATTCAAAAGAACAGCTTTTGTGAAATATTTTTGAATATAATTAAACATTCAAATTTAAATCAATGTAAAGTATACGTATTATGAGATAAAGTCATACATTTTATATTATAATACTTGAGTATTCTTAATTGATATTTGTGTGTCTATAAAGTTTTCATTTAGTAGCTGATTTCACTTTAACCCAGAATGTTTTTTTGCATTTTTAAATGTTTCTGTCGTATTCCATTACTAATATATTTTTTAAACAGTCTCTACATTAATATTTTCTTAAGGACGTTCACCTTAGTTATGTAACTGAATTTCTTTAAAATCTCTTGAAACTTTTATCATATGTAAATTTAGATGTGTTTTATACATCGTTGAAATTTCGACCCCTTTGCGGTATCTAAAATCAAGAAATTTAGCTTCAAAGTTTCAGCTTTTAACATGGGAGTCCTATTATCTTGAGCTCTCACAAAATGGATATTTTTATTTATTGTAAATTAGGTTTTCTTTACATCGTTTTGAAAAACTAGTAATAATGTTTAATAAGCATAAAAGTAATACACAAAAAGCTGAGCATACCACGCGGTACTTTTTCTAAAGATATATCTTATCTAAAGTTGTGCTCCAATGATATTAGTATATCTATATCGTGGTACAACATATGCAAAAGTTAATGCCGTACTTCAGGTTTTGGTGCTTTTTCATAAATTTCATATTCTTTACTTATATATTAATACTTTACATTATAAACTGAAGGGTCTTCATTATAAATATTGCCATTTAATAATGGCATTCAATAATTTCTAACCTTACTGTCAACTGGTGAACACCCTTTAGCAAATGAAGTCTAGAATATTTTTTCATTATTTTGCGTACTTTTTAGTACACATATGTAATGCAAAAGTAAACTCTTGTACAATTATATTATTTTTAATTTATATTAGGAAGATCAAAGCTAATTCATAAACTGTTACTGAAACCAAATGTATTAATTAGATAATAAATAATAAGAGCAGAAACTTTTTAGCACATGTAATTATTATGATATAAATTCGATAATATTGGAGCAGGTTATATAAATAATCCCGACGGGGAAATTGAACGCGTTTTCGGAGCAACTCGCAACACGAGCTAAAGGACGGCATCCGTAACATTCAATCGTGGGCAAGCAACTGAACGGGAAAGCGTCGCGCATGAAGAAGCGAAAATCGCGTTCGCACCGCGAGCTTGCATCGACAAACTGTAGTGGGAATAACCCTATCGGTACATTTAGATACGTAGGAAACTGTATTTACAACACTCCCGCTTTTCCGAGTAACTCATAAATAATAAAATAAGATCAATGACCTCTTCATAAATAATTTACAAAAAAATGAAATATCATTTACCCAACACTCTCATACCCATCCAATCACACATACGCTGAAACCTGTATCTCGGTAGAGCTTTCGTGAAAACGTCGGCCTTCTGGTTTTCTCCGGAAATGTGCCCGACATTGATTTCGTGTTCTTCGTATTTTTCTCTTATGAAGTGATACTGGATATCAATATGCTTTGTACGTTTATGAAACTCTGGATTTTTCACCAGACGTTCAGCACTTAAATTATCAATATGTAAAGTCACAGCATCATCATATTGATATCCAGCATCATTCAAAAGCCTCTTTAGCTAAATTGCTTCTCGCGTCGCGAGACTAGCGGACACATATTCCGCCTCGGTGGTGCTAAGTGTCACCATGCGTTGCCGTTGTGAACACCAAGACACTGGCCCCCCTGCTAACTCAAACATGTATCCTGACGTGGATCGACGCGTATTTATATCGCCAGCGTAATCGGAGTCACAAAAACCGTTTAACTTGACAGCGCTCCCGCTATCACAATAAACTATGCCGAGATCACTCGTGCCCTTAACATACCTTAAAATTCTCTTAGCTGCTTCCCAGTGACTTCGATTATAATTATTTAAAAACCTACTAAGTAAATTCACTGAGAAGGCTAAGTCTGGGCGAGTGACACTCGACAAAAACATAAGAGAAGCTATGATTTCGCGAAACGGTAGCTTATCACACGTTCGGACGACTTCCTCACACACTCTCAAATCTGTACCAGAAATTGTAGGAGTGCAAACAGGGTGCGCATCAATCATATTGAAACGTCTTAAAATTTTCTGAGTATAGTCAGTTTGATGAATAAAAATCTCTCTCTTTTTGCGATTCCTCTCTATTTACATTCCTACAAAAACGTCTACCTCATTCACAGTAATCTCAAATTCTTGTTGTAGTGATTTTACAATTATTTTCAATGCTTCGGACGATTTAGACATTATGATACCGTCATCTACAAATAACATTAACTGAACTAAATAATTATTTACATAACCGCAGAACATTGATTTTTCAGAATTACAGATTTTAAATTATTATTCCTCGAGCTGCCAGGTACTGATACATTTGAGCATTGCAGAACTCCCTGCCATTATCGCAGTGTAGAACCTTCATGCATCGGTTGAACTTGTTGAAGATGAGCCTTTCGAATTCCCTGAACCTGTCATACACATCGGATTTACATTTCAAAAAATACACAAGCCTGTATCCTGACACTCTGTCCTTGAATAACAGGAAATACTTGGCACCAGACAGTGACTCCTGCATATATCCACAGACATCACTGTAAAAGAACTCACCCGTCTCCCATGTGGTATTTTCCTGAGTGGTCTTGTTAAATGAAAGTCGGTGAGATTTGCCATATTGGCATGGTTCGCAGAAAAAATCAGCAGTACTATTGATGTTCATGCCTTGGACCATATCCTTGTGTGACATCTCGTTGATGGTCCTCTTGTTTACGTGCCTCATACTTTCATGCCAGCGTTGTAAATTTGCTGTTGTCAAGTTTGCTTTATGGTTCACAACTGTCTTGAAAAGCATTCGATATATGCCATTATTTTGCTTGAGTCCTTCTGCAACCAGGCCATCTCCATGGAAAATTTGTACAGAATTTCCACTAAAATTCGCAATTAAATCACGCAACGTACATACGCCAATTGAAAATAAATTTTTGCGTAGCCGAGGCACGTGGAGGATGTTTTCGATGCGTCCATCGATCCACACTCCGTTCACCAGCTTCCGAATCAGAATTGTGCCCTTGCCTTTCACCTCACATAAGCCGTCGTCGCCGAGCAGAATGTTTTCATTCGCAATAGGGGTTATGTTTGCAAACCAGTCTCGACGGAAGGTAAAATGGCGTGAGGCGCCACTGTCGCTCATCCAGACATCGGCAGTGTCTCTCCGCATTAACTCGGCTGCGTCTCCACAGATGGCGGCACCTTGATCATCTGAGGTGGTACTAGTGACTATGAACGCGCCGGTATATTTAAAATTTTCGGAGCTAGATTTGCTCTCACATTGAGCTTGTTTTTGTTAACCACCTCGCTTGCGGTAGTTCCTAGCGAAATGACCTGACTTTTTGCACAAATAGCAAATTACCTCGCTCCTCGGCTTTGTTGTGTTTGCCTGCCCCGGCTTGGTAACGGTTTTCTGTTCGAACTTTCTCCTACGATCGAAACTCACAGCAGCAAAAGCGTTTGACTCCTCGTCCTTTCTCTGCATTCTTTGTTCTTCTTTCAAGAGTCTTTCTTGCAAGAGGTGCAAAGTTTGTAGCTTCGAGTCAACGCTTTCCCAAGCGGTAACGAAATTATCAAATCTACTGGGCAGGCTATTCAAAATTTTAGCCATTATAGATAAGTCGGATTTTGCCTCACCCACATCCTTCATAGCCCGCGCCATGTTCTGAATCTTTGAAATGTGCTGGATGACGGAGTCGAGAAGATCCATTTTATATTCGTAAAATCTTTCGATCATCAACAATTTGTTGGTCTCCGACTTTTGCTCGTGGATGTTGATGAGGGTCTTCCACATCTCAGCAGCCGTTGTACATGTGAGGAGGTTTTCTAGCTGGTCATGCGTCATTCCGGATGAAATCAGGAACATTGCTTTGGCATTTTCTTTCGTCCACGTTGTTGCCGCCGCAGAGGTGGGATCAATCGGCTTCGTCTCGGTGCCTGCTACGATCTCACTCAGGCCGTTTGCTACCAGCACTACCTGCATTCGAAATTTCCATGCCTGGAAATTCTTCCCGTCGAATTTTGTAATATGGCCTACGGAAACCTCGGAAGCCATCTTCGAGCTTAAGCGTATATGCAACTCACGCGCTCGGTACTCTCACAATTTTCACTGCGCACTGACTCTTTTACGCGTGTTTCGCGCGACCTGGGCCCATAACCTATTGGAGCAGGTTATATAAATAAGAATATATTTGTAGGTCAATCAGAGTCACTTTATTTATTAATAAATTAGAGTAAAGTATAAATAAGAATGCGCGATTATACGACGGGGAAATTGAACGCGTTTTCGGAGAAACTTGCAACACGAGCTAAAGGACGGCATCCGCAACGTTCAATCGTGGGCTAGCAACTGAACGGGAAAGCGTCGCGCAGGGAGAAGCGAAAATCGCGTTCGCACCGCGAGCTTGCATCGACAAACTGTAGTGGGAATAACCCTATCGGTACATTTAGATACGTAGAAACTGTATTTACAACAGATAAATATTCAGCACTATTTGCAAGATTGTCAGTTTTTACCAAACAATGAAAAAGTTATTACACTGTCTTACTAATTAGAATTTTAAAAGTATGAAGCGTATAAATTAGCTCTGTCTTCCCCTATTAGCATTATGCATTAAGTTATGAACAGCATATACAAATTTCATAATATATTGAAAATATTTTGTATATAAATGTATAAATATCAATGGTTATTTCGTACTATATGTAATTGTAGAATCCACAATTGGAAACAATACTGGCAGCTAAACTGGCAAAAAAGGCAAAGAATTTAGCTGATGCTATAGCCTCCTCGGAAAGCAATAATAAATCTATGGTTTGTATACCTGCTATAATAATTATAGTACATATTATAATGTAGAATGGTATTTTAAAAATATTAATAATGATCTGCATAGATAAGAGTGGGGTTGTGAAAGTCATTTAAAGAAAACTTATTGTTTTAAAATAATCATTCTCATTTTATTGTTTCCCGTAAAAAATAATATTACATAAGTATAAATATAAAAAATATATGATTTAAAGTATAAATAATTTGCTTACATAATAAGACTAACCTCTTAATAGTCTAGTAACTTTCTTGATGTAAAGCTTTCATATTTAGAATTATTTCAATAAAAATATATTTTTTACTTAATTGTTTATCCCTTGCATGCTGTATTTTCTGAAAAGAAATAAGTATAAAACAAAGTAATATATTCTTTTCAATATTTAGATTACTTATGAAGCAAAAATACTCATCTGGTTAAAAAAATTGTTTTTTATAATTAACTTTTATAATAATTATTCTGCACTATATCAAGTTAAAATGTTATGTTTATAAAAGTAAACACTCAAACTGACTGTCAGAGACTGATCAGCGGATTGTCAGTACTTCAGTGTTGGACACGACACAGCGCGGCGACCGATTAAAAAGCGCGCGAAATTTAAAAAATGCTGATATTAAAAAATGATAATTAAAGCCTATATATTTTTATATATCTTAATTGGTAACTAAAACTTTATTTTTAAATACTAGATACCTTGCAAATTAATAATACATCATAAAAAGAAAAATAATGTTTTCGCAATCTTTAAGTAATATGTTATAATTTATGCCCCTTAAATCTTTATATTTCTGATGGTTGCAATTTAATGTTATTTCAAATTTACTACAATTTGTAAACATTGCATCTATTAACATTATATTATTTATAATAAAAAAGTTTTTTCGATTCTTTGTAACCTATGCACTTGATATTTCATGAATGACTACAATGACCTCACTCTCTCGTATTTAATTCTTTAACATAGAAGTTTCATATCTTTATAGCACTGTGTGGCCTAAATCCGCACTTAAGTCACACCTCTTCGTGACTTAAGTAGGCCATTATTGCACCGTCCTTATCGCCCTCGCTACGCTCGGGCGCTAATACACGCCGTGCTGTAAAGGACTACTTAGGTCACACGTATCGTAATGTACTATTTTAAGTGAGCTACTCAGTTTTAAAATCTTAATATATATATTTAATTTGGGGGTTAACAGAGAACGTTCATCAATTCCTGAACTCATATCTCTAGTAAAAGTATTGTTTTAAATATATTGCAATCAATCACAAACTATTTTTAAAATTTCCACGATAGGGGATTTTCGTATAAATAATTTCAATTAAATGATTATTACCAAAGATACAGCAGGTTGAAATATCGCGTGACGTCACAAAATGCCCATATAGTATATCTATATAGTGGGAGTTTGAGACGTCACGCGATATTTCAACCTGCTGTATCTTTATTAATAATCATTTATCAACCTAATGGATTTTTTCATGCAAGTTCCCTATTGTAAACAACCTATATAGGTTATAAACTTTTCCTCTTCTTGGTTTTCAACTTATAGACCCGTGAGCATTGTCCTCAGCAGACAATAATGAGCTAACAGAAATGAGCTAATTTTGTATTAAATAAATGATTTTTAACGGCTATTTGAAGGTTATATAACTATGGTATGTATTATATTACAGTATTATTACATTATAGATAACTTTATCATCAATTAATATAACTCTGTGGCTTCGAGACATGACGACTTAAGTCCATTTTTCGTGTTTTCGAGAAATTCGTATGTATTCTTATGTATTCACTGTTGCAAAATACTACAGTGCCTAATACAAAGCTTGAAAGTCTGCGCATCTAGTTGGCCATAAAATACAAACATAATCATACATTTGAATATAACAATTTCTTTTTCGGTTCTTTGCAAGATAGCACAATGCAATTAAGTTGTTATGCCTCGAACGCTTGCCATATGAATTCAAGTGATTATGCTATCTCTCTATATTATTAAAAAAGTTGCGCCACCGCCGTCGCCGATTCAGAAATTAGCCCCCCCTCGTTGAGCCCCCCCCCCCATGCCCCCCCTCCCTCATTGAGCCTTATATATATAATAGATTAGGATCACCCTGTATATATCCGAAATACGGTTACTCAGTACATATCCTATTATCAAATTACAGACAACATGTATATGTTCTAATTAGGGGCACTCTGTATATTGCTGGGCACCAAGAGAAAATACTTATCTTACCCGTTACATCTTGTACGTTACAATTAGAAAAGTTATATCTTCTTTGAGGTAATTTCTTACAATAATTTTGAAGTCACACAATTATATCATAGTTTAAATTATAACTTTGAATAATTTTTAGTACTGATGGTATAATACGTAACTAAATTTATAAATTCACAAGTCATTTTTGTATAATAAACGGGGATTGGCGCACGAAGCGCGCAGGGGGACGTAGCCTTCCTACTATGTAATAAAATTATGTTATTTTACGGTGTTTACTTAATTAACTATTTAAGAACATAATAACTTTTGATTTTCCATATATAAATGTAAAAAGATATCAGGCTTAAGTCGTTATGTTTAATGTAATTTTGATATTGTGACTTACGTTGTTATGCCACGAACAAGTGGACTTAAGTCTTTATGCCTCGAACAATCCGCAAAAAGTGGACTTAAATTGTTATGCCGTGAACAAAATCAAGAAAATGAACTTAAGTCATTATGCACAAAGCTGGTATCAACAATAAATTATGTTTTATTACTTTCTGCAAGTATTTCGTGAAAGAGGGTCAATTAAACGTACGAATTCCATGAAAAACTCAATTTTCGAAAAAATGGAGTTGAGTAGTTATGCCTTGGAGCCACAGAACTATAATTATATTATATATTTATTTTTTTCTTTTATTTTTGGAACCTAAATATGGTGGCTAAAATCAAATTTTCCTAAACACTTACTTAAAGTTTTCACGAAATAGATTATCTAGAGAAACATCGTACAATTTTGTATACATTTTGAATAAAACGTTGTATAATTAAGTATAATTATAATTAATTGTGAGCATTTGAAAAAAAGCCTTTTGCGGAAATTTACAAAAATTGTAAACGAAACTCTGTATAAATTGTTATAAAGGATTTAAGACTGGCTTGCTCACTAATTTTAAATATAGTAGAACATTATGCAATAAGAAAATAAAGTCGACTTTATTCTCGTGATGCATATAGAACTTTATTTCCGACTTACCTAAGCCACTTTATTGATTTGAAGAGTGGGACCCACGGAAAGAGAAAGAAATAGTTCAAAATTGAAAAAGAGAGATGAAAGCCACATGAACTGAACTTGACTTACAAATGTGAGAATAAAGTAAAAGAGAAAATAATACGTCGTTTTCGTCCCGCTTTTCAGGTCAAAGCAAAGTGGCATTTAAAGTTAAGCCGAGAATAAAATAAATATTTTTATACATTTTACATAATTATTGTTTTTATTGCTAAGATCACAGATGATAATGCAAAACCAAAAGACTGCGAGGTGCTGCCAAACAGTACTAATAAAAAGGTATTATGAAAATTAAGCACGAGTTTGAATCGAAAAATCATACTTTAATACTTACTATGTTTATATTATGCAAAACAAATATCTCACGATATGTGTCAAAATTATATTAAGGTGATGTGAAAGGGTGGCAACACGAAATGCTTATGAATATGGAAAATATTTAACCGCTTGAGGGCCGAACAGAATGATTAAAATAATGCCGTGATTAATCCTGAGTATGTGACGAATTCTCAACACTGATTGCAGTACGCAAAATTTGTGTCTTTTAAAATTTAAATATTTTCTTATATAGCATTTTGTTTTAACAGATATATAATCTTAAAAGTGCATTATATTTTGTTTATATTTAAAGTAGAAATGTAGGCAAATGTGTACTATTAGTTTACTAATAAAGAGAAACATAATGGACAAAGTGAAGTAGCGTAATACTAGGGAACCATACCGCAGCAGTTGGCACATTTACCCTATTTTTTTTTTTTTTTTTTAAATGGCATTTCGAACTCGAAAGTTCATCGCCTCATCTACGCAAGCCTTCCACGTTTCCCTATTTTGTGCCAACCCCATCCATTTCGCGCCTTCCCGCCCAATTTCAGTTACGTCTGATTTTACGTTATACTCCCATCTGCGTCTAGGTCTACCAAGAGGTCGCGTTGCTTTCGGTTTTCCTTTCATTATGCGCGCTGCTGTACGATCATCGCCCATTCTTGCCACGTGCCCTGCCCATCTTAGTCTCCGTGATTTTATTATTCTGTTAATATTTGGTGACGCGTACAAACTATGTAGCTCGTCATTGTGCAGTTTCCTCCACTCCCCAGTTTCCTCATCTTTCTTTGGCCCGTATATTTTCCGCAGAACCTTATTTTCAAATACCCTAAAACGATTTTCTTCCGCTTTAGTGAGCGCCCAGGTTTCGCACCCATACAAGATTACCGGCATTATTATAGTCTTATATATCCTTATTTTGACATTTTTCGACAGTAGCTTTGACTTAAGTAATCTGTTCACAGCGTAGAAGCAGGCATTACCCGAATGAAGTTTCTTATTAATCTCGGCTTTAATTTCGTTTCGATCATTTATAGTTGTACCTAAATATCTGAATTCGCTAACCTTTTCAAAAGTGAAATTTCCGACTCTGAGATCCCCCTCTGCTTCGCGAATGCCCAGTTTCTCCATGATCATATATTTCGTTTTCGATTCGCTCACTTCTAACCCCGTGTTTTTAGCCGCATTTATAAGGATTTCCGCATTTCTCGCGACCGTTTCACCATTATCTCTCACTATATCCAAGTCATCCGCATAGCCTAAAATTTGCGTTGTTCCGTTGAGTGTTGCGCCTAGCTCGCTAGCCTGCATTTTTCTAACAACATGCTCTAGCGTCAGGTTAAAGAGTACCGTTGAAAGCCCGTCACCTTGCTTCAAACCGTCGCGTATCATGAACGATTCGGATACATTACCGCCTACTCGGACCTTTCCAGTGCTTCCGTTGAGACATATTTGAATTAATTTTACGAGTTTTTTTGGTACGCCAAGGAGCACTAGGATTTCATACATTTTGCTTCGTTTGACAGAGTCGTACGCTTTCTTAAAGTCCACAAATAGCTGGTGTATAGTTTCGGAATATTCCCACTTTTTCTCTAATAATTGTCTTATGGTAAACATTTGATCGCTCGTTGACCTGTTGCGCCGGAACCCACACTGATAATCTCCTATTATATCTTCCGCGAATGGTGTGAGTCTGGCCTGTATTACGTTTGACAGAACTTTGTAGCAGGTAGCTAAAAGTGAGATTTCCCGGTAGTTATTGCAGTCGGTTTTATCTCCCGTTTTAAAGATCGGTATGATGATGGATTCTTTCCAATTTTCTGGTATTGTTTAATTTCTCCAAATAGCACATACTAGATAAAAAATTTTAGATGTAAGCGCGGTGCCTCCATATTTAAGTAGTTCAGCTGGTATAGAATCGTTACCTGCTGCCTTATTGTTTTTTAGCTTTTTGATCGCGGCCTCTACTTCTTTGTAGGTCGTTTCGTCCATATAGAGTTCAGCAGTGTGGATTTCGTCTCCCATTTCCTCGGAGTTTTCATGCACGTTTAATAACTTATCGAAATAATCTTTCCATAATTTTAATAGTTCATTTTCGCTTGTCACGAGGTTCCCGTCCTTATCTTTCATTAACTGCGATCTACTCTGAAAACCCTTCCTAATAGCGTTTATTCCTTTGTACATCTCGCGCGTGTTATTTTCCCTACTATTAGTTTCTATTTTCCTAATTTCATTTTTCTGATACTCGCGCTTCTTGTTTCTGTAAACCACACGTACTTGCTTTCTTATTTCATGGTATTCTTCTACGGCCCTACCGCTTTCATTGTGTACACTATCTAATTTAGCCTTCTTGCGCCTTTCAAACCAGAGTTCGCACTCTTCGTCAAACCATGGTTTGCTCTTCGGCCTTTTTTTCTTACCCAGTACTTTGTTCGCGGCCCCTTTTATAGTTTTTTCGATAGCCCCCCACAACCTGTTCGGATCGTCATCTACTCCCGTCTGTTCATCCGTTTCCTCGAGCGCCTGAAATCGGTTGCTAACTTCTACTTGGTACTTGATTCGCTCTATCCCGCTTCGTAGTTTTCCAATATCAAAGGTTTCTGCTTTGTTCGCTCACTTACTATTTTGACCGGCTACTAATCTGGCTCTTAATTTGGCCACTACTAGATAATGATCTGAGTCGTAATCCGCCCCCCCATAGGTCCTCACGTCGAGTACATTCGTGTGGTGCCTCTTATCAATAAGAAAATGATCGATTTGATTGTGCGTGGCCCCATCCGGCGATGTCCACGTTGCCTTGTGTATATCTTTGTGCTTGAAGCACGTAGTCTTGACTATAAGATCTTTTGCGGCTGCGAAATTTATGACCATAATACCGTTATCATTGCTGGTTTCGTGCAGACTTTCTTTGCCTATGGTGGGCCTAAACATTTCCTCTCTCTCCATTTTAGCATTGAAATCCCCCACTACTATTTTGGTGTCGTAAGACGCGAATTGGTCGATTAATTGCTCTAAAGTTTCATAATAAAGATTTTTGACTTCTTCCTCTTTGTCCTCCGTGGGACAGTGGACGTTAATAACCACGTAATTATACCACGCTCCTTCGATGATGATATACGGGAGTCGGTCATTCACGAAATTGCAACTTTTAACGGAATGTATGATGCTTTTGTTAACAACAAATCCGGTGCCTAGAGAATGCCCGCTCGCGCCCCCATATAAAAAGGCGAAGTTACCGGATCCTAGCATCGCGTTATCTTTCCATCGGGTTTCTTGTATTGCTACCAAATCTAAATTGTACCTCTCAGTTTCATTTATGATTTCCCGGAACGTGCCTGCTCTGTGTAGACTGCGTACATTCCAGGTTCCCACCCTTAAGTTTCTTTTCGTTTTGGTTTGGTTTTGTTTTCTTTGAGCCATGATAGTAAGTTAAACCCGCGCGTTTTGGATCCTGTTCTGATCGCAGGTGAGTCCATCCGTCTAGGGGTGATAACCCTCATACCTCCCTAGAACTAAGTATGAGAGCTTTCTGACTTTGGCGAGGACATAGTCAACTCGTCGTCAGACACACTCGGTTTCATTCTCATATCCTAACGCCCCCCTGCAAGGCAGCGCGCCTTCGCTGGCTTCGTTGCCATGTAAGACCAGGTGGCGAATCATTCTACACATCCCCTCTCAGGGCAGTTGTGATCGCTTCCGCATCCTCCACGACAGCAGGATTTTTGGCCCATTTTTTGTTTGAAATGTGTGGTAAAAGAGTTAGATTACAGAGTAAGGTAGAAGAAGAAAGTAAGATAGGAGATTTTGTATAGTGTTTGTAGTTGTTGCGGTGCTTGCGTAGTGTTTCTAGATGAATGCGTTCGCCAGTGCGGGCTCATCACACCCACGCCTGGGCCTATCGGCTGTCCGCGACTGCTTATTCGCTTTATTCGCAGCTAACCTCTTTGTCAGGGGTCGTTCCTCTATCCGCAACCTGAGGACGCGCTGTGTAGTGGTGATAGGCACCCACCCGTCCGCTCTGGACGACTACGCCCAGGACCCGCTTAGGGTAACGGCGTTGCAACAGACATTTACCCTATTATCTGGTTAAATTTTCAAGAGACTCAGTTATGATTAGCATTTCAGAAAATGGTTTGAAAAGTACTCTTTCACCTCCCCTTGACCAAGATAATATACATTTATGATGTTTGTATATTTACCTATAAATCAACGGGCGCGGTAGTGCCATGATGGCACATATGAGTATGTATACGATCATATACGAAGCCTCAGGTCCGCACCTCGGATCTTTATACTTTGAAATCATATATTATACTTAGATAAATTAAAAATTATTCCATGAGATATTTGTTTTCATGTGTTCATATATAATATGTGTTCGTTAGTGGAATGTATGAATATGGAATTGATAAATCTAATAAAAAATTATGTTAGATAGAATGGTTGAAAAATGAGTTAATCTCTAAATTTATAATATTTACAGTCTGATGATGAATTACTGCTTGAGCCTGATAAGAATAAAACATTGGAGGTACTGCGTAGTATAAATTGAAATTTGTGAATAAGGGGTTATACCTACTTCGGAGGCACAAAAAAGTAAAACTTTGAAAATTTCTTTTTTCTTTATGCAAAAATATAAATTATTTTGTTTGGAACATTTTTATTATTTATAATAGTAACATTTAAAGAATATTCAGTAAATAAGTCATTGTGTGTAAATATTTATTTATACATAAGTTACAACTTATGTTAGAGAAAAAGTTTGTAAAAAGGAATTTTAATGAATTTTGCGAGAAAAAAATTGATAATCAAAAATGTATTTTTAAGTAAAAAGAGTTATAATTGTAAAAATAATTTTTTGAAAAAAGAAATTGGACATTATTTTCACTTTTTTAACAAACACACTATGTAGAGTTTTAGAATACTTCGATATAATCTGATGCACGTAGAACATCATGAATACTAAAAAACATAATTAAAACAAATATACATTTTTATAATAACTATACTTTAAAAAGTTTTAAACAAATTTCAGTATAGCCTTACCTTAAAGTTAATATTTTAATTTTAACCAAAAAATGGCTTATTTTCGATTACAAAATGTAAAGTATGCATTTAAATAAAAGTCATTAACTTAGAACTAGCTTTTTTATACAGAAATGAAGGACACGCTATTACAAAAAGATTGGTACAAAACTTTTTGAGCTACCTTAGCTTATTTGACTAAAAACTTTCTTTCGAAAAAGGCAGATTTAAAGATTCAAAAACCATTTACACATTTGTGAAAATGTTTCAAATAAGTGCCTGTAAGTTCACCATGAACTTTAATCAATTGTCTTGAAACTTTGAGAGAAAAAGTCGATTTTTTAAATTTATATCTAGGTATAACTCCTTAAAGTATTAATATAATTACAAAATATTAATGTTTTTATTATATTTATACTTTGTGTAGCAACATTTTCAGAAAGTAGTGGTTGAACTTATCAGTGAACCTGTATTTCCTTGTGATGAAGTAGATTCAGTTGAAAGTGTAGAGCCATCGAAAATAAAAAGGAGAAAGCTCGAGAAATCACAGAGCATTGATAAACTGACAGCCGCAAACGCCATTGCACACATAGACGTAAGTCCTACATTTATTTGGAGGAGTACCTCAGTATAGATGCCTATATGTAGCTTTTATAGCTATATATTTAGGATAATTATTGTATAAAACTAAATTGATTGATTTAATAATTTAATGTAATAATTTAATAAAAAACATGGGTTGTGTGTACATACTGGCAGAGGGTATTTAGTCATATTGAGATAAATATTTGTTTTCTTATTGGGATTAGGAAGTTTCATTCTGAAAATATTTAAATATTTTTGCTATTTAATACAATAAATTGAATACAACATATATGACACTATACAGTCGATTAAAGTGTCGTTGTTTTCTGGCTAGTAAAGAAAAAATAAATTTTAATAAAATGGCGACTAAAAAGCAGCAAATATTTAAAAATATCAGTTATTTGATCCAAACTGAGATATTTTTTTTAAACGAGAGTTTTTAAAAAGTTAGACAATTTTCCATCAGGGTTGCTTAAAATTTTCTAATAGCTTAAATATGATGTTTTTAAAGCTCTTCTGCATCAGCCTAATGATGTTGCGTTATACTTTTCTTGAGTGAGGTCCTCCAGTAACTTTAAAAAAACTGTGCATTTTGTCCGATAAGATAAAAATATCGTTTATTTTTATTGTCATAATTAAAGAACACAAACATTTTTTAACACTTTTCATGATTATTTCTTGTTAAGTTATCGAACAAAATGCATATTTTAGCGATATTTTAACAATAACCTAATATTTGAGCAATGAAAATATTAAAAGTACACATTTTAATACTAATAACTGATAAAATATTTAACTTCAGTACACTCTAAAGAAAATATCGTGTTTCGTTTATATAGACTTACAAAATATTGTTGTATTTAAAAGACGTTTAGTCAAGTATTAGAGCTTCAAAGAATAATAAGCAAAAAACCTTACTGCCTAATCCTCTTAACTCGTGTATGAAATAAATTTAGACTATTTAAGCAAAGTTAAATAAATCAATTAATATGATTATTATTTTATGAATTTTATTGCAGGAAAAGAATGTCTCTGAAAAATCGCATACAAAAACTACTACTAAAGGCGATGATTCTAAAATTATGACACAAATTAAAAAATTGAAAGATAAAATTAACGAATTAGAAGATAACAATAAGAAATGACTTAAAAGAAAGTCTGAGTTAAAACAAAAAATAGAAGATAAAGATGCCGAATTAGAGAGATTAAGAAATCAAAATATAAAATTGGAGAATGCTTTAGTCGAAAGAACTGAAGAGCAGAATAGTAAGTAACAGTAACGCATTACGACTTATTTATTACCATTGAGAAAAAAAAAATTTTAAACGTTAAATTGTTTGTAATATAATTATTGTATATAACTACTATTAACTGATTGCGTATTTGATATTAATTTTCTAGTTCCATTTTGATAAAACTGGTAACTCTGAAAAGTTTGTTAAGAATATAAGCACACATACATCAAAATGGATACACACACATACACACACGCACGCACACACACATATTCACTGGCTCATAAATAGGCCTACACCATTTACCCTCATACACATTCACACGCACACCTGTCTACACAGATATACATTCTAAATGGAATGCACCGACAACAGCGACCATTTTCAACAAAAACCGACAACATAAACGATTGATTACTAGGACAAATGAAAAGAGGGCGAACACTAACCAGATTATTTCAACTTACATTAAAATTAATTTGTGTTTTTTCACCATAGTCCATTCTTGCCTTAACATTCATGAGGTCATTTATTATCTAAACTCAATTTTCAGCCGTTAACGTAGCATTTAAAATCCGATATTCCATTTAGACTAATGAAAAATAATACAGTTTTTCTCAAATTTTTCACAATTAAGAAAAGTAGAGTTATCTTGTTTTATTCGCTCACTCTTCGAATTAGTTGAGAAATAATTCTTAACCCAGTTTATATTTTACTTGTTAGTTCTAACCACGTTTAGCATTTATAAATGAAAAATAAAAAATTATACACATTCAGACATGCTGAGAAACATTACACATTCAAAGGACAGAGTTGATTATGGAGAAATTTTGTACCCATTGGAACTCGTCGCGAAAGTGACAACATTGCAAGGGTAATTACAGTTTTTTATTAAACAATTATTAAGGTGTCTCCATACTGTTTCTGCATCTAATAAAAGCTTTAAATAGACGCCGAAAGGACTTCGAATAAACACGAAGTGTAAAAAATTACGGCAAACTAGAGAACATTTTTTTTAATTGCGCTGTTTTACTCGACTAGTGAAAGTATAAGAAAGATCCTTTAAATGCACGATTTTCGCGTTTTTTCATACCTGTATAGCGGGCGTAAAACGTGGTCGTTTTCCAACTGTGGGTGAAAAGACTTTTCTTGACCTTGTGTGATTGCAGTACTGAAACCAGACACGGGCAAAAAGAAATCTATTTTTCACCCTTAGTGCACAATATACCGTAACAGCTGACCCAGTTATTGATCATTTTCTTACATAAAATGTAACCTTAAACTTGTTGTTGCAAAAATATATTGTAGACATCAGAAATAATTATTTACTACTTAGAAACGTGTGTTCAAAGTCCAATAAGTTTAAGTGACATTTGTTTTTACGAAGCCTAAATAAGGAATTTCTATCAATACGTGGGTCCGTGACGGTCTGTACTTATTGTAAAAAATATTTTTATAGATACATATAGGACGAGACGAATGGATAACTGAGAAATCATATAATACGGTCATAAATAAAGCCCAGTATCCTCGTGCATGCGCTGGGAGCATTCTTACAAGCGTGTTTGATGAGGAAGTTTTAGCTACAAGTACTATAAGTGGTTCTGATAATAACAAAAAAGGACCCAATAAGAAGAAGGTTAATAAACTTGATGAAAAACTAGTTGGTGCATGTGAAGGTAAATAGAAATAATTTTTATAGCACACTAACCTCAAAATGCCAACTTTATTGTCGATTTTGAGATTGTTGTGCTATAAAATATCGTATGAGACTGTTGTGGGAGGTGTTTTTCTACCTTGCTCGATTTTCTCACTCGCTTCGCTCGTGCGAAAACCCTCGAGCAAGGTGGAAAACCATCTCCCACAACAGTGTCATAATATACTATACGTTAATATATCCTGTATATCAGATCTTTCATTTTGTCTCGTTCGATGGTGACTTTATATTTAAAATCTGCGATACCGAAAATCCTTTGAACATATTGCTATCCACTATGCTCTGCATTTAATCAAAATAGGCCTTCAAGTCTTTAAATGCCCCATTTCGGTACTCTTCATTATACCCAGGTTTCGGTAATCGGAAGGTTAAAATGTTATTACATGTAAATATGTAAAACAAATTTGAGTTTTTTTAAAACGGCCGAAGATGGCAAAATTATTTTTTTTTTCTTATTGTATTTATAAGCAATCAAAGCAAAATATCTATACAAAAAGACACATTTAAAAAAAGGATAAGTATAGCATACTGAGGCTAAATTGTATGTGTGGTTAAATTGAATACAGTAAAGTTTAGGTAAAATAATACAAAGAAAAAAATTTTTGAATAAAGAAGAATATATGGTTATGCCCTAATTTCTACTCACGTAGTATTTTTTATGCTCTAGATATTACACTTATATAATAATCATATAAAATGTAATATTCAATAGCTCGAGCATTTCCGAGTTTTGTGCTACCCCCAAATAAATTCATATCCGTAATAAGTTGAACAAAATTATGTGAGTAGAAATAGGGACATGAGGAGAAATTGCGACATTCACCTTACACCTAACAGTTAATAAATTTCAGAACTTATCTTTGTCCGAAATCAAATTTTCAAAGTCTTGGAACTATAAAATAAAAAAACTGAATTTTTCTTGGGTGTTTTTTACGATGATTTAAACTTTTAACTAGTCTTCATAATTGCTTATTATTATTATTTTTAGATTTATATGTATCAGTGCTTAAAGAGTATTATAATGAAAAAATAGAAACTAATAAAAATACAAATAGTAAGAACGAGAAGAAGAAGAAGAATAATAAAACAAAAAGTAGCTTGTATACTGAATTGGCTTTATTCAAGTTTTACGGAGCAAAAAAAAATAGCAGAAATTAAAAGACGCAAAGAACTTCAAAATGGCCCAGCGCCCAAGAAGAAATTTACTGAAAAAAATCAAAACGTTATTGAGACTGATGAAACTAATGAAAAAACTAGCGAGGAAGATCAAATTAGCAATGCTGATAATGATGAATTAGAGAAAAATAGTAACGATGGTGAAAGCCCTGAAGATAAAGATAACGTCAATGAATTATTTGATTGGACGCCTACACATTCAGACGCTACTGAAGAGGCTAGCGATGAAGACGAGGATTAAGATGACAACTATCTCATTTTTTTCTAGTTATTACCAATGAGTGGGTAAATTTTAGTTAGTCGAGTAACTTTATACCAAATTTTTAACTACTTTTTAACGCATTTTGATTAAACTTTGGGAGGTGTTTTTAGCACCAAAAATGTGATTTTAGTTATTTTACTCCAAACATTCGTTATTTTAATAAAAAAAAAAGATACGAGAGCCCACTACAATCAACTGCAAGTGCCAATCCAAATTCCGAAGGGTTTATGGTCTCTCCGTGAGTATATTTTTAAAATGCTGAAACTTTTCAGTGACTGGGTTAAGATTACTCCACATGGCTCAAAGCATATAATAATTATAAAGTTGTTGGTAATTGAATTTTGGGTGGGGTCTTGCACACGTTACTACAGTAGCTAAAGGTTAATTTATTTCGTTATATGCGACTGGAGCTTTATTGTAAGACAAAGTACAAATTAATGGTAATATAAATGATAAGAAAACATTATGATTTGCTTATGTCAAAAATCCCTGGTAGAAATTAATCCAATTCTGAACCAGTAATCGCTATAAATTAATGTCCGATTACTGGCTCGGAATAGGACAGATATCTAGCAGGGAGATATTACTAAAATGACTGAAGTTCATGTAAGAAACTTTATATGTAAAGAGAGTATTATAAAGTATTTAAATAAACTATAACTTTGATTGATAATGGATTTGGTAATAAGATGATTCTTTAACCCGTATCGCGCAGCTTTCCCTGTAGAGAACGCATCCCTATAGGGATTCGCGCAAAATATCTATAATCGTGTAAAATAGTTTCTAAATCATTTTATGGAAACTTTTATGCAGAGAAAATCTACTCTATTGTAGTATATAAGAAAATTTAACTATCTGCCATAAAATTAAAAATAGGGATGCCATATTGGCAAAGTAATACATTTGGGGAATGTAATGCGTGTGCCCTGTCGATTTACTCATATAAAATCAAAAAATTCTTGAATATTTTATCGATGGATACTTGCATAATATGCATAAATCTTTAATAGAAACCAATTTATAATTAAAATCAATACGTTAGATAAAACAAGAATAAATCAAGAGAAGGTACTATTGAAAATTATCATTTTAGTCATTTTTGTCTTTAATCATTGGACCTATACAATATTAAAGATTATAAATCATCAAAGAAACGTAAAAAAAGTTTCAACGAAAAATATAAAACATTGTAAAAATAGATTTTTTAGAATGTGTTAAATAAAAATAAATCATACGTTTCGGTTACAATTCTATTTTTTCGGGGCCTGCGGCGGCTCAGTCGGTAGAGTGTCGGATTCCCACGCCGGTGACCCGGGTTCGAATCCTAGTCTCTGCCGATTGATACAAGCACCTCTGTAAAAATTACATGTGCTTTGTTTACAAACACACCGCAGACCCCCGTCGTCGATTAGCACCACATGGGAGCACAAACATGGCGACGTTAAAAAAAAAAAAAAAAAAAACAATTCTATTTTTTCTTGAAATTTTGTTACATGTTTCTTAGGTGATTTTAATAAACTTCTCGGATAGGTTGGGAATAATATTTTGTAGATACAAGTATAAAAAATAAAAATAAATAATACACCAATTTTCAATAGTGTCACCCCTTAAGAAATATTCAAATATTTGCAACGATTGAAACCAATTAAAAAAATATATCACGCAAAACCAGATTCTTGACCGCATTAATAAAGACTAAAAATGATTAAATTAATTAAAGTTTAGCATTGAAACCGATTGGAAGAACTAAGACGCATACATTCAAGTAGTATTGAATACAGTTAAAATATTTGCAACGATTAAAAACGATTAAAAGTTTCACGTGAATCCGGATTCTTGGTTCGTCTTTTACGCATTGAAAATTATTAAATATATTTTAGGAATTAAATAAGATTAAATCCCATATAATTGTATTATTTTTGAATCATTTTCAATTCACCTTTTTATTTTTTAATCGTTTCCATTATGTAAATGACGGAACAAGAATCCGGATCTGAGCGGATTCGTTTTTTTTAATACTTTTTAATCGGGCGTTTTCAGCAGGGTCATGAGACGAGTACTGAGAGCGCGGCGATGATACCGAACGTTAATTAAATGTCCCCACGAGACGTGCGCCCCTCCGCAGCTGCCATATATAGCTAATAAGTACTGCTTTCGAGCAAACTGCTTTACTTGCGAAAAAAAAAATAAATCGCACTCGGCCATTTATCTTTTATATAATAACAGGTAGAACTAAGTGACATACGGCCGCAGTAAATAGTGCAATACGATAATAATACTTATACGAGACTTTTTTCCATCTAAATATACTTTATTTACGTATTAGCGTATTTATCCGTTAATCTTAATACATAGATGTGTTGCCGATGCATATGCATTTTGTTATAAGTTTGAATGCATTAGCAGTCCGCATTCGGGTAAAAATGAGTTATACATAATTATATATAAAAATCATATACAGTTGTATATAATTATATATATAGTTATATATAATTCAGGGGTTCAGTGCGATCTGGGAAAAAGTCAATATTGATATATCTTTTTCGGAATTTTTCTATTTCGCTCTTTTAAGAGTGCTCTTTCAAAGATCGATTTTTTTTAATCTCAATAAAAGTTCTTTATAAGAATCATTCTTTGAAATAGCGATACTCATGACTCCCTCTGTCATATCGTTATTTCGAAGAGTTATTCTTTCAAAAGTTTTTCTCAATCACTCTTCGCAAAAACGCTCGCACAGAGAGCGATTCCCTTGCCTCGCAGTAGGCTATTTTACATACTAAAAGGAACATTTTTGCCGAAATAAATTTTTCCTTTTTCGTTCTCGATTTCCCAGAGAGTTATCCATACATGTACATATGGAAATATGATCATATTTAGCTCCGAACAACATTAAACATATGGGCTTAAAAGAATATGAACAAATTTACATGCATTCTATATACTAACAGAAACATTTTTTCTGAAATGGGGTTACTGATTACGAATCAAATGTCAGCATTTCAAAAAACAAAATGGTGGAGCCAGTAATAACACACCAGTGTTATTATGTTTAGTGATACCTAAACACTCTAGTAACCTGGTTTTTAAAAATACGCCCAACAAGTGTTTAGGTCCTCCTATACGTGGGGTACCATAGATACATTAAGTTGCAGTAGCAACCATAGCGAAACCCAAAATAACCTACATAGTAATTTTTAACCAGCTTTTAGCTAATCTATTACGACCAAAAAAAATTGTAACCATTGCTGTTGCTCCGTTAACACTCGTTTCGCTGGCTTAAAAACTTAAGCTTACTGAACACAATATAATTCTGCAACTATTTACACTAGCATATTCTACAGGTCTCAAAATTTATAGCTCATCAAGTACTATACGATTTCATGCCGACATTTGCAAAAATATTTTTGGAAATAATTTTTTAACCCATAATTAACCCCTTCAAACCTACTTTATACGAATAGAATGTTGATAATCTATCAAAATGATTTGATAACTATGTTATCTTATGAAGCATTGCTACAACTAATTTATAACCACACGATATTATTATATACGATATAACCCATGCTATTTACGAATTAACCCTCTTCCCGCGAACTCAACACCGTTTAGCTAGCGAAATCATCAACAACTTTCGAACTATTTACACTCTCATATTCTCCCACGTCTTAAAATATATAGCTCATCGAGTACTATAAGAATTCATAACGACATTTTCAAAAATATTTTTTGAATTCATTTTTTAACCAATAATTAACCCCTTTGAACTTACTATAAAGTATAAACTCGAAAAATGTTGATAATCTATCAAAATGATTTGATAACTATGTTAGCTTATGAAGCACTGCTGCAACTGATTTATAACTACGCGAGATTATCTTAAACACATGCTGTTTACAAATTAACCTTCTTCACGCGAACTCAACACCGTTTAGCTAGCGGAACCATCAACTTTTGAAATATTTACACTATCATATTCTAACAGGTCTCAAAATGTATAGTTCATTGAGTACTATAAGATATCATACTTTAAAAGCACAAAACGTTTTTACAACGTTGTAAAAACGTTTTTTATGCAATGTTGCGACGTTGCTAAAATAGTTGTAACAACGTTTTAGAAACCTTGTAACAACGTTATTTGTGTTCACTTTTTTAGTTTCAAATACGTTTGAAGAACGTCATTACAAGGGCATATTTACAACGTTGTATCCACGTCTTTGCAACGTTTCTAAAACGTAATGATACTTCAATGCTCAGATATGGTTACGTATCCAGCGTTACTGCAACATTATTAAAACGTTTCTCTTACCTTAAATATCAAATTAATTACCTTTAATATGATGTTGGATAAACGTTGTAATACGAACTATTCAACAACACGTTACTATAGGTTAATTTTTGTTTTAAACCACCTGGCGGCGGCGCATGAACTAGCCTTCTTTTGTAGCACAGAGAGTCACTGCAACATGATTACAATGTTGTTCAAATTTTGTATACTATAATATCGATATAATATCGAAGAAGGGCTTTTCTGAGCTATCAGGGGGTGTCTACCGTTATCAATTTACACAACTTTTGACTGCTTTATTTTCAGACAATGAAACACCGTTATAAATTTCTGAAAATTGATAATCGTTATGCTCATTATTATGTAGAGTATCTAAAGATAATCATGGAAAGTTTTAAGTCAAAATATTCAATTAAGAAAGTTCACCAGTATATTTATGAATAAGCGTAAAAACTTTATCTAATTTTTTCATCGATATCCCTTTTAAAGTACTTTAACATTTTTACTTCTACTATTAAGATGGTGTCAAACCATTTAAATTTCCCGCCGAAATCCCTAACCTCAAATCTTTGACCGAGGTATGAACAATTGATTACAATTAATTAATATATAAACTGAGTTATGAAAAACCAAGACATTATTGTCCTTCCTTTTGTAGCATTCTACTACTCTGCTAAGTTTCAGATAATAATATGATTGAATATATAAATGGCATTTGAACGAAATTTCGGATCACCTTTCGTAGATCTCTGTTTTGTCATGAAATTTCGTTCGAATGCCAGTGATGTAACCCGTAAAATTTTTACTTTCCACAGTGGTATATAATTACAAAATGAAGGTCAATGACCTCTTAATTTTTCATAATTCTATTTATTCTTTTAATTATAGCCAATATTTTAGAATTCTCGGGTCGGTAAGGTATGGAGGATAAAAATTGACTTTGACAGCCCCTTAACATAGTATTGAATGTTTCATAAAATCCTTTTGACATTTCAGCTGCTAAACTTATGTACCAAGAAGGATATTAATACTAAATTGGCAGATGATATTTTCGATTTATGATAAAGAATTTCCTTAATATTGAATATTTTTGTTTATATAATTATATATAATTATATATAATTATAATAAATGTTATCTCTATATAACTATATATAATTTATATATTTATATATAAGTCGTTTTTACTGGAATAATAAATTAATGGAAAATTAACATAATAAATAATGGTTTTTATTAAAAATTATTGATGTTTTATACATCGCAATACAATAAATTGTTAAAAAAAAATTTACCCTAAAGTGGATATGAACATAAATCCTCTAGGTGGCAAGCCATTACCTTAACCACTAATCCAACAGTATTGTTGTAAGAGTAGTATCTAAAATACACCATAAACTGAACCAGTAGTCACCTTATATATAGTTATTTATAATTATATATAAATGGACTTAGAATTTTTTTAAATAAAAGTAAAATATAATTCACCCAATTATAACCCATACATTCATACTGTACAATTATATATAGATATAGTTATATAGAAACAAAATCTATATATAACTATATATAACTATATATATAAAATGATATATAAATCACTTTTACTCCGGTCTCCATTGGCTTTACATGCACAAAAGAGGCCTTACATGAATTTATTAAACGGTGTGTAACAGGGGGGAAAGGGTTGTCCAGACTCGGATGATAATTTGGAGCACTCGTGATAGTCTCGAGTGCCCTTGACTCTCACTCGTGCTTAATCATCATCCTCGCATAGGAAAACTTAATTTCCTCTCCTTGTTGTACACTGTGCTAATGTGCTAACTAGGTTTTTGATAAGGGGGCTCCCAAGATCAATTCTTACGACAGAAATTAAGGTGATGCTAAAGCCACCTATCACCGACAAATGCAAGGAACCACTTTTCTCATTTAATTTTCAATTTTTTGCAAATATCTTTATGAAACGTTATTGTGCTAATCAAAAACAACAACTTACCATAAAGATATTTTTTCAAAATTGAAAATTGAATGAAATAAGTGGTTCTCCGTATTTGACGGTGACAGGAGGTTTAGCATCACCTTAAGATCAAATTAGGAGAAATTGGGCTTGATGTAAGTGATGTAGTGAAGATGAAAAGCGGTAAGGACAAAAGTCTACTACCACTTTAATTACAATTAAAGAAGGAGAAGTTCCAAAAATCAGAAAAGTAGAAATAATTGCTTACATGAAGGTCAGGTTAAAAGAATACGTACCACTCAAAGGAGTCAGGCTAGATGCTTCAAATGCGGAGAAGCATACGAGTCCAGGAGCTGCCCCACATCGAACGACAATTTAGTAAGAAAATACGTGAACTGTGGAGGAGACCATTTCGCTATGTACAAAGGCTGTACAAAATACAAAGCTGAAAAAGTCAGCTATGCCAAGAAAGTAATTGCATCAATAATTAGAGCCGGCCACCTCCACAGCTCACCATTTGTACGCGATAGAAACCAATTTCCACCCCTAAGACCATGCAATACTTTTTTTTTTTTTTTTTTTTTTAACGTCGCCATGTTTGTGCTCCCATGTGGTGCTAATCGACGACGGGGGTCTGCGGTGTGTTTGTTCTCCGGCGTGGGAATCCGACACTCTACCGACTGAGCCGCCGCAGGCCCCACCATGCAATACTTCCACAATCGGTTCGGAAACAGCTCTCCTGATAAACCCTATTGAAAATAAAGCTAAAAGACCTAAAATAGTGGCAAGAAATCCTGAAAACTCTAGAGTAAATAAACAAATGACTAAAATCCTTGAGAACGAGTAAATAAAAATTCTCCTGCTAAGACCACATACACACAATGACTAAATACCGAAGGAAACAACGATAAACTGTCATTCATGAAAGAATTAACACAACTTTTACAAGAGACATGCCAACTAGCAGCAGCTGTAGTATCAGGGGAATGCGACTCCAGCAAAACTTCTGGACTCATCATTAACGTAATAGGCAAATTAATGAACAGCACCCTTAAACTCGCGAATACCCAAAATGGATAAAGGAAGTAATAAGCTAAAAATAAGCTCGTGGAACGCGTGCGGTGGCCTACATAACAAAAAAATCGAACTGGAAAATTTTATAAATGTACAGGAAATAGATATCTGCTTATTATCAGAAACTCTGTTAAAGGACCAAACTAAATTTAATATACTAGACTATAAAACTTACAAACATAAAGACGAAAACAATAGAGGCACCGCGGTCCTAGCCAAAGGCAATTTAATACATCATGAAATAACCATAAAACTAGAAACGATAGAAGCCACGGCAATAAAAATTAAAACACGAGGAACAGAAATCGCAATTGTTTCAATATAGGGTGGATGTCCGTACTACTGACACCCCACCTAACTACTGACACCCAAATCTATTTTATTATAAATAAAATATAAACTCTATCAAATAATATCTGAAAAAAAATATAAGCAATCCGTAACTGCTATTAGTATAATGAATAAACAAACGTAACATCTTTTAATTTCAGAAACTTTTAAAAAATAATAATAAAATTCGAGGCTACGAAAACGTTTTAAATTATATCTGCGTTCAGAGTGAACATGAAAATATTGCGAAATAGAGAAGACTATTATTTCTATATTAGAAATACATATGCAATAAAAAATAGATTAGTAGGTAATATTTATATACCAGATATATCTACTAGATAAAAAAGGAGACTTATCAAAGGCATTTCATTTAATTATTGGATGGCAGCGTTAGGTACAAGCGTTTCAGACATTTTCGTATTACTGACATGTTAGGAGTTCGGCTAGAGTTAGTGTGTACAATCTAACCTCCTTGGCTTCAGCGGTGACGTTCATTTTGCACCATGTTTAACGCTTCCTGGGAAAAGATTTCAAATATTTGTGACAATACATTTAAACTAATCAATTAGATACCTATACGTAAAAGCTTAAGTCCAAAGTATACTTTAAGAATGTTATTTAATTAATAGATATAAAATAAAATATTATTGTTTGGGTATGAAAGTAAATGGGTGTCAATAGTCGGGGTGTCAGTAGTTGGGTCTGGCATATTTTCAGGGTGTCAGTAATAGCTCATGAGAATATTATTGTTAATTTCATGAATTTATAATTAAAAATAATCATTATTGAAATTGCAACCTCGCTTTTATTATCTACATGTAATATATAATGGTAAATAAATAGAAAAATATATATTTTTGTTTAGAAAATAGTATAAACTATGCAATAATGCAACAATCGATCCTTGGGGATGTCAGTAGTCGGGACATTCACCCTATAACTCGACAAATAAAAAATACAATAAATCCTACTATGATAAAAATTTTAGAATAGCGCCTACAGTGATAATCGCAGGAGACTTAAATGCAAAACACCCAAGTTGGGGCAGTAGAATAATCAACACACTTGGTTCAAAACTAAGAAACTATTGCCAAAAATAAAACCTACGTACGCACCATTCAAATTTACACATTATCCAGTAAATAAACGCTATAAATCTGACATAATTCACTTTATGATAACAAAAAACTTAGACTATTTAACCAACGTGACTACAATACACGAACTAGACTCAGATCACTATCCCATCGAAATAACAATAGATCTCAACATTTCATTTAACGTACCTAAAGCCAAACATAACTTCGCGAAGACCAACTGGAGTAAATTCAACACGCAGATAAACGATAACATACAAAACGAATACGAGCTCAACAACACTGAACAAATTGGCCGCGCCATCACAAGTTTAACACAGATAAGTACAGAAGCAGTAGATATTTCTACGCCCCTGAACGAGAATAAAAACGATAGTGCGTCACTACCAAACGACATAATACTACTAATCAATTAACGTAATAAAATGCAACATGAATATCATAAAAAGCGTAACTCCACCCTAAAACAAAATATAAACAGATACCGTAAAGTCATTACTCTTAAAATAAAAGAATTTAGATGCGAATCCTGGAATGATATGGTTAAAAAACTAAACATTAAAGACAATTCAATCTGGAGAATGACTAAAGCACTAACCCGGTCAAGAACTAATATTCCACCCTTAAAAGATGAAAATAATGACATTAAATATTTTTCACCGGAAGATAAAGCTAAACGACTAGCTGAAAACTTCGCGAAAATTTTGACACCACACGACAATCCATCACTACCAGACTTTACTGAGGGAACCAACAAACTAGTAGCGGACTTTCTACAACAACCGTGTTCAGACGAACTCGAACAAGTAACGGTAATTTTTAACGCTTATTTAAATTGAACTATTTTTCTGGCCAGTAGAAAAAGGATTTAATATTAGTCTTTGCTAAAGCGAGTAAAGATTCGACTCTACCAACTAGCTATCGCCCAATAAGCCTACTAAACACAATGAGTAAAGCTTTAGAATCAGTACTAATCAAAAGACTTAAAAAAGAGATAAACACAAATAAACTAATAATAGAAGAACAATTCGGATTTCGAGAAGGAAATTCAACTCAACATCAAATCTTGCGCATAACTGAATACATAACCAGAAATTTTAATTGAAAGTACGTCACGGGCGCGGTCTTACTAGACGTTGAAAAAGCTTTAGATAGTGTTTGGATTAATGGATTAAGAAGAAAACTAATACAAGTTAAAATCTCAAAAAGAATAATACATCTTCTAGAGTCCTATTTAAACGACCGCTCATTTGCAGTCATGCTCGACGGTATAACATCTAGCGAATTCCCAATAAAAGCAGGAGTGCCACAAGGCAGCCTCTTAGGACCAATATTATTTAGCCTTTATATAAATGACATTCTCACCCCCACTAAACATAATGTTAAAATGGGTGTTTATGCAGATGATACAGTAATATTCGGGATATCAATGAGAAATAAAACACTAGTAAATAATCTAAATGAACATCTTAGTAAAATAAACATGTGGTGCACTAAATGGCGAATTAAAATAAACATGGCGAAATCAGAAGCAATCGTCTTTTCTAGAAAACGCAACCCAACCAAAGGTCTTGAACCTCCTAAATTTAATAGTACACCAATATCGTGGAAAGCAAACGTGAAATACCTCAGAGTAACTCTCGATCAAAAACTACCATTCAAAGAACACACCATAAATATACGAAATAGAGCAACTGGGGCGCTTGTGAAACTAATGCCATTAGTAAGAAGTCACCCATCATTAGGTATTAAAAACGGACTACTAATACATAAAACATTCATCAGACCAATATTAACTTATGCATCCAATGTATAGGGAGGAGCAAGTAAACCAAATATGAATAAAATCCAAATTATGCAAATCAAAACTTTAAGAGCCACCACAAACGTGCTGCGATATACTAAAACGCACTAATACATCGAAGATTATATCGTGAAAACCGGACAAAAATTCTACGGATAAGTATCGGATAAGTTCTAGGGATAAGTACCATAGACCGAAAAATTTCATAGATATTTATATATCTAAACATGAACCAAAAAACATTAATTCTTCTTGAGTTTCAGGCCACCAGAGAAGCATCAACAATATTAATAATAATAACATATAATAACTCTCCTGACTTGAAGTAGTGGAGCTACGCTAATAACTACGCTATACTGCGGTGGAGATATTCGTTGGTGCTTGGGGGTGAGCGTATGACTGATTAAACCAGTTATTGGCCTATCGCCGGGGATTAACGAATGCTCGCTGCTCTACGGCGCGCTTAGCTGCTTTAAATCAGGCGATTAACAGGTAACTGTAACTCTCACTCTCTTACTACTTTGCCTCCCTTCCTCTGAGTCTTTTTTCTCTTTTTCACCTCTAAATGTCATATTCTTATGACTGCAAGGTTATCAATTGTGGGTTTTTTGTTTTACCTTGAAAAAGGGTTTTCTTTTTTTCCCACAAACCTAAATATAAACATCTTGATAAAATCAATACCACTAGTCTATATATTTGCTAGATTCGTGTAGTCATTCCCAACAGGGTATTACACGTGAACTCCTCCGCTTAGAGTAAAATCACCTGTCTTCCTTCCAGGAGAGATAAGAGGTCCAATTGAGTGTGCGCTGGCGCCAATCGGCGAGGTGGGCTCAAAAGCTCCTCTACATGGCCAGACACTGGAAAAGTATCTCACAGGTGAGAGCGATGGAGGTGACTCCCCGTCGTAGAAATATTTCAACGTTGCCGTGTGCAGCAATATTTCTATAATACTACATTACGATATATCACATTGTAATATTGCAGTGATATTCTTGTAACACTGCGCGATGATAAATTACAACGCACGATTGTTGCAATAATTCTATAATATTACATTGTGATAAATCACATCGTAATATACGTAATAGATTACTGCACTATTATTATGTGATATATCACATTGCAGATTATATGTTCTAATAAAAAGAATTTCAGAAGTATTCTTTAAATAGTCATAAGAAAGTTACAAGTTTACAAGATGAACATTTCTCGATGCATGTCACATTAATATTGCCAAGACAATTCTACAATATTTAACTGATTCTGATCGCTGGGCTCGAAGCGTTCGGACGTAAGGTACGCGCGCGCCGCGTTCAAGTTATATTTGAGAACCAGCGGGCAGAATCACGTTTTACAAACTCAACTCAATTCACCTCTTACTCTCAACTATCTTATTTTAACCTCTTCCTCTTCAGAAGTTAAAAAGAAGGGAAAAATTTAATAAAGAAAATTCGTGGACTTTTAAATGTTATCTCTATATATAAAAATACTTGTCCTGACTGACTGACTGACTGATTCATCAATGCCCAGCCAAAACCACTCATCCGATTAACTTGAAAATTTGTGAGTACCACATTTCTACCCACATAGTAGGTGCTCACTAAGAAACGGTTTTTTGAAATTCCACCCCCAGGGGATGGAAAGGGTTAAAATGTGTTTTTTCGATTTTTTACTATATTTCTGCGGGAAAAGGAGATTTCGAGACGGTTCCTGCGGCAAAAAGTCTGGAATAACATCAGGAAAAAAGCAATTTCTGGGTTTTTCGGAATTTTACCCCCAGGGGGTGAAATGCCTCGAATATGCATTTTTCGTTTTTTCACTATATTTCTGCGGGGAAAGAGATTTCAGGATGGTTATTGTGGCATTATATCTGGAATATCATTACTCAGAAAAAATTTCTTAGCTTTTTAAATTTCACCCCCAGGGGGTGAAATGCGTCAAATGTGCATTTTTTCCAGCTGTACTATATTTATGTGGGCGAAAGAGATTTCAGGATGGTTCTTGCGGCATCATATCTGGCACGACATTAGGAAAAAAACAATTCGAAATATCACACCCTCCGTGCGTGCAAACGGTTGAAACGCTTCTTCCATTTCTTACTAAATTTTCGCAGAGAAAAAAATTTTCGCAGAGAAAAAAATTTTCGCAGAAAAAAAAATTTTCGCAGAAAAAAAAATTTTCGCAGAGAAAAAAATTTTCGCAGAGAAAAAAATTTTTGCAGAGAAAAAAATTTTTGCAGAGAAAAAAATTATCGCAGAGAAAAAAATTTCAGTAGAACAGAACGAGACTGTTTCCGTATCGTAACTTTCGAAATGATAATACGAAGGGAACGTGCAGTGTTGATATCTCTCATGAATTTTAAAGTATGTAATACCGATAAAGAGCCGCTAGATGGCTACGCTGAGCTTCAACCACAAGAGAAATAATCGAGTCTCATTATATATAGAGGCGATGAAGCCTTGAAAAGACATTAGGAGTCTGAGAACTCTAGCCTATTGTGAGTAATATCACAGTTTTCCTGCGTTGTCACGATGATTGTGGAAATATTGAGCATAAATGGTGATAGAGCCGCTGTTAGTGTTTATGAACAAAGCCGTCCAGGATTACGCTCAGAAAGGCGCTTACTTCCATGGAAGATTAAAGCTCTTTCCGGAATGAAATACGATCCAGAGATATCATATGAAACCGATAAAACTGTATCCATCGGCACTATGAGTCACAAATGCAAACACTGTGGCGCTTTAAAATATAAAACTGAGCCACCCGGAATGTGCTGCAGTGCCGGCAAAGTGCAACTGCCACCTACTTTGCGTCTTCCCGAACCACTTTTCAGTTTGATCATGGGCTCTCACCCGGACCATGTACATTTCATGGACAGGATTAGAAAATAGAATAGCTGTTTCCAAATTACATCTTTCGGAGCCAAACAAATCAAGGAACATGGATTTATGCCTACTTTCAAAGTACAAGGTCAAGTGTATCATTTAATTGGTGGTCTACAACCTTTGCCCCAACAAAATCCTCAATTTCTACAGATTTATTTTGTTGGAGAGGATGAAAGAGAGGTACGTATAAGATCTGGTCACATCCCTGACATACGCCAGGATCTGGTAATACAACTGCAGACGATGTTGCATCGTTATAACTCCTACATAAAGGATTTGAAGACTACTCACGAAAAAATACCTCAAAATTGTAAAAACTTCAAAGTTGTAATTCATGCTGATAGGAAACCAGCCAATGCTCATCGTGGCCGATATAATGCTCCAGCAGCAAGTGAAGTTGCATTGGTCATAGTTGGGCAGCAGTTTGAAAAAAGGGATATTGTATTACGAGGGTAGTTCAATAAGTCTTTAGAATAAAGTATAAAAACAATTTTTTTTGGGTAAATTTTTTTTTATTTTTCAACATAATCTCCTTGGAGCTCTATACACTTGGTCAATCGCTTTTTAAGTTTTTTTAATCCTTCAGAAAAGTGCGTTTTCGGAAGTTCCTCAAAATAAGCACTTACAGAGGCAATGACGTCTTCGTTGTCCGTAAATCTCTGTCCACCGAGCCATTTTTTCAAGT
Source organism: Gastracanthus pulcherrimus (assembly GCA_949152435.1). Classification (NCBI taxonomy): domain Eukaryota; kingdom Metazoa; phylum Arthropoda; class Insecta; order Hymenoptera; family Pteromalidae; genus Gastracanthus; species Gastracanthus pulcherrimus. The sequence goes on along the minus strand of OX424572.1, from coordinate 173,130,570 downwards.
TTGGAAATAAGAAAAAGTCACTGGGGGCTAAATCTGGTGAATACGGTGGGTGTTCGACCAATTCGAATTTTAGTTCTTCAATTTTAGCCATTGAAACGAAGCATGTGTGAACTCGGGCGTTGTCGTGATGAAAGAGAATTTTTTTTCTCGCCAAATGTGGTCGTTTTTTTTTAATTTCTTCTTTCAGCTGCTCTAATAATGATGCATAATACTCACCAGTAATTGTTTTACCCTTTTCCAAGTAGTCAATAAGTATAATTCCACGTGCATCCCAAAAAACTGTATCCATAACCTTACCAGCTGACTTTACGGTCTTTGCCTTCTTTGGAGCTGGTTCGCCTGTGGAAATCCACTGTTTGGATTGTTCCTTTGTCTCAGAAGTGTAGTGGTGCATCCATGTTTCATCCACAGTCACAAATCGACGAAAAAATTCCTCAGGATTCCGACTTATGCGCGCCAAAAGAGCCTCAGAGGCGACCACTCTATTGCGTTTATTCTCAGCTGAGAGCAAACGCGGCACCCATCTTGCCGATAGCTTTTTCATGCCTAATTTTTCATGTAGAATTGAAACAACTGCACCTATAGATATCCTTGTGGCCTCAGCTAACTCACGCACTTTTAATCTTCTATCCTTCAACACCATATCGTGGATTTTATTGATGATTTCGGGAGTAGTTGCTTCTACGGGCCTTCCTGAACGTGGTTCGTCATTTATTGATGTACGACCACGCTTAAATTCATTTACCCAGTTATAAACCGTTGCTAAGGCAGGGGCAGATGTGCCATGAACTGAGTCCAATTCATTTTTTATCTCATATGGAGTTAAACCCTTTAAATGAAAATGTTTAATTACCGCTCTGAACTCGTTTTTTTCCATTTTTCTTAACAAGCAATTTTTTTTTTCAATTGGTTATAAAAACACGTAAACTCAGAAGATGTGGACTGTGACTGCACCATATATCTAGTCGGGAGTGGTGCTGACTGAAAACGGATGATTTGGAGCGATTCGCGCGCCATCTGTTGGTCATTCTAAAGACTTATTGAACTACCCTCGTACAAAGTCATGATGATAAGTTACAAAAAATAAATGAGGTGCATCGTTCGTATGATGCCTTACAGTATCCTTTACTGTTTTGCCGGGGAAAGGACGGTTACTCTGTAGATGTTTATCAGATCGATCCAAAAACAAATTTACCTCTTAAAAAAACAGTATCTGAAATGAATTTCTATTCATACCGCATCATGATCCGAGAAACAGAGATCAACCATTTACTGTACTGTCGATCTCTCTTTAATCAATTCTTAGTAGATATGTACGCGAAAATTGAAACAGAACGATTAAACTTTATTCGGAACAACCAGGCGCAACTTAGAGTAGACAATTATATGCACCTAAAAGATGCTATTGGAAGACAAGATACCGATGTCGCCGAACTAGGTCAGATGGTAGTGCTTCCATCGTCTTTTACTGGATCACCACGGTATATGCATGAAAATGCCCAGGATGCTATGACGTACGTCCGCAGTTTTGGTCGTCCGGACTTATTTATAACATTTACGTGTAATCCCCGATGAAGCGACATTACAGAAACATTACTACATGGCCAAAAGTCTTACGACCGGCATGATATCATAGCTAGGGTCTTCCACTTGAAAGTGAAATCGCTTATAGCATTATTAACGAAGGGTGAATTATTTGGAGAAATGAAATGTTACATGTATTCTGTTGAATGGCAGAAGCGAGGTTTACCTCACATACATATTTTATTGTGGCTTAAACTACGATTCACTCCAGATCAGATAGATGATGTTATTAGCGCAGAAATACCAGACCCAGCCGAAGATCCTCTTCTTTATGAAATCGTCAAGGCCAACATGATCCACGTACCTTGCGGTAGCTTAAATAACAGGTCGCCTTGCATGAAAGAAGATTGTTGCAGCAAAAAATTTCCTAAAGAATTTCTGCAAGAAACTCAAACAGGAGATGATGGATACCCAAAATATCGACGTAGGAAACCGGAAGATGGTGGTTTTATTGTTGAAATCAATGGCATCACCATTGATAACCGCTGGGTCGTACCATACAATCCGGTTCTTTCGCGGATTTTTGAAGCTCATATCAATGTGGAATACTGCAACTCTGTTAAATCGATAAAGTATGTTTGTAAATATATCACCAAAGGCAGTGATCAGGCTGTATTCGCTATAGAAGATAAAAAAGACGAAGTTAAAATTTATGAAAGTGGTCGATATATCAGTAGTTCCGAGGCAGTATGGAGAATCTTAAGTTTCCCTATTCATGAAAGATTTCCAACAGTCTTTCACCTCGCTGTTCATTTAGAAAATGGTCAACGCGTCTACTTCGATCAAAAAGATTCTAATCGCTTGAGGAATATCATAAATCATCCTCCTAAAACTACACTTCTTGCATTTTTTGAATTATGCCAGGTAGATAGTTTTGCAAGAACGCTTCTTTACGTTGAAGTTCCATCTTATTACACATGGAAAAAAATAAATTTGAAAGAAGAAAACGTGGGGATGATGTCAGTGGCTGGCCTGAAGTAAAGAAAGATACGGCTCTAGGTAGAGTATATACCATCCACCCTAATAACTCTGAGTGTTATTATCTACGCCTTTTGCTTCACGAAGTTCGAGGTCCACAATCTTTTTTGGAATTGAAAACTGTTGATGGCATTGTACAACCTACATTTCAGGCAGCGTGTAAAGCCTTAGGTTTATTAGAAGATGAAAAGCACTGGGATGCAACTTTGGAAGAAGCAGTACTTTGTGACTCTCCACTCAGATTGCGAAATTTGTTTGCGGTTATGTTATTATTTTGTCATTTATCTGATGCTTCAAGTCTTTGGGAAAAGTACAAAGATCATCTTTCAGAAGATATTCGGCGTGAAATGGAAGCTCACTTACAAGATGGGATCATCAACTCAATGTTGAGTAAAATTTATAATAAATGCTTAGTTTGTCTGGAAGATAGTTTGTTGTCAATTGGTGGTCAATGTCTGCAGCAATATGGTCTGCCTCAGCCATCTAGAGATGAGTTATCTCTACAAAACAGAGACTATATTCGAGAAATCAGTTACGATACGAATGCTCTGGAACAAATTATAACTGATAGCGAAATTTTACTGAACGATGAACAGTCTCACGTTTACAGAATAATTTTAGATAGCGTCGAGAAAAGTAGCGGTCAAATGTTTTTCCTTGATGCTTCTGGAGGAACCGGTAAAACATTCCTCATTAATCTTTTACTTTCGAAAATAAGAAAACACAACCGTATAGCCTTAGCTGTTGCTTCTTCAGGAATCGCAGCTACATTGCTGCAAGGAGGTAAAACGGCTCATTCTACTTTTAAATTACCTTTGAACTTAAATAAACTTCAGACACCAATTTGTAACATTTCAAAACAGTCTAATATGGCACAAGTTTTGAAAGAGTGTAAGTTAATAGTTTGGGATGAATGCACAATGGCCCATAAAGGTGGATTTGAGGCTCTCAATAGAACATTGCAAGATATAAGGGGAAATGATAGATTGATGGGGGGAGTCACTATTCTATTAGCTGGAGATTTCCGGCAAACATTGCCTGTTGTACCTAGAGGTACACGTGCGGATGAAGTGAATTCTTGCATAAAGAAGTCATATTTATGGCCTCATATTCAAAAACTTTCTCTGCACACAAATATGAGAGTTTATTTAAATAATGATGAATCTGCCGGAATTTTCGCAGAAACACTACTCCAAATAGGCAACGGAACTTTCCCGTCCGTAGAAGATGAGATTGTTATTCCATCAAATTTATGTACGGTAGTCACCACATTATCAGAACTTATTTCCAAGATATATCCTGATGTGAATAATATAAAAGATAAACCCATAGATTGGTTGTGCGAGCGAGCTATTTTAACGCCAAAAAATGATAAAGCAGCTACCATTAATGAGCTACTCTTGAATGCTTTTGAAGAACAGATTGCTGAATATAAATCATTTGATTCTGTTATTGAAACCGATGATGCTGTCCACTACCCTGTTGAATTTTTAAATAGTTTGATTCCACCCGGGTTTCCACCTTATAGATTGAACCTCAAAGTTGGAGCGCCTATAATGTTGCTGAGAAATCTTTGTCCTCCTAAATTGTGTAACGGAACTAGACTACAAATAAAAACTCTTCGTAAAAATGTTATAGAAGCTACAATAATCACTGGAAGTGCTCGCGGGGAATCAGTTCTTATTCCGCGAATACCTCTAATCCCATCAGACTATCCGTTTGAGTTTAAGAGAATACAGTTTCCAATCAAGTTGTGCTTTGCCATGACCATTAACAAATCTCAAGGGCAGTCATTGAAAATGGCTGGCATCGACTTGATAGAAAACTGTTTCTCTCACGGACAGTTTTATGTGGGATGTTCTAGGGTAGGCTCCGCCAGTAATCTGGTAATATTAGCTCCAAAAGACAACGTTGCTAACGTAGTTTACAGAGAAGTTTTAGACTAAGACATTTTTTATTGATATATTATTACAAATGAAACAGAAAATCATAATTATATGATTGAATGAATTCTATTAACAAATGAATTCCAGACACTCAAATCGCGGGCGAAGCCGCGACGGGGGACGCTAGTAATCTATATACAGACAGTGCTGAAGACAAAAAGGAGATCACCCTTGGAGAATGTGCATCATCGTTTCGAAGGATTAGCTCTGTCCTTGCTCTTCGTAGTATTGTCCTTGCTATTGTAGTGACTTAACAAAAAGTCAATTAGCCTAGTTTTATTTTATTCTAGCGTAAAGTTTAAGTATTCTATAAGTGTAGTATATCCATATATACATGTCGACTTCAATAACGGTTTTGTGTCGCTAAGCATTTATTGACATTCGATTTGCTCCGAGGTCGGCCCATGATACATATACAACAACGAGTTCAACCATTGCGAGGGATTAGTGAACACAGTGAATAATTCAGACAATTTGGAATATTACGAGTCCGAGTAAATTTTATTTTATTTTAAGTTCTCCAAGTATAAACTATATTGTAGATCCTACACAAAGTACTGATAATAGGACAGAGTTCACGACTGTTTTGAATCCTCGCTCTTTATCATCTAGAACTTCGTGTGTTCTTCTCTTTGAATTTGTACACAAACTCAACATCATATGTGGTACTTTGGACAATTTGTTAAAGTTGTGATATAAAATCGAGTGAACAAATTCCCGGTTTATTCGAGGGTCCAACTCCCGTCAGAGCACGCTGCAATCACTGCTGAAAGTTATAATAAGTCACGTGATTCGTGGAGGCAAGTTTAAACACGAAGAATAAATTAATTATATTTTGTTACCTAGTCAGTTATAAAGGGTCTCATATCATTTTGGGAGTATTTGAATAGATTATAATTCCATTTTATCAGTTCAAACTCTTTAACTTTAAAATAGTTTTCTACTAACGTGTATTTGGGGTTGTGAGACCTCTGTTTTCTTATAACTTTCAGTAGTTCTAAATCCAACCACCAGGTGGGGACTACCTTGCTTGGACCCCAGAATTATAGTGACTTAACAAAAAAGAGAATTACCATAGTTTTATTATAGAATAAAATTTTATTGTGTAGTTTAAATATTATATAAGTGTAGCATATCTATATATACATGTCGACTTTAGTAACGGTTTTATGTCTCTATTGACATTGAAGTGCTCCGAGCATAATCTCAACTGGAGATTGTACATAAACTGGTACTCTAGACGATCAAGTTAAAGTCGTGCTCTAAAATCGTGCGAATAAACTCTCTTCAACAATATACGCCAAAATATCGCCTGAAAGTATCGTCCGGATTTACTGTAGGGACTTCACAAAAAGACAATTATTGTAGTTGTATTTCATCTCATCGTAAATTTTAAGTAGCAATATATCTGTATACACATGTCGACGACTTTAGATTTTAGTAACGGTTTTATGTCGCTAAGCCTCTATTGACATTCGAAGTGCTCCGAGGTCAGTTCATGATGTATAAACATAAACAATCCTCACCGATATGGAGGATTAGGACGCTCACAGTGAAACTCAGACATTTGAAATATTTCGAGTCCGCGCAAATTTTATTTAAAAATTAAGACTAAATAACACCAGATGGAGTGATGTTTGTGGCACAAAGCGACATACGTACGGAGACATATCCTATAAGAAACAAGATCTAGAAGAAACCCAGTCAGCAAACGAGGATGCATATAGCATCACATGATTCAACCTTGGGTGAACGTAGAAGATAATGGCCCACAATTGACTCATTCAGGATCATGGTCCGGAGAATCAATTGAAAACCTCGCTTTTGGATATCGACAAAATCCCCAAGAAGAAACAAGAACTAGAAGAAACCCAGACAGAAAACGAGGATCCATAGTTGCAGCATAGATGAGGACCTCTCTAGCTCGAAATTTGAACAAAAAAATAATATTTCACTCTGACAAATCACATTGAAATATACGCTAAATATCCTGTAATATTATTGTGACATATCGCATTGAAATATTATAGTAATATTCCTGCAGGTTTACACAGTGATATTTCTCAATGCACTGAAATATATGCGAAATATTCTGTAAGATTATATGACTCTATATTCCTGCAAGATTACAGAAGGACATTCTTGGATGCATTTCAAACTAATACTGTGAAAATATTAAGCAGAAAGAGATTTTTGTTAATATGTAAAGAATTCTTTATGAACTCTTTTCTCAGAAAAGCATCTGAAAAGAATTTTTTGAGATTACTCTTAAGAGTCACGAATGTCCAGTTTATTTAATGTTTAAAGCGTTCTTAAAGAATTCTTTTTATTAATCAATTTATGCATAGAATGGCACGTTTTGTCATAGTTCAGTATATAGTTTGCAACAGGTCAGCTTACATATTGTCACGGAGCGTGACGCAACATGTATATTAAGCGCACATGAAGACGATAAGAAACTGCAGTCTGCGGTGGCAACATCGGTCTAATGCCGAGCGTATCAGCATCCGGATCCAGAGGCTCATAGTTCGAACCCAAGTCTCGCCACTATTTTTCATACGAAACAACTAGCATAGCATCCCTTGGGCGGGAGAGTGAGGTTGGTCAGTTGGGACTCTCTCGAGTGTTCTTCTTACCCGAACCTTTGGATTAGAAGATTCCTGCATTACCGCAGTCAACAATTAAGGTACCACCCGCAATGTATTCAGGTTCAGGTGTTCTTCAGTCCCGTGCATTAATAAGACACCTGGATCTCGAGACACATAGACACATAAAGATGAATCTCCAATACATGGAAGAAAGAAACAACTTCCCCACATCACTCGAACGACGAGGATACCGTTCTGACGGCCGTGAGCGTGATGAAATAGCGCATATGAAGACGATAAGAAACTGCAGTCTGCGGTGACACCCTCGGTCTAGTGTCGAGCGTATCTACATTCGGATCCAGGCTCATAGTTCGGGCCCGATTCTCGACCCTTTTTTCATACGTAACAATATTTAGGTACACAAAGCGCTCTTGAATACTGGACTTATGCAGGCAAATATAATTAATATATATATATATATATATATATATATATATATATATATATATATATATATATTTATTATATTTATTTAGTTCTATGTATTGATTTTACAATCATTTTACATTTTCTCCCCTCTTACAGTCTTTTCGTTTCCTGTCGCATGTACAATAACCTCTTGTATGTTAGACTTAAATCTTATTTATAAACTCATTTACAATCTAATTTACATATATTTTTATGCATTTTCGCATCCATCTAAGCCTCTCTTTATACAACATAATATTCATTTTCCTAGCTCTACTTTCCTCTCTTTCATAACTCTGTGCTTCCGGTTCCCCCAAATCCCCCTCAGTGCTCGCCCTCGCTACTTCTTTAATCTTTCTACTATACTCACACATTCTCACGTAAGTTCCCCTCTCAACAGTTCCTTCATCCTGTTCTTTACCTTTTCTTCATTTCCCCATAACCCCATTTCTTCTATTTCCTTCCCCCACTCTTGCTTTCTGATCCCCTTCGCCTTCTCGCAAACCCATATGTGCTCTAATACCTCTTTCTCCTTCTTACATACTCTGCATATGACTTCTTCATAACCTCGTCCCTCGGTTTTTCCCACACTCCCGCATCTCAGTCTTGCTCATTGCTCCTTTATCTGCCCATCCCACCTTTTACTATTCCATTAGCTTTCACATCCTAATCCTAGTTTCCATTCTCTATGCCCTTCACAGTAACTAAACTTATCTATCTTGCTCCACAGTACTTGAGTTTCCTGCTCTGCCTTTATTTTCCTCCCTTTCTCTAATCTTTCCCTGATCTTCCCTATTTCTCTCTCCTCCTGCATCCATTTTATACCTTCTCCGTCCCCTGTCTCCTCAAAGGCTTTTCTTATCATTTTCCCCCACTCCGACAGGTACCCATTTAATATATTTCTAATTTCTTCTTTCAGCCATACTTTCGGCCATCTGTTATCCTCCATCTTTAAAATTTCTAACAAGTAGTTCCCCGCCCTTCTTCGCTTTCATCCTCTTAATGTGAGTTCCATACATATTTTTTGAATTAAACCAGAAACCCAGGTACTTATATTCTTTAACCGCCTCTATTTCCATCTCTCTTTCTTCTTTCCCCCCCCCCCCCTGTTTGCAAATCAATACCTTCGTTTTTTGAATGTTTACCCTTATCCCGTTTCTATCGCTATACCTCTTCAAATCATTAAACAGTCCCTGTAGCCCCTCTTCCGTATCCGATATCATTGCCACGTCATCCGCGAACTTTAAAGCATATATTTTAATCCCCCCCCCCCCCCCAATTACTGAGCCCCCTCTTTTTTCTTTTCCCACTGTTCCTCCAAATCTTCTAAATACAAATTAAACAGTGGCGGACTCAATGGGCATCCTTGCCTTAGCCCTTTCCTCGTTTCGAACCTCTCAGATATCCCTTCCTCCGTAATAATCTCATTCTCCGTTTTCCTATATATTGCTTTAACCATTTTTAAAAATCTCCCCTCAATCCCCTTCTTTTTCATTTTTTCTATTAAAATTTCTACGAATCCCACATACAATTTCCCCCTTTGTTCTTTGTTTTATTATTTATTGGATTGTTTAGCACAAAGATATGGTCCCTAGTTCCTCTCCCTTTTCTAAAACCCGCTTGACTTTCTCCAATTGTATTGTTTTCTTCCATCCAATTCTTCAATCTCTCTGCCACTATACTTGTTATCAACTTATATCCCACATCTAAGAGAGCTACCCCTCTGTAATTTTAAACTTCGCCTTCATCCCCGCCCTTGTGTATCGGGAAAATTCTCGCTATCTCCCACCCCTTGACTATCTTTCCTTCACAAAATATCTCATTTAAAATCCCTGTTAGTTCGCTTGTCTATCTTATTGGTAATTTTTTTAAAAATTCTGTCGTCAGACCGCTCTCTCCTGCTGCTTTGTTCTTTTTTATCTTTCCTATCACCCTCATCATCTCCTCCACACTAATATCCCTGTTCAAAGTCTCTAAATCTTTTTTCCCATCTATTGGTTCTTTATATTTCTCTCCCCCTGTATCCTCTTTAGTTCCTTCCGTCTTTGCTTGCTCTTCAGTCCCTTAGCAATCTTTTAAAATGATCAACCCAATCCTGCTTTTTGATCCCTGTTACCTTTCTCTTCCTTCTTGGTCTAAACTGGCATATCGCTTCCCAAAAATCAGCCATCCCCTTGCTCTTCTCTAATTTTCTTTATCTCTCTTCCCTTTCTTCCTCTTTTTTCTTTTTAGCAATCTCTTTTAGGAACCTCCTTTCCTCCCTTAGCCTATATTTATCTCTTTCTTCTTTTGTTTCGACCCATTTTTTTGAAGCTTCCCAAACTCTCCTTTTCTGCTCAAATACCTCATAATCTACTCTTCTCCCTGACGTATTATCCCTCTTTCGCGTTAACCCTATCTCTCTACTTGTTTCCCAAATTGTATTAAACAATCTTTCCCATCTCTCTTGCGCCTCCCCTCCCCCTCGCTAATCTTTTCCGTCCGACTTTCCATTTCTTCCCTGAATTTCATTCCTCTCCCCTCTACCCATCTCAACCTCTTTATTTCCATCCCACTCCCTTCCTCCTCATCCTCGCTCATACTATCCCCGTCCTTTCTTCTTATTTCTATTTCGATCGGTAAATGATCAGATTCTATCCTCTCTCTAATTTCCATTTTCACTATCACACTTCCATCCTCATTTTCTCTCTCTAATAGGAGGTCAAGCAGTGAGTGATTATAACTCCCTACAAAGGTTTGTTTCCCTCCCCAGTCCCCCTCTATGCTCCCATTCTTTATAGTAATTCCTAGTTCTTCAAAACACTGTAATAATTTTCTACCTTCCACATTTACGGTCTCATTGCTCGAGTTTCTGGCTATTTTTCTTTCCCCTTATTTATTTATTTTCCAATTTCCTATCCTCGCATTGAAGTCGCCTACCATTATAATCTGCTCTCCTTCCTTTATTAATTTTTCTGCTATAATTTTAATTTCTTTTATTGCTGCATCTATATTTCCATTTATATACGCAATTATCTCTTCCTTTATTTTTATACCTTTTACAATTAACCCGCAACTCCACTCCTCTACATTATCTATTTTTACATTTTTCTTTATACCTACAATTATCTCCCTCTTAGCTCTTCCTTTCTTTTTTTCCCTAACCGCCCCTTTCGCTTTCCAGTTATACTTTCTGCTCAATTTATCGAACCATTCCTTCTCTTTACTTTTTTCTAACCACGATTCCTGCAATGCAATTATCTAAAAATTATCCAAATATTCCCCTATGTCTAACATTTTTCTTTCTCCCGATACGTTCCACGAAATCATTTTTATAATCCCTTTATCTTTCTTTCTCCTCCCGAAGAAACTTTTCTCCTATTTCTACTATTCTTGCCTTTTTTTCATTTCATTCGTACCACTTTCCCTGCACCTTGATTTTTTGATACCCTATCTTTATCTCTAACCCATTTCTGCTTTCTTCTCTTACTATCGATTTTAGCCAATTCTGTATTTCTTTCTCTCTCTCCGTGTAGTCGTCATCTATCCAAAGATTTATCTCTTTTCGCCTTCTTTTCTTCCTCATGATTTCAATTTTATTTCTCATTGACTCTAGTTCCACCGCAAATCCCCCTCCTATTGTCCTTATTTTCTTTATGTATATTTCTATATCCAGCTTATTTTTTATTACCTTCTTTATCTCCTCCTTTATCTTCCCTCCTACTGTTCTAATACCCAGTATAAAGATGTTTCTCCATCTGATCTTCCTTTCCGCTATTTCTCACTCATATTCGTCTTCTCCTAATTTACCGGGCAATTTTTTCAAATATTCCTTTCTACCACTATCTTCTCACCCCCTTCTTCCTCCGCCTCGTTCTCGCCGTTCTCTCCCTCAAATGCGCAAATCCCCACCTCAGCCTTTCCTGCGTTCGCTGTGCTCGTTTCTCTGTCGCTCGATCTCTCCCGCTTGCTATTTACATTGTTATTGTTCACCCCCTCTTCATTTCCTTCATTCGCTGCACTCTTTTCTCTTTCCCTCATTCTTTCTCGCTCGCTGTTTACATTATTATTGTTTACCTCACTCATACCATCTCTCGCTTCTCTAAAACCTAACCTATCTGCACTCCTCCTCTCCTCCCTGTCCCTCTTTATGTTCTCCCTTCTAGCTGACTAATTTTCTCCCTGTTCCATTCCACTCCTACTCTAAGATCTACTATTTTTTTAGCGAGTGCAACTTTTTCCCCCCTCTCCTTATCATATTTCTCTTTTAGTCTATTCACTTCTCTTTCCAGCTCTATTTTTTCTATCCTAGCCTGTTCTAGCCTATTCCCTAACTCATTCATCCTTCCACTCAACCTCACTCCTTCCTCTCTCGTTACTTGCGCTGCCGTATTCGTCTTGTATTTCTCTCCGTCATTCTTCACCGCCGTCTCCGCCGCTGACTCGCTGGTCGCCGCCTCCGTCGTTGTTTCAATGTCTGCCGTCAGAGCCGCGCTCTGGTCTTCCTTTTTGTCTTCTTCTCCACTTCCACCTTTGCCAAACTGCACCTCAAACCCGGCAATCTTTCCCTTTTCCAGAAAACTTTTCAGCTAGCCGGGAGGCTTGTTTTTCCCCTTTTTCTTCTTTCCTTGGCCTCCCTCTGCGTCTTTTCTCTTTTTCCTCCTTTGCCATCGAGTCTTCTTCGTGCTCCTCCCCGCCGCTGCCTCCCGCCATATCAGCCATGCTTTTCACTTACTCGCCCTAACCTAGCTTTTTCCCCGATGCTTCTTTTCCTGCCTTCCTCGTATTTACCTCTTTCTTTTCCGGAGATAACACTTTCTCTGATGCTTTCTTATGCACTCTTTCCATTCCACTCACTTTTTCTTCTCAATTCTCTCCTTTGACGTACCTTTGTCCACTTTTCCAACGGACTGCTCACGCGCGCGTGCTCTCTCTCTCTCTCTAGCCGTCCTCCTCCGATCTATATAAATACTAGGAATCGAACTCTTGACCTCTAGATTATCAGTCATTCAGTCCTTCACTTTACCGCTGAGCCATTTTGTTTGTTATACTGTATCATTCCGAAGCTGCTGCGTATGAATGATTTTTGATAGGCGTTTATTACATGTGTATTTACTAATACTAATAATGGTACAAGCGTTATGGCAAATAAAAATAATAAAAAATGAAAAGGAAATTATATACACTTTCGATAAAATAATAATAATATTGCCGAAATGTCGACTGAAATATTACCCTGTATTTCCATTATTATTGTGAAATGATAATAATATTCCTGCAATATCACTGCAATATTTCCCGTTCTCGCCGCAACAACTAAAAACCCATAATAATATTGTTGTGATGTTACTGAAATCTTGCCTGATTGTCACCAAAATATTGTACTGATATTTATTTAAACACTATTTTATTGCAATTTGCCCAGCTCAAATGCAAGTCTTTGATTATATCGTGCATAGAGTGGGGACTAACTCTTTCTTTAGATATTTCGATGATTAGATCTATAAATTTGCAGAAAGAGCGAGAAAAATTTTTTTAACGGCAAACGTTTTCGAATCATAAAATAATTTTGTACATCATAATTTTAATTAACAAAATAAAAAATACAATTTAAAAAATATGTGTATTATATTATTTTGACTTTGTGAAAAAACACTGCCCTTACAAGAGGCGACAGTGTCTTGATGGCGTAAAGCGGCATATTTCTTAATCGACCTCTGATTATCTGGGGAAATCTCCTAAACCTTTAACCTATATGACTCGAGGTTTCAATCGGTTTGTTCTTATATTTTAACTGTATTAAACTGTTTCACATAGGCTTATGTTATTGTAAAGCTTAAGCTTATTGTTTAGTTTAGTTTCTCTAATAGTGTTTAAAATTGACTTGATAAAAATATTAAAAAAATTATTTCTTACTACCCAGGCGGAAATCGACTTACCTAGAAATAGCTAATAAAAGCTAATAACTTTTATAATCAATTTATAATATGGGGATTTTGGACTCTAATGATAGTTAATAATAGTTTCTAGCTTTTATTAACTTTAATTAACTTTTATTAGCTTTTACATTTTTTACAAAAAGAAAAAAATGCATGACCTGATAAAAAGCTAAAAACTACTAATAACTTTTTAAAATTATTACTTATAGAAATTAAATATTTATAATTCCTATGATTAGTTACTAATAGTAATAAATTACTAATCGCTTTTCAGTTTTACAGTTTTTTTTACGAAAAAGCTAAAAAAACATAAAAAGAAGCAGAAAAACAAAAAAAGTGTGTAACCTAAAAAGAAGCAGAAAAAGAGCATTTTTAAGATATTGTCTACATACAAAAGTCTAATAAAAGCTAATAAAAGTTTAAAAACATTTATAAAATTTCATAATAGCTAATAAAAGCTTACAATTATTATTAAATATTATAAACTATTACTAGAGTCTAAATTCAACACATTATAAACTGTTATTAAAATCTTATAAAAGCTAATAAGTTTTATTAAGAATTATAGTATATTATTAAGTTTTATATGCGTCAGATTATTTCCGCCTGGGTAAGAAATAATCAAAGAATAAGATAATATTGATAATAATTTCATTTTAAATACATTTGAAAATTGTCGTAGGTATTTGGTGTCGCATCCACAACACGAAGAATAACTCAATAAATAGTAATTAAATTACCTTAAAAAGTATTTAATATGGGTGAAATACATCAACAGTATCATGTTGTATTATAATCCCTTTTTGTTATTTTAGTAACCATAATGCCCAAAATTTAAACAACATCTATAAGTGAGCCGATTAAAAAACGAACATAAAAAATGTCGCATCCACAACGCACATTTGTGCTATAATAATATTAATTAAAATCGATGAAATAAATGACCAACATATAGTATTTGATAAACTTTTCAGAAATAACTTTGTATTATACCTAAAAAACTAATAGGTATTAAACATCATAACCTCTTATTGCAACTAGTAAAACTGAATAATACAAATACAAGAAGTTTCTTTGCATTTAACAATCATGAGAGCTGTTTTGAGTGAAATAAAATTTAGAAAGAAGAAAGAGCACGTAAAGCACAAACGAATTGAAGAGTTAAAAAATCGAAAAAAAGGAGTGAACAGAGCAAGAAATATAATGATAAAAAAGTGTTTTCGTCGTCTAAGAGGTAAAATTAGTGAATTTGAACGATTAAATTCCCTACCCAGAAAAATCTATTTAATCCTATTTGCAAATAGATAATAAGATTGAATACGAAATTAACGTCGGAAATCCCCCTATTTAGTCTTTTTAAGCAAGCATTGAAATAGGATTGAATAGATTTTTTATTTTAACCATTAAAACGAATAGGATCAAATAGTTTAAACATTTCCAAATCTGTCGAATATATGATTGAATACGCATATTTCAAATTCCAATAAAAAAATTGTAAAATAGGGTTTAATAGAGATATAACAAACACTAAAATATATCAGATTTAATTGTAGGCCAGTCTAAAAAGGAACAAATAATTGTTCGCAAAGAAAAATTTATAGGATTAAATCGTTTCAGATATTTTTGGTTTGAGACATATAGAATTAAATGGGATCATATTATATTTATACAGAAATTGTGAACAATTAAACAATAGGAACAAATAAAGTTTTATTTGATTATATAAGAAATGAGGTTTAATAGGACAAACCCCGAAATGTAAATTAGTCCAAATGAGAAGATTGCTAATTGAACTATATTGGATTGAATCGTTTCAGATTTTCTGGTGTGTAACATATACGATTAAACAGGATCATGTTATATTTATAGAAAAAATGCGTACGATTTACTAATTGGATCAAATAAAATAGGACCTCAATTTATGAGAAATAAGGTTTAATAGGACAAATCCCGAAATGCAAATTAGTCCAAATGAGAAGATTGCTAATTGAACTATATTGGATTGAATCGTTTCAGGTTTTCCGGTTTGTAACATATAGGATTAAACAGGATCATGTTATATTTACAGAAAAAATGCGTAGGATTTACTAATTGGATCAAATAAAATAGGACCTCAATTTATGAGAAATGAGGTTTAATAGGACAAATCCCGAAATGCAAATTAGTCCAAATCAGAACATTACTGATTGATCTGTATAGGAATAAATAGTTTAAAAATTTTTCGATTCGTGGTATATAGAATTAAATGGGATCATATTATATTTATACAGATATTCGTGAAAATTCATCAATAGGATCAAATAAAGTTTTATCTGATTATATAAGAAATGAGGTTTAATAGGACAAATCCCGAAATGTAAATTAGTCTAAATGAGGAGATTGCTAATTGAACTATATTGGATTAAATCGTTTCACAATTTGTTGGGTTATGACACATAGGATTAAACAGGATTACTAACTAATTGTAGCACTTATTACACTTTACTAATTGTATCAAATAAAGTTTCACCTTATTTTATAGGAAATGGGGTTTAATAGGATAAATCCTTAAATTCAAATGAGTCTAAATCAGGTGATTACTGAACTATAGGGGATTGAATCCTTTCAAGATTTTCTGGTTTGTGGCATACAGGATTAAACAGGATCATATTGTATTTTATCAGGCATTCTTAAAAAGTTTTTGATATGATTATGTCAAATTATATCCGATTTTTAATTAAATGTGACACGAAAGTCGAATAATTACAATAAATATCTGAATGTTATTTTAGAACATATTTATATTAAAAATCAATTTTTTTACATTATATTTAAATAGTGTCTATTTTACATATCTTAATACATAATTAATAAAATAAAAAATATGCATAAATTCTTCTTCGAAGATTTTTTCATTTTTATTATAAATGTAAATTAAAAAAATGTAGATACTTGCAGAAAGTACTTGCATATGTTAGTAATAAAGTGTAAAGTTTTATTTATTAAAATTTTTTGTTGAAGCTATAGTTCCTCTTAATTCCCAGCACTGAAATAAAAAATTATAATATTTTTAATTACTATAAAACAATATACATTATTATATTATACAGAGAGAGTGGAACGGGAGTACAATGAACAAAAATTTTATCAATTTGGTTATCTTTCCAACATTCAATTTTTTTGCACATGAAAATATCGAAATAGAAATCGAAAATTCGATATACCTACCGCAATTTGATATCTCGCGTTGGATTTTAATATATAAATTAATTGACCGCAATAACTAAAATAACTGACCAGTGACCACTGTCACCGCTCGGTAAAACGAACACACCCATAAAATGAACTCACCCATAATTAAATATAAAACATACACATTAGTTCAGTTGTCATGTGGTGCAGCCATGCTTCTGCTAGCCACATTTGTTTCTAAAATTTATTTTTATCTTATTTTGTGCAAAACTATAGGTAACAACAATGATTAAAATAGTTTAGTGACAAAAAAAATGCAAACCATAACTATCTTTTAAGTGTTAAGTCTCAGAAATAAACATATAAGATAGATTTTCAAAAACTACAAAAACAAAGTCTAATTTTAATATAAATTTACTTGTACTGGCAAAATCATGCCATTAATCTTTGTACTTTTGAGTTTATTACTAGGTAAATCTTTCAATTTTTTTGAAATTGTTTCAAAACCAAAATTGTAATTGATCTTTTTTATCACTGGAAGTTTAATTGCTTTTGTCATTTGCAACTTTGAGGAAACCAAAAGTAAGAAGAATTATGTGTTGTGTGATTTATTGAAAGAATTTTGCAAATACAAAGCAGAGATGCACACAGTAATTTTTTTAATGGTCTCTTATATGTAAAGTCTCAAAAATAGGTATATTAAGTAGATACATTTTCAATAACTACAGGTAAAATTTTTTATAAATATCTACTTGTAACTAAAACTTGAGTTACTTAGTTACTTGATCAACAAATAATTAACAACTGATGTTCATCAACAGCAAATGATCATGATTAATCTTTTTACCTGCAAGATTCCATACTTTAACACGGTGTGCATTTTTAATTTTCATCCTCTTAACTAATTTAATGACTTATTCGTAGATTTCATGAATTATGAATGAATAAATAATCAAAATTGTATCTAGTCTTTCAACATTAAAGTAGTTTAATTGTTCTCGTCATTTACAATTAGTGCAATATGTAATTATGTAATTACTCTATTCGTCTTTTGCTTGCACAAACGTTGAAAAGACGACAACAATTAAAGTTTTAGAATCACAATGGGCTACATACAAATTAGATTGTTCTGCACCCTCATTATTAATCAATAATTGTAAATAGAAAAGTATAACCTAATCGAATAATTAATACTATCTATAGTATTAAGCATTTTATCATTAAAGTAGTATATATTGTTCTTGTCATTTACAATTTTTGTGCACTACCAAAAAGCAAGTTGTGATAATATTACTACTATTAGACGTAAGAAAGTTGTACAAATTTAATGATTCTAATTTTATGGAAAAGTCATAGTTATTTTAGCTGTGTTTTACTTGTCATTCAAAACTTTTATGCAAAACGAAAAGCCTTTCTTGATAATTTTAATGACTGAAGATTTGAATAATTAGCTTGTAGTAGATACATTTACGAAGTACAGTATAAACTGAGACATCTGCAAAGAAGTGCTCAATCCCAACATTAAAAGAATGTATAAGATGAGAGTTTTTAAACTTTAATGCGAATCTATTTGTAAGTGTAATCTGCAATTATTCAGGGGGTGTTAAAAACTTCGCATGTGTAAAGTGTTGAAAGTAAAAATATAGAAAGTTGGAAGTTTCGAAAATGAAAATTCAGAAAGTGTAAACTTTCAAAAGTAAAAATATAGAAGGTTGAAAGTGTCGAAAGTATAAATTCAGAAAAATAGAAGTGTTGAAAGTATAAATTCATAAAGATTCATAAAGATTTATAAAGATGATTTTAACATGAAATGGGAAAAACACATTGAACAGGGTTTACAAAAAACAAAATATCTAGTTATTATTTTATCCAAAATATCTATGATAATGCAATTCAAAACATTAATGATTGTTTATTATGCATTTTTCCACAGCTATGTCAACTACGACATAATTGCTTGGGGGGAGCATATAAAAACAATCTCTATATGTTACAAAGTCTGCAAAATAGAATTTTAAAATTATAAGTAAGAACACATTCATATCTCAAAAATTTGTTCAATTATTTTATAGTTCTGCATGTGATTGAATCGACACTTTTATATTTCTGAATTTATATTTTCAACGCTTATCTTTCTAAATTTTTACTTTCGGCACTTTTATCTTTCTGAATTTATACTTTCGACATTTTTATTTTTCTGAATTTATACTTTCAACACTTTTATCTTTATGAATTTATACTTTCAACATTTTTAAGTTTCTGTATTTTCATTTTTTACACTTTTGAGTCTTCGTATTTTCACTTTCGATACTATTCATTTTCTAAATTTTCATTTTCGTAACTTTCAACTTTTTGCATTTTTATTTTCTATAATTCTACTTTTGATACTTTGGACTTTCTGAATTTTCGTTTTTGTAACTTTCAACTTTCTATATTTTTACTTTCGATAGTTTAGAATTTCCATTGTCGAAACTTTCTACTTTCTACATTCCTGACTTAGGGCACTTTACACATTCGAAATTTTTAACACCCCCCCCCCCCCCCCCAATTAATTTAGTTAGCTTGCACAAAAGTTGAAATAACGACAACAATTAAACTTTATAATCATAAGCTTTTTAAATAATAAATATTGAATTTTGAATCATAATTCTAAACTATACATTATTGAAAATAGCTACAATTACCAGTTTATCCCCTTTTCCTGGAAAAACTCTCTTTAAGTCAGGCGCTGTTTTACACAGGTTGAATGGTGGAACTTTTGCTCGTTTAGTGTCAATTGAGTCTTTCAGTGTTTGCTCATCATCTGAAACAAAAAAATTATTTAAAATATAAATCCATATATCTATAATAAATACATAACATCAAAACTAATAATAAAATTAAAATTAATTGTGTTGCTATGGCTGGGGTATAAAATTAAAAAATATTCTTTCAGTTGTGTATATTTACCATTAACAATGATTACAATTCCTTGGCGACGTTCTTCATTGACACTCATCCAATACTTCATATTTTTTTTGTTTTTCGACCAATCAAAGTTTTCAATGTTAGGCGTTGCCGTCACTTCTTGTTTATTGGCAAATTTGCCATTTCTTATGGTATGCACCAATGCAAACATTTCAACCCTGAGAATTATTCAATAATATGAATTATATAATTTTTAAATGCTATATTCTACTTATAAAAACTTCTCCTCATAAAACTAATCTAAATGAACATTTTTCAATAATTTTTTAACCTATTTCGTCTTGCGATTTATAATTAAAAACATTATATTTTGATTACGAAAAAATTTAACTTCATTATTTTCTTGACTATGAAGCATCATAAGACATGTAAGTTAATAAGTAAAGCATGATGAAATTGAAATCTTCATCGGAAAACGTTTTATGACGTCTTTGTTAGTAACAATAACATTTTTCTTACTAGATATAATAAATAGAATAACTTAACGTACGATGGACGCACATATAAATAAAAAAATTAACCTGTCATTTATATCCACCTATATTAATTTTAATCTAATTTTACTAAGGAAGTTGCATCATCAAAGTAAGATAAAGCTAATAATAAAGAAGAACAAAAACATGCATTAAACAAAGATTGTAGAATAGACTTATGTAAAAATGCACATAATCGTGCATCAAAAGCTTGAATCAAACCAAATAATTTCAGTAATTTTTAAGAAATATTTATAAGATAATGAAAAAACGTGCAATCGATTGAAATTTTGACGGGGAAACTTCACGATGTCATTGTTTCTTTGTTTCACGGGGAAACTTCACGACGTCATTGTTTCTTTGTTTCACGGGGAAACTTCACGATGTCTTTGTTTCTTTGTTTAACGATACCAGGAATACCGAGAAAATATTTACAATAAATTTTATAACGAAACTAAACTATTATTATGAATACTAATATGAAATGAAGGTTGATAAATTTATAAAAATAACGTGCATACGATGGATGAAAAACTTAATTTTGTAAGAAAATATTTTCAGTAATTTTTTACGATGTATAGAATTTGTTTTGCTTACCTTGAGAAAAAGAAACGTATCTAACGAAATTCTATTTCTGGAAACGTCTTATAGGAGGCACGATGCTTTTATTTCGAGTTGGTACGAAAGGCGAGAATTTATGCTTTACGCAAATCGGCGTCTTGCGACAACATCACCGACAAAGAAAAGGCCGCGTCTATATCATTGCTCTTGAGTCCGCTCCATGCGTTGCGCGCCGTGCTTTGTACGCCGCCAGTCCGCCACACACTGTATCGGAGCTGTGATTGGCTATACTTCCAAAATACTTGTCCAATCGCTAGATACGTCACGTAGGGGAGGGCGGGCAGTTTGGGCAGTGGGGCATTTTAGGCAGTTAAATTATTTTAAATACTGTGGTTTTTTGAAATACAATTTTTTTATATATATACTGGTTAGAATTTAGCTAGAAAGAAATCATTGTAATAAACCATACAAGCATACAAAATAATGTATTTTTCATAGATGAATTCTTTAACTTTTATTTTATTTTTGTTTGTTTATATCAATTACTTTACAGTAAATAAAAAAATCAATATTTCAAAATTGAGTATAGTTTGGGGCAAAATTTATGCAGTACGGCGGGGCATTTTGGGCACACAAGTTTCCTCAAATGCACATCGCTAAATTAGTATATTATAAAAATATTTATTATTCATCAATATAACTTATTAGTTTAATAACATTTTTAACACTGTTCAAAACATTATTTTGTTCTAAGAACTATTTTTTATTTCTTGTTATTGCTTGCATTTTGGGGTTAGAATCTGACATGTACTCATAACTATATTTAGGAATAAATTACATCTTTCATGTTTGGCCAAAAATGTCAAACAATCTTTTAATACACATAAATAAAATTGATCAAATTGCCCCGCCACCCTAGTGGAAAAGGCAACTGTGAAAATCTGTGAAAAAAAATGTGAGAAAGCGTGAAAAACTGTGAAAATACACATACTTTTGGAACATTTGTTACAAACAAATTAGCACATTTTTTCACAGTTTTTCATAGTTTTTCACAGTTTCTCATACTTATAAAAAACACGTATTTTATCATAATTGAAGATACACAATTTTTCACATTTTTTCACAGTTTTACAGTTTCTTACATTTTATCACAATTTCTCACAGTTGTAATTTCCTCTATGTAAGAGAATGTAATGAAAAGATACGTGAGAAAACTTGAAAAACTGAAAAACTGAAAGTTATGTATAAACTGAAATATTGTATAATATTTTTTAAAATTCTGTTCCAAATGTAAGCCTAATTTCACAGTTTTTCATGAAATTTCATAGTTTTACACTTTTTCACACATTTCACACAAATAAGTTTTAATTTTCAAATCATTTAATTAAAAATAAATTATGCTTAAAGTAATACGCCCTTAATTGGAAATTACAAAATGTAATAAAACGTAAGAAAAAGTTAAACTGTTGGATTTCAGACATTTTTGTACGTTTCTATACATATTTTTATGTTTTATTACGTTTGTTTACGTTTCATTACAATTCCTTATTTTAAAAAGAATATGTTTACTTTAATTTTTCACCGATAGGTGTCGAGGCATATATAAACCAATTCACCATTTACAAAATAGGAAATAAAAGTTACTTAAGAAACATTGACAGTTAGAAATTTTTATTTTTGGGAATATTTGACACTACGGGTGTCTGTTTAGTGAGCGAAGTTTTTAGTGTGAAAATGTATTATAAAATAATAAAACGTAAAAAATATAACCCTGGTTAAAAAAAACATAGGACCGGATTGTAAAATAAACCTATATGACCTTATCCGGATTTTGAAACCTCTTTCATATAGCCATATCCAAATTAATACGAAATGGTTGATTTCCGGATAAGTGCGGACAAAACAGGATGAGATCAAAAAGTCAATTTCGAGGTCAATTTGGTCTTGTCCGGAATTCTAAACAGGTTTTATCAGGTCTTATCCGGTCTCATAAGTTTTTTTAACCAGGGAAGAAAATATAATATAAAACGGTCAGAAATCCAACAGTTTGATAAACTGTTGGAAGGTAAAGGTGGTGATAAACCCACCCGTTAGGGGCCTGCGGCGGCTCAGTCGGTAGAGTGTCGGATTCCCACGCCGGTGACCCGGGTTCGAATCCTAGTCTCTGCCGATTGATACAAGCACCACTGTAAAAATTACATGTGCTTTGTTTACAAACACACCGCAGACCCCCGTCGTCGATTAGCACCACATGGAAGCACAAACATGGCGACGTTAAATAAAAAAAAAAAAAAAAAAAACCCACCCGTCATGAACAATTACGAGAACTCACTTATTTCATCTAATTTTCAATTTTTAGTAAATATCTCTCTGAAATGTCGTTGTTCTAATCAAAAACAATAACTTTTCATTGAGATATTTTCTAACATTCAAAAATAAATTAAAAAACTGGTTCCCCGTATTTGATGATAACACGGGGATTTAGCATCACCTTAATTAAAAAATGTGTACACTACATTCGCATGTTCAAGCGAAAATGCCCCACCTGATGGTCGAACTGGGTACGGCTCAAAGTTCTACATAAACTAATAACCCTTTTCTTTAAATGAACGCAAGATGTAAACTGAACTTAAAATATGCAGTACAAAACATTGCATTAATACATAAAAATAATATTAGTAGTTAAAACAATTAAATGTTATACTAAAAATGTAAATTTAAGGCTATCAATGTTGAACATTTATCCTGCCCTCCATATCGCGTGATTTTGATATAACTTTATTTAAAGGCTCGTTTCAAATAGAAAAGTATTTTATTAGTTCCGATTGACACCAAACTGCTTCGGTATTGAACTATCGCCTATTTGATCTCATATGTGTTAAATACTAATTTATTCGGGAATAGTAGTATTTAATCCTATAAAATGATGTCACATCAAAATAGGTATTGGTGCTATAAATTCCTATTAATTCTAGAGTTCTTAATGTGTAGGAAATTATCTTATTAGATCCAGTTTACGTCCTAATATATATAATGTTAAGTATCGTCTATTTGATCCCGTATGTGTTAAATACTATTCTAAAAGTGTAATATTAAATTCTGTATATTATTATAGTATCACATAAGAGTAGGTATGATTGCTATAAATTTGTATTAATTGAAGAAGCCCCACCTGATTGTCGAAGTAGGTACTGCTCAAAGTTATACATAAACAAATAATCCTTTTTTTTAAATAAATGCAAGATGTAAACTGAACTTAAAATATGCAGTCATAATAACATTGCATTAATAGAAAAAAAAATAATATTATTATTTAAAATAATTAAAAATTATATTAAAATGTAACATTTAGGCTATCAATGTTGAACATTTACACTTCCCTCGATGTTTCACGTGATTTTGGTATAACATTATTTGAAGGATCGTTTCAAATAGAAAAGTATCTTATTTGTTCCGATTTACACCATGCTGCTTCAGTATTGAACGATTGCCTATTTGATCCTATATGTGTTAAATACTAATTTATTTGGGAATAGTAATATTTAATCCTATAAAATGATGTTACGTCAAAATAGATACGCTCCTATTAATTTCTATTAATCAAAAACTTTTTATTATATAGGAAACTGCGTTATTAATTCTCGTTTGTAACATAATACGGACTATCACCTATTTGATCCTATGTATGTTTTAAGTATTAATCTATTGAGAAATTGTATTGTTTAATCCTATAAGCTAACGTTTTATCAAAATACGTATTATTTCTATACATTCTTATTATTAATTAAGTTTATCTCAAATATGATGATCTATTATTTATTTCTATTTAAATATAGCTACAAATTGAATCGGTTTCATACAGAGAAGTTCGGTCGAGAAAATCGTATTCAATCCTATTACGGTTTTAAATAGAGATAAAATGTGACTTTTACTATTTGCAATTATCAAATTAATTCTTATTGGAACAATACGGTTCAGAAAAATTAATTATAATATTTCCATATTTGATCTGTTTTAACTAATACGTATCTTATCTTATTTATTCCTATAGGTTTCTTTAATGTGGATTGCAACGATATAACCCAAATAATATAGAATAGTTTAGAAACCGATTTATTCTGATATAATATAAATTTAATATTTGTAACGAAATTGGGTATATTAATCCCTATTAAATTTTTAATAAACTTAAAAAACGATATGTAATATGTACCCATTCAAACTTATTGAAAAATATGTAAATGGGATTGCATCAGCTATTTTATAATTAAATATTTTTATATATTTTATTTTTTCTGATACATTCCTATTAATTTGAAAGAAAATTGCTTTCTTATTCAATCCTATTCATTTTGAATAGGACACTTTTTTCCAAATCGGAAATTTTATTCATTCCTATTACATTCAAATAGGAATTTAATAGGATTTAATACATTCTTCTCGGCAGGGTTGTTAATTTCAATAAGCCAAATTTATAATTTAAATTTAATCAGTGCATAAAAAGATGAATTTGAATTAAAATAATATTACACTTCTGGTCTTTTTATTCTATAAACGAACTATAATAAAATCCCTCAATTAAATCATACAATTTTTGTTGTCCTTTAGACTTTGACCTCATTTGAATCCTCATCTTCCTCAAAGGATCTCGCGGAATCAGAAGTGAGTTATAGTCACGCATCCTTGTCTTTCGTTGTATCTTCTATCAAACCATTATCAATCACTTTAAGTGAATCAATAAGATCAACGTAATTTGTAAAATAATATTAATGCAATACAAATGTTTGATTTGAGTATCAAAAATGAAAATAAAAATAGCTGCACAAATATTTTAGAACAGTTTTCAAGAAAAAATATATACATGGAAATTCTAACCTGCCGTATTTGATAAATCATTTTAGATTCGGTAGGCACTTGTTTCGGGCTTGTTCATGGGCAAATATTAATTGTTTGTAGTCTCGAGAAGTTCTGTGAAAAAAACTAGAGCTGTGTTCCTACGTTAAGTTGACCTCATTTTCAACATTTGAAAGTTAAAAGTTCTGGAGATTTCCTCATATATGAGATTTACTATTCTAGCCAAATTTACGCATTATATTGCACGGAAAAATCTAATAACTGGAAAGATAATGTTATATTAAAAATATTATTGTTTGTGATTTTTTTAAAATGATTTAATAATGATAATTTATTTTTACAATATTGAATCTGTATCTATATATAATACATCATCCCAGACGGAAATCGTTTTAGCACATAAAAAATAGAAAGTATTTATAACTGTTTATAAAAATTTATAAAGGTCGGAATTGAGACTATGTATAATATCTATAAACTGTTATAAATAATTATAAACAGTTATAAATTTTTTTTTAACTTTTCCTTTTCACCGCAAACAAGGAAATATTACATCGTGCAAAAAAATGTATAGCTGTTTTGAATTATAATTTACTTCGTATAACTATTTATAATTTTAATATCTTCTTTCAAATTCTGAGCAATATATAAAATTTTTCATGTGCCCAAATTCCACGTATTGAAAAAATGATAATAACAGTTATAAATTTTTTTATGTGCCTGTACTTCACAAATCGAAAAAATTGAAAAAAATTTATAACTGGTAAAAATTTGTATCGACTAATAATTGCAGTTCATATTCCATAATAACTATATGATAAAAGTCTCAATTCCGACCTTTATAAACTATTATAAATATAGTTTTAAATAGTTTCTATCTATTATTTTCTTTCATAACTAGTTATATACAGTTATTCATACAAGAATATTCCCGTCTGGGATAGAATAATTATAATTTTTATATTATTTTGATGATGGAATTTGTAAACTAGTATATGTTAAATAGTGGTAACATTTTTAAATGAGTGATTTTAAAAAATGATACGTTTTTGTATCTTATGCCTTTTTTGTAATGAAAGAGAAGAAACAATAATTCAATCTTTTATAGGTATATATTTTATTTGGTTCTATGCATAAAAATAGATGTTAGAATCAATAATATATCGCTGACCAGACATCCTCTCTAGTGGAAATTTCAAACTGTAAAAACTGTGAAAAATTGTGACATATTTGTGAAAAGGTGTGTAAAACCATGAAATTTCGTGAAAAACTGTGAAATTAAGCTTACATTTGGAACAGGATTTTAAAAAATATTATAGAATATTTCATAAATTTTGTTACAGTTTCTACATAGTTTTTCATAGTTTTTCACGGTTTCTCACATTTTATCACAATTTCTCACAGTTGTAATTTCCTTTATATAAGAGAATGCAACAAAAAAATGTGAAAAAGTGTGAAAAACTGTGCCAGTTTATTAGATAAAATACGTGTTTTTTATAAGTGTGAGAAACTGTGAAAAAATGTGCATATTTGTTTATAACAGATATTCCAAAAGTATGTGTATTTTCACAGTTTTCCACACTTTTTCACATCTTTTTTATAGTTTTTCACAGTTGTTATTTCCACTAGGGCGGATATACGACGTATACGATAATATGTATATTGAAAAATGTTCATTTTTCAGTAGGGAACAAATCCCTAAAAGAAGATAGTTAGGCAGGAAAATAACCATGATAACCGGTACTGCGCAGCTCTTCCTTATTTATATAATAATTTGAATGAAATTCTATTTCAGAAATCATAATATATAATCATAAGATATTCGATAAATAATGTCAAAGCAGTTGGCAACGTTTTTTTCAAATCAAGGATAATTTTCTTATTTTTCATCATAGAATAAAAATAAAAAAAGGAAAATAAAGTTAGAGCCAAGCTTTTAATGCGATCCTTCATAATTATGTATAATTAATTAATATTTAATTCAACGATTGACAATTATCAAGTGGCGGAACTTCTGAGCTCTAAATTTCAACCTAAGCTTTTAATAAGAAAATATTTATATTTTGTAAATGTTGAGTCATTAAAAAAAGGGTTGTAGGCTCACGATTAAGTTTAAAAAATAAAAATACAAAAATATTTATTCAAAATACTAAAATTTTGAATGCCTAAGTGACCCTGCCTGCCAAGATTGCCCCACTCTCCCCTATAATGAGGTATGCTATATCGTCTTATATGCTTATTCACGAAAAATAAATTATAGTTACTGTTTTGCATTGTCCATGCCTTTAAATCTCAATAGTGATTAATCATGAATATTATAATTGTAAAAGTTTCAAATATAATAGCTTGAACTGTTATATTGATGCATGAAATAACAGTATTGTAAAAGGTGCAAGGTACCTAGGGAATAGACAAGAAATAATAAGACTCCCATTTAGAAAAAAATTGTGTATTATATCATGGTTTACATAAAATGACGATTTTATTTTAAAACAACATGTCCATTGCACTCCTCACTTAATTTACTTGAATAAATTCAGTCTTCGCCATATTATTATCAGATTAAAATATAATTGTTATCTATCCGAAATTTGAATATGTGCATTTGAACATTTTATCTTAAAGGTCATAAATTTTAATAATAAATTTTCTTTATTTTATAGGAATTCAAGTTTAGTGAACAATCAAGTTACAATATCTACAATATTTTCAAAGGAAAGCGACGTTAATAAATATAAAAGCTTTAATGAATCATCAAAATGCATAACTGTTATGCAACGTGAATTTTAAATTATGTATATCCTCTTTCCTTAGAAAAGAAATCTCAAGTCTATTGAATGCTCACTTGTAACTAATTTATACCCTAGTTTTCATAATTTCAAAAATTTGTATTACTATAGTCTATACATTTTGTAAATAACTTTTTTTATTTAATTATTTTTCATGATAAAATACCTCAGCTCAAATAAGAATGCAATTCTCATATTTGTTAACTTAGTCCACATGATTACAACTGCAGATTCCTTTTATACTTCTTCTTTCAAACATACTTATTTTAAGAGTTCTCTGCATGTGCAGTGTCTTGCAACAATACAAAAAAATCATTTCGTGTGACACGAAAAAAAATTCAAACGGAATACATGCTTGCTGAATACATCAGGCACAGATATGCACAATTGACGGAAGATACAAAACAATTCAGAAATGGAGATAAATTTGAGGTTAGACTAGACCCTTTTTAGCCCGGTTGCATAAAGCAATGCGTCCATTTAGTTAACACATGCAATGATGTAGATTTGAAAATTCAACAGCTTTAGAATATTCAACAAGTATATTTTCATTCAACACTTCTCCTAAGCACCAACTATTGTATGACAAAGGCATTATGAGCTCAATTATCATTACATTGGTGTCATACGAGGAAAAAGCGGATCAAAAGCACCATTGTACAACGCCCAGAATCCTAGTGCTTGTTGTTGTTGCTGTTGTTGTTGTTGTTGATGCTGCTGCTGCTGTTGTTCAAAATATGTCCGCATGTCTTGGTTAACCATCGGGCGATTCTTGTTTCTGCAACCGGGCTCTAGTTACAAAGAATGAGACGTTGTTATGTGACTACTTAGCGCAGTTTTGTGTGTGAATTTCTTTAAACAAATAGGGCATTCATTATTTTTGTCTGCTGTATGACTTATAAGATGTTTTCGCAGAGCCATTCTTTCTCGATAGACCTTTCTACATATGGTGCATTCATAGGATGCTTCTGTTGTGTGTGTAAGAATGTGGCTATTAAGAGTGGATTTTTGCGTAAATGCTTTTTGACATACATAACATTCATAAGGTCGATCACCAGTATGACTTAACATGTGTTTTCTGAGCATTGATTTTTCTCGGAAGCCCTTGTGACAAATGTGACAAATGTGCCTCTTATCACCTGTATGAACAACCATATGAGAGTTTAGTCTTGTCTTTTCACGAAAAGCCATTTCACAGTATTCACAAGCATAAGGCTTCTCTCCAGTATGAACCAAAATATGTCTATTCAAGTCCGATTTCCGCGTGAAAATTTTATCGCAAACTTTACAGTCATATTGACCTCCTGTATGCGAGAGCATATGGCTATTCAAATCTGACTTACGAGCACATGCCTTATGGCATATGTGACATTCATGTGGTTTTTCACCTGTATGAACCAACATATGAGAATTCAGTTTTGCTTTTTCTCTAAAAGTCATTAAGCACTCTTGACATTCATAAGGTCGTTCTCCAGTATGAATCATCGCATGTCTAATTAATTCAGATTTTCTCTTGTAAGTCTTCTCGCAAATATTACAAGCATGAGGTTTTTCTCCACTATGCGCTAGCATGTGATTATTTAAGGCAGTTTTTTGCGCAAAAGATCGGTGACACATGGTACACTTAAATTGCTTATGGCCAGTATGAACTGGCATATGAATATTCAGTTTAGCTTTTTCACGAAAAGAAGCAAAGCATATTTCACATTTGTAGGGTTTCTCTCCAGTATGAATTAGCATGTGACGATTTAAATTTCCTTTCTCTCTAAATGACGTCTGACATATCTGACAAGTGTAAGGCCTTTCTTCATCCCGTAACATATGATCATTGTTTGTAGCATATCTCTTCAGAAAAGCTTGTTGTAAACTATCGTACTCAAACTGTTTGTTTTGCATATGAGTTTGCATATGATTTCGTAAACACCATTTATAAGCAAATCTTTTTTGACATATTGTACATTCAACTGGACTCATACCAACATGAGTTAACATATGTGCATGTAAACCTGCATTATCCATAAAACTTTGTTGACAAACTTCACAAGTGTTACCACTACAATGCATTTTCAAATGGGTGACCATGGAGTCATTATTTAAAAACCATTTCTTGCAAAGTGTGCACTGTATTTTATAAAACTTTTGCGCCGCACTCGAGTTGAGGAAGTGATAGTCAGCTTGTCCACCGTAGTCTCCATTTTCAGATAAGGTTGCACTTGCTAGTTGAGCTGCCCAATGATGGTGGCTATTTTCTCCATCTAACTCCAGTTTTACCTATAGATTATAGTTATTATTAATACTGGTCATTGAATGCATGCATTAATTATTTGTGAATAGTTTTGATATGAAAATCTAGTGTTCAGCAATGACATGGATATGTTATTTATTTGATATGAAATTCAAGATCCTTGGGTAAAGTTTGGTGAAACCTATTTAATTAAAAACATGCAGAAGCAATAAGTAAAAACGTTCTCATATTTGATTAGAGTTTGAATGTTTCAATAATTTTGTTCGTGCTTTTAAAAAAAGTAACAAAAAAACTAAGCGACAGTAGTAATTTAATAGATTATAGAGAAATTACCATGTCATCAGGAAAATCCACCTCATGATGGTCGATAGGCTGAAAGACCTTATCGAAAGTTCCCAAACAGATGTCCTCCATGTAGTTAGACTCGTATTTCTCTCCAGGTTCTTCCTTGAGTACAACGCTTACAATATTCTCATCCTTAAATCAATGCTCAGGTTAGAGAATCGAAAATAAAGACCACAACGCGTCGAATTCTAACTTCTTTCATAGAAAGCGCGTTTACCATAACCTGACAGTTTATCGGCAACGCGTCCACAGGCTCATCTTTGGCCCATCGCCGGTCCGTTCGCTACGCTGAGGAATCCTGAAAAGACACAAAAAGAAGAGGAGGGTCATTCGCGCGTACGGTAAAATCCTCGAGTCTCGAGGATGTTCCCCCAGAGTCCTCCCCCTCCCCGTGCATGAGTGTGCAGAGACGCGGAAAGGAAAGAGCTAGAGCAGGAGAGGAGAGGAGCGAGGACGCAGCTCGCCGAAGCAGAGGGAAGCAAGGGTACGACTTCGGAGTTGGTCAACTTGACGCGCGAATCGCGATAAAGGGATATTCAGCAAGTCGCGGTTGAGGATGCGAAAAATCGGCATAGAGTTTGTGTGTGTGTGTTGTGCGTATACAGCAGAATTGACGTACGCACAAAAGAGAACGACATAACCTTGCCTCGGCATGCCATTGTGGAGGAAATGGAGACGGAGGCAAGCGGTGCTGCGTTGGCGCCACGGATTTCGGCAGCGGATATCTGGCGCCTCGACACAGGGCAATTCTCGGAGCGGCCGGTGCGACTCAGACGCTGACAGGTGCAACGCGCCGAGGGCCGAGGACGAACGAGAGCTGGGGCTCCGCTTGCTTATCTTATGTGTTTTCGAGCATCGCCTCGCGCGAGTCGCACACACGTACACGCACGCACACTCATGTGCATATCCACAATCCGCTCCTGCGACCTGTGCCTGTGCAATGTGCATATAGAGATGCTCACAAAACAGCGA
The DNA here is from genome assembly GCA_949152435.1 of Gastracanthus pulcherrimus. NCBI lineage: Eukaryota > Metazoa > Arthropoda > Insecta > Hymenoptera > Pteromalidae > Gastracanthus > Gastracanthus pulcherrimus. The sequence continues at coordinate 173,098,711 of OX424572.1, read as the reverse complement.
GCCAAAGCCGCCAACCACCCGCTGCCGCAGACGCCCCCGGGCCCCGCTCGTGCACTCCAGGAGTCCAGAGGTCCAGACTAAGGACTGTCCACATAAGGGTATGTCTACAACCGTGTTCCACCGTGTTTCAGATGTGGAAATTCCGTGTGTATCGTGAACACAAGTCTGTGCACTGGCCAATCAAGCTGGTTCTACAACAGCGTGTTTTTGCGTACTTGAAGGTGTCTGAGCGTGTTTGTGCCAGATGGAATATTTAGTTATTTTTTTAAATACCAACTACACAAAGAAAAAAAGAGCCAAAAAGAAGCAAATTCATCGTTCTGTTCTGGTTCTCTTTACATTTTGTATTTTAGAAAATTACTAGATATTCCATCCGGCATAAACACGCTCGAACATCCTCAAACACGAGTAAACACGCTGTTGTAGAACCAGCCGAGTGATGAGAATCCACATAAGCGCAATCCCGTGCTGTGCTGTACTGCGTGATGACCCAGCTGGGGTTAGGTTTGGTAGCGCGTGAACCGAGAGCGGTTTATTTGAATAAATTAGAAATAAATAAACGAATAAAAATATAATAAACGCGGATTGAAATAAGGATATTTTGATTAACAACGACACTTTCTCTCTGTGTCTAATCCGGACTTGAGACCAACTACGGCCGCATTAAAAGTGTTTGAAACGTGAAATAACGAGGAGAATGAATAAACTGAATATCGCGAGGAAACTCGTGTGTCCTTTAGCATATCTAGACCCTGACTGACTTTACTTGTGGTCTACAATTTCGTTGTAGCCCTGTTGAATCCCTCTCTTCCTCCGGTCCCTTTTTGTATATGCAGTCTAGAGGCTGTTTCCAGCCAGATGTTGTTGTCTTATGAGCGACACGCTTTTCTTCCCGGAAAAGCACTTGAACTACGGACCCCCCAATATTGCGTAGAACAGAGGTTCTTTGTTTTCTAGTGAGCGTGTTTTCTTTGCCTTTCAGACACAGTTTATAAAATTGAATATTGTGTATCTAAGTCTGTTCGATAATCGAGTGATTATATATTTTCATGTATTTTGTGTTTAAATTATTATGTTTTTATTTGAATATTTGCGCGTATAAAAATGGCGAATAACACGTAACGTATTATTACGTTACAGCTGTACAGGCTGTACTGCCCTAGTGTGAGAAATCTATTAAATCTTATTCGCCAATACAAAAATTGCATATACATCCTATTCGCAAATAGGATCTTTTCATATTTGGAAAAAGGAATTAATAGGATTTAATAGATTTCTCACACTAAGGTGTGCTGTACTGCTGTGTTGTAGGGGAGAACGGGGTAATGCCGGTCACTGGCTAATTCCGGTCACCCTTATTTTCAATGATCTAAACATTTTTAGGTAATAATTCGAATAGTATATTAAACGCAACATAAAATGCAATTAATCAAATATCCAAACAACCTTCTATTCAGTTGTATTAAGGAATTATACACAATCAAAATGTAGGCCTACATTTCTTATAAGAAATCTGGTCTATAAAATAAGCTTTTATGCATATTATTTGTTGCTTTATGCAGTTATTTTTTGCATCTTTATTAATTTGAACAATCTAAGCATACGAAGTAGGGGAACGTGGGGTGGTATGAGCATCAAATTTTTCAGCTAAATATATTTTTTTATTTATGATGCATTGGCAGTTCTATATTAGCTCATTTTGTTCAGCATTAACCCAAGAACAAAATGCGCTAAAGTCTTGTCAGAAAAAATAATCTATTTTTTTTTGTAAAAATAATTAATACGAAGGTACCTCAAAATACCCATACCGCCCCACGCGTGGGATGATATGGGTTTTGCACGAGGGTACGTGGGTAAATACTATTATTATTAAAACTGGTTAACGATGATAATTTATTTTTAATTTTATTTCCTGGAAAGGTTAATTAAACGCATAGAAAATACTTTTGCAACATTTATTTAAAATATAAAATTTTAAAATGCTTTTTTAACATACATATTTGATATTTATCAGAACACATACATTTATGAGTCTTTTCACATAGGTAGTTTTCTTATTTATTAGGAACATTAAATAACTTTTCATTGCAACATCTAACTTATACTAAAAAAAGTTTATTGCTGTACACCTACATCGCAAGAACCTGTCGTCTGCTCTTGTTACTTCGCCTCACATGCCCATAGCGCCCCCGTCATTTTGCCCATACTGCCCTACAAGCTAGATTTTTTAAATCGATATATTAATTTAATTATAAAAGGATAGTATATACATTATTACAAAAATTGCAGTTATTCAGTGCGTATTCGTTATACCTAATATTAAAGATAGCCATATTACCCTGGTACCCATACGACCCCACGTTCCCCTAGTGAAGAAAAAAGAGTATAAACCTATTACTTTTTTGTCATTTCAATTTAAATTACTAAGCAGAATGGGGGTACTCCCGGTCACAATGTTATTTATATGACGCTCCCGAAAGTTAGGCTAAGAAAACGTTTCGCTGCGCCTCAGGTTATATGTTTCATATACGAGGGTAGTTCAATAAGTCTTTAGAATGACCAACAGATGGCGCGCGAATCGCTCCAAATCATCTGTTTTCAGTCAGCACCACTCCCGACTAGATATATGGTGCAGTCACAGTTCACATCTTCTGAGTTTACGTGTTTTTATAACCAATTGAAAAAAAAAATTGCTTGTTAAGAAAAATGGAAAAAAACGAGTTCAGAGCGGTAATTAAACATTTTCATTTAAAGGGTTTAACTCCATATGAGATAAAAAATGAATTGGACTCAGTTCATGGCACATCTGCCCCTGCCTTAGCAACGGTTTATAACTGGGTAAATGAATTTAAGCGTGGTCGTACATCAATAAATGACGAACCACGTTCAGGAAGGCCCGTAGAAGCAACTACTCCCGAAATCATCAATAAAATCCACGATATGGTGTTGAAGGATAGAAGATTAAAAGTGCGTGAGTTAGCTGAGGCCACAAGGATATCTATAGGTGCAGTTGTTTCAATTCTACATGAAAAATTAGGCATGAAAAAGCTATCGGCAAGATGGGTGCCGCGTTTGCTCTCAGCTGAGAATAAACGCAATAGAGTGGTCGCCTCTGAGGCTCTTTTGGCGCGCATAAGTCGGAATCCTGAGGAATTTTTTCGTCGATTTGTGACTGTGGATGAAACATGGATACACCACTACACTCCTGAGACAAAGGAACAATCCAAACAGTGGATTTCCACAGGCGAACCAGCTCCAAAGAAGGCAAAGACCGTAAAGTCAGCTGGTAAGGTTATGGCTCCAGTTTTTTGGGATGCACGTGGAATTATACTTATTGACTACTTGGAAAAGGGTAAAACAATTACTGGTGAGTATTATGCATCATTATTAGAGCAGCTGAAAGAAGAAATTAAAAAAAAACGACCACATTTGGCGAGAAAAAAAATTCTCTTTCATCACGACAACGCCCGAGTTCACACATGCTTCGTTTCAATGGCTAAAATTGAAGAACTAAAATTCGAATTGGTCGAACACCCACCGTATTCACCAGATTTAGCCCCCAGTGACTTTTTCTTATTTCCAAACTTGAAAAAATGGCTCGGTGGACAGAGATTTACGGACAACGATGACGTCATTGCCTATGTAAGTGCTTATTTTGAGGAACTTCCGAAAACGCACTTTTCTGTAGGATTAAAAAAACTTAAAAAGCGATTGACCAAGAGTATAGAGCTCCAAGGAGATTATGTTGAAAAATAAAAAAAAATTTACCCAAAAAAAATTGTTTTTATACTTTATTCTAAAGACTTATTGAACTACCCTCGTATGTAAGTGCGAATAATAATACGACGGGTCATACGAAAGTTCATATAATTGATTTAAAGAAATTTTTCAACTATAAAAGTAACTTTCTAATAGTGATCGGAATTGTACCAAGGCTGACCGGTATTAACCTTTGATGTGAAATAAATTCGGTCAAAATGCTTTTTTTATTTCGACTTATAGCTTCGATATCTTACATTTTTATATGAAACCAATAAGAAATATTTATAGTCAATGGTTTGGACTAACATAATAATTATTTAAAGTTAAAAGAAACAATTTGAAAGTGGAAATAACAAGCACGTTTGCTTAGGTGACCGGCAATACCCCATCCTCCCCTACCATCCGATTTTAGAACGGAGAAGTCTATTTTCATCTGTATCTATGATCATTCAATTAATATTTCATAACTACATCTATACATATATAATTTAGATTATTTAATAAACGAACAATTTTGATGAAAGAACAAGAAAAAGACTATCTATGGTCTTTGAATTGATATATTAAAAGTATTATTTAGATTCTTTAAATTCTTTCTGCACCCTGGTAGCCTGAGCTAGCAACCTTCAGGGTGCGCGTCCAAGGGTCGAAGAGCCTATGGACGTCACCCCGGCTGAGAGTAAATACGTCGACAGGCTCGGCTCGAGAGGTGAGCTTGTCGAGTATCAAACTCTGGTTTGGTAGTGTTAGCAGATGTTTACAGAAATGTTAGAATTTATATATTTTTAAAGGGTTTATTATTAATTCAATGCATTTACATAGGATAGCGTTAAGTTTGATTCAATTCTAGCGTGGATTTGGCTATATAGAGTGGGTTAAGATTAGCCCACTCTAATAAGCGTTGCCGCTAGAGAGAGAATGACCGCTCTGCGGCCGCGCGGCTGTTTATATACCCGAGATTGTGCTATCACTTGCGTGTTATATGTCTCGACGCCACCTGTGGGTCGAGTTTGTAACTCTTTGCTTAATTCTTATGGTAACACGTGTATATATATATATATATATATATATATATATATATATATATATATATATATATATATATATATATATATATATATATATATATATATATTATACATACATACAAAAGTAAAAAGAACAAAACATATAAACATTCATCAAAAATTATACGCATTATTCTACATAATAGTATCATAAACTCAAATTTTTTCAATACCTTACTTGATAACGTTTTTGTTTTAATATTTTATTAAAATCTATAATTTGTTAAAAAATCTAAATAATACTTTTAAAATATTAATTCGCGTTTTGGAGGTTTCATGCGGTATGACGTATGACGTATGATACAGGTGTCATACATATCGAAGTATGAAAATAGGGTTTCATACGTTGTAACCCTGCGCTTCAAAAACAATAATGTATGTTCACTTGCAACGTCATAAAAAATATTGGCACTCCTGATACATATACAACACTGAAATGCGCTGTTGCCGCAGTGTTCAACATTACTCTCGTAGTGATCGCCATTTTAGTAAACTTACCTTATAAATGAAAATCTGCGTTAAAATAAATTATTTTAATATTTTTATTTAATCATCTAATTTCTGGTTTTAATTCTGTCGATTTTTATGACAATGAAAATTATTTTCTTGTCTAACTAATTTCATCTAGTGATTTGTGCATTACTGATACATAGATATTTTTAAATCAACATATTATCGTAGAGCAGGGTCTCTTTGGTCAACGATTTTAAAATCAATTTCTATCTATAAAATCAATTAAAATCTATACCTATAAAATATTGAAATACTTATTTTGTTTCATTGTAAGAAATGCATAAAATATAAAAACGCAACCTTTTAAAAATCAGTCATTTAAAAACATTACTACTATCTAACATATACTATTTTAGAAATCCCATCATCAAAATACTGTAAAAATTAAAAACATTGTATGATATATTATATCTATAATATATCTATCTAGATACAGATTCAATATTACAAAGGAAAATTACCATAAAATTATCATTATTAAATCATCTATAAAAAATCACAAAATAATAATATTCTTGGCGTAACATAATCTTTGCGATTTTTTTATATCTTTGCGGTATTTAATACATAAAGTCGACTAGAAGTGGAGAATACAAAATCTTATATATCATAACACATAAAATCTACAAAAATATAATCTTAATAAAGCTAAGAGATGTTGCGATATACAGGGTGAATAAATATGGTTTAAATTTAATTATCTCTAATATCTCAGAAGATTATGAACCAAATTGGCTAAAAAATATTCAGCCAATAACCAAAAACTTAACAAATATTCTTTGAAATTTCCGAGGCATAACATTAAGTATTACTTAAGTTATCGTTGTGGAAAAAATACATGTTTTTACATTCTATTTTATTTCGCAGGATACCAAGTGTCTTTCGACTTGAAAATTTACAGGAATATACCTATACCTATATATGGAACAAATATTTAGTAACAATTTCACTGACGTTTATGGTATAGTTTTCGAGTTATAGCTATGTTAAAGAAAATTTTGTTATAACACAATATAACAAATGAAAAACGACTCATATCAAATCGTTTCGAGTCCTAAAATAAAAAATAGTACATTATTGTGAAAAATGTCGCTTTCCAAAAACAATCCTTGCATTAAAGAATTTTCGAAAAACCGAAATTTTAAATTTCTTAGATTTTGAAAAATGTCTACAGATGAAATTTAATCGACCATTTTTACTGAAACTTTCAAGCACACATTGGGTAATGATAGCAAACATCTGTGCAGAGTTTGGGAAAGGTATACCGCAGATTTAAGGGGAGGGTAGGGTTTTCATGCTAAAAAAAACACTTTTTTTGCGAATTTTTTTTAGAGAACTGGGTAGACCAAATTTATTCAAACCTTTTTTACACTTTTAAGCATCATTTCAACAACATTCTCAATTTTTTTTCATGCAATTATGTCGGCAAATAAGCCGGTGACGGAGCATTTCCCAAAACGCCTTTTGAAAAAGATGATTTGCGGTGATCACTGTATCTCGGCCAAAATTACCTGTAACCAAAATTTCGGTAAAATTTAATTAAAACGTCACTAAATCCTCCCCCCAACGGTTTCCAAATGTATTTTTTTTTATTTTTATACGTTTTATAGCAGTTTGAATCAAAAGTTGCGATTTTTAACTAAAATTTTCGTCATTTTGGGGGTGAAAAACACCCTTAATGTACAAAAAAAATTTCATACGAACCGTTGGGGGGAGGTTTATTATACCTAGAAACTGTATACCAAATTTGGTCTAAATCGGTTAAACGGTTCTGAAATGACAATGATCACGGACTTTGGAAAAGTGGTTTCGAGAAAAACGCGTTAAAAGTTTTTCAGTATGAAAAAGTTAAGAAAAAATCTTTTTTTTTACTTACACCGAGTCATCGATTCCAGCTCCATAAAGGACATTTCCTGCTGCAACATTGTTATCCTCGGCTTCTTTTTTTTGCAATCTACGCAAAATCCTGGCCTCTTTAGTTTGCTGTTCAGCTTGAAACTCTGCCTTACTTATCCGACAGTTATCTTCCAATCTTGCATAATCGTGCGCGCTTGGTCCAACGCTGATACCCATATCGGACAAAAAGGTAAGTAAAGCACCTGCGCCTTCATTGAACGTACTTGCTGCTATATACGATGCCAGTTCTACGAGTTGTTTGCTACCAGATAACTTTTTCGGTGCAACTTTCCTAATCAACTGGTTAAGACTCTCATTGGCGTTTTGGGTAAAACCTCCGACACATCTTTCTAAGAGTTCGTCCTTGCTCAACTCTTCGTAGATTGGTTTTAGAGCTTCAATAACGTCTTGTGGAAGTGGAGAGTATGCATGCTTAAAGTTGTCTACCCCGTTGTGGCCAAAGCTTTTTTATAAGGACACCACGAAGTCTCGCCACTGGGACACTTTTTATGATGAGGATTTTCATCTGTCGACTGCTGATGGTAGTAGGTAGCCCAGATGGCATCTTTCATTTTTTGCACCGAATCGCAATTGTGTCTTATAGCTGCTCCATAGTATCTACTGAAATTGTCGATCATTTTTCCGGTGAGTTTTCCCTTACCGCCAAGGACTTTACTCCTACGTTTTTTACCAACGTTTTTTCCTGTTTTTACGACTGTTTCTTCAACAGTATTTTTAACAAGGTCACGCAAACGTTTCCCCATTCTTTTTTGCACGTGTCCGATGCACTCCTTTTTACTAATAACAAAATCTTTACCATATGGCTGTGCTTTGACTAAATTACCGAACGTCTTACTATCTCCGTCTCCAACATAATTACCAATCTTTGCTCCATACTTCTCTTCGGAGCGGCTGAACATGTCTATTACTGCTCCCACTTCCATATTTCCTGATGGACCCGCGTGGTTGGCTTGGCATTCACCGTTATTTACATGCTCTTCATGCCATTCTTCAAACTCAGCCGTATTTAACTTTTTTTCCCATAATTTGCACTGTTGACAATATAAACTGCTAGTTTGAACATCAATTACCTTGCCAGTCCAGTAGCCTATCAACGAAGTTACACCATATAAAGAGCTGAAACCTTGCTTCTGCCAGGTCCCATCTCCCGAAACGGTCAAAACATCAGATTCTGAATTTTCCTTCGTTATTTTTATTTCTTCTTGTGCAGCGGAAAGGAGAAACTTTTCAGCAGTAGTTTGTACAGAAGTTGCGATCATGGATATATTACTTAAGTAAGATGTTTTGGATAAAAAGTGACTTGAAATGTCCATTAAGCCGCAGAATTTATTATACCCTGCTAGGCCTAATGCACGCATTGTAAAGGCAAATCGAGTGTTAATCTCGTAGCGGTGACCAATTTTTTCACTCGACGGTATGTAGCGTGGATTGCAATTGGAGCACTTCACTTGTATCTCAAAACCAAGACCTTCTTTTTTACAACATTGAAACACAACTTTTCCATCGCATTCAGCACACTTAACTACACTTGAAATTGAAGAAAATACTTGTAAAAAATCAATAATTCTGAAATGTTTTTCAGTATCTTCTGCTACACTGTCACTCGTATTCAAGTTAATTTTTTTAGATGACGCGCTCTTAGTCGTAACTGTATCGTCGAATTTGTCCATTGGGTTAGGCCTTTTTTCGGTCTACTCAAATAAATTCTTGAGCTACTCCGCTCCTCTCGTGAAGCTTTCGAATTTCTCGGCATTTTATAATTAAAGAAACAATTTCACGAGCACTATTATAAAGTCACTGCGTGGCACGCGATCGAACGAAGGTTCAGCGGTCAACTGACGCTTCTCTTTCTTTTCGAAATATAAACACGTATATAGCATGTATATAAGGCTTCAACTGCTTCTTCTTACTAAATACGACCTTTTCAAAACATGAAATCGGAACAGAATGATCACAGAGAGAATAAACTGTATACCTGCTCCTCAGCTGCGCGCTTCGTTTTCGAAGCCTACAGCTGCTGCGATTACACTTCGAGGATAGGGAACTAAAAGGTCTATAACTTCTAGAGTTTTGCTCCGATCGATTTGAAATTTTGGGACAACATTCTTGAGAGGTTATACTACAAGAAAAAGCAAAAAAAAATAAATCGATTTTTCGAAAGTGCAAAACACTACCCTGGCCTTAATGAATGATGATATGCCACATACACACACACATGCACAGTGCGTTGCACCCCCTCCCCCCACATACATACACACACATACATACACATACACTCGTGTAAGTTAAGACTAGTGTATTCCGACTCCCCAAGGCATAAAATATATTTATACGTTTATAGAAATAAAAGAAACGTTTTATCATCTCAAAGTTTCTCTTTGAGAAAGGAAAAATGTATTTCACATTATAAAAGTATAAAATACACTAATGTATGGTCTAAGTACGTATGATACCACAATTGTGTATGAAACCGAAGACGTATCATACCCAGTAGGGGAGAGCGGGGCACGATTGGCAGGTCAACTTTGATCCAGGCTATATTAAAAACTAATTGACTTTAAGAAGCTTAAAAATCGTAACCTACTTGTTAACTATCACCGAAATAAATGCCGTACTTTGTAAAAGCATACATGTATAATATTTATTGTATATTTATCGAAATGAAACCTGCCAAACCTGCCCCGCCTTTCTGACTAGCGGGGTAACATTGCCATGCGGGTGGGGCGAAATTGACGCGGCATTGCAGAAGAAATTTTAAAGCTTTAAGTTAGAAAATGTGATCAGGATTTGGTTATAGGTAAAAAAACAAAGGTTTTGATATTAGAATTAATTTACTTTTATTAATGTACATCAGTTAGAGTCAGTCTGTTACATTTTTCTTATTATTATCATAACATATTTTTATTAAATTTATCACATTTTGTTTCTTTCTTATAAATTAACGTAACTTACAAATCTTTGTAACATTTACATTCTTTTAGTATTTAGTATTTTATAAATGATTTGGAAAATGTTAACAATTTTTCTTAACTTACAGTAATAAAATACTGAGATCAAAGTAAGAAAGTAAAATAAAATATATTTTGCACTGATAACTGCTTTTCTTAAAATAAAAAGTCAGTCGTCACTTAGTTGCTAATTAGTTCAGTATTGTAAGACAATGGAATATACTGAATTTGACTATCCGAAGGTTCAACAAAGAATTCAGTTCCATTAAACTGATAAAAAATATTATTTGTGGTTGAGGTGTAGAGTGCACAAATATTTCTTGTATTACTTGGTAACTTGAATCCTTAACATTAGTTGCCTTTGGTTGAGCAGGAGCTTTCCGTTTTCTTGAATTTGGTGGAAGAGGAACGATATTCTGGTTTGTAATATCAGACAATATTTTTACATCACAACTAGAATTACTACTTGAGGTACTGTCGATACACTCAGGAGTCTTCCGGACAGTGTTCGTTGAGTATTAAAAAGAGTTATTTACAGTATGTACAGATGTGTGAGTAGCCGTATAAGTAGACTTCGTAAGATATCAACAAGATATTCTGGATGTTCATTTGTTCTTGGAAAAATTAGCATCAGTGGCATAAACTTGCCACTAGCAGACATGCAAATTTCTGCAGTCACCGCCTCTCCTCTTTCAGCTGCAGTGAGACCACCTACTTGCTTTCTTCCATTCCTTGCAACAATTCTTGAAGTACTTTTAGGCACCACAGAGACGTCAGTCTCGTCGACATTATAAATATTAACTGGTTCAAATTTATGTGTGTCCTGTAATTCTTGTAGAAGCAAAAAAAATTCTTTCACACTCTTCTCGTTGAATCTCAAAGTCCTGGCTTTTGACGTGTGCTCAGCTTTTCTACAAGATAAATTATGCCTTTGCATAAAATTCTGTAACCAATCTTTACCAGTAAGATTATATTTATAACTAAAGTTGTGGCCAATGCCCAATTTGGTAGCAAAATCAAAAGCTAAATGCCTGACATCATTTGATGAGTATCCTCTTAATTGAGTTTCCATAATAATGACATACTCATACAGGGCAGCTTCTTATGCATCTGTGAATGTTCTCTTGAACCCTGTATCTGAAATATCGAATCGAATCATAGCAAGCTAAATGATAATTACTTCAAAATACTTTTCAAAATTTCTTTTTACCTACCTTTTTTAACAGAACCTTCAGTTAATGAACCTTTATTTAGTTCTTTAATTCTGAACTGGAGAGTGCTTCTTGGTACTCCGAATTCAAGAGCTGCACATGCCATTGATTTCCCGTTATTAACTTTATCAATGGCAAGTTTCATTTGCCCGTCAGTCCACGAGAGCATCTTTGTCTTTTTTTTGTAGTGTCTAACCATGGGTTACCAGTTTCTTGAAAAAACAATTAAAACGATACTCACTCCTGATTTCTTCGAGCTCCTAAACATTTACATGTCAAATGAGCTTATGTACGCGAGGTTCCATTCAATGACACAGTGCTTCAAGTGCCAAGCGTGCCCCGTCTCACCTGCCAAGCGTGCCCCGCTCGGAATATCTTTTTCAATTAAAAAATCTTTCTTTGCATTTACTTTAGGTTAATGAAAAAAAGGAAAGTTCGAAAATTAAACTTTCAAATAAGATCATTTGTAAGTCAATGTATACATTCTTTCTTAGTTTACCCTGGAATGGAAATATCGATGCGAGCGTCGTATTTTAAGTAAAATATTCAATCTTAGTTATTATTTTTATTTTTAATTTAATTTTAACATATCGGGTATTGAAAAAAAGTATATCGATTGAGGAATTAAGTAGGGAAAAGATCATTTTAAAATATTAATTTTTAATATGAAAATTTTAGCTGTCAAAGTGACCCGGATGCCAAGGTTGCCCCGCTTTCCCCTATCGTACGTATGATGCCTCACATATGATACTCGTACCATAGCTCTAAATAATACTTGCCCAACTCTGCGTCTTGTATATATATATATACCCTAAGGGTATGCCGACAACCGTGTTCGATCGTGTACCGTGCACGTGTGCTGGCCAATCAACGTTAAGTTTCGCTAAAGAGCTTAACGCTGATTGGCCAACACATGTGCACGGTACACGGTGGAACACGGTTGTAGACATACCCACACCGCAATATCAGGATGTGCTGTGCAGTCCGCTATTAGAACGGAGAAGTCTATCTATATTTGTATCTATGGTCTTTGAGTTAATATTTCAAAATTATCATTTAGATTATTTAATAAACGACGATCAATTTTGGTGAAAGAACAACAAAAACGTTTCAAAGTACGATATTCAAAGAATCTGAATTTACGATATTATTATATGGATAAAATAGATAAAAACTGATAATTAAAGTAATGATAATTCTTTTTGTAATTAAATATATAATTATAGGTTTATTAATTGAGATTCCTAACAAAACAATATAAACAAAATTAATTTTTCCAATACACTTTTATCACTGTATATATAATATAGTATATGAATCTTTCTCATGTATAAATGTACACACGACGAATATAACATCTAATTCGATCAATTTGAATTAAATTGAATTAAAAAAGTATACGCATTATTCTAAATATAATATGTACAGCATCGTAAAATGGAATTTTTTCATTACCTTACTCGATAACGTTTTTGTTTTAATATTTTATTGAATATTTAATTTATTAAAGACTCTAAATAATACTTTTAAAATATTAATTCAAAGACCATAGATACAGATGTAGATAGACTTCTTCATTCTAAAATCGGGCCGCACAGTACAACACAACACATCATAGCACGGGATTGCGCTTAGGGACTATCCACATCAGTGCTGTACTGTGCTGTACTGAGCGTTGCTACTTGTAGACTTTGGCGCTGATTTGCTGATTCTTAAACATTGACCAATCAGCGCCACAGTCTACAAGTAGTATCGCATAGCACAGCACAACACTTATCACTCCGGTTTCTGACTCTGGGTGCGTTCACAGTATCAAGATTTTGCTGTAGTAGCCAGTTTTCGATTGAAGTAAAAAATCAGAACATCGGTATGATTCGGATAAGATCGAGTCGGAATTCGAAATGCTAGTCGTATACCTTGCAAATGTAGGCGTTCAATATATTTCAATGTCTGCTGATACGCGGATCTGCAGTCATAGCGCTCAGATTGTGGGACAAGTTGCAAGATGACTCTCGACTGAATAAAGTTACTCTTGAGCTTACACTCTGGATCGAAGTTTTATTTCGTTCAAAACTTTAGCGACATGATTGAATGGTAATAATTAGCATTTTTTGGATAGCGCATCAGAACTACGTGGAGGTGCATTCCGTAGCAGTATCACGAAAGATCATAATGACGTAACGACATTGTAGAAGTTCGCGTAGAATCGGGACGGTAACATATTTCAACGGCCGTTTTTGTAACTTCGAAAGTCAGATGATACGCGGAATCAACATATACAGACGTCTGTCTACAAACGTAGAGTGTGGCTCAACACGTTGAATCCTTCGTATACGATTCAAACTTTATTTATCAGCCGAGTCTTCACGCGTTTATCTCAGAGCTCATGGAGAATTTTGTTTTAGACGCACTGGATAGCATTTGAGACAATGTTGATCAGTCCCATCTTGATGAGTGACGAGAAAATAAGCAAAAGCTCATTAGTTGTTGATGCTAATATAATATGTACGTCGTCTCTTCTGAGAGACAAAGACACTGCTAGGAGTTATTTACCCACTATAAGTTGTAGCATAAAAATCCTTGCTCAGAACATTCCACATCGAAATTTTTCCTGGGCTCATTACACAAATCAATCTTTATCGGTTTCAAATAATGAACCGAGAATAAATTAGCATGCGAAACACTATCTACGAGTTATCTCGTGGTGAGCAGGGAGCATACGTTATGATTGAGATGCCAAACTTTTTATCTCGTTCAATCGTCGTCGTAGAACCACCGAAATTCCGCAATATGAGATAATATTTAAGCTAGTTGATAAAACTAATAGATATATGAGATCATGGTGAGGGCTGTCTAACCTCCGAGAACGATGATTTTTCAGAAATTACTAAGCGCAGGAATAGTTTGTTAGTAACTTTACGATTGTAAATATGAGAAGGTGAATTCTAACATACCTATTATAGCTGTTATCTTTCATCTAGCTCATAGCCTGATGCCTCACCGTCACAGAGCATCTTAAATCCGAGCTCAGCCCGTGCGACTTTCGATTCTCCCCGAGTGACCTTGAGTGAAATTGCACAAGTGTAGGTTAGGTTGTGTCGACTAAGAACAAACTTACCTGATTAACTGTACAACTAACCACAACTAAATCGAGCTTCGGCCGATGCTAATTTATGCCACGGTTAAGCCTCGGATTAACTAGACTGACCGTAGTCTTTACCCTGGCTGATTTCGAATCACCCTCAGGTGACCTTGGATCGACCCTAGCCCGAGCTTAGATCGATCTCACATCGATCTTAGGTCGACCATAGAACTATCCAAGGTCGACCTTAGAGTATGCAAGGCTCAACCGAAGGTAAACCACGGCTAATCTAAGAGCTCGGAACTGGCGGAATGCGGAACAATATTTTTCATGCCGTTCGCCAAGAGGTGGCGCCAGGAGCATAATCAGAAAGCATCGCAATTTTTCCAGTTACAAAAGCGCTTCGTAGCAGACGGCAGAGCAGTTGATCTCAACTTAGCCTCGTATTCAGATGGGTTATTAGATCGTATGTATATACTCCGAGTAATGTACCGGATATATTTTCTTGTGTGTCCGCAGGCAGCGTGCCCGCAAGGTAGCGTGCCCGTGCCTAGGCGATAGTTCGAAACGGAAAGAGCAACTAAATTATTATATTCTGTTTCAATTTATATCGAATTCGACACTCAATGTTATCAATTGAGCTCAGTTCGGCCCGTGAACTCCCACGATTGCGAGGTCAAACGCATTACGCATCAGTTGCATAATTTACTATTTCACGATTTTCTATTTCATTTCTATTAGGCATTTTCTCTCGAAGAATTTATCTCTTAAGAGATATTTCTCAGAAGCCATCCTTCACCCAGTTCTTTCTGAATGAAATATTTGATAATAATTATTTTTAGCCTCAAATCCGACATTCATAAACTATTATAAAGAACATCACATATAATATAGGATAGGAGAAGTATAATACAAATAATATAGAAAATGACTGTGATGGTAATATTATTTTGGATCCTATTAAAGACCTAAGTAAGATGTCGATTAGAAACTGCATACTTGTAAATTATAACAGGAAGCATTATAATTAGTAGCTGCGGTTTTCACTCATTCATCCGACATGTTCGTAATGACATTTTAAAGGTATTATTTACAGTGATTCTATCATATTCTGAATTTGAAAATTATGTGAAAAGGTTCAGAAGAATCCACTGTCATAATGTTGTAGAACTTATACGTTCGTATACTTCTACATACTTTTATGAACTTTTTTTATACTTTCATGATTTTTCTCGAAAATCATGTTACAGCTTCATGCATGGAAACATCTATGAACGTATACGACGAAGTTTCACTCTATCAAGTATCTAAAATGAAAAATCATAAAAAAGTATATAGAAGTAAGTAAAAGTATACGAAAGTATACAAAAGTACATGTCTTTTATTCTTCCTTGTAAATAATCATTTGGTAAACAATATATCATTTCAATGACAAAGCTTACATGTTGATCTAAACAATAATTTATATCTTGGATTTGTTCGTCGCAATTGCAAAGTTTTACAAAATAAATGAATGGATCTTTTTTTTAGACACCAGTAGACCCAGCCGCTACTCGAAAAGGCCCTTCATTTTCACTTTTACGAAAAATGTCACAAGCAGCCAAATGCTCGAAGACACTCGTTTACAAAATACTCACGTCCGAGAGCGAAAACACTCCGGGCTCTTCTCTTGTGTGCCCGCAAACGCGTGCCCGCAAAACGCGTGCCCGCAGGAAGCGTGTCCGCGCCTAGGCGATACCAACCTGCGCTCTTCTTGTCGGTGTCCGCAACCGAAGCGAACTCTCACGAATTGTTAGAAACGGAAAGAGTAACCAAATTATTATATTCTGTTTCAATTTATATCGAATTCGACACTCAACGTATCAGTTGCATAATTTACTATTTCACGATTTTCTATTTCATTACTACTAGGTATTTTTTATGCACTGAATAAGAGCTATAACACAAAATTTCACAAAGCGAATCCAGCTGGCTACTTTCAACAGGGTAGTTATAAAAGCACTTGACTTAAATAAAGATAATTTCCAAAAATAAAAAACTCCATTTCCATTCCATATAATATAGAATAGAAGAAGTAATACCAATAATATAGAAAATGACTATAGAAAATGACACAATCTCTTCCTATCTGTAACTGAATTATGAATATTAATAACATGCAAGCTTTAATGAGCTTGTCATTGAGTAATAGTTCAATCTGATTACGAAGCGAATCAGCTAAAGACTTATATACGAACGAAACATAATTCAAATCATTACCTTCGTATTCGAAAACTTTAAATAATAAAATGAATACTTTCACGATTACAGCGTACACATTAATCGACACGGTTTCCTCTAAGGCAGTTTCTTTCTTTTCGAAAATACGGAAAATGCATACTAGCAATGATAGGATAAGAGGCGGCATTCACTTCTTTTTATTTTAATCCTAACACAAATGCAAATCAAGAGTATAATCTTTTTTGATCATTTTCTCTTTTATAATACTCGGTTAACATTCGTTGTAACTATCGCTCACACACGATCTCATACAACATATCTTTTATTAGTACAAAAATTTCTAGCTTTTACATACAAAGAATCCTTCGTTGAAATCACCAAATAAATCAATCTGTAATTATTGCACTTTGTTTTACTCTCGTGAAAAAATGCTCTGCATACTAAATATAACGAGTCTAAATACTAAATTCAAGCCCGAGTTTCTACATGAAGTTAACGTTCTTCTTATTTGTTCATGTTCGGAAGCTTTGATGTTTCTTGTTTTTTCTCTATGATTAAGTACTTATTACTTATAAGCCTGATACAGAGAATGCGAGTACATATATGTCGGCTGTACAATGGAAAAACATTCGTTGTATGATGATCATTCTCGCATAATTCAAATGATGGTTCTAACTTAATCAATGGAGCATACATAGATAATGGTTACAACAACACACTTAATCTGATCGATGAACTTAAGTAGATGGAGATAAATTAATTATTACAGAATGTAAAAAATAAAGCAAAAATTATGGTAGTAGTGATTCAATTGGCTTTTATTAACAAAAATACGAATAAACAGTATTCTTGAGAATGTTTATCATGTGTTTCATAAAATACAACACCGTAACTTCAAACTAATAATTTATTAATCATAAAAGTATAGTACCTTCTGATAAATTCTATGCGCAAATGGATTGTATGAAATATTAATCCCAATGTCATTAGTGATCGAGGGTGCGTTAAAAAAAAGACATATTTAGACATGATTTCACTTATACTTTTCAGTTAAGAATGCCTCATCACACGCACCACAACGAAAAAAAAACTAAATAACGCTTGAAATCGTGTATATTTCATATATCGCTATAAAATAAGGATAAAAAACAGAAGAATGTACAAAAATATTTCGAAGCACTAAAGCAAAGCAAACAATTTTCCTCCAAAACGTTTCATATCTAAAAGTTTGTTTCAGGTCACGCAATAATGAAAGAAAAATGATTAAATAATCGAGAATTCACAATATAAAATCTGATATTCTCGATGAATTTTGCTTCGTAACTGAATAAACAAAACATTTAAGGCCTCTGAGTAGTGACGTTTGTTTAGTCGACATAATAAAATACTAAAATCAGCGAAATTTTGATAATAGTACCCTGGTAGAAAATAGACCAACCGAGATGACTTGTTCGTCAACGGTTCGCCAATGGCGTTGGCCAATACTTACTGCTGTAATTGACCAACGGTTCATCAACGACTGCTCTATTTGTCATTCTAAAATTTTATTTTCAAATTATAAATTGAATCATTAAATGTACATCACTAAATATATATTTTACAATAAACCACTGAGTGATAAAAATAATAGCGCATGTGCTGTCATGAAGTTGTAAAATATAGATACATTTTTATTTAAAGTAGGGTTATGGTTATGAATGGTTCAATGTGTATGTGTATATTATGCCTACCCGCACTTCTCGCGTAAACTAAGAGCGCGTCTTGAGTTGCGGAGCATGCAAATATCTCTCGCAACTACTGGTTTTGGTATAATTTTTTCTATCCATCTTTCCATGTTTTCATATTGTACTATAGAATTGATAAAAAGTATTTTTTATTTTATACTTAATTCTTAATTATAATAGTAAATTATAATGTATTAGCCTAGTGGAAATAATTTGATGTCAAAAGTTTGCCAACGTTTGCCAAAGTTTACTAGAGTTAGACAAAGTTTGCCAGAGTACGACAAATGTCTTCCAATTGGCCGTTTTGGCACACATATGACAAATTTTAGCATACAAGATTTTTTCCACTAGGGTAGTAAACTATATCATCAATTTACTACACCTAACCTCAAATTTGAATTAAGTGTATATATTTAAATGTGATTTTTTAAAGTAAATTATATGCTCATATAATGACTTTTTATTGATTGCATAATATACCATAACGCTTTACATAGCTTTCTTAAGCAGTATTTAGTGCTTTTCGCCGCTTGCAAATTTTCAGCATTCGTTGGCCAACGACGGGCGGAAAAGCGTTTCAAAATAAGCGGGTTCGTTGGCGAATGGTTGGTGAAACTACTGGCCAACCTTAGTAAAATTGGCCAACGATTGGCGAATCGTTGGTGAACGTTTCCAGCAGGGTAGCTACGTTCTAGGAGCCTTCATAGGTCAATTAATCGACTGATTGCATTAAGACTGTTCTGTAATATTAACATTTGTATGTACCCTCGAAGTGATATGCGCTAATGCGGCAAGAAAATTACATCGACGAAGAGTTCGTATAAAATCACTACTACCTAAATACGAGCGCAGTTGTAAAGTTTTGTCTGCATGATTAATACGTCATTCAAATCTTCCTCGATGAAAATTAAAAAATTCAATGATTGGTGATATGTCATTTAATATCTTGACTGACTTAGCTCAAATAATTGAATAGATTGAATTGGATTTTTATTCGTCAAACCAGTAACATTGTTTGAAAACCTTCGTGTACTGAAGGATAAACATTTTGTAACTTGGCGAAAATTCAATATTTAAAAGAAAATGTAATAGTAACATGGAATTCTTACTTCGTCTGGGAATTACGAAATTTCATCGAAAGATCGATGAATCGATTTTTTGTCAGCTTAATATTGTATTAATACGGATTTGATTCTTCAGCTACAATAATATGTTATTTACCGATAGATTCAGTCGAATCAAAAAACGATGAGCAACTTCATGTCTGAAACGTCCCGTTTATGGAGTTTAAGAATCAAGCTAGAAACACCCGGTAGGATATTTTATAATTCAATTTCAGATAAACTTTCAAGGTTAGTTTGCTCGTTTACGATGATAAGGAAAAAAAAATATACAAATAATGCAATTAAATATTCAATTTTCGTGTTTCTGGGTAATTTTGCGGAATCTATGAATAAATTGAACTAATGTTATAAATTGAACTAATTTCAGTTATTCTATTCCCTTGAAATGGAAGTATCCATAGCAGAATAATGTGAAAGAATATATAATGTTTACAGTTTACCTGGCGGCTAGTAGAAATTTTTGATAAAATTTATTCGGCACGGTTTTTGGTCTATCGACAGTATCTGCATAAAGGTCAGTTTCTCTGTTTTAAAGATGTAGAAAATCTGATGATTGTTCTGCTGTTATAGCAGCTCTATCTTTATCACCTAATTTACTCTACTTGGCAGTTGAAACAATGGAAATCGAAAAATCAAACAATCATCTCCACGATAACGTATAAATTTATTTCGATTTAAAAGAAATTACAGTAAATAGGAAATACGTTCGCAAATTACTGGTTGATTGTTGAAAGACCTTTAATGCTCTTCTTGCCTCTCCAGGACTATAGAAAATGTAATATCGATTAGTTAGTATAATAACAGAAGATAGTGATTATTTATCCAGTCCATTCGTCTCATACGGTATGTTTTCAATTACCTTTTATTTTTTGGATGCAGCATTGTAGCAGATCTTTCGGCTCTGATGCACCTGCAAGTATTCGGCCCTCACGCTCTTGCCGCACACCTCACAATTGACCCGCTTTTGCAAGATCCCCAGATGGATGCTTCGTTCGTGACGTTTTAAGACCTGCTTTTGAGTGAAAATTTTCTCACAAAGCGGACACACATGCTCGCTTTGTGATTTTCTCACAGGCTTAGCAGCCACGTCAACTACTGAAGCTCCGAACGCACGAATGGGCTCCGTAACCTCGACAGGGATTGGTACATCCGATGCAGAGATCACGGAACCCGCGATCATCTGAGGATCTGCAACGTCCGGAACTTGTTGGACGGAGCTTTCTGTATCCAACGGGGAATCAATATCTTCACCCGCACCAGAAGACATCAAAGATTTCTCAATCTCCACTGGATCCGGCAGGGGTTTTTCCGGTGTCTCCTCACGACACGAGTTCGTCTCCATCACTGTCACTTTGTGCTTTGCTGAATCGTTCGGCTCGATATATACCACTTGTGTCCCAGGGCACGAGCAAGGTGAAAATAATCGAGCCGAACTATTCCACAAATGTCCACCGATGTTGACGGCCTCGGCGTAAGTAACACCGAAATTAACCACCTGGTGAGGGATACCCGGGCTAATAAAAACTACGTCGCCGGGATGCTGAATGACCACTTCGTAAGGGATCTTATGCTTTTTCAGGTACTTCAGCATCACGAACGTGTTTTTGTGGCCCATAACGAAGTGGCACCCTTGCAGGAATCCAGGAAAAGATTGAGGGTCATCTTTGATGGCTTTCTGCACTTGGAATGACAACAATTTGAAAAGTTTGTACCTATACGCACCTGGAATAAAGGTCCAAACTTTACAAGCCTCGTCAAGACCCCAGTGACAGGCGTTGACTGAGTCAAGGAAGCAATCTTTCACATGCATACCGGTGCAGGAACGATAACATCCAAAATACCCAGTCGAGTAATTGATTCCCTTTGAACGACAGAGAAGCTTGTTTTTTGCTGGATCGATGTGCAGAGGAAAATCAGCCAGGAACCGCTGCGTACCCTTTCCACAGTTCGAAATATTTCGACTGTACAGAGGCTCGCAGCGACCTGCCATCATATCCTCTGCAATAAGATCCAGCAACTTGTCCAACTGCGGGCCGAGCTGGATATCATTGTTGGGTGTGTAATCCTGAAATTGATAACAATCACAGTCTGTTTAGAAAAATGGCATTAGGAAGTTCCAATCAAGAGAGATGTTAGACAGTTACCAAAAGGGAGGCCGGACTTGGTTTTTTTACCTAAGATTTCATTCTAGAGGCTAAAATCACTGTGTTGATATCCGACAACGAAATTTTCATCTCGTATAGTAACGAGAGATTCACAAGAAATAAAAAGTGCCCGTAAGCGAAGTGCATGCTACTTAGCCCTATTTAAAATTTTCAGATGATAATAATACATAATATTATATAATATTATTAAATGATATTATTATGCTATCTCATCATATGATATTTTGTTAAAAAATGTATGAAATAATATCTATAACATGATGATCTTATTAGTATGTAATGCATCATTTTTAAACATTTCGGAAAGATTACCACGTGATATATTCATTATTACCAGCCAATTTTAGAAAATTATCCAGTTTAATTTTTATTTGGTATCATTGAGAGGGTATCAGACGATTCAAATTTGCCGCCGAAATTCCTAACCTCAAATCTTTGACCGAGTTATGAATAATCGATTACAATTAACAAATAAACTGAATTATGAAAAACCAATACATCATTGCCCTTCCTTTTGTAGCATTCTACCACTTTGCTAAGTTTCAGGTAATAATATCATTGTATATATAAATGGCATTTGAACGAAATTTCGAATCACCTTTCGCAGATCCCTGTTTTATCATGAAATTTCGTTCAAATGCCATTGACACGAGCCGTAAAATATTTACTTGAAACTTCGCACAGTGGTAGATAATTATAAAACGAAGGGCGATTATCTCTTAGATTTTCATAATTCTGTTGATTTTTTTAATTATAGGCAAAAGTTTAGGATTCTTAGGTCGGTAAGGTAGGGAAAACTGACTTTGACACCCTCTTAAATTGCACATCTCTTTATTATTTTATTATTATACATTTCTGTACATTTCTGTACACTTATATACAAAAGTCTAATAAGTGTCAAGAATGTACAAAAATGTAAAGAAATATACATAAATGTATAGAATTGTACAAAGATGTTCGAAAATGTACAATTTCAACTTCCACCAGGGAATTTTTTATAATTTCCATTCTTGGCTGTATTTAAGTAATTTTTTTCTAGCAATTCATTACCTGTCATAATCTTGTTTCATTCTTAACAATTAATTATTTTCATCATTATTTTATAAATTGAGTTCGTTTCATCTTTTACTTGTTTATATTTTTATTTAAAATTTTTTTTTACTTGAATTTTTTACTAAAACTTTATAAGTTATTCAAAATTTTATTAGTTTAAAAGACAAAAATAGACATGATAGATAGTGATTCCACTACTGATAGCGAAGGTGAAAATGAAATTGTCCCTGAGTTCATAAGAACAGGAGCAAAAACAGTCGAAACAGGCTCAGAAGGGTCATTTTAATGAAACTGTAAAACTATATTTAATCAAATGTTTGCAAGCTCAGGTTTATAATTACATTAAAAAGACTCTTTTCACTCAGCGTTGACTTGATATCTGAATAAAACATGAGAATATTATATGTAGAATAAAACTATTTTTTGTCTGACAAATACTATACTGGCCAAAAAAGTAAATTAAACTCAAGTTATATATCATATTGAAATAGTTTATAAGTTTATTTTATATTAAGAATAAATTATCCTAGTGGATGTTAATTAGCATTGTTTATTTATTAAACCCACCTTACAACTTCAACAGAAATTTATAATTCTTTTAATTTTCAAGAAATTTTCTAGTCATTGGATCATAAAATTGAACTTTCTAATTAATCTCCAACCATTGATGAAACAATTTATTATTATTCAGGTATTTATTAGAAATACATCGTAGAATGAAAGTGATAAGTAATAACAAACTTAATTTCAAATTCAATCATTTCATGAATGTTAATAATAACCTCAAATTGAGTAACATCTGTTTTTATGATATTTATTATTAGTCTGCTTATTTACACATTCACAATGGTTGTAGTTATTTACGCGTGAGATTATTGTGAAAATAAATAACTTACAACATGGACGTCGTGCGATCCAACTGTACATCCGTGCACAAATTTTTTGACATCCTCAATTCCTGTCACATTGTGATAGCATATGATATCTGGAACTTCACAATCCATGATAATTGTTAATGTATTATAAAATACAATTACACTCAAACAATTTCAACGTTGACACGTGAGTTGTGGCGAAACAATATGCACTGGTAGAGACTATGGGTGTTTTAAGGACAATGTCAACAGAGTAACTCGTAAGGTAAACATAAAAGTCATCCACATTAACTTTAAAAAAATGTATATAAAAATGTCCTCGTTTCTTCTTGCTTTTAAACGTATTTAAGCAGTGTGTAAGATATTTCTTATTGTTCCTGAATAGAATTAAAAGTATAAGTACGAAAATTAAAATTAAAATATAAATATATATAAGGAAATACAAGATTTGTCATAGTAAGAAATCAATTAATATCAACGTATTCGATAGTTTACAAACGTATCTATGTGTGTACATACAGTACCGCCCACAAGTTCTTGAACGTTTTTTTTAACGAGTTCTACTTCGGATGATATTGTCTTGAATCTTTTCATATGGTTTTTGTACTTTTGTAACTATTTTTCGTACAATTTTTTATAGCTAACTCAACAGCCATGGACAGTTTCTTGTTCAAAATATTGGAATTCCAGATTTCTGATCTGAATTTGTTGAGAGAATATTCGTTGATAAGTTACAATAAAACTCTGCCCAAATTTACAAATTTCTGCGTACTTATTCTTAGAAATGTACCGGAAAACTAGAACTGCAATTAAATTTAAATGAAAATGTTTCTTGACAAACTTGGCCCGAATTTTTTCAAACTAAGCATAAATCTATCATCCCGGGAAATGAAATACATTAAAATTCGTGCCGAACCATGAGAATCTGTGCCACTTTGTAAGAATTCGTGGTGTTCCGTAAAATTCGACCAACAATTTTGCATAATTCGGCACGAATTCTCACATATAGGCACAAATGTTCACAAATCCATTGTGAATTTTCGTGCCAGATGTTATAAAATAAAAACTAGGGGCCTGCGGCGGCTCAGTCGGTAGAGTGTCGGATTCCCACGCCGGTGACCCGGGTTCGAATCCTAGTCTCTGCCGATTGATACAAGCACCACTGTAAAAATTACATGTGCTTTGTTTACAAACACACCGCAGACCCCCGTCGTCGATTAGCACCACATAGGAGCACAAACATGGCGACGTTAAATAAAAAAAAAAAAAAAAAAACTACCTGGAATGATTCATCAGAGTTTTTCACAATACTACAAAATTTCGAACGATATTCAGCACGAAATTTCACTATTCTGCACGAATATTCACAAATCTCATTCCACATGACTGTTGAATTGTGATTTTTCGTGCCGGAGCGTGAAATTAAAAATTTTCTAATTTAATCAGCACATTTCAGAACAGTTCAGCACGATTTTGAACAATTCGGCAGGAATATTCACAATTTTTCACGATTTTTCACAATTATATTTTTCACGTTTGGAACTTTCATTCTCTATGATCAATGCCGAAAGATAATAGTGAAGTGAGCATTTTAGAATTGGTGCGTTTCAAAATACTCACAGTTGTGCACAATTTCTCACGAATTTTTTTTCGAGATACATGCCGGAAGAACTCGAGCTTTATGGAATAGTTTCATTTTTTTCAAAATCGTTATTTTCATGCAGAATTGTGAGAAATTGTGTGAAATTGTGCTGCTTGATATTCAAAACAAATTCTCACAGTCCGGCACGATTTCTCACGATTTTTCACAATTTCTTCCCGAGCTACACGCTAGAAGAACTCTTTTTAAAATTGTGCCATCTCGTTTAAAATCATTCGTTTTCATGCGAAATAATGAGATTTCGAATGAAAATTTGGACTGGAAATGGAGTTTTTTATTTTTGGAAATTATCTTTATTTAAGTCAAGTGCTTTTATAACTACCCTGTTGAAAGTAGCCAGCTGGATTCGCTTTGTGAAATTTTGTGTTATAGCTCTTATTCAGTGCATAAAAAATACCTAGTAGTAATGAAATAGAAAATCGTGAAATAGTAAATTATGCAACTGATACGTTGTGCTCGCAATCGTGGGAGTTCAAGGGCCGAACGGAGCTCGATTGATAACATTGAGTGTCGAATTCGATATAAATTGAAACAGAATATAATAATTTAGTTGCTCTTTCCGTTTCTAACAATTCGCAGGTTGGTATCGCCTAGGCGCGGACACGCTTCCTGCGGGCACGCGTTTGCGGGCACACAAGAGAAGAGCGCGGAGTGTTTTCGCTCGCGGACGTGAGTATTTTGTAAACGATTGTCTTCGAGCATTTGGCTGCTTGTGATATTTTTCGTAAAAGTGAAAATGAAGGGCCTTTTCGAGTAGCGGTTGGGTCTACTGGTGTCTAAAAAAAGTTCCTTTCATTTATTTTGTAAAACTTTGCAATTGCAACGAACAAATCGAAGATATAAATTATTGTTTAGATCAACATACTTTTATGATTAATAAATTATTAGTTTGAAGTTACGGTGTTGTATTTTATGAAACAAATGATAAACATTCTCAAGAATACTGTTTATTCGTTTTTTTGTTAATAAAAGCCAATTGAATCACTACTACCATAATTTTTGCTTTATTTTTTACATTCTGTAATAATTAATTTATCTCCATCTACTTAAGTTCATCAATCAGATTAAGTGTGTTGTTGTAACCATTATCTATGTATGCTCCATTGATTAAGTTAGAACCATCATTTGAATTATGCGAGAATGATCATCATACAACGAATGTTTTTCCATTGTACAGCCGACATATATGTACTCGCATTCTCTGTATCAGGCTTATAAGTAATAAGTACTTAATCATAGAGAAAAAACAAGAAACATCAAAGCTTCCGAACATGAACAAATAAGAAGAACGTTAACTTCATGTAGAAACTCGGGCTTGAATTTAGTATTTAGACTCGTTATATTTAGTATGCAGAGCATTTTTTCACGAGAGTAAAACAAAGTGCAATAATTACAGATTGATTTCTTTGGTGATTTCAACGAAGGATTCTTTGTATGTAAAAGCTAGAAATTTTTGTACTAATAAAAGATATGTTGTATGAGATCGTGTGTGAGCGATAGTTACAACGAATGTTAACCGAGTATTTAAAATACCACGAGTCACGAGTATAAACATCATTACTAGCGACTTTTTTGGATGAACTTAATCATTATCGATATACAATTAATATATATTTTCGTTGTTTTTCATCGTGTCGTTCAGTATTAAAATACTTTTTCACATATTGATTACCAGTGGGAGATTGTGACCATTTGTTGTAATCAATGACTTAAAGCTCGTAGTACATACATTAAGTTCATTGAACGTGAAAGTTTTTCATGTTATGTATTTTTATTGACATCTCATTTAACGAAGAGAAAATGATCAAAAAAGATTATACTCTTGATTTGCATTTGTGTTAGGATTAAAATAAAAAGAAGTGAATGCCGCCTCTTATCCTATCATTGCTAGTATGCATTTTCCGTATTTTCGAAAAGAAAGAAACTGCCTTAGCGGAAACCGTGTCGATTAATGTGTACGCTGTAATCGTGAAAGTATTCATTTTATTATTTAAAGTTTTCGAATACGAAGGTAATGATTTGAATTATGTTTCGTTCGTATATAAGTCTTTAGCTGATTCGCTTCGTAATCAGATTGAACTATTACTCAATGACAAGCTCATTAAAGCTTGCATGTTATTAATATTCATAATTCAGTTACAGATAGGAAGAGATTGTGTCATTTTCTATAGTCATTTTCTATATTATTGGTATTACTTCTTCTATTCTATATTATATGGAATGGAAATGGAGTTTTTTATTTTTGGAAATTATCTTTATTTAAGTCAAGTGTTTTTATAACTACCCTGTTGAAAGTAGCCAGCTGGATTCGCTTTGTGAAATTTTGTGTTATAGCTCTTATTCAGTGCATAAAAAATACCTAGTAGTAATGAAATAGAAAATCGTGAAATAGTAAATTATGCAACTGATACGTTGAGCTCGCAATCGTGGGAGTTCACGGGCCGAACGGAGCTCGATTGATAACATTGAGTGTCGAATTCGATATAAATTGAAACAGAATATAATAATTTGGTTACTCTTTCCGTTTCTAACAATTCGTGAGAGTTCGCTTCGGTTGCGGACACCGACAAGAAGAGCGCAGGTTGGTATCGCCTAGGCGCGGACACGCTTCCTGCGGGCACGCGTTTTGCGGGCACGCGTTTGCGGGCACACAAGAGAAGAGCCCGGAGTGTTTTCGCTCTCGGACGTGAGTATTTTGTAAACGAGTGTCTTCGAGCATTTGGCTGCTTGTGACATTTTTCGTAAAAGTGAAAATGAAGGGCCTTTTCGAGTAGCGGCTGGGTCTACTGGTGTCTAAAAAAAAGATCCATTCATTTATTTTGTAAAACTTTGCAATTGCGACGAACAAATCCAAGATATAAATTATTGTTTAGATCAACATGTAAGCTTTGTCATTGAAATGATATATTGTTTACCAAATGATTATTTACAAGGAAGAATAAAAGACATGTACTTTTGTATACTTTCGTATACTTTTACTTACTTCTATATACTTTTTTATGATTTTTCATTTTAGATACTTGATAGAGTGAAACTTCGTCGTATACGTTCATAGATGTTTCCATGCATGAAGCTGTAACATGATTTTCGAGAAAAATCATGAAAGTATAAAAAAAGTTCATAAAAGTATGTAGAAGTATACGAACGTATAAGTTCTACAACATTATGACAGTGGATTCTTCTGAACCTTTTCACATAATTTTCAAATTCAGAATATGATAGAATCACTGTAAATAATACCTTTAAAATGTCATTACGAACATGTCGGATGAATGAGTGAAAACCGCAGCTACTAATTATAATGCTTCCTGTTATAATTTACAAGTATGCAGTTTCTAATCGACATCTTACTTAGGTCTTTAATAGGATCCAAAATAATATTACCATCACAGTCATTTTCTATATTATTTGTATTATACTTCTCCTATCCTATATTATATGTGATGTTCTTTATAATAGTTTATGAATGTCGGATTTGAGGCTAAAAATAATTATTATCAAATATTTCATTCAGAAAGAACTGGGTGAAGGATGGCTTCTGAGAAATATCTCTTAAGAGATAAATTCTTCGAGAGAAAATGCCTAATAGAAATGAAATAGAAAATCGTGAAATAGTAAATTATGCAACTGATGCGTAATGCGTTTGACCTCGCAATCGTGGGAGTTCACGGGCCGAACTGAGCTCAATTGATAACATTGAGTGTCGAATTCGATATAAATTGAAACAGAATATAATAATTTAGTTGCTCTTTCCGTTTCGAACTATCGCCTAGGCACGGGCACGCTGCCTTGCGGGCACGCTGCCTGCGGACACACAAGAAAATATATCCGAGTACATTACTCGGAGTATATAAATACGATCTAATAACCCATCTGAATACGAGGCTAAGTTGAGATCAACTGCTCTGCCGTCTGCTACGAAGCGCTTTTGTAACTGGAAAAATTGCGATGCTTTCTGATTATGCTCCTGGCGCCACCTCTTGGCGAACGGCATGAAAAATATTGTTCCGCATTCCGCCAGTTCCGAGCTCTTAGATTAGCCGTGGTTTACCTTCGGTTGAGCCTTGCATACTCTAAGGTCGACCTTGGATAGTTCTATGGTCGACCTAAGATCGATGTGAGATCGATCTAAGCTCGGGCTAGGGTCGATCCAAGGTCACCTGAGGGTGATTCGAAATCAGCCAGGGTAAAGACTACGGTCAGTCTAGTTAATCCGAGGCTTAACCGTGGCATAAATTAGCATCGGCCGAAGCTCGATTTAGTTGTGGTTAGTTGTACAGTTAATCAGGTAAGTTTGTTCTTAGTTGACACAACCTAACCTACACTTGTGCAATTTCACTCAAGGTCACTCGGGGAGAATCGAAAGTCGCACGGGCTGAGCTCGGATTTAAGATGCTCTGTGACGGTGAGGCATCAGGCTATGAGCTAGATGAAAGATAACAGCTATAATAGGTATGTTAGAATTCACCTTCTCATATTTACAATCGTAAAGTTACTAACAAACTATTCCTGCGCTTAGTAATTTCTGAAAAATCATCGTTCTCGGAGGTTAGACAGCCCTCACCCTGATCTCATATATCTATTAGTTTTATCAACTAACTTAAATATTATCTCATATTGCGGAATTTCGGTGGTTCTACGACGACGATTGAACGAGATAAAAAGTTTGGCATCTCAATCATAACGTATGCTCCCTGCTCACCACGAGATAACTCGTAGATAGTGTTTCGCATGCTAATTTATTCTCGGTTCATTATTTGAAACCGATAAAGATTGATTTGTGTAATGAGCGCAGGAAAAATTTCGATGTGGAATGTTCTGAGCAAGGATTTTTATGCTACAACTTGTAGTGGGTAAATAACTCCTAGCAGTGTCTTTGTCTCTCAGAAGAGACGACATACATATTATATTAGCATCAACAACTAATGGGCTTTTGCTTATTTTCTCGTCACTCATCAAGATGGGACTGATCAACATTGTCTCAAATGCTATCCAGTGCGTCTAAAACAAAATTCTCCATGAGCTCTGAGATAAACGCGTGAAGACTCGGCTGATAAATAAAGTTTGAATCGTATACGAAGGATTCAACGTGTTGAGCCACACTCTACGTTTGTAGACAGACGTCTGTATATGTTGATTCCGCGTATCATCTGACTTTCGAAGTTACAAAAACGGCCGTTGAAATATGTTACCGTCCCGATTCTACGCGAACTTCTACAATGTCGTTACGTCATTATGATCTTTCGTGATACTGCTACGGAATGCACCTCCACGTAGTTCTGATGCGCTATCCAAAAAATGCTAATTATTACCATTCAATCATGTCGCTAAAGTTTTGAACGAAATAAAACTTCGATCCAGAGTGTAAGCTCAAGAGTAACTTTATTCAGTCGAGAGTCATCTTGCAACTTTTCCCACAATCTGAGCGCTATGACTGCAGATCCGCGTATCAGCAGACATTGAAATATATTGAATGCCTACATTTGCAAGGTATACGACTAGCATTTCGAATTCCGACTCGATCTTATCCGAATCATACCAATGTTCTGATTTTTTACTTCAATCGAAAACTGGCTACTACAGCAAAATCTTGATACTGTGAACGCACCCTCTGGCGGGAGTAGGCGTGTTCTCTCTGCTCTTTCTTTTTTCTCTCTTACTCTGCCTTGCTATTCGATCGGGAGTGAGAATTAAAACGGAATTCACAAGATTTCTTAAGATTCCTTCAATTATATTGTCGTAATTTTTTCAACTCTACAATCAAATATCGTATTATCACTTTTTCAACAAGAGTTCATTATGAGTGCTTCCACAATTCAAGTGACTCTTATAAATTCGAAAATTTTAGCATTAATCAGTTAGAAGAATCTACGACGATATAAGAATTGTTGTGTTTCTGGCGGTTTGAGTATAATAAGTAGGCTTCTTCGACGTGCCAGCAGTATCCGGCCATTGACCTTTGACTCGGTGCATTTCTCACCAGGGGGGATTTTTCCTGGGTTTTTGGATTCTAAGCGGCGTCCAGATTGTTGGAAAACTAAAGGGAAGTAAATATTCTTTTTAACTACCATTTACATATTTTGCTTTCTTGTTTCTCTTATGATGTTTGGAATTTTCTGTGCTAAAATTTTCATATTCTTCGTATAATTTTATTATTCTTTTCTGTAAATGAAAAAATTAAAAAATGTTCAACTGAGTCATTGGATGATATATATCGTTTGCTATCTTATTGTCAAGGATTTTGAATAATCTTATATAGTACTTCATTAACAAGAAATTTCATGAATATCGCATTGATTCGCGCGTTAATCGGCTGGACTTTTATTTGTTAGTCGAGCGTTGTATGATAAATTTGCGCACGTAAGGAGTTTGGAGTGAGTGAGTCGACTGAATGTTGAAGTACACTTAATTTTATAACAATAATAATAATAATAATAGCATTTATTGCACGTCGATAATTCGACTTTAACAAATTAATAATAATGCTTGATTATGTGTGTATGTGTGTGTAAAAGTAAAAGATAAATTTAGTTTCGAAAAGGCCGACACGTGGTTACAATTTTAGTGTTGCGCGCACGGTCGTGAAGGTGCTCTAGGTAGAGCCGCGAGTAGAGCGGAAGAGAGTGAAAACCGGGCGAGCAAGGAGTTTTGCTCTCCTTGCGCCTCCTCAAAAGTGGAGGAAAAAATTACGCGGAAGGGAGACGTCGGACTCGACGCTATACGCCTTGCGAATAGGCCTCCCGCAGAGATGTCACGCGTCGGACAAGTGACTCGCGGGGCGCTCCAACAGCCGCTTAGCGCGAGGATTTAAACCTCAGCCGCAACACGCATATATGTTTATTTTGTGTATTTCTCATTTTATTTACGCATTAGTGTGTAAAATCCGGAGAACTTTCGTACCTTATAAATAAGACTCTAGGTTTGTTTTGACCGAATGTCCCCGTTACAATCTTTGATCAAATATTGTTTTGATTCTTATACGTGAACGATAACGCTGTTATTTATTTTTCCAGTTAATCTCTCTTTTGTATACAGTTTTGATATTCAAAATTTCCGCTTAGTCTTTCTAAATCTATTTTGTAACATTTGAAGTTTACGATTAATCCTTTACAATAGTTGAATTCATAAATGTTATTTTCCGGATTAAAATCGAGATTCATGACGTATGATATTGTCGGAAATTATCCAAGATCTGGCGTATTGAGTTCTATTTATCCAGCAATATTTTTATTGTAATACCGCAACTTGTTGCCAGATTACGCCACGTTTTAGAGATTCCCGAGATTACCTCTTCTCACTCTCCTGTCCTACCGCTCTCGCGCTGCTCTCTGCTTCATTAGTTTAGCGCAAGTAATTTTGATGGGTAGGGATTATATATGTTTATACAATTTTTGAAATATAAAACATAAGCTGTTATAAGAAGGGTGGGACTATATATCTTCGAACAAGTTATTCATATAATTATGATTGAACTTCACTAGAAGTTCGTTTAATCATCAATTATATTTCATTGTACTTGTTCGAAGATATAATGATCTGTAGATATTTAGACAAGCGAAGACCAATTTTTTGGTATTTTATTAGTTTTATTTACAGAAAGTACAAAATTTACAAGAACTTATTTTTAATTTTGTACATAATCTCATAATTGTACTAACTACTTTGGTCTTTTTATTTTGGTAAAAATAGTAAAAAATTTATTAAATAATATTAATTATTATAGTTAAGTGAGAACAGACTCCGCAAAGTTATTGTCTGGAGGCTTAATTGGTCTATTATAAAATCTAGCGAAAATCTCAATTTTATCGATTTTCATCATCTCTTTTTTCATATTCAATTCGAGTTTGGAGATGTCATATTATATTGTCTGAAATCTTCCATATGCTGGCGTACTTATTTGGCTTTCATTTTTAACAGTATAAATATTTGTAGCACTGCGTGATCTAAACTCGCACTTAGCCCACGCTTATCCGTGAGCTACGTAGCTCATTATTTCACCGTGTAATAATGAATTTACTTAAGTCATGGGCTCGTAATTATTGATAATTAATGACAAAAATCACTCTATAGCGTATTGTTACATATAAGAATAGAAAGAAGAAGAAGTAAACCCCTGTATATACCGTCGAAATATACCAGAAAATAATGTTGATCGAGTAAAATATGTTTCTGAATTTGAGGTTAGTTTCACTTGACATTAGAGCGGCAGAGCGCATTTTTTTGAATATTCAATTAAATTTTGTTATCTTTTTATGTAAATATTCGTTGTAAATATAGTTGAATTTTTTCTGTTTTTTTCTGAATAACAAATAATTGTAAATGATGAGAGATAAGATTAAAAGGGATACATATAATAATAATAGTAAACAAAAACAATATAATTCAAATTTTCAAATCAAATAAACTATTTATTAAATATTACAACTGTAAATATACTATTTTAAATAATCACCATAACTATAATAATAGACTATAAAAAACTTTTCATTTCACTAATCTGTTTGAACAGCTTTATTTTTCACTTCACTCTAATGAAATTCAAAGGAACTTTAAAAAAACTTTTGAAAAATTTACAATGGATGAAAAAACTGGAAAAAATATGAAAAAAATTGAAAAAAACTATGAGAATCTGAGTATATATTCAAACACGAATGGAAAACGAATCAAGCACAAGATGTAGTATACACAACGCAGTCAAAATTTTTGCGGAATATTACACCGCTGAGCTTGCACAACAATCGAGACCTACGCTGAGCATGGTAAATATACCGGTCAAGCGGTAAAATGACAAGAGATCGTCATTCTACTCACGGTACAATTACACCGCTGAGCATGGGAAAAATAATACGCAGTGTAAAAGAGCATATGTTAAGATTTGAAATGTTTACGCTTTTCGTTCGTTTGAATAAGTAAATATTGCATTTACATACATTAGATTTCAATCGGCGGGTTTATATCACACGTGCTATAAAATAGTATCCGATACTCGTGTTCTAAGTAAAAGCTCATTATTTCACGGCGTGTATAGCGCCCTCGCTCCGCTCGGGCGCTAACTACACGCCGTGAAATAATGGCCTACTTAGATCACTCATACGTAATATACTATTATACTCTCAATATTTCGAATTCCTTTTATTGATAAATTCCCAGGGGTTGGATTATAATCAACAATTTTTATTCAGAAAGATTCATATACTAAAGTTTGGTTTTTGTATCCTCCAAGAAATCCTCCTTATCATACATAGATAACTTTGCTCCCTCGGCATATGCACTGCTTAGATTCATCGAGCAGATCTTGTGTCTTCTGGAGAGCCCAAGCAGAGCTCGCTTTTCTGTTGATAACAATAGATTTTTTCAATAGTTTCTAATCAATTTTCTAAGTTTTTTTTAAATTTGAACAATTCATTAAGTCTTTATAGACTAAATCACAAAACAGGTTTCTGCACGATAAGACCAAGAATGGTAATGGGGACATATCGAACAGGCATTTTATACAATAGTTCGATTACCTGGACTGAATAAAAAAAAGCGCAGCACTTATGTGGACAGTCCCTTATGTAGACAATCCTCCAGGAGCTTACGATTAAACTATAATAGCAACGCAAAAATCCTATGTAAATTTCACCTGCGGGCGAAATTTTAAGGCTCTCAATGAGTAGTGAAGTGATTCGCTATATTATAATATCTGGGTATACTATACATTTAATCATTTACTCTTACAGACCGGGGGCTAGTGACAGAAACTTTAGAATGATTAGTTAGTGTATCCCAATTTAAGGGCTAATTATTATAGGTTTTTAACGAATTATAAGCATATAATTAGAGTGCGTTGGCGTACAGCCACGTTGTAAATTAAATTTTGTTTTCTAACGAAAACTAATGATTACGAATGATTCGTTAGCGTATGCAGAGTGGTTTTTGTGAATCTCTGAACAAAAATAATCCTGCGGAAGCTAATCGGCATACGGTATCCACGTGTAGGAGGGCCTGAAGTAATGAATTTAAATTGGGGAAAAAATAGATGTGTAAGAACAATAAGTTCGCGAATGTTATTCAACAGAATCATTATTATTGTTATGTAAATCATGAATAACTACTTGGTATACGATTACGGCGTATTTTTCAAAACTGTATTATCTTTTTAATAATACGGAATGATTAGTTTGCACTTGAAATACAATTGTAAATAAAGTTTACAAGATTAAATATTAATATAATAATTGGTATACATTTCTGGTGTGTTGAGCTTTATAAAAATACAATTTGAAAATTGCAAAAATTTAAACAATTTTTGAACAATTAATTATAATAATAATTATATAATAATTAATTATAATTTTGTTTTTCATGAAATTGACAATAATAAATGATGCTTTGAGGATTAGCATACAAATCTAGCGTGTACAAGACTATATACAACAATAACAACATTGTAAAGAATTCTAATATTGTTAAATGATAGATTCGCGTATGCCATGTGTATTAGTAATAGATAAGGTGCCAAAATAGTAGTATATTCACTGGCATACTTAAATGAGGTGTGCTCACAATTTATTCCTAAAATCTTAAAATTAATGCCAAAGTCGCATTGATGCATATTGCACATTATGATCAATTAATTAGTATATACCATTTTATTTTCATGAAATTGATGATGAGTAATGATTTGAGAATTGGCATACGAATCCAGCGTGTACAAGATTATATACGACATTAACAATATTCCAAAAAATTCTATTATTGTTATATGGTACATTTGAATATACCTTTTGTGTTATATATAATTATATGATAATTGTATATTCTTATACATAAATTAATAATTAAATAAAATTATAATAAATTTAAAAAAAAATTTCAAAAATTTGGCCTACATTGGGTTGAACCCAAAGTATTTCAATAAGTTACAGAATAACTGTAACTTGTTTACTGACAAAACATTATTTGCAATAACTTATGGATAATAGTAGAAAACTCGATCAAGTCGTGTCCCCGTTATTTTACACAAAATTAAAACGATATATCGGTCTAACTTAAAATCAGATATATTAGATATAACATGTAGAACCGCAAAGTTTCAATATTAATGATTGATTTGATTTCGAATTAAAAATCAAAAACACCATGAAATGTCATGTATATCCCGTGTCCCCATCCAATTTTCTCTGATATTATTTTTAAATTTTATTACGAGATGATGTTTCAAGAGAAAAGCAGACAGCAGATTTCTTAAACTTATTTTCAGCTATCAAATAGATTAATTGAAGGCATCGATTCTAAAACGTCCTTAGCGCTCGGCTCGGGTTGCCGCTATATACAAATTGACGTCATGGTGACCAATTTTTAAATTTGCGGAAATGAATTTTTAAAAATAGCATCGTATAGAGGATAAAAAATGGTAACATTTTATATATATACTTTGTTTGTACAATGTTTAGTATTTGAAAAAAGAAAAATAAAAACGGCAAAATTTTAAATCTTATTTGCACCACGTTTTTTAAACTTAACTCGCTGCAGCTCCGACAAATATGAACGGATCTTGCTCATTTTTTGAATAATCTCGTAAAATAGTTTAGCGCTGCTGATAAACTCATAGATAGTTAAATATTAAATATTTTTCTTTCAACAATTTAATTGCAAACCAGTGAGTTACCTTTTATATGGTTAAGTATATTCAACGAAAAAAGTATCGAGGGAAGTTTAAGACTCAGTGAACTTTCAACGAGACATTTGTTTGCTAACATTTGAAGAAGTTTCTCAGAAAATTACAGATCAATTGGATGAAAAGTGGCAAAGATAGAGCGATTTTGCCAAACTTGCACGCTCCGCGCGAACATTAGCGGGTCTGCGCGATACATGACGCTCGCAGCGTATGTCAGTCATATAATGCCGTTTACTTGAAGATTTGCTGTCCTTTTTTTTTAAAAATACATACTTAATCAAATCATACTATTTAATACTGTCGATTTATAGTGTAAAAGTTAAGAAAAATAAGTATCTGATGAAACAATAAGAAATTAAATAAACAAAGCAAAGGCAAATTTTTTTTTTTTTTTATTTATTGAAGCATTTTGAAACCTTTACAGTGCGAGGTTTATTTCTGCTTCACGGTAGCAGATTACAGTTGTTATTACATTATTATACAATTATTACATTAGTATACAATTATTACATTATTATACAATTATTACATTAGTATACAATTATTACATTATTATACAATTATTACATTATTATACAATTATTACATTATTATACAATTATTACATTATTATACAATTATTACATTATTATACAATTATTACATTATTATACAATTATTACATTATTATACAATTATTACATTATTATACAATTATTACATTATTATACAATTATTACATTATTATACAATTATTACATTATTATACAATTATTACATTATTATACAATTATTACATTATTATACAATTATTACATTATTATACAATTATTACATTATTATACAATTATTACATTATTATACAATTATTACATTATTATACAATTATTACATTATTATACAATTATTACATTATTATACAATTATTACATTATTATACAATTATTACATTATTATACAATTATTACATTATTATACAATTATTACATTATTATACAATTATTACATTATTATACAATTATTACATTATTATACAATTATTACATTATTATACGCTTAAGTTACATTATTATACGCTTAAGTTACATTTTTTAAGATACTTTATCATGAGTTTACACGCAGGTATATTTGGTTCCGTAATCATAGTATCTACAGTGAGTGGAGGGTGCAAGTTAAGTTTACGGAGCTCATGAATAAATTTCTCTCTCTCTTTAATATAGAGAGTACAATGCCACAGTATATGATTTATATTTTGATTCGCTTTTTCACACTTACATAGAGGAGAATTAACTACATTTATGCGATATAACGATTCGTTAAGACTATAATGATTTGCCCTGCATCGATTAACTGTGACTATACATTCTCTAATAAGGTTTTTGTTATGGTACCATGGTTTATTTTTGTTTGAGTAGAAAGTTTGAAAATATTTAATGCCTTTAGTTAATGCTTCATTTTGTATTATTAAGTTAGTTGTTATTTGAGCGTTTTTCTTAAAGATTTCAAAATAGTCTGTGGGAGGAATCTGGATTACGTTACAAGTGCCTATATTGGTAGCCTCTTTTGCTAGTGAATCGACGTGTTCATTTCCTGCGATTCCTATGTGTGATGGAATCCAGTAAAATTTTATTTTTCTATTGGGATGTGTGAGAGTGAATTCTATGTATTTTTTCTTAATTTCAAAAATTATGTGATTAGTTGTAGTGCTTATTTTAGTGCTTTGAAGGGTTTGTAGAACGCTAAGTGAATCGCAAAAAATGAACACGTCGTTATCAGAGTGCTGTAGAGCGAGATCAACTGCATATTGTAATGCGATGCATTCAGCAGTATATACTGATGCATTTGAATTTAGACTTTTTTTAACTATTTCTTTTGTTTGAGAGATGTAACAGGATGCGCCTACATGAGGTTTGCCTTTTTCTTTGCTACCATCAGTATATATTGCTATTGCTTTATTCTTTTCTACTAGCTGATCTATAATGAGATTAGGATTTAGACTGTTTTTTATTTGTTTGGCTAAATTTGTATCTATAGGTATAGAGGAAGTAATGATATCATATTCAAAATCATATATAGGAAGGCTGTTCTGTGTAAACGTGTAACATTCTATAAGTTCTTTAACGTATAAAACGCTTTCAACTAAGAGTCGTTTTCTTTTTCTTTTCGTTTGGTGAATATCATAAGTGAAGTAAGAATATAACATAGATTTTCTATTGGATAGAACATTAGTAATATAACGATGGGCTAGAAGTTTTGCTCGCTCAATTAAGAGCGGCAGCTTTGATTCAGCTAGGAGTATATTGGTAGGAGTGGATTTTCTATAACCTAAGGCGAGTCTAATTGCTTGAAACTGTATCTTTTCAATTTTGTTTCTGGTGTCTTTTCTTGTAGGAAAGTATACATAGCTGCCATACTCTATAATTGAGCGAACATAACTTTTATAAAATGTAATTAATGTTTGAAGATTTGCTCCCCACCATGTACCTCGTAGGAATTTGATTATGTTCATGGTTCTATTGCATTTTGTGATAACATTATTAATATGTTGATTAAAATTGAGTTTGTAATCATAAGTTAATCCCAGAAAGCGTACTGTCTCACTTGATTTTATTACTGTATTATTGATTTGTATTTCTGTTGAACCAGGTAAAATATTATTGTTATTAAAATGTAGAAGAACTGTTTTTTTCTGTGGCTATTTCTAGGCCTAAGTAGTATAGATTTTTAATTATTACTTTTATGGCTTTTTCTATATTTTCTTTGCATTCACTTAATGGAACAATTGTAGAGTAGATAGCTATATCGTCTGCAAATTGTGAGACAGTTACGCTTCTGGGAAGACTTTTTGTTATTTCTGATACGTAAATAATATACAAGAGTGGACTCAAGACTCCACCTTGTAGCACTCCTTTATATGCTTTAAGTCTTTCATATCCATTTACACTGGAGTTAATATACCTATCGTGCGTTAAAAACTTAATAAATTTGATTATTTGAGGAGAGCATCCTATTTTAGACAAGGTTTCCAATAATATGTCACTGTTAACATGATTAAATGCGTCTTCTACGTCTAGAAAGACGGCAATTGTGTCATGTTTTTTCTTTAATGATTCGTCAACTTGAAGAGTTAAATTGGAAACATTGTCTAAACATGACCTTCCTTTGCGGAAGCCTGACTGAGTACTTGGTAACAGATTATTGCTCTCTACCCAGTATTGTAACCGATTTTTTATAAGAGTTTCGTAAAGTTTGCACAGGCATGAAGTTAGTGAAATTGGTCGCATTTTCTTACCGTTGGGTGTAGGTATTAAATGAATGTATGATTCTTTCCAGCTAGATGGAAAGGAGCTATTAATGTGCATTTCATTGTATATATCTAGTAAAAGTAATCTGAATTTAATTGGAAGCTGGTGAAGTATTTCATAATCAATACCATCCATACCTGGAGATGATTTCTTTTTACAGTGATTGAAAGCTATGTTAAATTCCGCAAAGTTAAAATGTTTATCAAAAAATTCATTTGTTTGAATAGTTGGTAACCAAAAGGGATCAGTGACGGCCCATGGTGGACTAATTTTATTTAAACATTCTTTTTTTTGTTGCTCTATATTGACATTTATATTTAGGTTATTGTTATGTTTTACTTTGGCCCATTTGTTTTTAAAAATTTTACACTTGTCCCATACATAAGTTGGATCGGTGCGTAAATTAATGCTCTGTGCAAACTTTTTAAAACTTTCGATTTTTTTAAATTTAAATGTTTTTATGGCTATTGCACAATATTTATTGTATTCTATTAAGTCTTTTAATTCTCCTGTGAAACGCCATTTTTTGAAAGCAGCACGTCTAAGTCTTTTAATTTTTTCACATTCTGCATTCAACCAGGAAACTGGGTTTGATTTTTTAAAGATTTTATTTATGTTCTTTTTCGGCGTCGATTTCTTGACAGTCTCACTAACGATTTTCACAAAAAAGTCGTATTTCCGAGTAGGTGAGAGTTCTTCATAGTTTTTGGTGAGAAAGATGTCGTATTTTTCTTCTAAGTTTTTTTCAAACTTGTTCCAATCAGTCTTTTTAGAGGTGATTTTAAATGTTTTTTTACTGTACGCATTTTTCTTTACATCAATAGTGAGGAAGATTGGAAAGTGGTTTGAGCCGAAGGTTTCGTCACAAATTTGAAGTTGTATGCTATCAGCGATGGCCATAGTGGATGCAACTAGATCAATGTTAGAGGTGTTGCCGTTGCGACTGTTAATGTGTGTAATTGAGTTTGTGTTGTGTAGATATAGATTTTTTAAATCAATTGTGTAGTGAAGTCTTTCTCCATTTGTGTCTGTTTATTTCCATTCCATTTTGTGTTATGTGCGTTGAAATCTCCAAGGAGTAAAGAGTTGACATTGCTATCTGTAGCATTTCCTATTATGTTCCATTCTTCTTGTATAAGAATATAACCCGGGATTCTATAGCAGGTGATAAAGTCTATTTTAGGTTCGAAATTTGTGATACGTATGCTGAAAAGTTCTATTTTTTCTGTTATTACCGTTGATTCTTGAATTATTTCGTGGTTAAGAGAATTTTTTATTAAATACAGGATGCCTCCACCGCATGTGTGTGTTCTATTTAACGTGATTGTTTTAAAACCTGTTATTTCAAATTTATCATTGTCATCATTTGTTAGCCATGATTCTACACAAACAAACAGGTCGTAATCGACTAATATTTTTGACAATTCTGTTTTGCGTAGTTTTACGCTGCGCGCATTCCAATACATTATTCTAAGTTGCTTGTTATGTATATTAGCCATTTTCTTCATTTTATTAAGTTTATGCTGCGGTGGAATCACCCGCTGAACTGTCACTAGCAAACATTGGTTCGACATGCTTTTTATTTTTTAATGCTTTAAGAATGTGAGTGAACCTTCTTTTGATATACTTGTTATTAATGTTGTGATGATAGTCACTGAGCATAATGAGAAGTTTGTCTGTTTGATCAGTGTATGTGTGTGCTATTTCAGCGATGTTACTTGCTCCGTAAGTTTTAGAGATAAATTCGCAGAGAGATTCAAACGTAATCGGGTACGAGTTTCTGTTTTCATTTTTGTCTGAGTTGATATATGTAAGCGCAGCCTTACTTTTCTCTTGAATTTCTTCTGCTGAGTGTTCGACATGTACCTTTATTACTTTCTTTGAGCCTCTGAGCTTATTTATAAGAAATTTCCCGTAGAATAAGCTCCCGTAATCCGTTTTAAGATATCATAATTCCTTTTAAAGTTACAATATAAATACTGAGACAGCTTTTTTGCCGATTTTGCGTAAATTCGGTATTTTATCAATTATTATTTATTTTATTATTATTTATAACTAAATGTTTGATTGATTATTTTATTTAGTTATAAAGCAATAAAATATAATATAATAAGATCCATGCTTGTATATTCAAATATTTGCGCGTTGTTATATGTAATATTGGCGCATGTGCGAATTACGAGTAACGTGACATGTCATTACGTCACAAGATAAAGGTCGATAAATCAGATCGAATTTTTTACTAACCTTACCCGTACATTTTTGCTACTTTTGACAGTTGGCTTTTATGTTTACAAACCACCTGTTAGTAAACACAGCTAATATTTTTATTGTACTGAACTTATACAGTGTTTTAATTGCATTTGACAATTTGTTAATGTGTGTAAATCAGTGTAGTGAATATGTCTTCTAAAAGAGATAAAAAAGGAAGATTCACAAAAGAAGCCAAGACTATCCACCAGCTCAGCGAGGAAACTCCAAAACACAGCTAGTGCTAGAGACACCAGTGATACAACAAACAGAATCATTGACACTTCAATTTTATTTTCTAAACTTAGAAGTGTTCTGTGTTGTAAACGGTGCCATGGCAGTGTTCAATTAAGTGAATCTGGTGTGCAGGGTCTTCAAAATAGATATT
This sequence comes from Gastracanthus pulcherrimus, assembly GCA_949152435.1. Classification (NCBI taxonomy): domain Eukaryota; kingdom Metazoa; phylum Arthropoda; class Insecta; order Hymenoptera; family Pteromalidae; genus Gastracanthus; species Gastracanthus pulcherrimus. The sequence goes on along the minus strand of OX424572.1, from coordinate 173,055,806 downwards.
GTATTTGGTTTCAAGATAGATATTGTGTGCTCAAAGTGTGGTGAAATAGCAGCGATCAACTCCAGCAACAAAGTAGGAGCCAAAGGAAATGCATATGAAGTGAACAGAAGATCTGTGCTGTCTGCTCGTGCACTTGGACGTGGACACGCTGGCTTTTCAACTTTTTGTGGGATTATGAACCTATGCAAGCCAGTTGCCCAATCGGCTTTTGATGAAATAAATAAGCAGTAGAGTGAAGTGTGTGAAAGTGTCGCTCAAGAGTTTAGTATGATAAGTACAGTTTACTCAATTTATTCATTTTTGTGTTTTCTTTTTCATTTCAGGTTATTCAAGGAGGAGGAAGACTCATGGGACTCCACGCACCAGAAAATATTGATGTACACTGCTGCAGATGTTTGTCTGCTACGTTGAAAAGAAGAAAAAAGTAGTTGCAATTGATAAGATGAGTATAAATTATATCTATTAGAACTTGTAACTTAATTGTTAAATAACTCTAAATGTTGTTTTTATCAATTTCAGCTTACTGTCCGTAAGATTCCAAGTGAACGCATGGACAGATTGGGCTCAAAATTTATGGAGATACTCATTATAGTAGTACTTTTCATATGAGCGTAGGGATTTTGATTTGAACGAGTAGAAAAATTTTTACATCTATAAAAGTGATAAAATTATTAAAAAATAAGTGTTATATTGACAATGTTCATATAAAAAAATACTTCTACTCGTTCAAATCAAAATCCCTACGCTCATATTAAAAGTACTACTATAATGAGTATCTCCATAAAGTTTTAGCCCAATCCATCCATGCGTAGACTTGGAATCTTACGGACAGTGCTTAAAGTCTTTGAAAGCAGTCTGGTTTGCCATGGAGGCATAGAAGGTCCAACGAAGGTAAAAAATATACAAATTGGTAGGTTTTTATGTATACTTTCAGGAAAAAAAACCCTTATTAAAATAAATATCAAAATAAAAATTCTTAATTAATTTTTTTGTTTCAGATTTTAAAGGTGGTGTGCCCCCTTAAGTTGCTCAGTGCGTTGCAGTCCTCGATTCGCGACAGAAATGCGTCTGATCTTTCTTGCCCGAGAATTTTACGCTTTCTCACTATTCGCTCTACGTCTTTGTTCGAGCCGAACCAAGACGTCTGGTCTAAGCTTCCTGGTGCGAACCTTGGGTTCGAGGTATTGCCGTGGTTGACACTCCTACATGCATCTGACCGATCTCTTTGCCGATGATGATCATCCGCTATAGTCGTTCCTCGACTATCTTCGCCCTACCAAACTCTGCGTGCCGGAGGAAGTTGCGCTGCTTTGGTGTGAGATTCATCCACATGCGTGTCGCCGAATACCGTGAACGTATCTTGAAAGTTTACATGTCCAGGGCGTCTAGTCTCCTCGTGCCTTATACTGGACAGTATCTGTTCTCGCTTCAGGGTTTCCATTTGCTGCTGAAGCGATTTTACCTGTGTGGTAGATCTGCTAACACGAAAGATACGTCCTTCGGTATTTGGAACTCGGTTCCTTGTGCGAATACTAGCGTGATCATTTGTTCGTCCGACCGTTTGACCGACTCCTGTGTGCTTTCATCGGCTGTAGGCTGTTCGGTCACTTGGTTTGTTTGCTTTGACCTCTGGCGGTCTACGAAGCGATCTCTGTAAATTCCTATGCACATTCGTGTCCGAGGTCAGTGTCCCTAGCCTGTGTACATTTGGCGTGTGTGTGCCGTTTCTGATGTCAGCCGTAATAGTATCGTCTATAAATTTACGTCTGAGCCGGACTCGGTCGTTAACGATGCTGCTCTCATCGTTTTGTTCATCCACGAAATCGTTGGCAATATAATTTCCAAGCAGCCATTTCTGCAGTCGATATGCCTGCGCGAAATAGCTGCCCTCTGTGGACATCTTCAGTTGGGCGAGTGTTTCATTTACTTGCTGACCGCTCAATTCTGTCAGCTATTCCTCTACAGCTGCCTCTGTTTCACTGGACAACTTGGCGTTGGTGAGATTACTATCTACGTTCGCAGTTACCTATCAACTTTTCGATACGCAGGATTTCAGAATTCACTCGTATTCGCTAGTGTGTGCAAAGGTATCGGAATACGAAGACTCAAGAAAAAATTTCGCATTCAATTATTTTTCGGTTGAGCAGAGTGTTTAATTGATCTCGATTACGTTCTTATCGGTGCGCTGCGTTTCGTGAGATCATTTTCGTCCATTTTCTCTAACAAATCACGGGTTTTTCTCTTTTAATTCTTCGTTTCGAAATTCTCCCGTTTTAATCCGATAACTCCGATTGATCGGATCTAAATCTCGCTTCAACCCGGTGACCTCGAGTGCCCGGGTTCCAATTTCGTGTTGTACATTTGAAGTTTGCGTGAAATTTTTCTTAAATACTCCCGAATCAAAAATTAAATTCAACCTATATTTCTGTCATTTTTTCTGTTAAATTTAAAAAATTTAAAAAATTTTAAAAATTTAAAAATTTTAAAAATTTAAAAATTTTAAAAATTTGAAAATTTAAAAAATTTAAAAATTTTAAAAATTTGAAAATTTTAAAAATTTAAAAATTTTAAAAATTTGAAAATTTTAAAAATTTGAAAATTTTAAAAATTTGAAAATTTTAAAAATTTGAAAATTTTAAAAATTTGAAAATTTTAAAAATTTGAAAATTTTAAAAATTTGAAAATTTTAAAAATTTGAAAATTTTAAAAATTTGAAAATTTTAAAAATTTGAAAATTTTAAAAATTTGAAAATTTTAAAAATTTGAAAATTTTAAAAATTTGAAAATTTTAAAAATTTGAAAATTTTAAAAATTTGAAAATTTTAAAAATTTGAAAATTTTAAAAATTTGAAAATTTTAAAAATTTGAAAATTTTAAAAATTTTAAAATTTTAAAAATTTTAAAATTTTAAAAATTTGAAAAATTTAAAAATTTGAAAAATTTTAAAATTTGAAAAATTTAAAAATTTGAAAAATTTAAAAATTTGAATAATTTAAAAATTTGAAAAATTTAAAAATTTGAAAAATTTAAAAATTTGAAAAATTTAATAATTTGAAAAATTTAAAAATTTGAAAAATTTGAAAAATTTAAAAATTTGAAAAATTTGAAAAATTTGAAAAATTTAATAATTTGAAAAATTTAAAAATTTGAAAAATTTGAAAAATTTGAAAAATTTAAGAATTTAAAAAATTTAAAAATTTGAAAAATTTAAAAATTTAAAAAATTTTAAAATTTAAAAAATTTTAAAATTTTAAAAATTTTAAAAATTTGAAAATTTTAAAAATTTGAAAATTTTAAAAATTTGAAAATTTTAAAAATTTGAAAATTTTAAAAATTTGAAAATTTTAAAAATTTGAAAATTTTAAAAATTTGAAAATTTTAAAAATTTGAAAATTTTAAAAATTTGAAAATTTTAAAAATTTTAAAATTTTAAAAATTTGAAAAATTTAAAAATTTGAAAAATTTTAAAATTTGAAAAATTTTAAAATTTGAAAAATTTAAAAATTTGAATAATTTAAAAATTTGAAAAATTTAAAAATTTGAAAAATTTAAAAATTTGAAAAATTTAATAATTTGAAAAATTTAAAAATTTGAAAAATTTGAAAAATTTAAAAATTTGAAAAATTTGAAAAATTTGAAAAATTTAATAATTTGAAAAATTTAAAAATTTGAAAATTTTAAAAATTTGAAAATTTTAAAAATTTGAAAATTTTAAAAATTTGAAAATTTTAAAAATTTGAAAATTTTAAAAATTTGAAAATTTTAAAAATTTTAAAATTTTAAAAATTTGAAAAATTTAAAAATTTGAAAAATTTTAAAATTTGAAAAATTTAAAAATTTGAAAAATTTAAAAATTTGAAAAATTTAAAAATTTGAATAATTTAAAAATTTGAAAAATTTAAAAATTTGAAAAATTTAAAAATTTGAAAAATTTAATAATTTGAAAAATTTAAAAATTTGAAAAATTTGAAAAATTTAAAAATTTGAAAAATTTGAAAAATTTGAAAAATTTAATAATTTGAAAAATTTAAAAATTTGAAAAATTTGAAAAATTTGAAAAATTTAAGAATTTAAAAAATTTAAAAATTTGAAAAATTTAAAAATTTAAAAAATTTTAAAATTTAAAAAATTTTAAAATTTTAAAAATTTGAAAAATTTTAAAATTTGAAAAATTTATAAATTTGAACAATTTGAAAAATTTGAAAAATTTGAAAAATTTGAAAAATTTGTAAAATTTGAAAAATTTGAAAAATTTGAAAAATTTGAAAAATTTGAAAAAATTGAACAATATGAAAAATGTGCAAAATTTAAATATTTGAAAAAGTTAAAAATTTAAAACATTTAAAAATTTGAAAAATAAATATTTAATTATTTTAAATTTTGAACAATTTAAACATTAAAAAATTAAAAATTTAAAAATCAGAAAAATTAAAAAAAATACAAATTTAAAGTTTGCAAAATTAAAAATAAATAAAAAAATGAAAAATAGAAAAATAAAATTATTAAAATTTGAAAAATTAAAAAATAAAATTAAGTACAAAGTATGTTAAAGTAAACTTATTTTTTATTTATTCCTCATTTCGTTGGACTATGTTTTCAATAAGGAGCGTCTATGTATGTGAAGTTATGAAAAATTGGATTTTTGTGAAAAATTCAACTTTTTTCAAAAATTTTTTAATTTTCTAATACAAAGAAAAAAAGTATTTATTTATAAACAAATTTATTCCATTTCCCAAAACATCGAAAATTCTCAAAAAATTTGCTTTGCGCAAAATTTTCTTAAGTTGGATCAACCAGTAGTTTCCTAAAAAAACGACTTTACCAGTTCGAATCTCGATTTACCGTGGTAACACGATTTTCCCGGTTCGAATCTCGATTTATCCTAGTATCACGAGGTTCCCTGCGCAACTCTTTTAAATTTCAAAAAAGAAATATCCAAATATTTGAAAAAAAGTTTTACCAAGCATAATCCAATTTTTTGTAATAATTGTTTATTAATAATTAATAAACAATAATTTAGCTATAAACATGACAATTTTGAAGAACAATAACATACCTTAAGAGCGGGGCTCCTGTGCAGTCTAACTGCACCCCTGTGTCTTACCCCTGCTGCTTCGATTTAACTGTTACGTTAAAATCGCTTCTTTTATTCTGTATTAATCTTAAAAACGCATTTCGTTACAATATATATATATATATATATATATATATATATATATATATATATATATATATATATATATATATATATATATATGTATATATGTATATGTATATTTGTATGTATATATTTAAACAATTGTTTGTAATGTTTAACATAATAATAATATAAGTATAAGCAGAAATAAATTAATAATTTTTTTTAATTGTTATTAATTGTAATGATAATTTACGATAAAAAATTAAGTGTTTTCAAGAAAATATCTTTATGAAAAGCTAACATACAATTAATGATGTCTATTTAAAATGTCTGTGTATATACGTATACTAACTTTTGAATATTTGAATATCTGTGGGTGGAAGGCATAACTTAAGTCCACTTTTTGTGTTTCTGAGATATTAAGGTTTAAAGTTTTTATTTTCCATTTAATACAATGTTGTAAAAATTTATAAATAGTATATTTAGTAACTTATTTTTAAACTTTCCTGATTTTTTGCATTTTTATTTGTAAATCTACTATTGTAAATAAGGATACCAAAATCGTTCAAAACTTAATTTTCAAAAAATGTGGACTTCAATTAAGCCTTTCACACAGATCGATATGTATAGACTCTCATTAAATTAGAATAAGGTCTTTAATTAACTCATCCTTTCATTTTACTTTAAAAACTTCAAATGCAGATAATAAAAGTATTTTATAGCACACTAACCTCAAAATGCCAACTTTATTGTCGATTTTGAGGTTGTTGTACTATAAAATATCGTATGAGACTGTTGTGGGAGGTGTTTTTCTACCTTGCTCGATTTTCTCACTCGCATCGCTCGTGCGAAAACCCTCGAGCAAGGTAGAAAACCATCTCCCACAACAGTGTCATAATATACTATTTTGCAGTTGAATTCAGGGTTAAAGTGATTGTTAATGCAATAAAAAAATGTTTGAATTCTTTTTAGAAAACCACCAGATAGACACCTTAATATTAGCGCGATTAAAATTCAGTTTGTTTAAACTGCTATTTTTGCATAAAAATCAAAATTTGATTTTATTGTTTTACACGATGAGCACTCATAATTTACACTCATAATAACCGCATTATAAAAACATAACCTTTTAAACGCGAGTAAAGTTTGTAGTAGGGAACCAATAAGGACACGATTATGACCTAGTCGGGAAATTCTAAACAATGACGGCTGCTCGGGACTCGACCACGGCAAGCGTTACAGTCATCATCGGAACCCGATCGGGATCCTAATCAGGACCTAGTAAGTATACTCGGGATCCCGATCGGGTGCCGATTTCCACTCGGGAAATAATTTAGGAATACAAATGGGGGCGCTGAAAGCAGTAAAAATGGCGGACCGCTGTGGGATAAAATACATAAACAGCCGTAACAATTGGCAATTTAAACATTTTGGATTTGTTTTTCTAAATATTTTAAGAGATTGTATTTAATTGTGCCTAAATGATTTAATTTTTAATACTAAAAGTAATTCGTTATATAATATTTTTACTTTTTTATTTTAAGTATCGATCGATTTATTAAATTATGATATACAATATGTATAAAATAAAATTTTATTACTATAATTCTAAGAAAATAAAACTGCGTGTAGCTTATAATTTAATGACTACTCGTAACAAATCGTGATGGCATAGTCGGTAGGACGTCCGCTTCTGTGCAAAGGTTCCAGAGTTCGATTCCCCACAAGATCGTTTTTTTTCAGATAACATATTTATCATTGAAGAATATGTGAAAAAATTATAATTATAAGCGTGCGATGTGAGCGTTATATCAAATGTAAATAATGTAAAAAATATTACCCAATGTAAAAAATTAATAATGATTAATTTTAAATCCGTACATTAAATTTCATGCAAATGTACTGAAAGCACATTTCCAGTCGGTACATAAAAAATTTTTGTATGTGCATCTCATTTAAATTTAATGTAATTGTATATTCAATTTAATGTAAGTGTAACGTAAAATTTTTCAAGTTTAATCGAAAATCATTTACATTGAATTTAATGTATTTACATGAAATTGAATATATGTACATTAAATTTAAGTTTGTACATTAAATTTTAGTTACATCATTGAAAAGGAATTAATGTACGGTTGGGAAATTTGTTTCCAGTACATATATATTAAATTTAATGCATGTATTTCTAACAGTGCATATATATCGTCAAATATATCAAATGCTAGAATAATTTACCAGTTCCGGAGGATCTTTACAAAATTGCTCCAATATAAAATTTTAATATAGTGTAGAAGATTAGCCGAAGATGCTCCCATTTGATTAATACGTTAACCAACGAAAATGGTTAATTTTCTACCAGGGTACAGAATAAGTAAACTTGAGGAGCAACAAAATGTGAAATATTGTTAAATGTGTATAAAAATTGTGATCTAATTTATAACTATGATTAAAGTAAGTTCATGACTGTTAAATAAATCTATGATAATAGTAGATTGCGTGTTACCAAATGAAAAATTATCAAGAATTAGCGAAGAAGTTTCAACTAGAATGAAAAAATATATTATAGTGCAATATAGTACAGATTTTTCGCTATTAAACCATTTAAAACAAATTTATCCAATTTTTGTCATCCTCAAGGATGAAGATGACACCATAAAGTAGTGAAATAATGAATTTATAGTGCTTTTACAAAAACTTATAAGATTTACCAAACTTATGAGTGAATTGTAATATCAAATCAAAATAGTGCAGTTTATAGGGAGAAAATAATATAATAAATAATAATACAGGTTTCTAGTATTTCTAGAGGTTTATAAGACCCATTGGACAAATCCCCGAGACACGTATCTAATATTTTTGGCCAACGAATACTCTCCTTCGATTCTGGCCATATCCATGATCCGGAGGTTATGGACTCTCCTTGTCCGTCATTTTATTACTTAAATGTGTAGATCTTACAATGTAACATATGTGGTGCAGCATGTTTATGCACTTAGTAATGTTACATAAATTATATATTATTAAAACACATATTAAGTATCATAAAGTATCTAAATTACTATTAATATAAAAAAATTGTAGGTAATATTAAAAAAATGTAAAATTCAAAGTATTCGTGACATTTTAACTGAAAGAATTTTTTTTTGTGCAATTTAATGTAACATTTGTTGCACATATATATGCTGCATCACATAAATAACATTGTGAGATTAACATCCCGAGTAGAACTGAATCCATTACATGCCTGATTCATTTCTACTCGGGATGCATGTGGTAAAATGGCTAAGTGATCAAGTCGTTAGTCTACAGATCCAAAGGTATTGGGTTCGAGTCCAAGTATCGATGATTCTTTTTTTCATTAAAAGTAAATTTTAAAAAATAATGACAAATAATAAAAAATAATGACAAATAATGATAAATAATAACAAATAATAACAAATAATGACAAATAATAACAAATACTAACAAATAATGACAAATAAATTTGTCCGAATTTGGACTACCAGTATTTGCTATTATCTATCGCTATTTTTATATATTTGATTTAATCATTTATTATCGCTTGCTGTTTATCAATATTTCTCAATATTTGTTGTTATTTTTTATTATTTCTTCCGAATTAAAAACCTTCCACCAGGGTAGTATCAGATATAAATAGTAAAATATTAGTATCAGATATAAAAAGTCAAATATAAATAGTATCAGACAAAAAATAAAGAAATTGTAATTGCAAAATGAAAAAGAATAAGGTACATGCAGCAATCTACACGCACATGCGTTCTTCTAGATCAACCTAGCAAAATATAAAAAAGTGCATCGGCCCTGCTTTTCAGGATCAAAAAGTGACCACGGTCGAGAGTGAAATAAAATACCATATGCAACACGGGACAAAAGTAGATTTTTCCCGCGGATGGGTTTACTGCCCGAGCGAGAAGATTTTTCCCGAGGGTGCGTTTACTGCACGAGCGAGGGCAGTAATCACCCGAGGGAAAAATCTTCTCGCTCGGGTAGTAAACCCATCCGCGGGAAAAATCTGTTACTTTTGCCCTTTGTTACTTAGAGTGCATTCACAGTGGAACATTTCACGAGTGAAATGCTCGCATATACGTTGGAACCTGAGCAACGCGAGTATATCGTGGAGATGAACGTAGCCTTGCCAGGGGCGCACGTGTACTTCATGCTCTACAAGGTGTTACGTGCATACACTATACCTTCCTTGCAGCATACAGAGTTGTCCATTATCTTAAGTTTCATGCGAGTAGCGCTTTCGGGCTATCGCGGGAGTACACGAGAAGGCCGCGTTTCCAATGAAGCCGCGCTGACGATCTGTTTTACCGACGAGCGCCATGGCGGCAATAGCACAACTCTTGCGCTCGGAACTCTAGCCCGAGGGTCGCCCGCGGGCTCACCGAATATACACGGGAAGCCCGCGCGTAGCCCGTGTATGCAGGGGAAGCCCGCGCGTAACCCTTGTATACGCGAGCACACCGCGCATTACTCGAGTATACACGGGAACCCCGAGGGTTGCCTCGGGCACACCGCGCGTTAGCCATGTATACGCGGGCACACCGCGCATTACCCGAGTATACGCGGGCACACCGCGCATTACCCGAGTATACACGGTAAGCCCGAGGTCTGCCTCGGGCCGACCAAGTGTTGCTCGCGTATACGTGGCAATTCCTCGCAGTTACCTCGTATACGTGCTGTGGCCGCGGTGACAACTCGCTGTCCCCTCGTATACGTGCTTTATCTGCAAGGACACCTAGGGTCCGAGGTATATATATATATATATATATATATCTCTCATTTAAGTATACAATAAGGAAATATTTATTATTTCAACATTACATTGCCACAATGATTATTACTAAATGTTGTATATATAATAAGTAAGATTCAAAATGAATAATTTGTAATAAATTTAAGAAAAGAAATTTATTGACGGAACTCTGGAAAAAATGTAAAAAGATACAAAATAGTGTTGCTCACCCTTGTATTTCAACTAGCATAATTTTCATTTCTGGAATCTATTATATAGTATGTATAGTGCATGTTTCTAGTTATGTTTTTGTTTATTTAGCGATATAATACTTATAAATTATTAAAACATATCTGCTTGTATGCCCAATAGGTTTTCGTATTCCAGGCTAGAAAATTTTTTGCTATCTTTTCAAAGTATTTAGAACAAATGTATGAAGAGTTTTTATTTTTAAACCTGAAATGCGTTTTTTAAAAATACAAGTTTGTACTAAATACTACTTTTTATTGCAGATAAAAAATTGTAAATATTAAAATCGCAGCCTAAATAGATAACAATAATTTTTTTTACAAATATTGCTTCATTCATTTTTTAGATTTACTATAAAATGAATGTTAAAAATATTTTTTGACTGATCCATCAAAACTCCTTGCACATAGTAAAAATTACATATATACCTGTTTTTACAGTTTTTTTTTGCTTCGGCTAATTTCATAGGGCTTCAATTTGACTCAAACTTATAGTGTAAAATGTTTTATTTTTTATATTATAACCTGCTTTATACATTTACAATTTTTTTCCCCAAATTAAAGAATTTAGATATTTCCGATATCTTCTTCCTCTAACCCTTTCAGACCTGAATTAAATCTAGCGGTGATATACCACGTTTTTAAATATATTTTGACTTATTATGGTACAAATATGAAATTTAAGTGGTTAAAAAAAATTTTTTTTTCAACATATTTATGTATAATTATGTTTATTTACGTGAATATACATAAATATTTACATAAATATAATCCTAATGTTGTGCATGATGAGTAAGTTTGATTAAACTGAGAATTTTTAATTTTATGATTTCCCCGCTATGTACATTCTAATGTACATTGGGTCTGAAAGGGTTAAAGAAAAATATAACTTTTTTGTATTTAAACTATTCTTTGAAAATGTTCAAGTTGCAATTAATAACGAATTATTTAAAAACAAAAGTTATCATAAATTATATTATTCATTAGGATTTATTATTTTTTAATAATTTATAAGTATTATATCGCTAAATAAACAAAAACATAACTAGAAACATGCACCATACATACTATACAATAGATTCCAGAAATGAAAATTATGCTAGTTGAAATACAAGGGTGAGCAACACTATTTTGTATCTTTTTACATTTTTTCCAGAGTTCCGTCAATAAATATCTTTTCTTAAATTTATTACAAATTATTCATTTTGAATCTTACTTATTATATATATATATACAACATTTAGTAATAATCATTGTGGCAATGTAATTTGGAAATAATAAATATTTCCTTATTGTATACTTATATGAGATATATATATATACCATATATACCTCGGACCCTAGGTGTCCTTGCAGATAAAGCACGTATACGAGGGGACAGCGAGTTGTCACCGCGGCCACAGCACGTATACGAGGTAACTGCGAGGAATTGCCATGTATACGCGAGCAACACTTGGTCGGCCCGAGGCAGACCTCGGGCTTACCGTGTATACATGGGTAACGCGCGGTGTGCCCGAGGCAACCCTCGGGCTTCCCGTGTATACTCGGGTAATGCGCGGTGTGCCCGCGTATACTCGGGTAATGCGCGGTGTGCCCGCGTATACTCGGGTAATGCGCGGTGTGCCCGCGTATACATGGCTAACGCGCGGTGTGCCCGAGGCAACCCTCGGGGTTCCCGTGTATACTCGAATATTGCGCGGTGTGCTCGCGTATACACGGGTTACGCGCGGGCTTCCCCTGCATACACGGGCTACGCGCGGGCTTCCCGTGTATACTCGGTGAGCCCGCGGGCGACCCTCGGGCTAGAGTTCCGAGCGCAAGAGTTGTGCTATTGCCGCCATGGCGCTCGTCGGTAAAACAGATCGTCAGCGCGGCTTCATTGGAAACGCGGCCTTCTCGTGTACTCCCGCGATAGCCCGAAAGCGCTACTCGCATGAAACTTAAGATAATGGACAACCCTGTATGCTGCAAGGAAGGTATAGTGTATGCACGTAACACCTTGTAGAGCATGAAATACACATGCGCCCCTGGCAAGGCTACGTTCATCTCCACGATATACTCGCGTTGCTCAGGGGCCAACGTATATGCGAGCACTTCACTCGTGAAATGTTCCACTGTGAATGCACTCATAATGTACTATTATATGTGTAATCAGATTATTAAGAATCTTGGTAGGATTTCGTCACAGCTTGTTGAAAGATACATCTATTTACGTGGATTCTAAATTAATATGCCCTTGATTAATGCTCATCATTTATCTTATCGCAAACACAATTCATATGTTTTATATATATAACACTTGCATATTTTATAATATATTTTTAGATGATAGGAATATGTTAATTGGTATGGCCAAATTATTGAATCAGCAACTGCCAATCGTACAATTGTACGACGATTTCAATGAATCAATTAAAAGCCAAATTTTGTCAAGGAGCTATGTATGTGGCAATGGGAAGTATTTGAGTTAGAACTAGAACCGTTATGTTTACATTTTGTACTATACCTTAGTATTTATTACTTATTCAGGCACAAACAACAATTCTGAGTCTCCGCCGCATACACCACATTCAAATATATTTGAATATTTATCTGGCATTCAAAAAACATCTCGTCGCAACAGCAAATCGCTAAATGATTCCAGAAAAATTCAAACTGAATCTATTGACATTATGTCTATTCCACTTTTTTATGGAGATGAAGATGCTCAACTTTTAGATTTTATAGATTGTAAAATTCAAGATAGTGAAAACAATATTATTGGTGAGTACTTTTAAATTTTAAAAATTACATACAATTTTTAAGCCATATACAGTTGAATCGTTTATGCCCAAAACATTGTAAATTTAATACTTTCTCCATTTTAATAAAAAGTATAAAAAATATTAACAGATCTCTGTAAAACTTGATACTCTGTAGCTTTTAAATATAATATTTTTAAATGAACTATTTATTGATATAGAAATCTTTGATATATTGTTTTTGGAAAATGGCTGCATACATAAAGCTGGGTGTGCGTGCGTGCGTGCGCGCGTGTGTGTGTGCGTGTGTGTGTATGTGCGTATGTGTCTGTGTGTAACATGTATGTATTGAAAACAGTATACTCAAAAGTATATAGGTTGTCAGGTCAAAACCTGTCAAAAATAGTTATCCGTTTTAATAAAATAAAGAATACAAAAATGCCGTTTCGATCCCTTGCGTGTTAAGGGGGCAAGTCTGGATGAAAAAATAATAAATTATTTGTAGATTTTTAATATATTTTTGGTAATTATAACTTAAAAAACATTTCCTGTTTTGAATATGTATTTTATGTATAACTGTGGCACAATAAAATGATATATATATTGTGATGGCTACTCTACACTGAGAAAACTATATCGTAACTCACGCAACATCATATCGTAAAAATTTACGTGCCTATGCTTGAAAAAAACAATGAAAATTAATATTCCTAAAACAACGAAATCTGAACGGTAAATCGTTAACCAAAATAACCCAAGAGCTATAAACTTAAAAAATCAACGGCCTCCTTTTATATATATATATATATATATATAATAAAAAAGTTCATAAAACGACAAGCTTAAATACGCGGTACGTGTAAAACAAAATACTATAGGAATCCTAAGTTCAAATAAACCAAGCGTCATATTCGCGACCCCACTTTTTTACTATTACTATAGTAGTTAGGATTACTATAAAAAGCTTTTTTATGAGATTATTGATCAGGTGTTGATGTCTTTAAATGACCGTTATGAAAATGAAACAAGTGAGTTTCCTGAACCATTGCGAAAATTTCATTGTAAATATCTTTAATGGCACTGCATCGCATGATCTACTTCTTAACTAAGAAAAACTAAAGCTACATAGGCAATTTTTTTTTGTCAACAAAACTGTGTCATATAAAGCTAATAAACGGAAACGTAAAGCGACGACATCTGCTCATGATTCATCTAATTATGAATCACCCGATGAATCTAGGGACGTAGACAAACTACATACATTCAGTGATGTAGTATGTTATATAAAAGAAAACCTTTCTATGTCAGGTCTTGTGCCAGAGTACGTTAAACTTATTAAAATGTTACTAGCTTTTCCAGGATCCTCGTGCACATGCGAAAGATCTTTTTCTTCCTTATGAAGGTTGAAAACCTATTTAAGAGCTCAAATGGTACAAAAAAGGCTTAACATACTGCAATATTAAAGATATACAGAGATGAAGCTGAAAAGTTAGACTTGATTACAATTATTAATGATTTTGTTTGTAAAAACAGTTTAAGGAAATTTACTTTTGCTTTCAAATAAATTTTCATATAGTAAGACGATTTTTTAACAGTTCATTTACTACCCCCCCCCCCCCCTCTCCCGGGGATCACCGGTGACTTCTCATCCCCATGCTAGTAAAAGCTGCTTTGCCGCCCCTGATTTATGTAGTACAATACAGTAACAATTAGTGATTTTTGTGAGTTATTTATATTTTTTTCTAGGTTCAGGAGGTCGATTGGACAAAACCCTGAGATATGCGTCTCTTTTTTTTGTACAAAGAGCACATACAAAATTTTCAAGTGATTTGGTTTCCCAGAGGCTATGCACTCTCCTTGTAAGCATAATTTCGCAAAGCAGATTTCGGGAGTGTATTCTTCGGTAAATTTCCCATGAAACAGATACAAAAAATTTTTTTTGAAGAATCGAATTTTAACCTAGACTTGTCCTCTTAATATAATATGCATTCAATACTATTTTAATCTATTTATTTATTTATTATTTTTTTTTTTTAACTATAACTGAAAATTATTTTTATTTGTAGAGTATGTGCACGAAATGATGGATACGAATGAGGCAGAAGAATCTCAAAGTATTAACGCGAATGCGGTGGTGCCTACAACAAACAAAGAAAATTAATTGACGATAAATAATTTAATTATGAAGACGGATACAGAAGAAGGTAATAAACACTTTATTGAAATCTCAAGAGTATTGTCTCCGCGCGCATCACGTATTCTACGGGATTCCATGCGTTTTTTACATGAATCAGTGGCAGCCCTCGGAATCACTTGCAAAAATGTAGTAGATCATATAGGAGAATGTCAAATAAAATTGGTTTGTTAATCACTAGATTTTAAAAACGTTTGAATTTTTTTATTTAGTACACTCATACTTATCTTACAAAAACGTTGGCAGCTATTTAAATTAATAATTATTTATAAAAAATTATTTTGTGTTACTTTCCATCTAAGCCAATGTATTTTAGGAAACAAATAGTTTTCATACTTACCGCAAAAGGGGCGCTGATACCAAATTACGCATGGAGCGAATACTTTGTACAAAATGGTTTTCCATTTTCGTGCAATAATTAGCTTTAAGAATATCAGGCTGATCTTCATCCCTGGCGTTGCACTCGTCGATCTCTTACCTCTTTCCTTTCTTTTCGCTGCTCGCACCACACCGACCTCCTTAGAAACGGACCTCCCCACTACCCCTCCCCTACCAAACCGAGCAGGCTTGGCGAGTTGTAATGAGTTTCCCTGTCCCAAACTGTGGCTCTAAAAAATGTGTTTCACGCATGCTGTGTGAAAAATTAAACGTCTCACTATCTATGATGCATAAAGTAACACTACGATTACTAGTACATAAAATATCGTATGCAACTCGTGCAAAAAGTACACTTTACACTCTCGTTGCATAAAATACTATTAGTTAATAATAGTATATTGTATAGTTGTGGATAAGAAGTGAGTTTTTTTTTCCACCTTATGGAGTTTGCAGTATGAGTTGTAGGTAAGCAAGCATGAGCTAAAAGCTATTACGTGCTTGAGATGAGTAATGCAAACACATAAGGGCAAAAAGAACAAGGCCACCTACAAAAATGTACTGATACGAAAATTATATGTGTGCCAGTCATGACTAAATTTATTTTATAATTTACAATAAATAGGAAACAATAAAAACTTCAATACAATATTAAATCATTTTTTAGATTAAAAAGTTTTATCTAATTGATGTGTGTATATCAATTAGATGTGATATATACCAGTTATTTTTTAAATCTCGCCCGAAATTTTTTTACTAGTTCAGTATACCGAAAGAAGCCTAGAAAAATGTTTAGACTATATATAGTCCTGTAACATGATTTCATTTCCTAAGACTCGTCGATTTGGAAAAAATTTTAAACGGTTAACAAATTTTGTTTTAGATTGGTGTGTGCACACCAGATAATAATGACAATGAATAGGTAAATCTCAAACATGTTATGTATTATTTAATTTAGCCACGAGTTCGATGCCAAGGATTTACTAATATATCTGTAAATAATCCGAAACGGTTTATCAGTTAGCTTAAAAAGAGACGAGTTAATACCGGCTAGTTAAAGCAAACGGAAACCTCAAATATGTTTTCCTTTCGTAACTCGACGCCCAATACGACGAAAAACGAATTTCAATTTGCTACGAAGACTAACGCATTTCAGCGTTTTCGACGAAGAGTATCGTAATTAAACATTTGCTACGAAGAGTATCGATTTAAAGTCTTTTATGGAGACTGTCAATTTTAATAGAAAGTAAATATATTCTTTATTTTTAAGGCGAACAATGCATATTAACATACAATGCCATTTTTCTTTTTTACCGTTATTGTTCTCATCTATTTGGATTTTTAAGATTTTTTCTATGTTTACTGAGTAATATTTTCAAAATAATGAATAAAAGTATTAAAATAAGTAAAAAACTTTAAAAGTCTAATGTTGTGTAAGAAATTAATAAACCGTCTCAATTTTTCTTTTGTTTCTTGTATAAACAGAATCGTTAATTTTTCGTACGTTTCAACCGCGATAGTCTTCGTCGCTAAAACCTGAATTGCGTTAGTCTTCGCCGCAAACCTCTCACGGGGTGTCTGAACGAATTTAAATCGAAGGTTAATACTAGGTCTTATTTAATTTTTGTATATGGTCCTACAATAAAAATTAAGAAGATCCCCACAAGAATCAAAATAATTCTTAAAGGCGTTTTTTTTAATTTGCATCTGTTATATGAAAAATTAAAATTTTTTGAGTTTTAAGGTCATGTTTAAATATTTATGGAAAAAATAATACATTGCCATTAAAAAATATATATTTGTAAATATTATGTATATTAATATAAACAACATAACCGGTGATAATACAAATTTAACGTATAATTTAACAAGTACCAATGAAAATATAATTAAATATGTTGGTTATTAAACTCTTACACAGCTTTCAGTAAATTATTTGAATAATGTTCATGTGATTCCTTCAATTTATATTTATTCCAAGTTTTACTATAGTATTACTATAGTATTACTCCAAAAGTTCACGCAGTATTTTATCAAGTGCCTTATTTTTGAAAAATGTAACGTAGAAGATAGCTCGATGATGCGAGGCACAATTTTAAGAAAACAGTTGGCTACTATGATGTATGCTATTGATTTGCAAGATGATGATTTGAAAGACCTAGCCAATTTTCTAGTTCATGACTTAAGTATACATAAAAATTATTATCGCCAGAAGATTCCAAAACTTGATCCAGTACGGGAACTAATAACATTCACACCTTTGTTGGAGCAAGCCTCAGGCTCTAATGTGGAAACACGAGAAAATCTTAGTATTCAAAACATGAATACTGCAATGGAGGGCAACTTGACAATGGATTCAAATACATTTGAAACTTAGGAATGTGTACCTGATGGCAATGACATAAGGTAAATCTTTAATATATAGCATTGTACATGCTCTAAAACAAACTATAATAACTAGCAATTTTTTAGTGCGCATGTATTGTAAAATGATCATATAACTAGCGCGCCACACGTGGCCTTCGGCTGCATGTGACTTGCCTGCTCGCTCTTGAGCTCCTCCGCGCCTTGCATCGCTTCGCAATGTAAGGCATGCAACAGCGTTTTGCATTGAATGCACGACCGTACTCAGCTCGCACTTCGCGCTCGCTTGCCTTACCAGTGCTCACCTTGCTCACGCTGCGCGTTCGCTTGATTGCCTGACACTCGTGCGAAGCGCTAAACTAAAGCTTACATTTAACGCTGACACTATTATCTGTTTATTTTTACGGAAATCAGTAAAAGAATATTGTTTTTTATATCTCTTTCGTTTGAAGATATAAGTATTAGATTATTGAATAATTGTTTAATTTTCAATGGTATATAATGTACGAGGGTAGTTCAATAAGTCTTTAGAATGACCAACAGATGGCGCGCGAATCGCTCCAAATCATTTGTTTTCAATCAGCACCACTCCCGACTAGATATATGGTGCAGTCACAGTCCACATCTTCTGAGTTTACGTGTTTTTATAACCGATTGAAAAGAAAAAAAATTGCTTGTTAAGAAAAATGGAAAAAAACGAGTTCAGAGCGGTAATTAAACATTTTCATTTAAAGGGTTTAACTCCATACGAGATAAAAAATGAATTGGACTCAGTTCATGGCACATCTGCCCCTGTCTTAGCAACGGTTTATAACTGGGTAAATGAATTTAAGCGTGGTCGTACATCAATAAGTGACGAACCACGTTCAGGAAGGCCCGTAGAAGCAACTACTCCCGAAATCATCAATAAAATCCACGATATGGTGTTGAAGGATAGAAGATTAAAAGTGCGTGAGTTAGCTGAGGCCACAAGCATATCTATAGGTGCAGTTGTTTCAATTCTACATGAAAAATTAGGCATGAAAAAGCTATCGGCAAGATGGGTGCCGCGTTTGCTCTCAGCTGAGAATAAACGCAATAGAGTGGTCGCCTCTGAGGCTCTTTTGGCGCGCATAAGTCGGAATCCTCAGGAATTTTTTCGTCGATTTGTGACTGTGGATGAAACATGGATACACCACTACACTCCTGAGACAAAGGAACAATCCAAACAGTGGATTTCCACAGGCGAACCAGCTCCAAAGAAGGCAAAGACCGTAAAGTCAGCTGGAAAGGTTATGGCTAAAGTTTTTTGGGATGCACGTGGAATTATACTTATTGACTACTTGGAAAAGGGTAAAACAATTACTGGTGAGTATTATGCATCATTATTAGAGCAGCTGAAAGAAGAAATTAAAGAAAAACGACCAGATTTGGCGAGAAAAAAAATTCTCTTTCATCACGACAACGCCCGAGTTCACACATGCTTCGTTTCAATGGCTAAAATTGAAGAACTAAAATTCGAATTGGTCGAACACCCACCGTATTCACCAGATTTAGCCCCCAGTGACTTTTTCTTATTTCCAAACTTGAAAAAATGGCTCGGTGGACAGAGATTTACGGACAACGAAGACGTCATTGCCTCTGTAAGTGCTTATTTTGAGGAACTTCCGAAAACGCACTATTCTGAAGGATTAAAAAAACTTAAAAAGCGATTAACCAAGTGTATAGAGCTCCAAGGAGATTATGTTGAAAAATAAAAAAAAAATTACCCAAAAAAAATTGTTTTTATACTTTATTCTAAAGACTTATTGAACTACCCTCGTATTTAACATTTAGAAATACAAGAATGCAATTTAAACTGATAAATGTTTCAATTTTAATAACAAAACTAGGAAAAAAATGGGAAGATGTTTAATATTTTCAAGAGGGAGAAGGAAGAGGAAGGAATTTCGGTAGTAGGATTTATATTAGAAAATGGATTGTTTAGGAATATATAGCCTAGTTTAGAGGGATGTAGTAGGCGTCTCCAGAGCCTTTCTATAAGGGATAACACCACTCTAGAGGCCGAAAAAAAGGCCTAATTTTGACAATTTATTTTGGGATTATGGAAAAGGAATAGTATTCATATTTAGATGGTTCATTTAACACATATTGATGTATGAAAAAAAAAATTTTATTACGAAGGTGCTCCGCGGGCGCACCAATTCCTCGAAAACCGTGAGAGCTGGAACAAAAAACCAAAAATTTTCTGAAGCTACATACTAATAACTATCGAAGTACGTAGGATTTTTTTTATTCCAATTTTTGTATAAACTGTGCCGTTCTGAATAAAACGTATATATTTTCGACTAAAAAAAGAGTAGTAAATTGTTAATAAAACAAGTCATTTTCATAATATCAAAAAACAACTACGTACTTCGATGGAGAATATATTTGTGAAGCTACTGTAAAAATTGCAAGTCGATCCATGCAATGTTGTTGAAGCTATGAGTACGCCCAGTTTGAAAAAACCCGTTTCGAGAAAAACGCGTTTAAAGTTTTCGGAGCATTTAAATCATTGAAATTTTTGTATACCTCTAATCTGCGATGCCTGCACCGTACATTTGGCCATCTCTATTAATGTCTGACTTCTCCTCTTCCTTCCTGGCTGATTTTAAGGACATCCGGGCCTCTCTGGCATCGTCTGTTAGGGATCTCTCGGAAAACTTGATGCGACGCGCGTCCGCCTCCACGCAGAAATTATAGCAGTTCGGTCCGATTGTCAAGCCCAAGTGTTGCATCAGCTTCATGACACTGAAAAGGCCATCTGTAGATACCTGCAGCAATATATACTGCGGTATCGAGTACGTGTTTGCCACTAGAGAAAGATTTTGGAGCCATAGACCAAACAGTCGCATTGAAACTTTCGTTGCTATTTTGTGTGAAGCCGCCTAAGCAACACGTCAGTAGATCGCCACTGCTTAACTCATTATAAATTGGCGAAATCGCTTTATAAACTTCTTCAGAAAGAGGTGGTTTATGTACAAAATCTTCTCCAGTAGCTTGAGCCCTTTGCCAAGAGCACCATGAAGTTTCTCCGCGCGGGCATCTTTCGTGTCTCGGTTGATCATCAATAGACAATTTGTGATCCAGCATTGCGTAGATTTCATTGCGCATTTTCTTCTCAGAATCATGATTCCTACGAATTTCTAAGCCATAATAAATTGCCAACTCTTCTATGAGCTTGCCAGTAAGCTTGCCTTTTCCTCCAATTCCTTTTATTTGTTTTTTCAAATTACGGAGACGAGAACCCATCCGCTTCTGCACATAATCGATACATTCTTTTTTATTTACGGTGAACTTTTCGTAGGGCTTAGAATCTATGATTCCTTTGAAGGTTTTTGAATCTCCGTCACCCACGTAATTAGCGTACTTCAAATTGTGCAAAAATTCTGAGCGCTGGAAATTTCGCTGACGGCGTCCACTTCCATATTTCCTGCGGAGCCGACGTGGTTCACTTGGCATTTATCTTTGTGAGTTTGGCTCCACTCCTTGAACTCGATGGTGTCAGTTTTGGTTTTCCAAAATTCGCAAGCTTTGCAATATTTAGATTTCACCAAAACATCGACTACTTTGCCAGTATACCAGCCGATAAGTGAAACAAACCTGTAAAGAGATGAAAAACCACGCTTCCTCCACGAACCATCACCAGATACAGTAATGCCATTTGGATCGTCAGTTTTTTCTCGTTCTTTTTTAGCTGCAGTTTTCATACTGAGCTTACAAACAGCTTCTGCTTCAATGGCAATTTTCTTAACAACTGTATCGTAAAACGATTGAAAAATTGGCCGCGGGAGATCTATAAGGCTCAAAACTTTATAATGCCATTCAATCCTATTCCTAGTAATCGCATGGCAAGAACAATTCTGCGATTAATATCATATCCTTTCTCAATAAATGGACAACTAGGAATAGTAATCTGATCACAGTTTTTACAGGAAAGCACAATTTTTAAACACAAGCCTCGCTTTCCAGTTTCGGTGAACGTTACATCGGATTTGCATTTTTTACGTACAAGAGCTTACGATATCGCGGAGAACACTGCTACAAGATTCAGAATTCGGTAACCGAAACCTTCATTTACTTCAAAATCATCGAAGTTTACATCTGATAATTTTTTAGCCGATGTACTAACGTTCTTCAGGCTTGGCTTCTCCAGCTCGTAACGGTTTTGCGGCCGTCAGTTTGATATTCTCGGTCTTTTTGCACTATTCCTTCCTCCTTGGCCGGTTTATTTGTCATAATACACGACTTTTCTCGAACTCATATTGATTATTCGAAAACTTTTACAATAACAAAACACGTTATTAATATTTGAACGAAAATGTACGGAAAGAAAATAAAGCGTCTGCACGGCGTCGCTTGTCAGCTGTACTAGTTCACACACACGCACACACACACTTATATTCAGTGTTAGTAAACCCTGGTGGATTTCTGAGGAACCACAGTGATCATAAGCAATAGTATTTGGACAGGTAGGAGCACTACATAGTCCATAAATCAGAGCGCGCCGTGGTGGCTGATTCAGCCGTCACGTCGCGCTCCGAGGCGCTGCGGCAAAATCGAGAATTGGACCTCTTACAAATGTTATTTCTGTATAAAACCAATTGGATATGATTTTTAAGGGTCCAAAGTATCGTTTAAGCCAAAAAAATCGATTTTTTTAAAAGTTTAGACTGGTGTTACCCCTTAATCTGAGTTATTTCCATTATTATTGAGTTTAGGTTTTTCTAGTTCAGTATAATATACTTTAATTTTGAAAGTAAATTGTACTAATCCATTTCAGAAAATATTCACAATTTGTGCGTATATTTTATTTACACCTTTGTGTGATGTCGAGTCTCTTGGGCCGGCTTAGCTGACCCTCGTACGTGGTAATCATACTCTGTTCTAAAATTTGAAAAGGGGACATCTTTAAAAAATGTTAAGATCGATTGGGAGTGCTGCACCGCAATTGTTATTAAATGATGTGTATGAAAAACCTTTTTTTAGGTTGTTTTTTGTATAAAAGCATTTTTTTTAAATATTTGCTACCATAAAAAGTTGTGTTTTTTAAGATCTACAACTTTCTCATTCAATGTTTTTACGTAAAATGCATACCTGCAAAGTTTTATAGTAAAAAACTGAATTTTTCTATGTCAAAAATCGTTTTTGAACTATTAACTTGATTTAAAAGCATTTTCGCGTCTTGGTATCCAGAAAAAAAACTTGTATTGTTCAAAGATCTACAACTTTTCCATGTAACTTTTTCATGTAAAATGCATAGCTATAAAGTTATATGGTAAGAAGCTGTTTTTCGATGTTAAAATTCGTTTTTGGCCTGTTAACTCGAGTTAAAAGTATTCTCATAAATAGATGTTCATGGGAAAAAGTTGTATTTTTCAAAGATCTGCAACTTTTATTTTTAACTTTTTTCGTAGAATGCTTATTTTTCAAGTTTTAGCCCAAAAATCGTTTTTAGCGATTTTTTATAGTAGCCGCATTCAGCGTATATTTGCAGGATCAATCCCAAAATAGGACCATCAGGTTGCTATACTTAGGAGAGTTCTCAAAAAAATGTTGAGCCTGATCCGCTAAAATTTCGCGGAGATAATCGTGTAAATTGAATTTTAAAAAAATAACACGTAAAGACATGTAAAAATAAGCAAAATGTGCTCGCAATTTAAAAACTACGTATACGATCGGGATAAAAAAAATAGAATTTTATATTGTGCTGGAGGAGATCTCTCCTAAAATTTCAGCCCGATTGGTAAAAAATTGCGTGAGATATCCTATCTCACATATTTTTCGCTAACGAAAATATAAGGCACTTCCATGTCGCGGTCGTGCCTAAAAAGAAAAAAAATACGAGGACGATGTATATTTTATTTATCACGCTTGATTTTTACGAAACTATAGTTAAAATACAAACACAAATAAGTTTGATAACATTAGAATAATTATAACAGTAAGCTCAAAAAAGATCAGAAAAATCGATATAAATAAAAACGGATTAATAAATCGTAGAAATACTTTTTCGCTTGAAAACTTAACCAAAAGCCGAGAAAAATAAGCTTTTATTGGTTAAAAAATACCTATCCGTATAGGCTATCGAAAATTTAAAAAAAATATAACCCTTAATATCGATCGATCTCATGATCAGGGAAAAGAAACGGACCGAGATATACTATAAGAAATCTATTTTTTCCTAAAATTTCGAGTCTTTAAAAGCTTTTTACTCACGCAATCAAGAACTTAAGAAAATCCAGTTTTTCAGTATTTAATTTTTTGTTCTGATTTATGAAATAAATAAAAAAATTTATGGTACATAGTTCTTAATATCACCCACCACCATGACTTTTTTCAAAAGATTTCCATGGTTAGACGTCGAGATATGATTTTTTGGAAAAAAGTCACGTTTTGTTTATAACTAAAAAACGATAATAGCTTATCTAAAAATTCAAACGAGAGAAAATGGATAATTTTACGCTCTTTCAGGAGTATTTTTTAAAAATCAATTATATTAACGACATCGGTAAAAAAAATTCTGAAAACACATAAATAAAAGAAAAATAGTACAATAATAAAAGTATAGCTACAATATTTTCAATAATAGAAATATTGACTAAAATCGTTTTCTCATGCGATTTCTCTTGAAATTTTTCACACTTTAAAAAAAATTGTAAATAGTATATCCGACATATAATTTTATGTCTTTTGAAATACGTAACGCGAATAAAAATTAGATCTGCAAAAGTTATTGCCAAAAAACATAATTTCTGCTTAAAATTATTTTCCAAATAAAATTTCAAAATTAAAAAAAAATCCCATAAATTGATATAACTTTAGATACTAAAAATGTAAAGGTTTAGATTTTGAAATATTACAAAAGTAAAACTATGAAATACAACAAATGATAGCTGCAATAATATTCAAAAGTAAACAACCATTAAAATTATAATCTTTGTAAATCCATAAATTCTAAAACCATAAACTCCTGATCATAACTTATTAATTCTAAACACACTACACCCTAGACCCTCCGACTCATAAATCGTAAATCCATAAACTCTGCACCCACAATTCCAAAATCTTAAATTCTGTGCCCATATACTCATAAATCAATAAACCTTAAACTCATTAAAACTAAAATGTCATAAAAATAACAGATTTATTAATAAATTTGCAATATCTATGCTAATACCTGCTATATTTTGTTTGATGGATGTGTTTCACTTTGAAAGAAGATGCTGACAAGGAGCAGAATTAATCTAACTTTTTCTATAAGAGAAAGGTGGAACAATTTCAAGTTAATATTAGAAAGAAAACAGAAGCTTGTAAGAGGAAAAGAGATAAGTCTAAAGATGAAGAAATCGCATCTAAGAAGGCTAAAACAGGTTGGTATGATTAACTAAATGTATGCCCTGATAATAAACCAACGAAATAGCTTACAATTATTAATTGACTCCTGGACTCGCTCATTCCTGTACAATATACTATCAAAAAAATGTTCACGGCTGTGTCACCGAATATAACAATTTTTTTACTTCAGCTGATAAATAAAAAATCCGTAGATTTGCTTATATACACAGTAATTACTAAATTTATTATCATAAAATTTGCTTATTCAAAATCCAATTTTACGGAGTAAGAATTATTTGTCAATTTTGTGATCCATTATCGATAATATTATATTATATGTAAATTATTTGAGCAATGAATAATGAATTACTTTTTTATACAATATTAAAATTTTATTAAATATTTTAAATACGTGCTTAAAGTTAGCAGTAATATGTGAAATTAATAAGCGAGATTTCTAGCCAATCGTTTAGTCCATCGCTGTTGAATGGTTGGTGAATATTTTTACCAGATATAGTTAATTAATATCAATAAAATATTAGAAGTTATCACTAATACCTCGTTAATGATTCTAGCAAGATGCATTACTTTTATAACTAATATGCTCTATTTTATTACAGGTACAAAAAACTGCATGGAAGAGCGAAGAAAAAAACGCTAGTCGCTTCTAAATGAAAAACCACGATCTTTCTGAAAGAATCACTACCGAGTTCATTAAGGATATGCAAAATGAGCATCCAATTTTGAAAAACCGAGATATTATGCATATAAGATCACAAATCCACAATTTGGGTTTCACAAAAAAGAAAAATAATCAATGGCCGATGAAAACCAAAATAAGAAGTTAATTTTAGGAAGAGACTATATAAAATAATATAATAGTTTAAAAGTTTTAATGTGATGTTAAACATATGACCTCTAACAGCACGGAAAGGTTTTAAAAATGTTTTAAAATATAGGGTGGATGTCCGTACTACTGACACCCCACCCAACTACTGATACCCAAATCTATTTTAGTATAAATAAAATATAAACTCTATCAACTAATATCTGAAAAAAATATATAAGCAATCCGTAACTGTTATTAGTATAATGAATAAACAAACGTGACATCTTTTAATTTCAGAAACTTTTAAAAAATAATAATAAAATTCGAGGCTACGAGAACGTTTAAAATTATGTCTGTGTTCAGAGTGAACATGAAAATATTGCGAAATAAAGAAGACTTTTATTTATATATTAGAGCGATATATGCAATAAAAAATAGTTTAATAGGTAATATTTATATACCAGATATATCTACTAAATAAAAAAGAAGACTCATCAAAGGCATTGTATTTAATTATTGGATGGCAGCGTTAGGTACAAGCGTTTTAAACATTTTCGAATTATTGACATGTCAGTAGTTCGACAAGAAAACGGCGCGTTTGCCCAACTACTGACACTGCCGCGCGAATTAGTGAGTACAATCTAGCCTCCTTGGCACGGTGGGCAGGAAGCAACGATAGGTTGCATGAAAATGTTGACAAAAAAGGAAAGCGGGATTCGGATACATTACCGCCTTCTCGGACCTTCCCAGTGCTTCCGTTCAGACATATTTGAATTAATTTTACGAATTTTTTTATTACGCCAAGGAGCACTAGGATTTGATATATTTTGCTTCGTTTGACAGAGTCGTACGCTTTCTTAAAGTCCACAAATAGCTGGTGTATAGTTTCACAATATTCCCACTTTTTCTCTAATAATTGTCTTATGGTAAACATTTGATCGCTCGTTGACCTGTTGCGCCGGAACCCACACTGATAATCTCCTATTATATCTTCCGCGAATGGTGTGAGTCTGGCCTGTATTACGTTTGACAGAACTTTGTAGCAGGTAGCTAAAAGTGAGATTTCCCGGTAGTTATTGCAGTCTGTTTTATCTCCCGTTTTAAAGATCGGTATGATGATGGATTCTTTCCAATTTTCTGGTATTGTTTCATTTCTCCAAATAGCACATACTAGATAAAAAATTTTAGATGTAAGCGCGGTGCCTCCATATTTAAGTAGTTCAGCTGGTATAAAATCGTTTCCTGCGGCCTTATTGTTTTTTAGCTTTTTGATCGCGGCCTCTACTTCTTTGTAGGTCGGTTCGTCCATATGGAGTTCAGCAGTGTGGATTTCGTCTCCCATTTCCTCGGAGTTTTCATGCACGTTTAATAACTTATCGAAATAGTCTTTCCATAATTTCAATAGTTAATTTTCGCTTGTTACGAGGTTCCCGTCCTTATCTTTCATTAACTGCGATCTACTCTGAAAACCATTTCTAATAGCGTTTATTCCTTTGTACATCTCGCGCGGAATATTTTCCTTACTATTAGTTTCTATTTTTCTAATTTCATTTTTCTGATACTCGCGCTTCTTGTTTCTGTAAATCACATCCACTTGCTTTTTTATTTCATGGTATTCTTCTACGGCCCTACCGCTTTCATTGCGTACGCTATCTAATTTAGCCTTCTTGCGCCTTTCAAACCAGAGTTCGCACTCTTCGTCAAACCATGGTTTGCTCTTCGGCCATTTTTCTTACCCAGTACTTTGTTCGCGGCCTCTTTTATAGTTTTTTCGATAGCCCCCATAACCTGTTCGGATCGTCATCTACTCCCGTCTGTGCATCCGTTTCCTCGAGCACCTGAAATCGGTTGCTAACTTCTACTTGGTACTTGATTCGCTCTATCCCGCTTCGTAGTTTTCCAATATCAAAGGTTTCTACTTTGTTCGCTTGCTTACTATTTTGACCGGCTACTAATCTGGCTCTTAATTTTGCCACTACTAGATAATGATCTGAGTCGCTATCCGCCCCCTATAGGTCCTTACGTCGAGTACGTTGGTGTGGCGCCTCTTATCAATAAGAAAATTATCGATTTGATTGTGCGTGGCCCCGTCCGGCGATGTCCACGTTGCCTCGTGTATATCCTTGAGCTTAAAGCACGTGGTCTTGACTATAAAATCTTTTGTGGCCGCAAAATTTATGACCCTAATACCGTTATCGTTGCTAGTTTCGTGCAGACTTTCTTTGCCTATAGTGAGCCTAAACATTTCCTCTCTCTCTATTTTAGCATTGAAATCCCCCACTACTCTTTTGGTGTCGTAAGACGCGAATTTATCGATTAATTGCTCTAAAGTTTCATAATAAAGATCTTTGACTTCTTCCTCTTTGTCCTCCGTAGGACAGTGGACGTTAATAATCACGTAATTATACCACGCTCCTTCAATGATGATATACGAGAGTCGGTCATTCACGAAATTGCAACTTTTAATGGAATGTATGATGCTTTTGTTAACAAGAAATCCGGTGCCTAGGGAATTCCCGTTCGCGCCCCCATATAAAAAGGTGAAGTTACAGGATCCTAGCATCGCGTTATCTTTCCATCCGGTTTCTTGTATTGATACCAAATCTAAATTGTACCTCCTAGTTTCATTTATGATTTCCCGGAACGCGCCCGCTCTGTGTAGACTGCGTACATTCCAGGTTCCCACCCTTAAGTTCCTTTTGGTTTTGGTTTGTTTTTGTTTTCTTTGAGCCATGATAGTAAGTTAAACCCGCGCGTTTTGAATCCTGTTCCGATCGCAGGTGAGTCCATCCGTCTAGGGGTGATAACCCTCATACCTCCCTAGAACTAAGTATGAGAGCTTTCCGACTTTGGCGAGGAAATAGTCAACTCGTCGTCAGACACACTCGGTTTCATTCTCAGATCCTAACGCCCCCCTGCAATGCAGCGCGCCTTCGCTGGCTTCGTTGCCGTGTAAGATCATGTGGCGAATAATTCTACACATCCCCTCTCAAGGCAGTTGTCATCGCTCCCGCATCCTCCACGACAGCAGGATTTTTGGCCCATTTTTTGTTTGTAATGTGTGATAAAAGAGATAGATTACAGAGTAAGGTAGAAGAAGAAAGTAAGATAGGAGATTTTGTATATTATTTGTAGTTGTTGTGGTGCCTGCGTAGTGTTTCTAGATGAATGCGTTCGCCAGTGTGGGCTCATCACACCCACGCCTGGGCCTATCGACTGTCCGCGACTGCTTATTCACTTTATTCGCAGCTAACCTCTTTCTCAGGGGTCGTTCCTCTATCCGCAACCTGAAGACGCGCTGTGTAGTGGTGATAGGTACCCACCCGTCCGCTCTGGACGACTACGCCCAGAACCCGCTTAGGGTAACGGCGTTGCAACAGAAAATTTAATATTCTATACAATTACTAGTATTTTAACCTAAATCAGATACAAGTTACAGAAGCACCACATTCATCGATCTGCCGATACAATGGTACACAGTTTGAGTTTTTACATCAAGACACAAGCTTTAGCCCGCTTATTTATAAATTTATTACTTCGCCTTTCTAGATAACAAGCTTTAAAAAATGCGTTAATAAAATTCTTTTTTACATAAGATTTTTTAAGAATTTTTAATATAAGATGCGTGAGAAAACAATTATATTATTACTAAATCTATTGCTTCTCTTTTCTATACATATAACAGTAATACACATCGTTAAAACGTAAATATTTGCGTTCTTTTCGTAAGATGTAGATTGATTAACGCTATACTGAATTGGCTGAAACCTAGGACCATACCGGTATTGCTTAGACTCAGTTGTCCTTGATTGGTAAAAATGTATGAATAAAAAGTTTCTAAATCTATTATTTCAATTAGTTGGATATTGAATTACTAAATACATCTATCAAGTATATTGTTACTAATTGATTATTAGACACTGGTCGAGAAACCGCTACCCTATCTGCAGAAATAAAGTTAAAATGAAAAAATACCGTATAATTGTCCTTCTTTATTGTCACTAAATAAAATTATAGAGTTATCTATAAATCTATTACTTTGCTTTCCTACGTTACAAAATAACAAATGGGTCAATTAAAATTTTCTTCATTCTGCTGGAATACTTTTGATTCTTTAGACCTGATTAATAATTTAGAATAATTCAAAGCACAAATTATATCGATTAAGTAATGTTCAGATAAAATTTCCAGGCTTCTACCAGTTTCTGGAGATACTACATTTCTATTATACGACTATCGAATGCTTACTAGTTAATATTAATTTTATGAATATTGATAATGATCTATAGGAATTATTTCTAAGCGATACATGATTCATTCCTCATGTGATGCCTTTTCTGTACAATATGTATCGCGAACCCATCGTGAATACCTAAATATCGATAGTAATTTAGAAAAATATGAATACTAAATATATAGGATAGATTCTAGATTGTACAAAGAAAACGTTAGATTTAGTATTATATGATTATATTGTTAGAGCTCTTACTTGTTAATGATCTTTGCCAAGATGAATTGGGAATAGGAGCCTTTGCAAGAAATTGCTTCATTTTACCAGAATACTTTTGATTCTTTAAACCTCAATAACAATTTAGAATAATTCAAAGGACAAATTATAGCGTTTAAGTAATGTTGATATAAAATTTTCATGCTTCCTCAGTTTTTCTAGATGCTACATTTGTATTATACGACTATCGAATGCTTACTAGTTAATATTATTTCTATGAATATTGATTATGATCTATATAAATTATTTATAAGCGATACATGATTCGCCCTTCAGGTGGCGCCTTTTTAGTACACTATGAGTCACGAACCCATCGTGAATATCTAATTATCGATAGCAATTTAGAAAAATTTAAATACTAAATATATGGGATGGATTCTAGATTGTAGAAGGAAAACGTTTGATAGATTTAGTATGACATGTTTATATTGTTAGAGCTCTTGCGAGTTAATGATTTTTGCCAAAACGAATTGGGAATAGGACCCTTTGCAAGAAATTGCTTCATTTTTCCAGAATACTTTTGATTCTTCAAACCTCATTAACCATTTAGAATAATTCAAAGGACAAATTATAGCGTTTAAGTAATGTTGAGATAAAATTTTCATGCTTCTACCAGTTTTTCTAGATGCTACATTTGTATTATACGACTATCGAATGCTTACTAGTTCATCTTATTGTTATGAATATTGATTATGATCTATACGAATTATTTCTAAGCGATGCATGATTTCTCTTCAGGTGGTGCCTTTTATCTACACTATGAGATGCGAAACAATCGTGAATACCTAAATATCGATAACAATTTAGAATAATTTGAATACTAAATATATGGCAGAAATTCTAGATTGTACAAGGAAATCGCTTCATAGATTTAGTGTGACATGATTATATTGTTAGAGCTCTTGCGTGTTAATGATTTTTGCCAAAGCGAATTGGGAATAGGACCCTTTGCAAGAAATGGCTTCGTTTTGCCGGAATACTTTTGATTCTTCAAACCTCATTAACAATTTACAATAATTCAAAGCACAAATTATAGCGCTTAAGTAATGTTGAGATAAAATTTCGAGGCTTCTACCAGTTTTTCGAGATGCTACATTTGTATTATACGACTACTAGCGTCCCCCGTCGCGGCTTCGCCCGCGATTTGAGTGTCTGGAATTCATTTGTTAATAGAATTCATTCAATCATATAATTATGATTTTCTGTTTTATTTGTAATAATAAATCAATAAAAAATGTCTTAGTCTAAAACTTCTCTGTAAACTACGTTAGCGACGTTGCCTTTTGGAGCTAATATTACCAGATTACTGGCGGAGCCTACCCTAGAACATCCCACATAAAACTGTCCGTGAGAGAAACAGTTTTCTATCAAGTCGATGCCAGCCATTTTCAATGACTGCCCTTGAGATTTGTTGATGGTCATGGCAAAGCACAAATTGATTGGAAACTGTATTCTCTTAAACTCAAACGGATAGTCTGATGGGATTAAAGATATTCGCGGAATAAGAACTGATTCCCCGCGAGCACTTCCAGTGATTATTGTAGCTTCTATAACATTTTTACGAAGAGTTTTTATTTGTAGTCTAGTTCCGTTACACAATTTAGGAGGACAAAGATTTCTCAGCAACATTATAGGCGCTCCAACTTTGAGGTTCAATCTATAAGGTGGAAACCCGAGTGGAATCAAACTATTTAAAAATTCAACAGGGTAGTGGACAGCATCATCGGTTTCAATAACAGAATCAAATGATTTATATTCAGTAATCTGTTCTTTAAAAGCATTCAAGAGTAGCTCATTTTTTGGCGTTAAAATAGCTCGCTCGCACAATCAATCTATGGGTTTATCTTTTATATTATTCACATCAGGATATATCTTGGAAATAAGTTCTGATAATGTGGTGACTACCGTACATAAATTTGATGGAATAACAATCTCATCTTCTACGGACGGGAAAGTTCCGTTGCCTATTTGGAGTAGTGTTTCTGCGAAAATTCTGGCAGATTCATCATTATTTATGGGCCATTGTGCATTCATCCCAAACTATTAACTTACACTCTTTCAAAACTTGTGCCATATTAGTCTGTTTTGAAATGTTACAAATTGGTGTCTGGAGTTTATTTAAGTTCAAAGGTAATTTAAAAGTAGAATGAGCCGTTTTACCTCCTTGCAGCAATGTAGCTGCAATTCCTGAAGAAGCAACAGCTAAGGCTATACGGTTGTGTTTTCTTATTTTCGAAAGTAAAAGATTAATGAGGAATGTTTTACCGGTTCCTCCAGAAGCATCAAGGAAAAACATTTGACCGCTACTTTTCTCAACGCTTTCTAAAATTATTCTGTAAACGTGAGACTGTTCATCGTTCAGTAAAATTTCGCTATCAGTTATAATTTGTTCCAGAGCATTCGTATCGTAACTGATTTCTCGAATATAGTCTCTGTTTTGTAGAGATAACTCATCTCTAGATGGCTGAGGCAGACCATATTGCTGCAGACATTGACCACCCATTGACAACAAACTATCTTCCAGACAAACTAAGCATTTATTATAAATTTTACTCAACATTGAACTTATGATCCCATCTTGTAAGTGAGCTTCCATTTCACGCCGAATATCTTCTGAAAGATGATCTTTGTACTTTTCCCAAAGACTTGAAGCATCAGATAAATGACAAAATAATAACATAACCGCAAACAAATTTCGCAATCTGAGTGGAGAGTCACAAAGTACTGCTTCTTCCAAAGTTGCATCCCAGTGCTTTTCGTCTTCTAATAAACCTAAGGCTTTACACGCTGCCTGAAATGTAGGTTGTACAATGCCATCAACAGTTTTCAATTCCAAAAAAGATTTTGGACCTCGAACTTCGTGAAGCAAAAGGCGTAGATAATAACACTCAGAGTTATTAGGGTAGATGGTATATACTCTACCTAGAGCCGTATCTTTCTTTATTTCAGGCCAGCCACTGACATCATCCCCACGTTTTCTTCTTTCAAATTTATTTTTTTTCCATGTGTAATAAGATGGAACTTCAACGTAAAAAAGCGTTCTTGCAAAACTATCTACCTGGCATAATTCAAAAAATGCAAGAAGTGTAGTTTTAAGAGGATGATTTATGATATTCCTCAAGCGATTAGAATCTTTTTGATCGAAGTAGACGCGCTGACAATTTTCTAAATGAACAGAGAGGTGAAAGACTGTTGGAAATCTTTCATGAATAGGGAAACTTAAGATTCTCCATACTGCCTCGGAACTACTGATATATCGACCACTTTCATAAATTTTAACTTCGTCTTTTTATCTTCTATAGCGAATACAGCCTGATCACTGCCTTTGGTGATATATTTACAAACATACTTTATCGATTTAACAGAGTTGCAGTATTCCACATTGATATGAGCTTCAAAAATCCGCGAAAGAACCGGATTGTATGGTACGACCCAGCGGTTATCAATGGTGATGCCATTGATTTCAACAATAAAACCACCATCTTCCGGTTTCCTACGTCGATATTTTGGGTATCCATCATCTCCTGTTTGAGTTTCTTGCAGAAATTCTTTAGGAAATTTTTTGCTGCAACAATCTTCTTTCATGCAAGGCGACCTGTTATTTAAGCTACCGCAAGGTCCGTGGATCATGTTGGCCTTGACGATTTTATAAAGAAGAGGATCTTCGGCTGGGTCTGGTATTTCTGCGCTAATAACATCATCTATCTGATCTGGAGTGAATCGTAGTTTAAGCCACAATAAAATATGTATGTGAGGTAAACCTCGCTTCTGCCATTCAACAGAATACATGTAACATTTCATTTCTCCAAATAATTCACCCTTCGTTAATAATGCTATAAGCGATTTCACTTTCAAGTGGAAGACCCTAGCTATGATATCATGCCGGTCGTAAGACTTTTGGCCATATAGTAATGCTTCTGTAATGTCGCTCCATCGGGGATTACACGTAAATGTTATAAATAAGTCCGGACGACCAAAATTGCGGACGTACGTCATAGCATCCTGGGCCTTTTCATGCATATACCGTGGTGATCCAGTAAAAGACGATGGAAGCACTACCATCTGACCTAGTTCGGCGACATCGGTATCTTGTCTTCCAATAGCATCTTTTAGGTGCATATAATTGTCTACTCTAAGTTGCGCCTGGTTGTTCCGAATAAAGTTTAATCGTTCTGTTTCAATTTTCGCGTACATATCTACTAAGAATTGATTAAAGAGAGATCGACAGTACAGTAAATGGTTGATCTCTGTTTCTCGGATCATGATGCGGTATGAATAGAAATTCATTGCAGATACTGTTTTTTTAAGAGGTAAATTTGTTTTTGGATCGATCTGATAAACATCTACAGAGTAACCGTCCTCACCCCGGCAAAACAGTAAAGGATACTGTAAGGCATCATACGAACGATGCACCTCATTTATTTTTTGTAACTTATCATCATGACTTTGTAATACAATATCCCTTTTTTCAAACTGCTGCCCAACTATGACCAATGCAACTTCACTTGCTGCTGGAGCATTATATCGGCCACGATGAGCATTGGCTGGTTTCCTATCAGCATGAATTACAACTTCGAAGTTTTTACAATTTTGAGGTATTTTTTCGAGAGTAGTCTTCAAACCCTTTATGTAGGAGTTATAACGATGCAACATCGTCTGCAGTTGTTTTACCAGATCCTGGCGTACGTCAGGGATGTGACCAGATCTTATACGTACCTCTCTTTCATCCTCTCCAACAAAATAAATCTGTAGAATTTGAGGATTTTGTTGGGGCAAAGGTTGTAGACCACCAATTAAATGATACACTTGACCTTGTACTTTGAAAGTAGACATAAATCCATGTTCATTGATTTGTTTGGCTCCGAAAGATGTCATTTGGAAACAGCTATTATATTTTCTAATCCTGTCCATGAAATGTACATGGTCCGGGTGAGAGCCCATGATCAAACTGAAAAGTGGTTAGGGAAGACGCAAAGTAGGTGGCAGTTGCACTTTGCCGGCACTGCAGCACATTCCGGGTGGCTCAGTTTTATACTTTAAAGCGCCACAGTGTTTGCATTTGTGACTCATAGTGCCGATGGATACAGTTTTATCGGTTTCATATGATATCTCTGGATCGTTTTTCATTCCGGAAAGAGCTTTAATCTTTCATGGAAGTAAGCGCCTTTCTGAGCGTAATCCTGGACGGCTTTGTTCATAAACACTAACAGCGGCTCTATGAACTTCCGGATGATTTTGCTGGTAAGAAGAAGCGGCGGCTCTATGAACTTCCGGATGATTTTGCTGGTAAGAAGAAGCAGCGGCTCTATGAGCTTCCGGATGATTTTGCTGGTAAGAAGAAGCAGCGGCTCTATGAGCTTCCGGATGATTTTGCTGATAAGAAGAAGCAGCGACTCTATGAACTTCCGGATGATTCATCTGATATTTTTTAGCGGCTCTTTTGAGTTGATTTTTCCTTACGTTATTTGTGAATCTTGCACGACGTTTCTTATTACGCTCAGCAGAACTGGATATTGGATCAGAAATTTCCATACGCTTTGCGGGACTCGGTATTTAATCAGAATAATTTTGAACAGTTGTAGCGTCATTGCAAGGTAAATAAACATCAAAATGTCCGTTTGATAAGTCTAATGTGAAACGAAATCTCTTAATGGGACTTCCTTCTACACCGAATCTTTCATACAGATGTCCATTGCGATATACCTCAAAAGTGAAACCAAATATTTGTGCAGCAGCTACTAACTCGCATAAACTTCCATAAGTGGAATGTTTTAACATATCGATCGAGTATTCCTCAGAATTTCTATAATTATTTCCTATATCATCATGAGACATGATCGAAAAATATTGTCTGAATACGAATCTCCCGAGACAAAACTTGAGAGTCGTACAGATGAAAAGATATTGCATTGAAGAGGCAAGCACCATCCGCCAATATGGGAACTATTTTATGTGGCGTCATAACGCCATTTATGCTCAATATTTCCACAATCATCGTGACAACGCAGGAAAACTGTGATAATACTCACAATAGGCTAGAGTTCTCAGACTCCTAATGCCTTTTCAAGGCTTCATCGCCTCTATATATAATGAGACTCGATTATTTCTCTTGTGGTTGAAGCTCAGCGTAGCCATCTAGCAGCTCTTTATCGGTATTACATACTTTAAAATTCATGAGAGATATCAACACTGCACGTTCCCTTCGTATTATCATTTCGAAAGTTACGACACGGAAACAGTCTCGTTCTGTTATACTAAAATTTTTTTCTCAGCAAAAATTTTTTTCTCTGCAAAAATTTTTTTCTTTGCGAAAATTTTTTTCTCTGCGAAAATTTAGTAAGAAATGAAAGAAGCGTTTCAACCGTTTGCACGCACGGCGGGTGTGATTTTTTCGAATTGTTTTTTTCCTAATGTCGTGCCAGATATGATGCCGCAAGAACCATCCTGAAATCTCTTTTCCCCACATAAATATAGTACAGCTGGAAAAAATGCACATTTGTCGCATTTCACCACCTGGGAGTGAAATTTAAAAAGCTAAGAAATTTTTTTCTGAGGAATGATATTTCAGATATAATGCCGCAATAACCATTCTGAAATCTCTTTCCCCGCAGAAATATAGTGAAAAAACGAAAAATGCATATTCGACGCATTTCACCCCCTGGGGGTGAAATTCCGAAAAACCCAGAAATTGTTTTTTTCCTGATGTTATTCCAGACTTTTTGCCGCGAGAACCGTCTCGAAATCTCCTTTTCCCGCAGAAATATAGTAAAAAATCGAAAAAACACATTTTAACCCTTTCCATCCCCTGGGGGTGGAATTTCAAAAAACCGTTTCTTAGTGAGCACCTACTATGTGGGTAGAAGGTACTCACAAATTTTCAAGTTAATCGGATGAGTGGTTTTGGCTGGGCATTGATGAATCAGTCAGTCAGTCAGTCAGGACAAGTATTTTTATATATAGAGATAGAAGATAGAGATTGAATGCTTACTAGTTAATATTATTTTGATGAATATTGATTATGATCTATACGAATTATTTCTAAGCAATACATGATTCGCTCATCAGGTGATGCTTTGTCTGTACACTATGAATCGCGAAACAATCGTGAATACCTAAATATCGATAGCAATTTAGAAAACTTTCAATACTAAATATATGGGATGGATTCTAGATTGTAGAAGGAAAACATTTGATAGATTCAGTATGGTATGATTATATTGTTAGAGCTCTTACGTGTTTAATGATTTTGCCGAGATGAATTGGGAATAGGAGCCTTTGCAAGAAATTTCTTCATTTTGCCGGAATACTTTTGATTCTTTTGACCTGATTAACGATTTAGAATAATTCAAAGCACAAATTATATGGATTAAGTAATGTGGAGATAAAATTTCCAGGCTTCTATCAGTTTCTGGAGATACTACATTTTTATTATACGACCATAAAATGCTTGCTAGTTAATATTATTTTTATGAATATTGATTGGGATCTGTAGGAATTATTTTTAAGTGATACATGATTCGTTCCTCATGTGACGCCTTTTCTGTACACTATGTATCGCGAACCCATCGTGAGAACCTAAATATCGATGGCAATTTAGAAAAATTTGAATATTAAATATATGAGATAGATTCCAGATTGTAGAAGGAAAACGTTTTATAGATTTAGTATAACATAATTATATTGTTTGAGCACTTACGTGTTAATGATTTTTGCCAAACAAAATTGGGGATAGTGGCCTTTGCATGAAATTGCTTCATTTTGCCGGAAAAATGTTGATTCTTTACACCTCATTAACAATTTAGTGTAATTGAAAGCACAAATTATATCGATTAAGTAATGTTGAGATAAAATTTCCAGGCTTCTACCAATATCTGGAGATACTGCATTTGTATTATACGACTATCGAATGCTTACTAGTTAATATTATTTTTATTAATATTGATTAGAATCTGCAGGAATTATTTCTAAGCGATACATGATTCGCTCTTCAGTTGAGTCCTTTTCTGTACAGTATGAATCATGAACACGTCCAGAGTATAGAAATGTCACCAGTAATTTAGAAATGTTGCATACTAATTATATGGTATTTATTCCAGATTATAGTAGAAAAACTTTCCCGAGATTTATTATTACATAATTATATTGCTTGATCCCCTACATGCTAATTATTTTCGTCAAAAATAAATTGGGGATACTAGCCTTCGCATGAAATTGCTTTATTTTGCCGGAATACTTTTGATTCTTTTGACCTGATTAACGATTTAGAATAATTCAAAGCACAAATTATATCCAATAAGTAATGTGGTGATAAAATTTCAAGGCTTCTATCAGTTTCTGGAGACACTACATTTTTATTATACGACCATAAAATGCTTGCTAGTTAATATTATTTTTATGAATATTGATTGGGATCTGTAGGAATTATTTGTAAGTGATACATGATTCGTTCCTCATGTGACGCCTTTTCTGTACACTATGTATCGCGAATCCATCGTGAGAACCTAAATATCGATAGCAATTTAGAAAAATTTGAATATTAAATATATGAGATAGATTCCAGATTGTAGAAGGAAAACATTTATAGATTTAGTATAACATAATTATATTGTTTGAGCTCTTACGTGTTAATGATTTTTGCCAAACAAAATTGGGGATAGTGGCATTCGCATGAAATTGCTTCATTTTGCCGGAAAAATGTTGATTCTTTACACCTCATTAACAATTTAGTGTAATTGAAAGCACAAATTATATCGATTAAGTAATGTTGAGATAAAATTTCCAGGCTTATACCAATATCTGGAGATACTGCATTTGTATTATACGACTATCGAATGCTTACTAGTTAATATTATTTTTATGAATATTGATTAGAATCTGGAGGAATTATTTCTAAGCGACACATGATTCGCTCTTCAGGTGAGTCCTTTTCTGTACAGTATGAATCATGAACACGTCCAGAGTATAGAAATGTCACCAGTAATTTAGAAATGTTGCATACTAATTATATGGTATTTATTCCAAATTATAGTAGAAAAACTTTCCCGAGATTTATTATTACATAATTATATTGCTTTATCCCCTACATGCTAATTATTTTCGCCAAAAATAAATTGGGGATACTAGCCTTCGCATGAAATTGCTTTATTTTGCTGGAATACTTTTGATTCTTTTGACCTGATTAACGATTTAGAATAATTCAAAGCACAAATTATATCGATTAAGTAATGTGGTGATAAAATTTCCAGGCTTCTATCAGTTTCTGGAGATACTACATTTGTATTATACGACTATCGAATGCTTACTAGTTAATATTATTTTTATGAATATTGATTAGAATCTGCAGTAATTATTTCTAAGTGATACATGATTCGCTCTTCAGGTGACTCCTTTTCTGTACAGTATGAATCATGAACACGTCCAGAGTATAGAAATGTCACCAGTAATTTAGAAATGTTGCATATTAATTATATGATATTTATTCCAGATTATAGTAGAAAAACTTTCCAGAGATTTATTATTACATAATTATATTGCTTGATCCCTTGCATGCTAATTATTTTCGCCAAAAAGGATTGGGGATACTAGTCTTCACATGAAATTGCTTTATTTTGCCGGAATACTTTTGATTCTTTTCACCTCATTAACGATTTAGAATAATTGAGAGCACAAATTATATCGATTAAGTAATGTGGAGATAAAATTTCCAGGCTTCTACCAGTTTCTGGAGATACTACATTTTTATTATACGACCATCGAATGCTTGCTAGTTACGAGGGTAGTTCAATAAGTCTTTAGAATGACCAACAGATGGCGCGCTAATCGCTCCAAATCATCTGTTTTCAGTCAGCACCACTCCCGACTAGATATATGGTGCAGTCACAGTCCACATCTTCTGAGTTTACGTGTTTTTATAACCAATTGAAAAAAAAAAATTGCTTGTTAAGAAAAATGGAAAAAAACGAGTTCAGAGCGGTAATTAAACATTTTCATTTAAAGGGTTTAACTCCATATGAGATAAAAAATGAATTGGACTCAGTTCATGGCACATCTGCCCCTGCCTTAGCAACGGTTTAGAACTGGGTAAATGAATTTAAGCGTGGTCGTACATCAATAAGTGACGAACCACGTTCAGGAAGGCCCGTAGAAGCAACTACTCCCGAAATCATCAATAAAATCCACGATATGGTGTTGAAGGATAGAAGATTAAAAGTGCGTGAGTTAGCTGAGGCCACAAGGATATCTATAGGTGCAGTTGTTTCAATTCTACATGAAAAATTAGGCATGAAAAAGCTATCGGCAAGATGGGTGCCGCGTTTGCTCTCAGCCGAGAATAAACGCAATAGAGTGGTCGCCTCTGAGGCTCTTTTGGCGCGCATAAGTCAGAATCCTGAGGAATTTTTTCGTCGATTTGTGACTGTGGATGAAACATGGATACACCACTACACTCCTGAGACAAAGGAACAATCCGAACAGTGGATTTCCACAGGCGAACCAGCTCCAAAGAAGGCAAAGACCGTAAAGTCAGCTGGTAAGGTTATGGCTACAGTTTTTTGGGATGCACGTGGAATTATACTTATTGACTACTTGGAAAAGGGTAAAACAATTACTGGTGAGTATTATGCATCATTATTAGAGCAGCTGAAAGAAGAAATTAAATAAAAACGACCACATTTGGCGAGAAAAAAAATTCTCTTTCATCACGACAACGCCCGAGTTCACACATGCTTCGTTTCAATGGCTAAAATTGAAGAATTAAAATTCGAATTGGTCGAACACCCACCGTATTCACCAGATTTAGCCCCCAGTGACTTTTTCTTATTTCCAAACTTGAAAAAATGGATCGGTGGACAGAGATTTACGGACAACGAAGACGTCATTGCCTCTGTAAGTGCTTATTTTGAGGAACTTCCGAAAACGCACTTTTCTGAAGGATTAAAAAAACTTAAAAAGCGATTGACCAAGTGTATAGAGCTCCAAGGAGATTATGTTGAAAAATAAAAAAAAATTTACCCAAAAAAAATTGTTTTTATACTTTATTCTAAAGACTTATTGAACTACCCTCGTAATATTATTTTTATGAATATTGATTAGGATCTGTAGGTATTTTTATGTGATACATGATCCTTTCGTTAGGTGGAGCTTTTTCTGTACACTAAGAGTTGCGAAGCCATTTAGAGGAACTTGAATACTAAATATGGGGCGAATCACGTCAACTATCCTAGCGCGGCGCGCGAGCGCTTAATACTGTGGTTTTCAACTCGCGTTTGCGGTATGAAAAAAAATATATAAAAAATATCCAATAAACTATTTTGATGTATTTTTTCCTCAGCTTTCCAATGGTGTGGTCAGATTTTCCAAAATTTTCCATTTTTCTTAATAAAAAACACAAAATGTGTTATATCTCGAAAAGTATATTTTTAATATTTTTTTAAATACTTTTAATCGAAAGCTGAGGTTTTTTACATAAAAAAAGTTGT
The DNA here is from genome assembly GCA_949152435.1 of Gastracanthus pulcherrimus. Taxonomy (NCBI): domain Eukaryota; kingdom Metazoa; phylum Arthropoda; class Insecta; order Hymenoptera; family Pteromalidae; genus Gastracanthus; species Gastracanthus pulcherrimus. The sequence goes on along the minus strand of OX424572.1, from coordinate 173,013,813 downwards.
TTTGCCCAGAGTGCCCGATTATATTTCAGTGAGTAATAGAACGCCGAAAAGTTGAAGTACCGCGCGCAGCGGCAAGGCGCGTGACTTCGCGCTCGACGGTGACCGCTGGATTCGGTCCTCCTTTTCATATTTTGCTATGTTATACTTTCTTTTAAACCTGTTAGTTAAATTTAGTTATTTTTTTGTTTTTATTAATCGTTTTTTTGTTGCTTTGGCATTCGAAGAGGCTTTCAAAGTCTTTAGCTTCGTGGCTTTCTTTGTCTTTGTTGCGGGTTTGGATACATTATTTTCTTTTTTCTTAGTGTCTTTCTTTGGAAAGATTTGATATTTAGAACTTAAAGACGTTTTCTGTAGTTTGAATGTGTTTTGATTCAATGGAATAAAAGCATGATACTGTAAAGTCCCTGGTATAGATTTAGCATTATCTAATCTTCGCTTGAGTTCTAAAACAGTTTTTTCATAATCATCTTTATTGCTATAAAATACTTTGGTTTCTTTGCAATAATTTTTAGCCCATTCGTAAAGACTTTTTGCTGTTAAAATTCTATTTTTGGATGAAAGTTGTAGACTACCACGTTTTGCACCTCTTTTTAAGTTCGCACCGATACCATCACATGCACCTTTGCCGTGCGCGGTAGCATAAAAGTGCCATTCCGCTGAGATTTCGAAATCTTTTTCATGAAATAGAAGATTTTGCATATTATTCTTATTTTTAAAATGTTGACTTGCTCCATTCGTTAAATAATACATTTTTTTAACTACGAAATTAGATTTCAGATAAAGTATGACAATTTTTTGATATTCATAAACCGCAACAGTATCATGGTTTAGATTATCAGAAATTACAGCAATGCTTACATGTTTAAGATCACTATTTTCTTTGTAATAAATTACAACTGTAAAAATAGTTGCCTGGTTATTATTCCAATGGAAAGATTGCGTAGAATTCTGTACTACAAATGCATAGTTTTCCGCAAAATCAAAACAGACAATAAACTCCCCTTCTTGAAGATTTTCTTTCAACTTATTCACATACTGTGACTGTTTCTTAGCAAAAAAAATCGTGAGTCTTCAATTTCATTAATTTGTCGCCCAGTGTGTTGAGAAAGTCATAAACGTTCTCACTTTTTGAAGCTATCGTACACCGATCTGTTTGAAACCACGATTCAAATTGAATTTGAAAAACATTATTTTTATCAAAACATTCAAGCAAATGTTCTCGTAATGCAGACGTATTAGGACAATTTAGTCAGTCACCCAAGAAACACTCATCACGTGCATTTTTACAAACGATTGCCTGAATACAGTCATGATAATTTGTAAGATATAGTTTACTATTTTTCGTTAAGCACTCTAGCTCAGCAGCTTCTAGCATGAGCTTAACATTTTCATGATGTACACATACACATACATTGTGTGTACCACTGCTTCCAGCTAAAACACAGTGTACTGGTCTCAATTGTATGAATTTTGTTAACCCAATTTTAACGTGTTCGTATTCTTTTTGAAATAAATAATAGATTTCGTTCAAATTGCCAAGAAGTAATCTTTTTTGAACGTGTTCTCGTTTGCCGTTGTCCTGCTTTACGGATATGCAATCTTTCAAGCCTGGCATAATTCGACTTATGTCATCCTTTTCATAAAAACTTTTAACTAAATTTGTAGTTTCCACCGAAAGTACTTTGCCGCGTTTTTTTCAGGAACTGAGAAAGCTCCTTTTTCAGCTACTAACTCTTTTGCTTCTCGAGCTTCCCATTCAGTACAACCAAACTCTTTGATTAAATCATTACGAAACCAAAAATCGGGAGCAAGAGTGAATAGCTTAATTGTATCTTGCTTCGATATAGTATTAGAAAATTTTCTTTTAATTTGTTCGAGAACCGTTACGCCAGCTTTATGATATTCATCACAACAATTTATGTTAGCTTTTTTTTGTATCCGAAATAGGTAAATCTGCTTTACGTTTGTAAATTTGCCTACGACATGTACCACATATTTTCGCTTCTTCGGGTACAAACGGAAATATACTTCCAAAAGTTAAAGGAAAGTCAAACAGATCTTTAGACGTAGGGTGATTCTCTCGAGAGAAAGGATTTATGCATTTCATTTTCCAGGTTGAACCCATTGTAGTTGCTACAATAAACCGGAGAAATACGTAACCAATAGATTTATGATTTAATCATAAAAAAATCTAAATTTAAAAAAAAACATCGTCGTATATATGAATTTCTTTTGACAATTCATTTATAGATTAAAGTTTATGTTTAAGCCACCTACCGACTGAAAAAAGAACTAGTTTTACAAGTAAGCATGATGTGGCGGTGACGGCGGCCGCGCCGCGCCAAGTCACGCGCAGTACTTCTACTTTTCGGCGTTCTATTACTCACTGAAATATAATCGGGCACTCTGTGCAAAAGAACTTTTCTTATGTAAAAAAACCTCAGCTTTCGATTAAAAGTATTAAAAAAAATATTAAAAATAGACTTTTCGAGATATAACACGTTTTGTGTTTTTTTAAGAAAAATGGAAAATTTTGGAAAATCTGACCACACCATTGGAAAGCTGAGGAAAAAGTACATCGAAATAGTTTATTGGATATTTTTTATATATTTTTTTTCATACCGCAAACGCGAGTTGAAAACAACAGTATTAAGAGCTCGCGCGCCGCGCTAGGGGAGTTGACGTGATTTGCCTCATCTATGGAGTTGGTTCTAGATTATAAATGAAAAAGTTTTCATTGATTTAGTATTACATAATTATATTACTTGAGCTCTTACGTGTTAATGATTTTGGCTAAGAAGAATTGGTGATAGTAGCTTTTCCTGCTTAAACGACCCAGGTGGATCGCCGCCTGAGTCGAGGTGGATAATCGCCTGGATCTGGTTGGATATCCAGGTCGATTCAGTCTGGAGTTGATCTGGAATTAACTTAACATCAAGTGATGGATTTGCCAACTCTTCGAGCCAAACATGTTTTTTAAGCAATTTGAAGCAAACCTCTGTCTACTAAGTTTCATCAAATTATGTCACAATTCCAACTGTAGTTCGCCATTTTGAATCTTGTAAATCTGACCTCAGATTCGTAATCAGGTACCTTGACAACCCCTATGTACTGAGTCTTAGCTGAAATTATTAAGTTTCTTGTAATTTTTATCCTCCATTATAAAACCTTCATTTTGAATCTTGTAAATCTGACCTTGAAAACCTTTAATTACCGAGTTTTAGCTAACATTATTCAATTTTTAATATTTTTATTCGCCATTTTGAAACCGCTATTTTGAATTTTGTATATTTCACCTCGGATTTATAATGAGCATTCTTAAAAACCCCTATGAACTAAGTTTCATGACTTTATTTCGCATTTGTAATTCTAGTCTGCCATTATGTATCCAATGCCAATTCGTGATCAGCGACTCCAAAAACCCCTATACACACATTTTCGTAAAAAATCTGTTGGAAAAAAATGTTTGCTTCAAAGTGTTAATTGCATATCCATCACTTGATGTTCAATCGAGATCGAATCCAGGTTGAATCGACCTGGAGAAATATCCACCCCGATCCTGGCCGTAATCCACCTCGATTCAGACTGCGATCCACCTGGATCGCTTCAGCGGGGTTTGATGAAATTGATCAGATTCTCATAAATAATTCTGATTGTTTGAAACATAATAACAATTTAAAATGAAACAAAGACAGTTCCTTAGCCATTGAGTAATTCAGACATAAAATTTAAGGCTTCTACTAATTTTTGGAGAGTTTTTATTTGTATTATACGACCATCCAACGATCTCTAGTTAATATTGTTTTTATACAATATTGGTTAGGACCTGTAGATTTTATTCCCAAGCGTCACATGACTGGCTGGACAGGAGTAGCTTTTTCTGTACACTATTAGTCCCGAACTCATTGCGAATTTGCATCTGAACGTTACCGCCACTATCCTGTTGGAGAAATTTATAATCTGAGGTACTGTACCCGAATATTATATCTATATATTCACCTCCCAATAGTCCCAATCAGCGATTCCATAGAAACGAATCTACGCGTAGCATCCATAAGGTATTTTCGTTGTCAGACGATTTTCGTGCGTTGGGGTTAGTGCCACTGACGTTGTAGAAGTTACTTTCAGTGCGGACTGCGGTTTTCGGTAATGTCAAAGAAGATAGACTCCAATAGAAGCGCAAAGCTGGGAAAAAAAGTGAGGCACCCCAAAGGCTAGTAAGCACCCCGACCACGCGCAGCGCGACAGTCGTTTTCCAAATATTTCCAAACGTCATATAGAATGTAGGTAACAGGATATCGCGCGGCCGATAACATACCGGCAATATCGATAAAAGTATGTATTTAAAAACAGTACACTGGAAACATATCAGTTATCGTTGACAATAGTTCAAAATTATGTAGAAAACCTAAAAACATATAGAAAAATAAATTATACTTAAACTACAAACCTAATACACAAATGGGGAGCAATTTATATATCAGATCCATTATTTAACACTCGTCAGCAGCGATGGTCCTGTGGATAACGTATCTGACTCTTGATTTTTTATGCAGGTTCAAATCCGCCTCAGTTTTTTTTTTTTTTTTTTATTGTAGTTACAAAATAAATTATATTTTTATAAACTTAAATAAAAATAATAAATTATTACTATTTCGAATAGTTTTCCAGACCACCCTAGAGGTACTATTCAAGGTGCATTGGACATTATTTTTATTTTATTTAGAAATTACTATATAAAAGAATTTTAAAATACTTGTTTATAATCTCACGACATATATAAATTATATAGAATTATTCAATAATCTTTTTATATAAATATTCTAAATAAAACCGTGGTGTCTGTCGCCAGTAGCCCTACATAAACCACGGGAGCTTTCCTCCTTCCTCCAGGCTCCTTTAACCTTTTCCACCTCCACCAATGTGTATACTTGATCATAAAAAACTCTAAAAGTACCTATTATAATATTCACAATGTTTTTAAATATACCCATGATGATATATTTAAAAAAATGTTTCTGATAAAAAACTGTAACTTGTTCGCCTTTTTTATGATGAAGTATATAATAAAATAATTATATTAACTTCGATATTGACTATTAAATATAAGTGTATCATGCCTTACAGTTAAATAAAATAGTTATAAAAAATTAATATGATTATTATACTATTATTTTGTTAATTACGCTGGTATTCGAAGAATTTTTTTCTGCAAAATGTTAAAACTCATTAAACGTAGAAATGAAAAGAAATTTAAATAAAATTATATTTACAACAAATAGTTAACGATCAAGTTTAAGCGATTTCTTATTAGGCTTAGGTCCACTTGTAGAAGAGGATCGTTTCTTAATTTTCCAGTCTCTAAAATATTTTGTTATCCATTTAACGTGACTGAAAATGTGCGTTTTGACAAAAAATTTTATTACGTAATTTCGATGATCTAAACATGCTTCGTTATTAAAAAAATGACTATGGTTTATAAGCATTTGCTTTTATATTAAACGGTACAAAAATGTCCCTATATTATAATCATGAGACGACTTAAAAAAATTCTTTTTCATAAATATCATACATTACTAAAATATCAGAAAAGAAAGTGTCTGTCGGAGCTTTTAAGCTTCCGTAAGGTTGACCATTTATGGAGGGATATGCTTTCCACAACAAGAGTAAATCCGATGATGAATCCAGTTGTCTGGTAGTGTTAATAAAATACTTTTGGCACTCATCACAGTTAAATTTATTCATACATTTAAACGCGAGATAACCAGCAACGTATTTTTGGGAGCATTTGTGAAGAATTGAGATTTGTACTTTTTCTTCTCCTGCTTCTTCGGATAGTTCTTCATTACGAATGATTAATTCGGCATCTTTATTAATGAACCAGTCTTCGATTTTTTTGTTCATCTCTGCGTCTTTTACAGCGTTTTCTTCTTTAACCGCGTCTTCATCGTCGCATTTTTCGAAATTTGAAATCAATAATCGCGTCTCATCGGGTTCACAGTTTGTTCCGACGGGTGAAATCAGTAATGTGATCATTAATGCATATTGAAAATTTCTACGAAATTGCATGACAGTTGGATTATCATTGTGTCCTTATCGAGACCTCATCGTACCGAAAAAGTTTTCAATTTTATCTTGATTTAATCGAGAAGTTAATAAATAAGGTTTACCTTCTTGTTTTAATTGTTTCCATAACTCTAAAGTGCCATTTATTGTTAAAATTAGACTGTTAAAACAATCAGGATTTCTTCCGCTGTCCATTTGCCATTGTTCGAGCCACGGTACCGCATCACGTAAACATTTTTCCACTTGAGGATTTTCGTCTGATAAACCACGTTTTAAAGGATTACTATCATTACAGCAACGAGCATTAAGGCAATCAAAAATATCATTTAATTTTTTGCAAAAATTACCCGTTGCGACTGCCGCTGGATGTTTTAAATCGCAAGAAGTTGCACCTGTCATTAGCGCCGCGTAAACGGAATTACTGAAAACTTGTGTAGCTAAACTGACATTCATTTTTTCAAAATTGTTAGGATTTAAATGTCGATCCGTTAATTTAGTCGCTGCTTTACAAGAATTAGAACGCTCAAGATCTCTTAATTCCCGAATAGCATTCCACGACACTTTTTGTTCTCCGATTGTAATATCATTATTAATTAAATTATTTCTAATGCATTTGAAAACGTGAGGGCCATCAAATCCAAACGTTACTTTACGATTTTCGAAATCTAACAATGGTCGATCTTTATTAATACCTATCATGGAAATCGCTTTTTGATTACAAGATCCTTGATCACATACCATGTGCCGAACTTTAAAACCTACATCTTCAGTTATTTGTAAAACATCAACAATAATATTTTTTAATATATCGCCCGATACTGCACCATATGTGGGAAAGAACATTAATGGCTGCTTCCAATCATAAGTTAATCCGGTCACCATAAATACTAATACCGATTTTGCCATCAGCGATTTATGTCCGCCGTAAGTGCTCAAATCGTGATATCCTTCAATATAATCTTCTTTCAAATTATATTCAAGTCCGGGTTTTATGCTCATTTCGTCCCACATTAACACCGCTTCTTTCTCTAAATCTGTTTTACTTTCTAATTTAATTTTCAATTGCTTCAAAAGATGCTCGTTTTTACCCGGTCTTAAATTAATTATGTTAACCCACTTTCGAATTAAAGAAATGCACGGAAGACGAAAATTTCTATATTGCTTTAAAAAATGATATGCTTTTGGAGATTTGTAATATAAGCCTAAAGAAAATTGCTTCTCATCCTCTGTCCATTTTTTTTGTTTATCGTGATTTAATTGCATTTTAAAAAAAGCTAAAACGTCGTTGTTAAGATATTTTGAAGCTCCATTAATTAACTCTTGTTTAGAAATATTTCGTATGGCCTGGCTATCGCGCTTTTTGATCTTGATAATTTTTGTTTTAAGGTTTTATTTTCTCGAGCTAATCTATCAGTCTTTGCTTGTAATCGTTTAAAAGTAGTACAAATCGACGGAGTGCGTTTTTTACATTTCGGTTTTATCGACGCTTGCTCATTTGGAGGATTAAGAGACAAATTTATATCATTATTTACCGATTGTATGATAGGAACACCATTATCATCACTCTGATTTATCACCGCTTGCTGATTTGGGGGATTAAAAGACAAACTTATATCATTGTTTTCTGATTCTATGACAGGAGCAACATCGAAATTACTCTGTTTTATCACCGTTTGCTGAATTGGGGAATTAAACGACAAAGTATCATTATTTTCCGATTCTAAGGCAGAAACACCATAGTCATTACTCTGTTTAGTACGTATTTCAGGATCTAATGCTAAATTTGAATTATTTAAATTGTTTCCATTATTAACGCTGATAGAATCATTTGAACATGTTACATTACTAGTGCAAGCATAAGTGTTGCTTAAACTTGATTGTGGAATTGTACCTGGTCTAAGTAACCTTCTAGTGCTTGTATAAACAAAATTAGATTCTAAAAAATGCTTACTACAGACCCGCTTTTCTTCTAACTTTTTGCGACCTACATCATCCTCAACTAACTTGGACAACTCTTCATTCTGAATCCTTTCCAGCCATTTCTTCAAACTATTAATGCAAATATTGAAAGAAATATATTTAGTATTTAAAAGCTTACACTAAAATTTAGTAATATAAATGATAGTAAAAATTAAATAAAAAATTTATTTTTAAACGTTAATATTTTTTAAGTCATACGAAAAAATATTTTAATAACTACATTTTTGATGTGTGCAAAAAGAAATTTAAAACTACATGATGCACAAAAACCATAGTTCAAAAATTAAAGAAAAATATTATAGATTGCATTGTTATTTATAAGAAAAATTAATCTAAAATTATTCCATGAAGTTTGAAATTATTACTTTATTTTTAAATTTGTAAATCTTTATAAATACAAAAATCACACCAAAATTCTTTAATAGTAGTATACATTCTTCAACAAAAATTATGATTAATTGAATGAATTAAAAGAAATATACGCACATCCATACCTACAATAGGAGAATTGTAGGTAAAATATATATTTTCTGATTCAGCTTTACTTTAAATACACCAAAATGCATTCATATTTTTCCTACAAATTTTTAATACTTACAATGCTTCTTCTTGGAGAGAGTACAAATAATTCATTCATATGTACTCTATTTTGCACATACATAATAGGGGAGACCCGGGCAAAGTGAGCCTAAAAATGTTTAGGCACGAATATATAAATATATTTCAACTATCAATAATTCGAAATATTTAAAAAGGTAATATAGACTTTATTTAATATAAATTTCAAGCATGAAGACTGCAAAATAATTTAAAGTATTTTAAAATTCACTTACAAGAAAAAAATGAGAAGTCCTACTTTGTCACGAGCTTGGGGTAAAATGAGCCTTTGTACGGGGTAAAGTGAGCTTCGATAAATATGCAGATAAAAGTTTAAATGATGATAAATTAATAAGTTGTATTTAACTTTTACACGTAACTTAATCAATTTGTTAACAGACATATAAGTTTAAAGCTTTACAAAACGTATTTATCAGGCATAACCGTAGAGCCGCTTTCAGGTTACACTTTCTGTTTTACATTGCTTATATAAGCTCCCTTTACCCCGGTCAGTTTACCCCGAATGTACATGCGACGTAAGAATGTTTTTTAAAAGATTTACGTATTATCTTATTGTATTAAAAAAATATCTACTGACATTTTATTTTTTTTTTGTTTTTAAGTATAAAGCAAAAAATGTTATATAAATATAAAATAAAAAAACATAAAAACCGAAACATGCTAAATTATCATATCGAGTAGCTCAACAATTCATTGTTAAATTTTTTACTAAATAACCGATTATACGTACTACGAAGCATTTAAAAATCAATGTTTACTTCGATTATTTTGATATATAATTGAAATTAATATAAATGTTTTATTTATGTCGAAATATAGAGAAAGCTCACTTTACCCCGAGGCTCACTTTACCCCGGTCTCCCCTACGAATGCACCCTCGCGCATGCAATCGTATGTACTTGTCCGACCGTTTTGCATTGTTACATGCATCGGCCATTGTTACGCTCGCCTAGTCGCCGACTGTAGTCGTACGTATATATAAAAAATAGCATTTTACTAAAAAAGGATGATACATAACTTACATGTGATGATGTCTGACAGAAAACCGATGGAAGGTCAAGGATGCATCTTTCACCTTTGAACTGTCACAATTGTCAAAAGCACACACATTTGTCTTTGGCATTTTGAAACTTATGAAAACGATTACACTCAAAAATAAAAAACGCGAACAAAAATAAATAAAGCCCGATAAAATAAATAAGAAAACCGCGAAAGTTACTCAAAAAAGAAAAGACACGTGGCGAAAAAAAAAACTTGGATAAATAAGTATAAAACCGCGCAAGATGCACGCGAATCACGTTATTAAACGTGATACGCGATAAAAATCACTCATAAAGAAAAGATACCTCACAAAAAATAAGAAAATCTGGAAAAATAAGTACGTAAACCGCGCGAAACGCCTGCAAATCACGATATTAAACGAGGACTTCCATTCGCGTGGCTGCTCTGTTGACAATTGAAGTATTAATTGGCGGTTAAAAACAATGCACCATCGTCGCGCATGTAAACATATGCGGACTAGCATCTTCGCGCCTTTTTAAATGCTATTTAAATTTAAAACTTTCAAACTCTTTTTATTCTTGTATTACTTGTAATGATCTCAGGGGGATCGTTTGTTAAAACATTATAGTGATAATATACTGTTATTATTGTTTGGATTATATTCATATATGGATCATAATATTATTTATATGAATTATGTACATATATAATATTAATATTTACAATAACTATTTAATGAATACTATAATGAAGAATATTTCTTAGAAATTTAAGTAAATTTAGGTAAAGTTGTACCAAAATTTGATTTTTTAAACCTTTTTTTTTTCGATTCCTTATACAATTGTTACACCAAATTCAACTTTGACCAAAGCTCAAAAATACATACAAGTCATAGTAATGTTTTGTTTTTAATATAAGCAAATTGATGTAAATAATTGATTTTTCTGTTATAAAGTGTTTTTTCTCATAGTACAGTTATATTAGATTCATCAAATATATTTATAACAAAATTTGACACACAGTCTCATATCTGTGGGTTTCTGACATAACGACATAAGTGCACTTTTTTAGAAAATTGAGTTTTGAATGATTTTGGTATCTTTACTTACAAGAACAGTGTCTGAACTCTATCAAACAAATTCGGATGAGGCATTGGGAGGTGTTTTCTCGAAAAATTCGTGTATTTAAATATGCTGACAGTTCACACACTCTCTTTATTTCTATAAATAAATAGATTTTACATAGAAATGCAAAAAATCAGGAATGCGTAAGAATATTGACCATATCTACTATTTATTCATAAGCGAATTTATGTCATTATATCTTTCACCCACAGATATGTATACAAAACATAAGTTTTTTAATATATTCTTTAAATTAAAATATTTTTAAACATTGGTTTTTTAAAATTATCCGTGCAGATTTACTATTGATATTGTACTATTGCTTCATTTTTGTTACGGTACCAAGAAAGTGTACAAATATTTTGAGATGCAAAAAACTTTAATAATATAACAACTTTTTATTGAAAAATTATGCATAATTTACAATAGAGCTTCAAAAGCTCGATATAAATAGTCAAAAAATTCTATTTTAGGTACCAAATAAGTCAATAAAATTTTGGAATATAAATACAACGGGAAATAAATTTTCATAACGGCATAACTCTACCAATTATTATATTAAATACATTATACAGTTAAATAAATATACACTTTATTTGAAAATACGTATTTTATTAACATAAATATTAAAGAATACTACTGTAATATACATTTCCTATACACAATAATAAATTAAAAAAAAAACATTGCAACGGATTTGAACCCGCATAAAAAAATTAAGAGTCAGATACGTTATCCACAGAACCATCGCTGTCAACGAGCGTTGAATAATGGATTTGATATATAAAGTGCTCCTGCATTTGTAGCTAAGGTATGAAGTATTGAATATAATTTGTTTTACTATATGTTTTTAGGTTTTCTACATATTTTTCGAGTATTGCAAACCATAACTGACATGTTTCCAATGTACAATTTTTAAATACATACTTTATCGATATTGCCGATATGTTATCGGCCGAGAGTTATCCTGTTACCTACATAACGCTTGAAAACATTTGGAAAACGACTGTCGCGCTGCGCGTGGTCGGGGTGCTTACTAGCCCTTGGGGTGCCTCAGTCGCCCACACGGTCGTATACACAGGTCGGGAAACTCCGGTGGTGGGGGTAGTCCTCTTATTTGCCACAGTTATAATTCAAAAAGTCGCCACGGCAACGTGCGCTGCAATCGAAAAAAGTAGGCCGCGCATGCGCAGTATGACAGTCCATCATATTGTTTCTGGTTAATTGCGCGCAGTTCAAAAAGTTGAAGATTTGTATGAAATATCGAAATGCAAATTTCAACTTTCAAAATATAATAAATTTATTGCACTTACTTTCGAAGCATAATTATATTTTTTTTTTATAATTATCCTACAAAAAAATCATTAATAAGTTATAATAAAATTTCCCATTAATTTTTGCCAAAACCGTTCAAAGTGAATGGTTTTAGATTACGGATATTTTGGAATATTTAAATTTAAAAAATGTTGGTAATCGCATACTTTCGATATAATTAAGCAACGCAATGTTTTAAAGAAATAATATAATATTATAGCGTTATTATTTGAGATTATTTCTACTCAAAATATTAAAGTATAAAAATAAAAGTTTGCAGTATCTTTGTTTTACATAAATAAAATAGACGTTATAAATATATATATATATATATATATATATTACAGTTGTATTTCTTAAATCTTAACTACTACAATTAGCCGAGTTAAAACTTACTTAATAATTATTATTATATACGAAGTAGGTGAGGCGTATTCATAAATAAGCGAAAATCTGAAAAAATTTGTGTATCTAAAATCGTTTAATAATTAATACAATTTATACAAACATTAACATAATTTATACAAACACTTAAATATTAATTTTTATACAGATTTGCCTGTTTTCTTTTAACTTGTGCCTCTCTTTTAACTTTCTGGTTTTCCTGAAAGGTAAATTGGCGCATTCTCAGTCGAACATAATAATAAAGTGCATAAGCTAATATATCAGCCCCATGCTCTCTGCAGGGAAATGTAAAATTAAATGTTTCTAATACTTCATCTACAGTTAGTTCAAACACTCTAGAGTCATTTGCATATTTTGCAAAGCATTGCTCAGTGAAATGAATTAAATTAAAAAAATGATAATTGGCATGAATCAAACGTCCGCGCGTTTTCATGTCAACTAATTGTCCAACAGCAGTGTTAACATTGCATTTCGTGATTCCGTCTCTACAAAATTCACATTCTTTATAAATGTCATGTTTCAATACTTGTTTGCATAGGTAACCTACGATACACAAATATACTTATCATTAAGTGTTAATTTCTTAGAAATACTATATAATTTAGATTATTTATTTTTATTTAAACCAGAAAGAATTACAAAGTATTGTCTACCCCGTAATTCCTTGTAGAGGTAAACAAAGTTACCTATGCACAGGTCCGGTATAAGTAAACTTAAATACTATTTCAACAGTGTTGTAAAATTTGTTATATAAAATTTAACATTAATTTAGGCGATTATTATATCTTTAACATATCATCAGTTCCTATAGTACTCTCCTTGAGTACGTTTCAATAATATTATTTCTATCGGATTTAATCCATTTCTTTAGTTTGTTTTTTTGGTATAAATTACTAATTTCTAGTTCTTTTAAATCATTTGGTAAACTATTGTAACTTACTATTGCCTTTGTAGAACTGTTTTTGTTACTGACTTTTTTCTGACTTTTTGGTATGGCTAAACTTTTATTTCTTGTTATACTGTTAGAATGTATGTACTTATCTTTAAGAGTGTTGTAATGAAATTTTAGAGATTCAAATGTAAATATTTGTTCTATATTCATTGGGTAATCTAAAGTTATAGGATAATTTTTATTCACAATTATTAGAATTTTATTTTGTAACCTTTGTAGACAGGTTATATGGGATTTGTAAGCTCCGTCCCAAGCTATTACACCATAGCTAATTATACTATGAAAAAATGCATAGTATATCATTTTTAAAACTTCTTTAGGCATTGATTTGGAGATTTTATAAAATATATAAACTAGGTATTTCGTATTTTTAATAATGTATTGTATGTGTTTATTCCACTTTAGATTATAATCAAAAATAATGCCCAGATATTTACATTCTTCAACTCTACAAAGGTTTTTATTTTTTATCTTAATATTTATATATTCAGGAACACTATCCTTGTAGATACCGAAAGTCATGTATACTGTCTTTTCAATATTTAAGGACAATTTATTTACTGCTAGCCACTTTTCAATTTTATTCAAATAACTATTCATACTTTCTTGAGCCTCGCTCCAGGTATTTCCAGTTGCTATAATTGTCGTGTCATCAGCATATTACGATATTGCTTCAGGCGGGATTTCTTTCAAGATATCATTGATATAGAGTCGTATGAAAAGCAATGGGCCCAATATTGTACCTTGGGGAACTCCCGTTATTATTACCCTGTAATTACTTAGATTATCATCTATTTTCACTCCTTGATACCTATTATTTAGATAACTTGTAAGCAAATCCAACGCCTGTCCCCTAATTCCATAAAAATATAATTTTGCTAATAGTATTTCATGATCGACAGTATCAAACGCTTTTGCTAAATCCAGGAATGTTATAATTGTGGGTTTACTATGATCCAAGTTATTGTAAAGTATATTTGTCACATAATTCAAGGCATCTTTTGTACCAATTTTTTTCATAAATCCAAATTGATGTTCGGATATTATATTGCTTTTATTAATGAAGTCAAAAATTCTGTTATATAAAATTCTCTCAAAAATTTTAGTTACGTTAGAAATTAAAGAAATTGGTCTGTAGTTAGAAATACTATGTTTAACACCAGATTTGTATATCGGTATTACTTCAGCATTTTTTAATGCATCAGGCCAGGTTGCTTTTTCGATGCATAAATTAAATAAGTATGTTAGAGGTATAGCTATATGATTACATAATACTTTTAATGTTTTGGCATGAATTTTGTCTACACCACCTTTCTTTAATTTTAAAGAATTAATTATGCTTGCAATTTCATATTCACTTGTTGGTTTGATAAAAATAGAATTATTATTCATATTCGGCATTTTTAAGGTGGTATCAGATGGTTTATCAATTTTTTCACTTAGTTTCAGTCCTATCTCGCAGAAGTACTTATTCATTTCATTGGCTATTTCTTTTTCATCAGTTATTTTGTTATCATCTATTTTAATATGATTAATAGTATCATTCGATTTATGTTTTTTTCCAATTTTTTAATTAATAATCTCCCATAATTTTCTGGGATTATTTGCGTTATTCTCTATTAGACTCTTATAATATTTAACTTTAGCATCTATTATTACTTTGTCTAGTATTTTAGCATAACTTTTGTACGCTAAAAAACGCAACTAATACGCGTTTAAATAACAAATAGTCAAAACAAAATCACGATATAGTTAATCTTTGTAATTATGTATCCATCATTTTTGCAAACTTTCAAGTTTATATTGCAATATCTGAACGAATAAAGTTTGAATATTATTATTTTGTTACTTTATTCAACCTTTATTCGTCGAGATATTGAAATATATAAACTTGAAGTTTTACAAAATGATAGGAAGTTACATAGCGGACGGTCGTCGTTTATCGTAATTTGGTTTTTGTTGTTTGTTGTAAGCAAATTAGTTGTTTTTCTGTCTGATATATTGTAGCGCGAAATTTTTATTTTCAATCGGCTTTGAGACACCTTGCTACGCATGTGCTTTAAAATAAATCGATTGAAACGGATTTAAAACTTAAAAGCAACGCATTGAAATGGATTTAAAACTTAAAGACATCGGATTGAAATGGATTTGAAACTTAAAGTCATCGAAATGAAACGAATTTAAAAGCATTGTATGATTATTAAACAAACTGATTGAAACGGATTTAAAACATTAAAAATTTTGAAAGTATACAGAATTGAACCGGAATCAAAAGTTAAACGAAATGATTGAAACGGATTTGACAATTTGCAAAAATTTTACAATACTTTCGGATTGGAACGGATCTTACTGATTTCAAAAAACGGATTGAAACGCATTAGTTCATATTTTTTCGAGTTTCAACCCTTTTTTTTAACACGGGGTGTTAGTATTAATAGCTTTATAATTAATGTTAATCACTTTTTATACCTATATGTAGAATGAATTACTAAATAAAATAATTGTAAGAACCTGTAACATAATAAATAATACATTCGACGATAGGAGCCAGAAAATAATCGTGTTCGATTACTTCATCGATTTCATGATCGGTATAATTAATTGTATGTTCCAATTTTTTCTTTAGTTTATCTAAAGCCTTAGCTGTCGCGGTTACTTTCTTATGTTTCATATAAACTTCTTTTATATCTGCGACGCTAATTACAATATTATTATCCTTTTCCTTTACTGTGCAGTTGCCGTATTTAGGAGGATTAATCAAATTATAAACCGACAGCATTCTATATAAGAATAGAAATGTCGGGCATGTAGGATGTTCATTGCAACCTGCAGCTGCGCGAATAGTGCCGAAAAATTTCTGTAAAAGAAATTGATAAAGTTTAAAGTAAATAAGTTTTCTACTAATAAAAATTAACTATACATAAGAATGCTGTTGCAACGCCGTTACCCTAAGCGGGTCCTGGGCGTAGTCGTCCAGAGCGGACGGGTGGGTGCCTATCACCACTACACAGCGCGTCCTCAGGTTGCGGATAGAGGAACGACCCCTGAGAAAGAGGTTAGCTGCGAATAAAGCGAATAAGCAGTCGCGGACAGCCGATAGGCCCAGGCGTGGGTGTGATGAGCCCGCACTGGCGAACGCATTCATCTAGAAACACTACGCAAGCACCGCAACAACTACAAACACTATACAAAATCTCCTATCTTACTTTCTTCTTCTACCTTACTCTGTAATCTATCTCTTTTACCACACATTTCAAACAAAAAATGGGCCAAAAATCCTGCTGTCGTGGAGGATGCGGGAGCGATGACAACTGCCCTGAGAGGGGATGTGTAGAATGATTCGCCACCTGGTCTTACATGGCAACGAAGCCAGCGAAGGCGCGCTGCCTTGCAGGGGGGCGTTAGGATACGAGAATGAAACCGAGTGTGTCTGACGACGAGTTGACTGTGTCCTCGCCAAAGTCAGAAAGCTCTCATACTTAGTTCTAGGGAGGTATGAGGGTTATCACCCCTAGACGGATGGACTCACCTGCGATCGGAACAGGATCCAAAACGCGCGGGTTTAACTTACTATCATGGCTCAAATAAAACAAAACCAAACCAAAACGAAAAGAAACTTGAGGGTAGGAACCTGGAATGTACGCAGTCTACACAGAGCAGGCGCGTTCCGGGAAATCATAAATGAAACTGAGAGGTACAATTTAGATTTGGTAGCAATACAAGAAACCCGATGGAAAGATAACGCGATGCTAGGATCCGGTAACTTCACCTTTTTATATGGGGGCGCGAGCGGGCATTCTCTAGGCACCGGATTTCTTGTTAACAAAAGCATCATACATTCCGTTAAAAGTTGCAATTTCGTGAATGACCGACTCTCGTATATCATCATCGACGGAGCGTGGTATAATTACGTGGTTATTAACGTCCACTGCCCCACGGAGGACAAAGAGGAACAAGTCAAAAATCTTTATTATGAAACTTTAGAGCAATTAATCGACCAATTCGCGTCTTACGACACCAAAATAGTAGTGGGGGATTTCAATGCTAAAATAGGGAGAGAGGAAATGTTTAGGCCCACCATAGGCAAAGAAAGTCTGCACGAAACCAGCAATGATAACGGTATTATGGTCATAAATTTCGCAGCCGCAAAAGATCTTATAGTCAAGACCACGTGCTTCAAGCACAAGGATATACACAAGGCAACGTGGACATCGCCGGATGGGGCCACGCACAATCAAATCGATCATTTTCTTATTGATAAGAGGCGCCACACGAATGTACTCGACGTAAGGACCTATAGGGGGGCGGATTGCGACTCAGATCATTATCTCGTAGTGGCCAAATTAAGAGCCAGATTAGTAGCCGGTCAAAATAGTAAGCGAGCGAACAAAGTAGAAACCTTTGATATTGGAAAACTACGAAGCGGGATAGAGCGAATCAAGTACCAAGTAGAAGTTAGCAACCGATTTCAGGCGCTCGAGGAAACGGATGAACAGACGGGAGTAGATGACGATCCGAACAGGTTGTGGGGGGCTATCGAAAAAACTATAAAAGGGGCCGCGAACAAAGTACTGGGTAAGAAAAAAAGGCCGAAGAGCAAACCATGGTTTGACGAAGAGTGCGAACTCTGGTTTGAAAGGCGCAAGAAGGCTAAATTAGATAGTGTACACAATGAAAGCGATAGGGCCGTAGAAGAATACCATGAAATAAGAAAGCAAGTACGTGTGATTTACAGAAACAAGAAGCGCGAGTACCAGAAAAATGAAATTAGAAAAATAGAAACTAATAGTAGGGAAAATAACCCGCGCGAGATGTACAAAGGAATAAACGCTATTAGGAAGGGTTTTCAGAGTAGATCGCAGTTAATGAAGGATAAGGACGGGAACCTCGTGACAAGCGAAAATGAACTATTGAAATTATGGAAAGATTATTTCGATAAGTTATTAAACGTGCATGAAAACTCCGAGGAAATGGGAGACGAAATCCACACTGCTGAACTCCATATGGACGAAACGACCTACAAAGAAGTAGAGGCCGCGATCAAAAAGCTAAAAAACAATAAGGCCGCAGGAAACGATTCTATACCAGCTGAACTACTTAAATATGGAGGCACCGCGCTTACATCTAAAATTTTCTATCTAGTATGTGCTATTTGGAGAAATGAAACAATACCAGAAAATTGGAAAGAATCCATCATC
The DNA here is from genome assembly GCA_949152435.1 of Gastracanthus pulcherrimus. NCBI lineage: Eukaryota > Metazoa > Arthropoda > Insecta > Hymenoptera > Pteromalidae > Gastracanthus > Gastracanthus pulcherrimus. Next base: position 172,995,154 of record OX424572.1, on the reverse strand, counting down.
ATACCGATCTTCAAAACGGGAGATAAAACAGACTGCAATAACTACCGGGGAATCTCACTTTTAGCTACCTGCTACAAAGTTCTGTCAAACGTAATACAGGCCAGACTCACACCATTCGCGGAAGATATAATAGGAGATTATCAGTGTGGATTCCGGCGCAACAGGTCAACGAGCGATCAAATGTTTACCATAAGACAATTATTAGAGAAAAAGTGGGAATATTGCGAAACTATACACCAGCTATTTGTGGACTTTAAGAAAGCGTACGACTCTGTCAAACGAAGCAAAATGTATGAAATCCTAGTGCTCCTTGGCGTACCAAAAAAACTCGTAAAATTAATTCAAATATGTCTGAACGGAAGCACTGGAAAGGTCCGAGTAGGCGGTAATGTATCCGAATCGTTCATGATACGCGACGGTTTGAAGCAAGGTGACGGGCTTTCAACGGTACTCTTTAACCTGACGCTAGAGCATGTTGTTAGAAAAATGCAGGCTAGCGAGCTAGGCGCAACACTCAACGGAACAACGCAAATTTTAGGCTATGCGGATGACTTGGATATAGTGGGAGATAATGGTGAAACGGTGGCGAGAAATGCGGAAATCCTTATAAATGCGGCTAAAAACACGGGGCTAGAAGTGAGCGAATCGAAAACGAAATATATGATCATGGAGAAACTGGGCATTCGTGAAGCAGAGGGGGATCTCAGAGTCGGAAATTTCACTTTTGAAAAGGTTAGAGAATTCAGATATTTAGGTACAACTATAAATGATCGAAACGAAATTAAAGCCGAGATTAATAAGAGACTTCATTCGGGTAATGCCTGCTTCTACGCTGTGAACAGATTACTTAAGTCAAAGCTACTGTCGAAAAATGTCAAAATAAGGATATATAGGACTATAATAATGCCGGTAATCTTGTATGGGTGCGAAACCTGGGCGCTCACTAAAGCGGAAGAAAATCGTTTTAGGGTATTTGAAAATAAGGTTCTGCGGAAAATATACGGGCCAAAGAAAGATGAGGAAACTGGGGAGTGGAGGAAACTACACAATGACGAGCTACATAATTTGTACGCGTCACCAAATATTAACAGAATAATAAAATCACGGAGACTAAGATGGGCAGGGCACGTGGCAAGAATGGGCGATGATCGTACAGCAGCGCGCATAATGAAAGGAAAACCGAAAGCAACGCGACCTCTTGGTAGACCTAGACGCAGATGGGAGGATAACGTAAAATCAGACATAACTGAAATTGGGCGGGAAGGCGCGAAATGGATGGGGTTGGCACAAAATAGGGAAACGTGGAAGGCTTGCGTAGATGAGGCGATGAACTTTCGAGTTCGAAATGCCATTTAAAAAAAAAAAAAAATACATAAGAATGAAAATTACCTCCAAATTGTCCTGGTTTACCATCCCAGTCAACAGATACTTAAAATTATATTTCTTAATTGAAGGCATCGATTCTAAAACGTCCTTAGCGCTCGGCTCGGGTTGCCGCTATATACAAATTGACGTCATGGTGACCAATTTTTAAATTTGCGGAAATGAATTTTTAAAAATAGCATCGTATAGAGGATAAAAAATGGCAACATTTTATATATATACTTTGTTTGTACAATGTTTAGTATTTGAAAAAAGAAAAATAAAAACGGCAAAATTTTAAATCTTATTTGCACCACGTTTTTTAAACTTAACTCGCTGCAGCTCCGACAAATATGAACGGATCTTGCTCATTTTTTGAATAATCTCGTAAAATAGTCTAGCGCTGCTGATAAACTCATAAATAGTTAAATATTAAATATTTTTCTTTCAACAATTTAATTGCAAAACAGTGAGTTACCTTTTATATGGTTAAGTATATTCAACGAAAAAAAGTATCGAGGGAAGTTTAAGACTCAGTGAACTTTCAACGAGACATTTGTTTATTAACATTTGAAGAAGTTTCTCAGAAAATTACAGATCAATTGGATGAAAAGTGGCAAAGATAGAGCGATTTTGCCAAACTTGCACGCTCCGCGCGAACATTAGCGGGTCTGCGCGATACATGACGCTCGCAGCGTATGTCAGTCATATAATGCCGTTTACTTGAAGATTTGCAGTCCTTTTTTTTAAAAAATACATACTTAATCAAATCATACTATTTAATACTGTCGATTTATAGTGTAGAAGTTAAGAAAAACAAGTATCTGATGAAACAATAAGAAATTAAATAAACAAAGCAAAGGCAAAATCAAACGGCAGTTATTCATAAAGTTGTTGAATTTTTAAATCTTTGTACGAAAGTTTTAGAAATTATTGATATTACACTAGATAATAAATGGTTATAATAAAGCGTTCAAATGAAATTCACACACATTAAAAAGAATATTGCAGCGTAAATGAATTGAATAGTAAATTACAATTTTTAAAAATATAAATTTCTGCGAAACATATAAATTTCACAGATTTTTGACATTGTTCGGTAAATTAGAAACTTCAAATAACTAATACTTATATTTATTTATATTTCTACATTAAGATTTATTTACAATTTAGTCGCAATACATACAACACGTTTCAAAAACATATTACTTTTTTTTTCTTTTATTGTTTTTGTTTTCTTTTCTTTTTTATTAATTTTTAATTCTAATTTTTGCTTTTGTTCGTCGCTTACTTTTCTTCTTTATGTTAAGACAACTTCCGTTTTTCGAACTTTTTTGTTACCATGTTCTTCTTTCACATTCTTTGTTTTACTGACAACAGTTTTAATAGAAGTTGTTTTTAAAAATTTTTCACCAAAATGTTGCCCATTAGTAGTACAAAATTGCAATAAATGTTTAAAATCCTTTTCTTTTTCTTTCGTTATTCCTACCTTTTTAGCTAATGATACTTTCGACAAATCTACTTCACTGCTGTTTCTTAGTTTAATTGTAATTGGATTGACATCATAATCGTAATACAAATCAATTTGTCCGTTAGGAAAATATACAATTCTAACAAATTTGCTTATTTTAATTACATTTTTCTGCAAGTCTTCGTCTTTCACAAACAGTTTTTCATAATCTTTTACTTCTCACTGTGAAATATCAACCATTTCGAATGGAGGATTTCTAGAATTTTTTATTAGTTGCACGTAATCATTTTCTGTTTCAATTCTTTCTTGCTTTTTTTTCTTACTACCATACAAACCGAAATTTCGGTCACACTGGCAGTAGGAATGCCCTCTAACAGGAAATAAATGTTGGATTTCTAATTGCAATTTGTAAGATAAAAATGAAAAGAATTTCAAATTAATGTAATTTCGATTTTGACCTCCTGCAGCATCAGAAAATAAAAATATTTTATCGAAGACGTTTAGTTGTAGTTCTTTCCTTATCGCATACTCAACCGTATTACATACGCTGTTGGCGCCCTTTTTTAAAATCCCTTCAAGGAAATCGAACATGTAACTTCGATCACTATCGAAAATGTGTACATTAAACAAATACATCCAAACTAAACGACGAAAAAATTGAGAATTAACTGGTAGTTTTGGCAATGGCAAGTTTTGACCAAAGTCAAATTCACATTTTAGTACATTTACAGTGGACAACATTGAATTTTTTAAGTTTTTATACTTTTCAACTTGCACGATATGTTCAAAATACTCATTTTCTCGTCCTTTGTTAGTTTCATAAGTAAAACAAAGATCACATACATCAGTACGTGGCAGACCAATAGAGAAATTCACAAAATGATTAAAATAATTAAAATATGTTGTTTTATCAATAGGAATAGCTTCACTCCCTGTTACAGCTGCATAAAAATCCAAAAAGGAAAAATAGAGTGAATGTAATGTTAACGATGTATCAAGAAAATAGTAAAGCTTTGAGCTTTCTCTAGTATAATGTGACTCAGAATGCGGAAGGCTTTTACAATGTTCCAGAATTAAAGTTTTGACATCTCCAGTCAGCTGTACCTTGTGATTATCTTGTTTTCCTCTATTATCAGACATCGTTTTGCCACTTACTATTTTTTCTTGAACCGTTTTTATTCTTCGTTCTCCAATTTGGAAAATACTGCAAACAAACTTTCGACAAATATCGATACTAGTGCTTTTGTAGTAACAATGAAATTGCCACTGTAAACGTTTTAATTCTTGTGTCGATTCTTTTCTTACAATCATATTTTCTAATATTGTATTCTGTACTTGAAAATCTCCACTGCGCCAAAATTTATGAAACATACTTTTTTGCCATTCATGATCTACTTTTAAAAAACACTTTTTAGGACAACAATTTTTGATTTCTGTGAGCGTCTTTTGAAGCACTTTCTTTCCACTAACTGATTCATATTCTAATCCCTATATAAAAGAGGTTTGGAAATCATCATTTTATATATACGTATTAATGAAAAAATTTATTTTACAAAATTGATTACAGCTTCATTTTAAATGATTTGAAAATAGTGCATTTTGACACGGGTGTGGAAGTTGATTAACGCATGGGATGCATAAGTAATTAAAATAATTAACCTCAAATTGTTTATTTACATAATATTTCACAACAGCATACAAATTTAGAGAGTTCTTCGTTTTAATTAATTTCGAGTTTTATATACATGTCATTCAATCATATTTGCAACAGAAATTCTTTTTTATAACACGTCTTACGATATTTTACTTACCTTATTTTTACAACTTTTATTAATAGTTTTTTTCCATGCATGCTCATTTCTAATTCTTTTACGTCCTATATTGATCGACATTATGCTTATAATTTATTTAGCAAGTAAAACGTTTTTTAAAAAGATTAAAGAAATTAACAAATATTGTGAATAAATGCAGCTTGTAAACGAACAAGAAAATCAGTGTGATTTCAATGCGAAACGAGTTCGACTTTGTTTTGTTTATTTCAGGATAACTTTTATCATGTTTCTTAAATTATTTCTTATTCTATGACTGACATACACTGAGCGTCATGTATCGCGCAGACCCGCTAATGTTCGCGCGCATCGTGTAAGTTTGGCAAAATCGCTCTATCTTTGCCACTTTTCATCCAATTCATCTGAAATTTTCTGAGAAACTTCTTCAAATGTTAACAAACAAATGTCTCGTTGAAAGTTAGTTGAGTCTTAAACTTCCCTCGATACTTTTTTTCGTTGAACATACTTAACCATATAAAAGGTAGCTCACTGGTTTGCAATTAAATTGTATAATGAAAAATATTTAATATTTAACTATCTATGAGTTTATTAGCAGCGCTAGACTATTTTCCGAGTCTATGCAAAAAATAAGCAAGATCCGTTCATATTTGTCGGAGCTGCAGCGAGCTAAGTTTAAAAAACGTGGTGCAAATAAGATTTAAAATTTTGCCGTTTTTATTTTTTTTTTTTCAAATACTAAACATTGTACAAACAAAGTATATATATATATATATATATATATATATATATATATATATATATATATATATAAAAAGTTGCTATTTTTGATCCTCTGCACGATACTATTTTTTAAAATTCATTTCCGTAAAATTGCATATTTTGGTCACCATGATGTCAGTTTTGATATAACGGCAGCCGGGCCGAGCGTTAAGGACGTTTTAGAATCGATGCCTTCAATTAAGTAATCACATAGATTTAACGTTGATGTTATTGTGACCCGTAATCCATGTGCTGTTTCTATAGTAAGAAATTCTTTTTCGGGAATAATACCTTTTTTGTAAGTGTCGTTTTCCCATTCATTTAGCCATACGAGGGCATCTGATAATACCTACAGTTAAAAAAATTGTGTAAAAAAAATAAAGTCTGTTGAGGGAATTGTTATCAACATTTCGTATTTTTTGGACTTATAAATGAAATAGTTTTTTTTAATGATTTATAAACAGGGTGATTCCATGTCAAGTGAGTATGTCTAAAATTAAAAATTTTTTAAAACTCTGAGAAAATGTTGATATATACACCCAGAATGTGTAAAAAAAGTTCCAAAGCCTAAAGTGTTATACATTAAGATCAGCTAAAGGTCTAAAAATGCCCTTGATTTATAACACTTCGAGGTCCAAAAGTGGTTCCAAATTTTTTTTAAGGTACCCCTACCGAACCAGATTTTTCTCACACTATATAACATAGAGTATACGAGAAATATGGGAAACAAGCAATATAAGTCGTGTGACACACTTTTTTTTGTATATCAATTTTTCTTATGGGAATTTAACATGGGAATATTTGACCAAAAACGGTCATCATTGATACAACAATTACTTCGCTCCTAAGGGTGCAAACATTTTTTCACGAAAAAGAATGTAAAGTATAGAGAAAAAGCTTTAATTTAAGACGTACCGCGTTAAAGAAGATTAAAAATATCAAAAGTTATGAATGATCAAAGATAGCGAATAAGCACGAAAAAGAAGTCAAAAATGAAAAATCATGAAAAATCTGGTTCGGAGGGTGTGCCTTAAAAAAAAATTGGAACCACTTTTGGACCTCGAAATAGGCTAATTTCTTATAGAATTGCTCATATACCAACATTTTTTTAGATTTACTTATAAAATACAAAACGCAAACAACATACAATGCATATAATAATCAATAAAAATTAATAATAATAAACCTTATAATCAGACGATTGTGGTGTAAGCCCTTGATTCGGCTGTTTTCGATTAAGTGCGTCGAAAATATCGTTTAGTTTAAGGCAGAAATTAGCAGTCGCTTGACAACCTACAAATTGTTTATAGTTGCGCAATCGAGACATCTCTAAGCCAACAGCTACCGACTTACTTAAAATCTATAACAAATAAATATACCACATAATCATCAGAAAAATAAATGATTGAATTTGTATGATTACACAGAATTACGCATTTTAAAAGTAAATTTCACAAAATTTTGAAAAAGGAAAATAAAAAGGGAGATTATCTTACCTGTGTTGCATATTTTACATGCATTTTACCGGTGTTATCCAGTTCAACGTGTCTTCTTGAAATCTTGGGACATACCCTTGCATTTCCAGGCAGAGACGTATCGACATCATAAAGATGTTTAAAATACTCCCACTTTATGTACCCATCTTCTTCTCGAACCTACAAAAGAATAATTAAAATCAGGTAATATTTGAAATATATAACACTTATTGATTTGATGCAATTTCATGCAACTATTGCACTTGCATGCATAAACAAATTTATTGTGCTAAAAACTGATTAAAATAAAAAGAAGTATGTACTCAAAATATATATTCATATTCATATATAAAAGAGCGAAAGAGAGAGAGCGAGAGAGACAGAGAGAGAGAGAGAGAGACAGAATGTAACATACGTCTACATTGCACGTTTGTTTGTATTTGAGACAAACACATACAACTTGAGCACGTGGATAAACATCCCCCATGGTTTATCTGCGCGTCTCTCTCTCACTCCTGCTCGTGTTTTGGCTCCTGCATTTACACCGCACTCTGCTGCCTCCTGCGTCTGTGAACCGGTCTGTTGTGGTGTCTGCACAGTGGAACATTCTAACTATAGCTGTGATAATAAATCACAGCTTCCACTGGTCCATCGGCACGGCTTTCAACATCCAAGCAACAACACCCGGCCAGGTGTTTTTTGAGGTTAAGTGAGGTGAATACGGCAGAGTGGCGGGAGCCAAGCATTCTGGACACACAGCACGCAGCGCCATACTATCAAGGCGCCATCTGCCGACTCGAACTGCAACTACGTGACTACCGAGGCGACACCTGCTGTATCCTAGACACACCATCATTACCTTCCACGACTCATCTTTGTCGCCACTAACATCATGGTCGACAACTGCGCCATCTACGGGGAGGTTCCTAGGAGCAGCAACTCGCTACGTAAGTGCTGCATATGTAATATTACATATCATCCGGCGTGCAAGCCTCTTGCAGTGCTTACACGCGTACAAAGAAGTGCACTACAGCTACAAACTAAAGCGGTAGCGTGCCAGGCATGCATCGACTCGAAGAGGTCGATGTTCGAGTCGGCAGTCACGCGCGCGACGAACGCTAGCAACAACATGAGTGGGAAAGAGAAGGAGCTAGCCGCGTCCACTCCGGCCAATAAAAGGCCTGCAACATAGGTAAATAGGCTAAATACGTTACCAGTAGTACATACTTTGGCACTTTCAATTGAATCCAAGCTGCAAAAAATTGAGGAAAAACTGTCGAAACAACTGTCGAGAAGCAAGTGCTTTGTCAAGAAATAGATGACCTAAAAATTAAAAATAAAAAATTACATGATAATAACGTCGAAACGAACATTTTGTTGACCAATACAGAGGTAAATTATAACATGTTAATTGAAAAAATCGATAATCTAGAGCAGACTAATCTTGAATCACAGACTAAAATTGATAATTTTATATTAAACACTTTTGAAAACGATTTCCTAAATTTAACAAATAAAATCAATAGAGTTGAATGTGACAACAAGGAAATAATAACAAAAATAGAAAAAATAATAACAAAAGAAGACTTTACCTCTGTATATACTACTTCTACCGACAAAATTGAAAGAAATGTTGAGAACATCCAAAAAGATAACCAACTCATATTAAATAAAATTGAATTCCAAAAAATCGCAGTGCTCCCCAGTACACAAAACAATACCGTTTCTCTGACAAGTACAAATAAATGTAATAATGTTAATAATGCGTCTGCTACAAATAGTACTTTACTCGACAATTATAGTGATATAAGCGACACAATTGACAATTGTAATATCAATAATGACGGGTTTATCCAAATTGTAAATAGTAGAAAAAAAACATCTAGTCGTTTGAATAAGTACAATATCGACAATGCTGATGCTGCAGCATCACCTGCACGAAGCACGCGGGTGCAAACGATTGATGGGGGGACAATGCACAGTAAAAACATTAAAAGCGGTAATACGAAGCTCATTATTTCAAACATTTTCGACGGTGATGTCTCTAAGCGTGTTGACGTCGCACACGCGATACTGTGCCGTGTCCTTCCATCAACACGAAAAATTGATTATAATAGGCACACGCCTGCTTCGGTCAGAAGAATCGACAGCTGCGGCATTAGCAGATACAAATAGCGAACGTAGACGGTCACCATGGGTTGTTACCCTTTCCAGCAGTGCGTTAGGCGAGAAAATAATGAGAGCCAAAAAGCTTATCACTGGCTTTCATGCTAGAGATGTCGACATTGCAGCTCTTGACCAGGACACAAGGGATGGGATTATAAATGGGAAAATTTTTATAAATGAATTATTAACAAAAGAATGTTTTATTAAATATAGAAGTCTCAAGACCCTTGCGTTGAGACTTAATTTTAAATATGTTTGGCATAGAGGGGGCCGTTTCCTGGTGAAGAGGCGCGATGGCGACGTCTCTCATGAATTTTCATCTGCGGCTGATTTACAGACAATAGTGGCATCATATGCCATTAATCAACCATCTCAAACTGTAAATAATATAACAAAAACCGTTGATAATGAAATCGTAATTGATAAAAATGTAATTCCGTCAACTGCTGCAAAAAAATTGACTATCCGCAGACACTGCTGGGGGGGTTCACTATAAGGGACTGAGGGCAGGTTTTGTCAATGTTACCTCACTGATGGGGTACATTGGCATGATTAAACAACACCTTTCAGCTCGTCCTGCCTACCATCTCTTTGGGGTTGCTGAGTCGCACCTTGACCCTGATGTTGGGAGTGATCTCATTCAGATCGATGACTACTCACTACTTAGACTTGATCGCAACAAACTAGGGGGCGGGCTAGTCCTGTACATTTATAACATTTTCAAGGCCAATTTACTATGCAGCTCTCCAACAACACAGGAGGGCAGGCCATTTATACCTGAATATTTAATGTGCAGTGTTCAGCAGGGCAGCCTTCCCCCCGTCTATGTTGCTTTAATATACAGACCACCACACGTACCGTTTTTACAGGGCTCTGACTTAACAGACTAACTAACGATACATACTCAAGACTTTAGTCACAAAATTATTATGGGGGATCTGAATGCGAACCTACTCGGAACGTCAGCCGATGCAAAATTTGTTAGGCGGTTGGCTGATGATCTTAACAATTGATGATGATCTTAACAAATAATTGATCATGGTGCGACTCATCATCTCACGGATTCTCACACGTGGATTGATGTGATCTTGACAGATAATAATGACGTTGTACTGAGCAGGGATAATCGGCCGGCGCCTTTTCCCAGTCATCATAACATCATAGAGGTCGAGATTGGGGTCGATACTGCTGCATCCCCTGTGGTTGAATCTTTCAGCTACAGGGATTTTAAATCGATCCAGCAAGACGACCTCCTGTCTCACCTAGCTGACTGTGATTGGTCGCGGATCGATGGTCCCGCGGCGGGTGTTGACAGTCAATTAGAGTGCCTCAGTATCAACCTCATGGCTGTGATAGATAAAATTGCACCGTTAAAAGAATTCACGCCGAAAAAGAAAACAAATCCACCATGGGTTGATGCTGAACTAATACATCTTTACAAAAAACGTGACTCTGTACGAAGACGCTATGCGCGGACCAATGACGACAGACTGTGGCGGGAGTATCAGGGCCTTGTAGCTGAGGCTGAATTACGAACGAAGGAAACAAGGGAAAGATTTTTACAAAATAAAATTTCTGAAGCGATTGATAATAAGAAAGATATCTGGAAAGAGCTCAAGGCTCTGGGCCTTCTGTCAAAGACAAAAGAGGAGCTTCATGGTTTCTCACCGGAAGAGCTCAATGCCCACTTTGCAGGGGTGTCGATCTCCCAAAATGAGGGTGATGAAGAACTTGACAACGTCCTGACCACTGCCAGTGATGACGGCTTTGTTTTCCGAGAAGTCAGCTTCTCGGACGTGGTTCTGGCTGTTGTCCACTTCTCATCACAAGACAGAGGGGAAGACGGCATTCCCCAAAGTATAGTGGCTAAGGCTCTTCCGTTTGGGGGTGATCATATTGTTAAGATCTTTAACTCCTCTCTGTCCAGTGGCATTTTTCCGGGAACTTGGAAGGGAGCTCAGTTGGTGCCTTTGAAGAAGAAGCCTGTCCCATCTACGGTGTCAGATTTCTGACCAATTGCCCTACTGAGTTTCCTTTCTAAGGTCCTTGAAAATATAGTACACGACCAAATAACTGACTTTTTACGAGAAAATAATACTTTGGACCCGATGCAGACTGGTTTTCGACAGAATCACAGTACACAGACAGCACTACTAAAACTGACGGAAGACATAAGATCAGGCATTAACAGCAACAAAAAACTATTGACTATTTTGTTAATGTTTGATTTTAGCACAGCATTCGACACCATCTCACACACTAAACTACTGCGTAAGCTGATGCGCATGGGATTCTCCAGGAGTGTTCTCCTGTGGCTTAAGTCATATATTATGGGGAGACGACAGAAAGTCGTCACAAACACAAACGGGGATTCAGGTTGGCTAACCACCAATCTTGGCGTTCCACAGGGCTCAGTCCTGGGACCCCTGCTTTTCAGCCTGTACATAAACGACTTACAAGACGCACTCGACTTAGATGGTGTTGAACACATACTTTACGCTGACGACCTGCAAACCTACACACAAGTGACCCTGAAGGGTCTTCGTGATGGTATCAGTCGCATGTCGGCTGTTGCACAAGCAGTGTCGAACTGGGCAACGTCAGCTGGCCTGCGCCTCAATGTCGGCAAGACAAAGGCGATCATTTTTGGATCTGATCACAACATCAAACAGATTCAGAACCTTGACTTGCAAGGCATTGAGATACAGACCTGCGTACACGTTCCCTTTGTCGATACAGTCACCAACCTCGGCGTGGTGATGGACGGAAGGTTGACATGGAAGCCGCAACTGAATGCGGTCAGTAGAAAAGTAAATAGAGCTCTGTATAGCTTAAAACTTTTCCGTTCAAGCACTACAGAGATACTGAGGAAGCAGCTGGCATGTGCACTGGTACTACCTCACTTAGACTATTGCTCAGTGGTTCTTCTTGACGTGTCAGGGGAGCTCCAGACACGACTACAACGTCTACAGAATGCATGTGTGAGATACATATGTGGTGTTAGGCGAGATGAGCATATCACCGCCAACAGGAAAAAACTGGACTGGTTAGATCTGAAGGTGAGGAGGGAGTATTTTATGGGGCTGCTGCTTTACAAAGCGGTTGTCGTGCGGCAGACACCATATCTTACTGCCCTCTTTGAAAAAAACCAGGCCAGGACTTCAAGTAGGGGTGGTACGAAAGAGCTCTCGGTTCCGGGGTCGCGCACCGATAAGGGCCTTTTCTCATTTAGAGTTCAAGGTGCGCACCTCTGGAATTCGCTCCCGAGCAGTGTGAGGTGCCTGCCATCTTTTTGTAAATTTAAAACGGTGTTTAGCAGGCACCTTAAGCAATTACATGGTGAAGAGAATGTATAGAGGTGACTCGGATATTTATTTAAGCTATTTATTTATTTGAATTATTTATTTATTTAATTTATTTAAATTTATTTATTTATTTATTTAATTTAATTATTTATCTGGTTTATTTATTTATTCGACTTATTTATTTATTAATTTATTTATTTATTAAATATGTTTAGTGTTAGGTATATATTTATTAGCGTGATTGTTAAAGTGTCATGAATGAGTGTGTTTTAAATTTTGACGTGATAGTATACGTAAAAATTTAGCAAAGTATGTGTATGTATTCTTTTATTTTTATATGTTATCTCTATTGTATTTATTTTATTCTATGTATTATTTTTTGACGAAGCGTGTTTCTGTGATATCTGACTATGACTAGTTCATTACATTTAAATTTTATAAACTGACGAACTGATAAAGCGAATAATATTATTTTAGTAAGAAATGCAATAAGTGAACGTTAAGATAACAAATACATAAAATCGACTGATATTTTAATTATAACTACATGTACATGCAATTGTAAGATTTTGTCTCTTGATGAATAAAAAGTATATCTATCTATCTATCTATCTCCCTCTCTCTTCCGTTCCTCTCTCTCTCTCTCTCGCTCTTTTATATATGAATATGTGTATATATATATATATATATATATATATATATATATATATATATATATATATATATATATATACACCGGCTCCGAACCCACGCCGAAGCTGCCCCAGAAGACGACGCCATCCGCCAGCTCCGCAGTACTCAAGTCCAGAGAGAGAAAGAGAGAGAGAAAGAGAGACAGAAAGAGAGAGAGAGAGAGAGGGAGAGAGAGAGATAGAGTGAGAGTGAGAAATATAGACAGTGTCCTGTCAATTGCATTTAATAAAAAGTAAGTCAAATTCATAAATGTAACTATTTTATTCAAGTAGTTTCTTTACCTCTTTTCTCCTATATCTTTTATATATATATATCAAAATTATATGGAAATTTTTCTAAGAAATGTATATATATATATATATATATATATATATTTATTCTCTATCCCTCTCTCTCTCTCTCTCTCTGGACTTGAGTACTGCGGAGCTGGCGGATGGCGTCGTCTTCTGGGGTAGCTTCGGCGTGGCTTCGGAGTCGGTGTATCTGAAGAAATAGTTGCTGTTGCTGTTGGCTGCTGAATTCAGACTACTTTGAGTTTGAGGATTTGTGCTGCAGTCGAGATGCACTAGGCTGCACCTCGACTGAGACTGATTGCTGAGTTTGCTGAGTTCGATGATGCTGCAGACGAGATGCTCTAGGCTGCACCTCGACTGAGACTGATTGCCGAGTTCGCTGACTTGGATGATGCTGCAGTCGAGATGCTCTAGGCTGCACCTCGACTGAGACTGATTGCTGAATTCGCTGAGTTGGATGATGCTGCAGTCGAGATGCTCTAGGCTGCACGTCGACTGAGACTGATTGCTGAATTCGCTGAGTTGGATGATGCTGCAGTCGAGATGCTCTAGGCTGCACCTCGACTGAGACTGATTGCTGAATTCGCTGAGTTGGATGATGCTGCAGTCGAGATGCTCTAGGCTGCACGTCGACTGAGACTGATTGCTGAATTCGCTGAGTTGGATGATGCTGCAGTCGAGATGCTCTAGGCTGCACCTCGACTGAGACTGATTGCTGGGGACACGCGTGGTGGTATGAGCCCTCTGAATTTCCTCTCCTTTACCCTCTACATCTAGGGTGCGTAGAAGGGATCTCTTCTTCATTGGATTGATCGATATATATCCGTCTTGCTTGGTCTTAACCTCGATGACATTGGCTAAGCGAGGAAGCCAGGAAGTTCTATTTTGAGACATTTCGGCTGCACCCTCGCTCTCTTCATTTTCCGTTGAGCGTCATTGGCTGATAAACTTTTCTCTTTCTTCTTGGTCTTAACTCGATGATGCAGGGATAGAGAGAGAATGAAAAGCGTGGGAGAAAAAGAGAGTAGCTTCCATATACACTATATATAGTTATATCCGACTCTTAATACAAATATTGGAGTTCGTTATTGTAATAAATAATAACAATAATAATAATAATAATAATAATAATGATAATATAATCATAAGGATAATCGTAATAATATAAGAATAATTCTAATGATGGTTATACGATTATTTACACTAACAATGATTATAATAAATAGTAAATGTAACAGAGGTATTTTATGCTAAACGTTAACATAATAAACTAATGTTAATAAGATTAATAATAAAATATGATAAGGTTCTCATAAGTATATCGTAACAAAAATTATAATTTTAATATGAAGTATAAGATATAAAACGTAAAAAGATTCTTAAAAATATATTTCATAAACAAAATAAATGGACAAAATAATCAAATATTGAAATTACATTACAAATAATATCCCATGCACAAAAACATAGATTGGCGCATGTGTGCATCGTGGGAATTCGAGCATAGAGGGTCCAGAAGTCTAACTTATCTCACAGCGGGGCCTAAAGTCGCTTCGCTCTAACGCAGCCCTCTTGAGGCGCTTTTCCGAGATTTGTTTCTTTTAATGTGCGCAAACCTAAACCTCGGTTTTTCGAGCTCTTATCGGAACCGTTGGAAATACCTGGTGTATTTTTATACTGCGCACTTATTCAGACTGTGGGAAACTTGGTTAACTGGTGTGCAGCTGGTGAGTTTTTAAAGTTCAACTAAATACGTGTATTTATTAAAAAATGAATGATGAAAATCATAAATCATCACGTCGGGACATGAGAGTGGACAAACAACACGTTTAGGATAACATTAAAATATGTAAAGATTGTTATGTCAGATATATTTATAACTGCAGTAAAAAGAAACAAAAGAGATACTGCAGCTATTCCGGGTACAGTTATGAGAGCAATACTTATTGCTGTGATACTAATAATATCGTTCTTATACCTATATGCTATGAATGTCTGTGCAACACGTGCGAACTTCATTGGCCGGCGGCATTGCATCACTCTCCGCGGTATTGTAAAGAAGCAGTCTAATACACATAGATTGATATTATTGGTAAGCAGCATCACGATAAATACAATGGATCAGTGGACCCAGAAAATTTTGATAGATTGGGGATTTGACAAGTATCAAAAGTTATTCCAAGGTAAGTTGAAAATGACTTTCTCACACTAACTACTTATGCAACCTATCCTAACTTTCCAAATCGAATCTCGAAAATTGTAACGGATAACTTTTGCCTTTAATGTACAGAAGAAGAAATCGATGAACAATGTTTCAAACGTTTATTAGAAGATGTAATAAAGGAATAATTACGAAAAGTGGTCCACAATCAAGCCCTGGTAACAAAACCATCGCAATGTCGCCGTAATTCTGCTGCAATCGTGCGTGCAATCATAAAAATTGCAGCAGCCGACGTGCGGTCTGCTTCACAATACGACAAGGTTTCTGCTGTACGACAATTACGGCAGATGCGTGCAGCTGGATTGTAGCAGCCGTGTAACCGACAAGTGCGATTAAGGGGGATCCAATATTGCCCTCGCAAGTGCAGCAGAATTGCACCCGAATTGCGTACGACAATGTCGGCAGACGAGTGCGTCAGAATTGCAGCAGAAGTACAGCCGACAAGTGCGACTAAGGGGGATGAAATAATGCACTCACGAGTGCAGCATAATTGCACCCAGATTGTATACAACACAGAGCCGGTGGAAGCAAAGCGTATAGGTCATACGTCGCCGCCGTTAGGCGGCGAGCGCATCAATTTTGGGTTCACTCGACTAGTTTGGCGTGGTAGATACTATAAGAGACCGCGCACAAGCCGTCTGGGAGATAAAACTCTTTGGAGTTCTTCTTTTTTTGTTACCATTCTAGGTATTCCGAGGATTTCCGCTACGAGGTGTGTGTCCCGTTTTTGAAGTATATCTTAACGCACTCGCAAATGCGTTACATCATCCCCCTTAATCACGCTTGTCAGCTGCACGTCTTCTGCAATCCTGCCGAACTCGTCTGCCGCAATCGTCGTATGCAATTCGGGTGTAATCCTGCTGCACTCGTATGTCGCAATCGTCGCACGTAATTCGGGTGCAATTCAGATGCACTCGCGAGAGCATTGTTTCACGCCCCTTAGTCGCACTTGTCGGCTGCACGACTGCTGCAATCCTGACGCACTCGTCTGCCGCAATCGTCGTACGCAATTCGGGTGCAATTCTGCTGCACTCGCTCTAATGATAATTTCTTTCTAAAGTGTGTAGGATAACTTTATTTTTTATAACAGAATAACTATTGATAACTTTGTTGATTTTCAAAACAATATATGTAAATTATTCTATTTAATTTTTGTAGGTTATAATAGGAGAGTCATCAACACAAGATAACGTTGACTCAAATATGAGTGTAGTGAGTGTAGATTTATCAGGTAATCTTCATTTTAAAATAGAATAAACTTACATTATAAATAATTATTTCATAAACACAGAAACTGTTATAATCTATTTAAGGTACATACACCTTAAAATTTGAATTAGAAAACATATTTTAAAATCAGTAAAACATTTTTTTTTTAATTATTAACAATTTAGTAAATTGAAATGTTTTCTATATATATAATGAAGACTTTTCACCATTTAATAAGGCTTAAATATGCTAATTTCCCTAAGACCTCCTTTACCCCATTCGATGACTCTTGTTCGATAGTCAAATTCACTTTCTGAAAGGTATCTCGAGTAATTTTCAGCCAATTGCCTTCAAATTTTACACACATGTTATACACATATACAGTTACTTACACTACAAAATCATAAGGATTTAACAAAGCTATAGTATGAAAATAATCCGAAATTCAATTTTACATGAGTACGTACCAGCTATAAATTTGATTTTAATTTTCTTGATTTATACTTAACTGGTATAACTGGAACGTACTCACGTAAAATTGAATTTAATATTATTTTCATGATGTAACTGTTTACGCCATTTTTACAGGTCTTAGTCATATAGGTACATTTCTGTAGATTTGGATTTCGCGCCATTTCGTGCGGTCAATTGCGACGTTGCGTGACCGTCAGCGCGCGCGGTTCTGTCTCGATTCGCGCGCGCTCTCGCAATTGTTCACTTTTGACAGGACCTCCAAACTGTTCGCGCGCTGTTCATGGTGCCCCGGGTGAGGAGTGAGTGATTGGTTATTTGTGCGTTGTGTATTCGCGATTGCGCATTTTCGTGCTTTGCTAATGTAATTCGTGGGTTAAGCGTAGCCTAAGAAATACATTAACAAACGCGTGAACACTGTAACGGTCTTTTTGTTTTTTCCGATATTATATTGCCTCGTTTGAATTCCAAGTAGTCGCTTGATACGTTACAGTGTGAACGCATTGTCGCGCCGCGCGCTGTTGTTTACGTTTCGGCCGGCCGTATTTTCTCGGAATCGAGGCGCCGCGCCGAATGTGTATGTTTACAGCCTTGCTCTCGTTGCGTGCGAGTCGTGCGTGCGGCGTTTAGCAGCGTTCATTTAGGATATAATATTTTGTGCTTCTAGAAACTAATAGGTACGTTCGTCGATTCTACCGAGTTTGCGTCATGGCTCCTGTAGCTTTGAAAAAGTTGACTGCGTTGCAGACGTCGCGCGAGGCCGAGATTGAGAGTACACGCGCGCGTTTGGCAGCTAAGCCGCGTGAGTCTCTCAATAAAAATATAGTGCAGGCGCGACTTGACGCGGTGAGAGGTATTTGGGCAGAGATTCGGAAGACGCACTCTGAGATTATCGTTAGGGAAGACGCAGAGACAGATGCTTACGTTGCCGATAACTGGTTTGGTCGTATACAGGGTATTTTTGAGAATGCCCTTGACGAGTTTCTGACGTTGTTTACGTTTTTTGATAAGCCTGATGGCGATACCAGTTTATCGGAGGCGGGCTCAGACCGTGGCTCTGGCGCTCGTGTAGCTAAGTTGCCTCGAATTCCTCTACCTACGTTTACAGGTAAATACGAGGATTGGGCTAGTTTCTGCGATCTTTTTACTACGCTCGTTCATGATCTCCCTAACTTGTCTGATGCCACAAAGTTGCAGTATCTTAAGCTTTGCCTGAAGGATGGGGCTGCTGAACTCATCAAGGATGTAACGACCACCAGCGCAAACTATGCCAGTACGTGGCAGGCTTTGAATGACCGTTATAATAATCCTCGCTTGATTATTAATAAACTTTTGACTTCCTTCATGGAAATTCCGCATTTAAAAAGGGAGTCAGCTTCTGAGCTTCGCACTTTCGTTGATGAGGCGCAGCGAATTATTCGGGCGTTAGGGAATTTTAAGCTTCCTGTAGAGCACTGGGATGTTTGGCTCGTATTTTTGTTGTCCGATCGCTTAGATTCGGAGTCGAGGAAGCTGTGGGAAGCAAAGCTGAGCGCAAAGGAGCAAAAATTCGATTCAGTCGAGAATTTGACGGAACCTGTTGCTGATAGGTCGCTTCCTAAGTTTTCAGATCTCGTTAGGTTCTTGGAGACGAGAGCTCAGGCTCTTAGCATGGTGACTGCTGAGCGCAAGGCGGAGAAAAGGCCGGCTTCTACGCCAACATCGGGGCCGCAGGCTCGAAAGGTTTTTCATGCTAGTTCCTCTCGATCGTCTGGGATTACAAAGTGCTCTCTTTGCTCCGGTTCGCACTCTCTCGCTCGATGTTTCAAGCTGAAGGATAAGAGTCCCCACGAGCGGTTTGCGACCATTAGACGTTTACAGCTTTGTTTTAACTGCTTCGGATCGCATAGGGCTAATGCTTGTAACACTTCGGGACGTTGTTCAATCTGTCAGGGCAAGCATCACACGCTCTTGCACATCAAACACCAGGGAAACTCGCAGGCTGCGCAGCAAGATCCCGGTAATTCTCAAGCAGATGGGTCGGGCTCGAGGCCTCCTGTAGTGAGTATGCATGCAGCTAGCATTTCGGTTACCAAGAAAAGGGTTATTTTAGCCACAGCGCGAGTGCAGGTGATAGGACCGAGAGGTGATAGCACCTACGTACGAGCACTTTTAGATCAGGGATCGGAAGCTTCGTTCGTGTCGGAGTCGATTGTACAGCTGTTAGGGCTCCAGAAGGAGCGCACTTGTGTGCCGCTGACAGGGATTGGCGCCAGTGCAGCGGGCACTGCGCGCTCGATGACGCAACTCGTTCTGAGGTCCAGATTCGAGTCGAACTTCGAGCTCAGGGCAGAAGCGCTCATTCTCCCTCGTCTTTCGTCGCAGGTTCCAATCGACAGCATCAGCGATCTCGATCTTAAGCAGTTTGTAGGGCTCACTCTTGCAGATCCGAAATTCCTCGTCTCGAATAAAGTAGATATTATCCTAGGGGCCGACGTGTACGGGCAGTTGCTTCGATCAGGCTTGAGACGATTCCCTCGCTCGCAGTTCGTCGCTCAAAATACAGCTTTCGGTTGGATCGTTTCAGGTGCTGTGCAGGTGGAGGCTTCACGGCGGGCGGAGTCGTCCACACCTCGCGAACCAATGCAAGTATTGCATTATGCGTCGATGCACGAGTTGGATCAAACTCTGAGCCAGCGGAATTGTCACGGAGTAACCTTTGGTGGCGCGGGCCTGGCTGGCTTTCGCAAGCTCCAGAGCAGTGGCCGCAGCCAGCAGAAGGTCAGCGAGTTCTCCACGCGCAGAAGTCGTCCTCAGAATCGGAGCTGTTGACTAGATTCTCTTCCTTGTCACGTTTAATCCGCGTTGTTGCATTTGCTAAGCGTCCATTTATCAATTATCGTAGACATAAGAAAGGTCAGGAGCTGCTTCCTCCGTTTCTTACTTCGTCAGAGTTAGCTGAAGCTCGCTGCGTAGTTATTCGTTTAGCGCAGGCGAGCAGCTTTGCAGCCGAGATTGGGACGCTGAAGGCAGGAAGGAGATTACAGAGTCGCAGTCGGCTCAGCAAGTTAAATCCATTTGTATGTAAGGATAATATTTTACGCATAGGAGGCCGACTGTCACATTCTGATCTCTCCTTTAATCGAAAACACCCTCCTATTCTAGCCCAGGATTCAGCTCTCAGTCTTTTATTCGTGCGATCTGCGCATCGACTTTGTCTGCACGGGGGTCCTACTCTAACGTCTAGTGTTTTGATGCAGCAGGTTTGGATTTTAGGTAGAAATAGATTAGTGAAATCCACAATTCACAAGTGCGTAACTTGTCAGCGTGTCAAGCCCCAATCTACTCAGCAGTTGATGGGAGATCTTCCTGCCGATCGCGTGAATGTAGGTAGGCCGTTTGCTATTTCAGGTTTAGATTACGCCGGTCCTATTCAGGTTCGTACAACAAAGGGTCGTGGGCAGAAATCATACAAGGGATATATCGTCGTATTTGTTTGCTTCTCCACACGGGCAATTCACTTGGAGCTGGTTAGTGATCTAACAACTGCAACGTTCATCAGTGCGTACCGCCGTTTTGTTGGCAGACGAGGTGTTTGCCAAAAGCTCTACAGTGATAACGCCACTAACTTCCACGGAGCTGATAATGAGTTGCAGGCTATGTTTCAGCGAGCGTCGGAATTCCATCGAAAGGTCGCTTCAGTTCTCGCAAATGACGGGACCGACTGGGTCTTTATTCCTCCTAGTGCTCCTCATTATGGGGGTTTATGGGAAGCTGGTGTTAAGTCGGTGAAGCATCACTTGAAGAGGGTTGTAGGTGAACACACTCTCACCTTTGAGGAATTGTCGACGGTCCTGGTTGAAATAGAAGCTTGTCTCAACTCGCGACCACTAGGGGCGTTGAATTCCGACATCGAGGACCTCCATGCGCTGACGCCCTTTCACTTTCTAAATGGGAGTGCTTCAGTGTTACTTCCAGATGCTGATTTTCCAGACGTGTCTCAGAATCGGCTAGATCGCTTTCAGTTGCTTCAGCGGATTCGCAATCAGTTTTGGAAGCGGTGGTCGTCGGAGTATCTCCTCCATTTACAGCAGCGGGAGAAGTGGAGAGATCCAACGGAGAACTTTCGTGTAGGCAGGCTTGTTCTTGTCAAGGATGATCGTTATCCTGCGTCCAAGTGGCCTTTAGGGCGAGTCGTTGAGGTGCATCCAGGTCCAGATGGTCTCGTTCGTGTGGCAACAGTAAAGACTGCTACCACATCTTTCCGTCGGCATATCTCTCGCCTTTGTCCGTTGCATATTGAGGAAGGTGTTAAGAAGGTTTAGGGTCATTCTCTGAGTGTTTCGTTCGTCCGTTAGACGAAGGCGGGCGGGATGTTTACGCCATTTTTACAGGTCTTAGTCATATAGGTACATTTCTGTAGATTTGGATTTCGCGCCGTTTCGTGCGGTCAATTGCGACGTTGCGTGACCGTCAGCGCGCGCGGTTCTGTCTCGATTCGCGCGCGCTCTCGCAATTGTTCACTTTTGACAGGACCTCCAAGCTGTTCGCGCGCTTAGCAGCCCTGCTCAATATATAGTTTAATTTTCAGCCTTTTGCGTCCTGATTGCCGTGATTTCGTGTTCGATTGGCTGAGATATATTTCCGTTCTTTTCAGAGCGAATATATTCAGCCTTCCTGCGATCGTGAAATTGTAACCGAATTCGTGCGAGCGTGCGTGAGAATTCGCGCGTGTGTGTGTGTGTGTATCTTGTGTGTGCCTCGTGTTAGGGAAAACTGTGGGGACGGTGTCCACGTGTTGGACGTGACCCGTCCAGGGCGAGCGCATCGCGGCAACACCCTTGTTGCCCGGCATCGAGGCGTCTGGCTCCCCGAGACGTCGGGGCGCGCCCGGTGCAGGTCGTGGACCATTTTGCGCTCCCCTCGCCCGGCTTGCCAGCCTACCAGGACTCGGCGAGAAGCTGCGGCGGCGTTTCACTACATTCTCGGCTCAGCGACATCCAGGCGGTGTCGTTCGAGCTTTGTGCGGCGATTTTGCGCGGGTTGCGTGCCCAGGTAAGAGAGCTCTCTGCGGCGTTAAGATTAAGAGTCGAGGGTAAGGCGGTAGATTAAATCCGTATTTCCCGCGTCTGTTGTAATTGTTTGTAGCTTCATTTTCTCAATAAATCATTACGCTTGCTTCGGCTTTTCCCGCTAAGCCGTGCGGTTTTTTACGCCGAAGCAAGTGCCCTTTTTTTATCGCGAAATTAATTGTGTTTTTTATTTACTCAACCTTTCACTCACTCGTCCCAATCCTTTTTATATTTATCTGAACTCACCTTGAGTTTATTATTTTAAGTAGATTATTGTTCAGTAACCTTGATAAATCCTTATGATTTTGTAGTGTCAGTAATTGTATTTATGGAGAACATGTGTGTAAAATTTTAAGGCAATTGGCTGAAAATTACTAAGATACTTTACGGAAAGTGAACTTGACCATCGAACAAGAGTCATAGAATGGACTTGGGGATGTCTAAGGGAAGTGAGCATATTTAAGCCTTACTAGATGGTGAAAAGTCTTCATTATATACATACAAAACTTACTTCAATTTACCAAATCGTTACTAATTAAAAAACTTTTTTTTACTGATTCTAAAAAATTTTTTTTAAGTAAAATTTTAAGATGTATAATTTATTGATATTTTCATTTTTATCAGTTATTTATTAACGTACTTTTTGTATAGGAGATGACGCAGGTGTCAATGATTCCAGTCAATCGGAAGAGAATTCAAATTTAATGGAAGAGAATATTTTTTTTAAGATTGATAATGCTGATTTTTTAGTACAATTGGCAAATTCTATTATTAATCTTATAGAAGTAATGGAATAGTCTGTAATAGGACTATCAGTGTTAAATTATTATAAACAAAATCATGATCTCATTCCGGCACATTGGAATTATCTAGCAGAGCTTGTTATTGACGAAGAGATGCGTATAGTAATGCTAATCTTTTGTAAGGTTTTATTCTCATTAATGAGGTAAAAGAATATGTAAATTGACACTTCGATAGTTATCGTAAACTATTTTTTCAAGTTTTCATTCTTTTCATTAAAAGAAAATTGATTATATTCTTTTTATATGTGATTATTGATGTTATCTGAAAAACTTGAAGTTTTATTAATTTCATCCAAGAAAAAAATTAATTTCTCATTTTTATTTTAAGAATTAAATTAGTAAAAATAATGATTTTACTACTTAAAACAGTCTTTTTTCTTGAATCAAACTAAATTAAATTGAAGATTTTTAGACCACGGTGATGATCACATATATAGAAAACGTAAACAAATTTTTTTAGATCTAAAGAATAAACATTTTTTTAAGGACTTATTTCCAAACGAGGAAGTATTCACGTATTATATACCATATTCTTATGACAAACCTACCAAGAAAAACGTACTACCTAAAGGTAAAATGTACGACAAATATAACACATACAGGGGAATCTTGATTGAAAGTCGAGTAGTAGAAAAGTTTAAAGGACAAAAAAGAAAATCTGCGGATGGGTTACGACTAATGTGCCCAGGATTTCGATAAGACCTCAGTTCATCAAATGGTAAAGTCCAATTTAATTTGAATACATTATCACAATACCACTTTTAAATATTATAATCATGGTGTTATTTAATTTAACTTATTATACTTAATAATGAAGAGTACCTTAAGCAACTAGATTGGCTGAAAAGCAATATAGATGTGTGGAATCAGGTTAAACAAAAATGGACATATACATCAAAAAGTAGAATCCAAAATCTGATTAACGATAGCTCAAATGATGACTACATTAATACTTATGGAGCTCTAAGGCATGTAACAAAGGAGGTTGAATTGGTATGGATGAATTGATAAATTTTTTTTCCTTTTTATTATGTAAAAATAATGGTTTTGTATTTATTTTATTTTTATTTTTGTTTAGACCGACATTTATTTTTTAATACTTTACCCAGACAAAACTACTCGTTTATTTGCTGAATACAACAGCTTAGAAAATGAAATAATAAATTACTGCAAACAGAAGCCAAGGAAATATGCAAGAATCAAGTAAAGAAAAAAGTAAATGTTGGTACATCTTCTCGTCAGCACGCTCAAAGTTAATGTTCTGAAACGCATATTTTTGAGAAAAAAAGCACAATACCTTTGACAGTTTTTAGTCCATAATTCCCACGTTAAATTCTCATAAGAAATATTCATATACAAAAAAGTGTGATTTACTCTTCCCGCTTCCGGGAAGCACTTTCTTCACTACTATGTCATCCATCTTTACGAAATCACTTATTGCAAGCAACTGAAGTGACTGACTAATAATGTCTTCATCCTTAGCGTATGGGTCGTCCAGAACAGCAGTATTATATACGTAATTTACCGATTTGAACGTTAAAATCAGTATAGCCTTATTACACTACGGTTCTAAATAGTTCATTTATTCATACTCGTCTTATAAAACTAACAAAATGAACCTTCAAATTAGAAAATTCGTTATTTTTCAGTTATAAAAGTTTTCAGAAAAAATGTATCTTTTTTAAATATGAAATATATTATGTTAAATTATGTTAATATAATACAGGGTATATTACATATTATATAATACATTACATAATTAAATAATTTTTGAATTTCGGAATATTTTTTACACGAAAAATTTAATATGTTTACCAGCTTTTAATAAGTTACGATTTGGCAGGTTTTGAAAAACGTTTTTGGACTTGGCTGATTTCTATAATATTATGGGTGAAATTTCTTTTTTGGTATAACAACTTTTAAAGCAGATGGAAGATATCACATAACGTACATTTACCGCGCTAAATTAATTTTCGATTTTTTTGAACTTGTCAGGTTTTGGAATCCAACACCTCAATTTTGAACATTAAGTTAAATTTAATATTAACAATTAATATGTACAGAAAATTGCATTGCGCAGCTCATGAAGACTAGAGTACCATTACTCCAGTCTTCATGGCGCAGCCTTTTACAATTGAAACCAAATTTATAGCTTTGCTTCATTTTAGTGTCACCGCGGATTCATGCACTGAAAAAAATCTATTGCTCGAGTATCCAGAGTCTGCTTGATCGAGCAATACTTCATATTTGTATGACACAAGCTCATAAATATTGGTACAACAGCAATACGTATATTTTTACCAGCGTTTGTCTTCTGCATGAAAGACGTATAGTCAAGAAAATAATACTGGTTCTAGCATTATCAACAATATAAATACGGGATATGCAATAATAGTTATAATACTATACTGATTTAAACAAATTCTTGTAATTAAATGCATTTAAGTAAGGTTGAGTAATGTTTTCTTTCTGAAATATCTTTCGTAAAAAAATTTTGTAATAATTTTAATCTTTTAAGAAATTCTAACCTATAAAATGCTTATTATCAGGCTGTTTATTGTACCTAAAACGTCATTGTCATGTACATAAAATATGTGTAAAATATTTGTAGATATTAGTATTTTCTATGTGATAAGAATAACGACACAAATAAGAAATTTTCGGAGTTTTGTGTACATTTAAACT
Organism: Gastracanthus pulcherrimus; assembly: GCA_949152435.1. Taxonomy (NCBI): domain Eukaryota; kingdom Metazoa; phylum Arthropoda; class Insecta; order Hymenoptera; family Pteromalidae; genus Gastracanthus; species Gastracanthus pulcherrimus. Next base: position 172,969,400 of record OX424572.1, on the reverse strand, counting down.
TAGAAATCCATAAATTAAATTAATTTTAAACTAAAATAATGTAAGAGCAAAATATAATTTAATTTTTTAGTAAAAATCAATTATTCGGGTCAAATTGAGCATTTTAATTTTTATTTGATTATAGTTCACTCTTATTTTAATTTCATTTTAATGTAAAATAAATATCAGGACGAAGATGTTGGGACTACCTTAATAAATATTTTGAGGGATCAAAAAACATTTGTATATGATTATAGTTATTAATTTTCAAAATTTCCTTTTACAATATTAATTACTTGTACATACATATATGCATATTAAAACATAATGTCTTAAATAATTGAATCGTTCATTTAAGTCGCATACATTTAACGATGCTATCCCCTATACAAGATAGAAACATTCAATAACACATTTTAAGTAATATTTTAATAAAATAATTTGAAACCATTAATTTTTTACAGTTTTTTTTATTGAACATTATAATTATATTAGTGATGTACACAAATAAAATTGTACATATTCATTCGCCAATGTAATACATACTATAATATATTATAAATACAACGTATACATTTTTCAGTTGCACAAAATCGTTTTTTAAAGGCTTACACACTGTTTGATAGAGGTCTGCAGTAACTCAAGTGACTTTTGTAAAAAGTGTTATAATATACTTAAAAAAGATTAAAAAGTTACTTTATTGCTTTTACAGTTGTTAAGCTATATAATAAGTCTCATGAATCGATGATATCGCAAGCTTTAAATTACAAATTTTTATACCTGACTCAATTTCTTGAGCTTTTCTAGATAACCTGCATTATTTCAAAGCTTAGTCAGTGCATGCAATTGATTCTATAGTATGACGACTTTGCTGGAACTAGATTGCAAATCAAACTTTTCCAGGCTATATCGAGCACTTTTTACAAGTCAGTGTGGTCGCTGTATACTTTACAGATACGAACGCAATAATACAAAGTGTTTGTCTGTCTTGGTAGTTAAACTGATTGCAATCTGTAAATAACTATAACATAATAAACTCCTAATGAGTGCCCTGTTGAAAGTGGAACAAAACCAATTAATAACGTATTTAAACGAATCTTATTATCTCAGATCTAAGGATAATAAGGTAAAAGTCCCAGTGACTGGCCATGTGCCAATACCTGACCACTGATATAAATTTAACACGTTTTTAAGGTGTGAGAATGACATGAATCGAATATTCTCATTGCTATGTATTGTTAAAGTATTTATTCTCTTATGCTGAAAGTATTACTTACATTAAAATTGCTAGCTTGTGATATTAAAAGAATGTGTATTCATTATCGGTATATAAACTTTCAGTCATCATAGATTTCATAACCTACTGCTAAGAAATACATGATATTTCTTAACACGATAATTATCTTAACAATACGTTTTTGGGCATAAGTAAGGTAGCTATAGAATCCTCAGATAATTAATAATTAATAGAAAACAAAAAATCGCTCTTTTGTAAAGTCTTTACATTCAAAATTTACGTGGCTATATATCGGTGCATGTAAATGGTACTCGACCGATAACTAACATGCAGACACTGATGGAAGAGTTTTCTGCGTAGGCATCCAAATGTGACTGCAAGAATTTGTCAAAATTTGAATTCAAACCGTGCTTCAGCAACTGAAGATTCATTACAGGCTTGGTTCAATAATACGCAGAATCATTTACAGAACTTAGATTTACTAAAGATAGATTCTTCAAGAGCTTTTAACTTGGATGAAAGTGCGTTTTTTTAATACCAAAAGGAGACAAAGTTCTTGCTCGTAGGGGATCCAAGTCAGTTTATAAGGTTGTGCATGGTAACGAAAAAGAAAGCATCACAGTTTTGTTTACTGTCAGTGCTAATGGTACAATGTTACCTCCATTTATTCTTTTTTTGTACGAGAGGATGCCAGCAAATATAACAAATAGTTTACCTTCAAAGTGGATTGCTGGTTGTACTGCGAAAAGCACAAAATTTTAGCACAAAATTTTACCCATAGCTTGTAGATAACAAAATTACATTTCCTGTAATTTTATATTTAGATCAACATACGTCTCATTTATTGTTGGCTCTATCTCAGTTTTGCAAATCTAAGAAAATAGAGGTGATTGCATTGCATTCTAATACCACACATATATTACAGCCACTAGATGTGGCTATATTTCATACTCTCAAATTTCAATGGAAAAAAGCTGTAGACAAGTGGAGAATCAATAATGGAGGAGAAAAGTTTAAAAGAGAAGCCTTCGCTCCAGTGTTGAAAGATGCTTAGATGCGATGCTTGATTTACCAAGTGTCGTTCAAAATGGATTCTGTATATGTGGATTATTACTATTCTCTTCAACTAATGTGAATTTCAATGTATTGAATAAGAACATGAAAAGAAATTCTACAGAGCTTGCTTCTACGCAGAGTCAAGATTCACCAGTTCCAAGCACATAACAAGAAGATGCTAAAAAACATTTACGTTATCTAGAAAGTAGACTGAGTTCAGATGATTTTGAAGACTTTAATACTGCATTATCCGATGGAAGTTTCAAGATTGTTAACTGTAATAATGAGGGGCTTTTCAAATACTGACTGGACATGAAGATTCTTTCTGGTACAGTTCAAAATAATTTTATTAAATAAATATTGATTAAATATTACTTATAATAACAATATTATATTACAAGAAATGTATTATAAAAATAACATAATAATAATAATTCCATTACAATATCTAAGTATTTACTTAATTGAACTACTTTTTTTATTACATTTTGTAAATTATTTCGACTATTTACTCACTTGTTATATATTTATTTTTGTTTATTCTAGGAGAAATCCCCAGTATAGTTCTAAATATGAATGAAGAAGATTACCAACAGACTGAAAGTGAGATTCTAGACCAAGTTCTTCGACTAACTTCATCAGATGTTGTAATCCAATATTAATACTTTACAAATAATTTTTTTGCCATTAAAAAAAGAGATTGCAGAGGATGTTCAGCTCGCTTCTTCTTCAAAATCGTCCTTGTCTCAAGGTTTAAATTTTATATCGTAAAACATTTAACATGTTAAATATGTGAAATATCACCTGTATTATAGAGTAACTTATTTTTATTTCAGATGATGAAAATTTGAACGAGCAGACTGTGGAGATTAGCCTAGTTAAAAAAAATATATATAAAATAATATACCGGTAGATCAAGCTGTGGGAATCAGTAAAAATGGAGGTAATCAACAAGTGGATAAAGTCTTAAAACTTCCAGTCGTAGCGAGTGATGAAGTATCAGCTTTGAATGTAAATTCTGTTTGGAGAGAAGCAGTTAGAGAGCCAGTAACTATTTGTTTAAATAGTCCTGCTAAACGTTCGTAAACTGTTATTTCATGAAATATTTTCAATATACTATTGATATTAAAGAACTTTTTATATTTTTGTAGTTGATGATGATATAAAAAAAAAATGTTTTTAATGTCAATACATTTAAACATGATGTTAATACACAAAAAGGGATTCAATATTTACCTTTAAATGACACAAGGAAAAAAATTGTAGAAAGGATCATTCCTAATAATCAGTATTTAAATATTAGTGGAGTTGAAGGTGCTGTACAAAAAAATTTATTAAAACGATCACAAAAAATAATTTAATTTTATGTTTATTTCAGATTTACAAATAAACAATCATAAGGAAAATCGGATAGACTATGGTATACTTGATCTGAGTATGAAATCAACTTTTAAAAGTAGAGAAAAAAAGCATGAAGAAATCGAGAAGCCTATCTTTAGAGATATTCAAAATAAAATGGCTGATAAAGCTGAAGGTATGCGCTTTATAAGCACAAACTGTAAAAATTTGTTTTGAGTAACAGATTATTTTTTAAATATAAACATTTTGAAACAGATTTTCACGGCGAAAGCAAGGAACCTGATTTAAAAAACCAGGTTCCATCGCCATTTTAAAGGGCTCTTGTTTGGCCTGAAAAGAAAAAGAAAAAAATTAAACTAACTAAAAATAAAAGGGATTGTACTGTACTGACATCGGAAGAATGGCAATCAAAACATTTAAAGATACAACAAGATAAATTAAAAAAGATACAAGAAGTTGAAGACAGAAAGAAACTAAGAGAAGAAACAAAAAGAAGAAAAGCTGAGGAGAAAAAAGCAATAAAGTCTGCAATAGAAGAAAAAAAAGCTTGACAAAGAAATAAAATTAACTTCAGGCTCAAAAAAAATCCATGAGATTAATTAAAAACAAAAAATAATTTTGTTTATGTTATTATTTAATTTTTTATTCATAAATTACAATAATTCGTTCTGTGTTAAAAGCACTTACCAAAGCTTATACGATTATATTAATGTTTCATATAATAATAAGAAAAGGTATTACTTAAATTAGTCTTTTTTATAAATTAATGTATTAAAAATATTTTCTGAATATTCTTTGATTAAATACTACCGTTTTATATTATAAGCACTTACCAAAGTTTTTTTTCGTGAAAGTTAAAATAAGTTATGAACGATATTGATATAACCTCTTAATATGGCTATGACTTTGTAAGAGTGTTTTTATTCCAAAATAATGATTTCAAAACTAATGTAAAATGTAAATGTAATGATTCGGAATCGGGTGATTTTATAAAACATTACTTTAAAATAGCCATCATGCATGATTTGTTTATTATGCTGTGCAAAAAGTAAGACTATGATAAAGAGATATCCAGCTTTAAAAATTAAATTAAAAGATTTGTTTGAAGACTATGATTCTGATAATGAATGTCTTCCGCTTGTCGTCTGTGTACCATGCAAACTGGGTGTATACCGCAGTAAAGTAAAAAAACAGACATACTTTTCAGTTACAATTCAGTTTTAAGAGAAATACACGATCAAACACAGATGATAAGTGTCAGTCTCACTTATGCGAACTTGCAAGATCACCAGGATACAAAAACTTTGTGAAGTTTTAGAAGAACTCAAGATTCAAACGGTACTCTAAATAAAGTTTCCGAGACGCGTTGTTCGGCGTGTTTTTCTTTGTTTGGTAAAGAGAAAAGTCACGTGTGCATTCAGTTAAGTCGTATAGACAATTTGAATGAATGTATCGAAAAATCTTGTCGACCAAAAGAAAAGGAACAGCTAGCATCCTTGCCGCTTAAAAGTGTAATCGATGAAAAACAAAAACTAAATACAAGCGATACTTCGGTGTCATTATCGCAGTCACCTGGAAAGCTGATTAGAGTAACCATAAATAACAATGCTGCGAAAAGATTAACAGAATCATTGTTTAGTACTGATAACTTTTGTAAAATTCAAATCAGTTTTAACTTAAGTTATAAAACAACTTGTGGAATTGCCGCAGCTATTCGAGTGGCCTCTTGTAATTTAAAAATAATTGTTAAAGCTAATGTCACATCGGATGCAGCCGTAACTGTTGTTTATTTCCCTAATCTCAATAATTGTATTGAACATGTAAAGGAATAAGATAACTATCTGAAATACATCTTACGTTTGGAATAGATGGAGGACGAGGTTTTTTGAAAGTTTGCCTCTCTGTACAATCGATGGCAGAAGGATTGGCGAATAGTAATGAAATAATAAAAGCGAGACGTCAAAAATATAATGATGGAGTTGCTGCGAAAAAATTTAAGACCTCCGGCGTAAAACAGCTATTTATTTTGACAGTAGCACCTTGTTCACAGGAAAATTATGAAAATGTATTCCAACTGTGGTCTGAATTAAAAATTAATGATTTTCAAGGGACTATTGCAACAGATCTCAAGCTTGCCAATATTATTGTAGGAATCTTGTCACATGCTAGTTTTTATCCGTGTACTTGGTGTTTAGCAGATAAGAATCATCTAGATGAACGTGAATGTTACAGGACCATTGGTAATACACTTAATAATTACATGGCTTGGCAAAAATCGGGAGCTGATAGATCTCAGACTAAATGCTATAAAAACTGCATTTATCCACCATTGTTTACTACTACTAGTAAACATAGATTATTTTTAGATGTAATGCCTCCTCCTGAGTTGCATCTGATGCTCGGTGTTGTAAACACATTATTTACACATATGTTACGCGAATGCGAAGAGATAGCTTTAAATTGGGCAGAGAAATGCAATGTTCAACGGGAAATAACACATGGAAGTCCGGCTTTCAAAGGGAATTCATGTAAAAAACTATTAGATAAAGTGGACATGTTGCGGGAGATATGTGGTATAGGTGGTTTAAAGTACGTTTCAGCATATCAAAAATTCAACAATGTTGTTCAAGCCTGCTTTACTACTAGTCTTGATCCCGATTTTGCGAAATACGTTGCAGAATTCAAAGCGACCTATTTAGATTTACAAATTCCAGTTACTCTACAAGCTCAAGGTCGTTGGTACCAAAAGTTGACCCCCTTTGACCTCTACAACTTTTGTCTGAAACATTTTTCTGTATCCAACCATAATTCTGAGATATTTCCTATAATAGATTAAAATGGTACAACCTGTGTATATATATATATATATATATATATATATATATATATATATATATATATATATATGTATACACTTGTAAAATAAATTGATAATAATTTTAATTTATGACAAGTTTACTTGAAACAAAAATATACCCAATGTTATGTTTGTTTTGAAAGCGGGAGATTTTCACCTTTGAGTCAGACGCTGTAATTTTCAGGTGATCTTTGTAGTATTTACTATTGTGCGTTAAGGTCATTCTGACTTTATATGCTACATACACATACTTGTTTGCTTTTTTCAACTGTGGTAATGTTTCTATATGTCCAAATCTATAATTATAATAATCTAAAGATTTTATATAAGCGCTAAGAAAATAAAAGCCTAAACATGAGGAAAAAAAAATAAAAAATGGACTTTTCTACCAAGAGGTTCGACGAAATATTTTCATTATTAGTAAATAGTCAAAGTATAAGATCCTGAAAAAATCCGAGATAGTCATTTTCTTTTAATTAAAGTTGATCGAGGATCGCCGTGTATAGTAATATTTTATTAATATATTAAAAATACAAAAATATTAATTTCACACGAAAATACTCACGTATTTATACATAAATAAAGTTTTTAAGAATTGCGCATTTCCTGAATAAGATAATCGAGTTGAAGTGATGTGTATTCTAAGTATACAATTTTAAAGTAATGTTTTATAAAATCACCCGATTCCGAATCATTACATTTACATTTTACATTAGTTTTGAAATCATTATTTCGGAATAAAAACACTTTTACAAAGTCATAGCCATGTTAAGAGGTTATATCAATATCGTTCATAACTTATTTTAACTTTCACGAAAAAAAAGAAATTTTAATTTTATAATATCATTTAACATCAGTTGAAATCAGCGATAGCGCTCTTCTACACATACCATGTGATCGCGATATAATACATTGCGATATATTTCCGCTCAGAGCGCTTCCTCTCCGGACGTACTTTCACTCACACACACTCGCTGTCCCACCACGACACGTAGCTTCAGCGCGCCGCGGTGGTGCGCGGTCTCTATATTGGCGCGAAACAGTAGAACGCAGAGCTTCGGTGTGGAGCTACCGCATGGAGGGAGATCGGGATATATTACATTTTTGGAAAAAATTCGGCTCCTACAGCCTCAGCGAGCGGTAATATATCGCAATCCCACTGTACGATAACATTTTTTTATCCTTCGAAAGACGGATTTTGTAACATAATAGTTGCTTGATAAAATTTCTTGTATTTTGTTTGGTTATCTTCGGAATATTGTGCTTACTTATAAAAAATATTCGATTTAGCGTCATATGTGTTAGTAAAAGCGCTTTCCAAATCGTGCATTGAAAGACGTGAAGCAGTATTTTCACTCCAGCATTCATAAGTAAAAAGAATTCACTTATTTCATTTCGGATTTTACATCACTTTAAGAGGGGACAGTTCAGAGGAGGGGCTTAAAACACACAATACGAATCCAGGAAAAATTGGAGAAGAGATAGACCAGGCATAGGCCTTATACACACTACGGATTATGGATCACTTTGAGAGGGGAGGGGGTGATCCAGAACCCGCATGGGACAGTATGCCTACAGTCTATCTACTGTTATAGAATTTTGAATTTTTTAGCAGTATTTACCGCGTTGTCGCAAGTAGTAGTGTGTAAAAAATGCAACTCAAACATTACGTTTACAGAATCAGGAATGAGAGGCTTGGGATTCAAAGTAGTGGTTTCATGTAAAAATTGTGAAAGTGTTCATATTCCTAGTTCTCCTTTTATTGAAAATGGGTATGATATTAATCGCAATAAAGAAAAAGAAGTGCATCGATCATTTCCAAAAACGAATGGATACTCGTCTTTGAAATTTGAAAAAACAAACAAAAGGCCTTGGAGGAAAAACTGATCGGCGAGTTAAAAAAATGCGCAATGGCATTCACGCAACGCTAGACCACAAACATTCAACAGACACCAAACGAAAGTATGATAAGTGCCCGAGCGGAGAAGACTCATAGTGTTCATGGCAAAAGGCAAAAGCTACTGGAGATTCATCATTGGTGTATGGCTCCATTATTATCAGAGCTATTTTCTTTTTGTGTGAATTCATCTAGAGATATGATCTGATTTTAGACATTATCGTATTCATTTACTTCCAAGTTTTTCTTAATTTCATTAATTGTGTACATTAAAGCTTTAAGAAGCTTGTCTGCTGTAGTTTGTTTTAATAATACTTTAATAGAGTCTGGCTCTCTTTCGAAATCTTTGTTAGTCTTTTCTATTGAATAGGTTTCATCCTCTCTTGTTTTGTAAGAGGGTAGTGTGTTTTCTATATAGGGGCTTTTGATTTTACTGTAACCATTGAATCTATCAATTGAAAAGAATACATTGATTTTACGATTTCTCATTTCTTTATGTGAGTTATTGAATTGAGGGTTTGGGTTGAAAATCTTTTGGGATTTTGATGGGAGGGTTTGTTTAGGGTTAGGTTTGGTTGGGAGAAAAATTGGGTACGGAGAATTTGTTTCGTTGATACGTTTCTTATCAGGTGTGTATTATATGTTTTGTTATTATTGTTTATTGTATGCTGAGTGAAAGATGAGGTACCAATTTGATTTTGGGTTACTTGGGAATAGCTGAATTTACTATTTAGTTCATAATTTTGATTAGTTATATTTTGAAATGATTTATTAAAGTCCGGAAAATTTAATTCACTTTTTTTGGTTTGCTATATATTTGTCTTTTTACTTCGGATACTGTAGTGTTACATGTTGTAGCTGTGGCTTGGATGTTTTGCTCTTGTTTTTTAGCTGAGCAGCTTTTGTCTATTGGTAGGTGATGATTTTTGAAATATAAGCAGATTGGTTCGGATTTTGAGTTTGGGTATTCTGTATTTTCTGCGTGTTCTGTTTGTCCACATCTGGTGCAGATGGGATTTTCAGCTTTACAGTTGACTTTAAGGTGACCAAAATTGAAGCATCTGTAGCATAGTCTTACTTGAGGATAGAGTTCTATTGGGTATATTACTTGGAGAGTTTTAGCGGCAGAAAGTAAACATTGCCATTTGACGGTAATCTGGGTAGTTGTTGTAGGTAGGACTTCAGTTTTATTTGTTTCTTTGTTTCTGTATAACATGAGTGATTTGGATGGATCCCATCGGAGAGTATACTTCAATGTTTTCTAAAAGTTTATTTTCTGTTATATCTATTGGGATCCCCTTAATGACACCTTGTTTCATCATTTATCGGCGTAATCCTGGAGAAGTTTCCATCTGATGGTTGTGAGATTTGATCTATACTATACATGTCATTGAATGTATCATTTACTTAGTTGATATGACTATTTTCTTTGTTAAGGGAAAAAAGGTTTTTAGGAGTCAACCTTCCTTTTGGCATTTCTTTGAGTTAATTGCTTTCTAATGGTGAAAGATTTTGTACATTGTAACTAGAGATATTTTTGGAGTCTGTAGCTACATTAGCTGATCTTTTTCTGTTTTATTCTATTTTTGCTTTGGTGACGGTGGTCTGACTTTCTTGAGTTTTTTTGCAATTAATTGGCTTTTATCTTTGGTAGCTTCTGTTGGTTCGTTATTTCTACAATCGTTCTTAGATTTTATTAAAGTCCATTCTCTTAATGTGAGATTCGGACTTTGCGGTTGAGTGAGTCTATGTTGTAGTCTTTGTATTTGGTTTTGAAGAGCGATTGACTGTGCTCCTTTTTTATCTGCATTGTATTCTGCAGTTTATTCGCTTTTTCCATAGTTTTTCCCATAGTATTATCATCTTTGCTTTCATCTGTATTACCGGTATGTCTTTCGCTTAAAATTTGTGATTTTTGAGGGCTTATCTCCATGGTTGTGTCAAAGGTAGCATTTTCCCTTGAGTCAGTTATTTTGTCGATTAGATTTTCTGTATTAAAAGTAATATCTTTTGCTTTACTTGTGATGCGTGCTGCGGCCGCCTGTCTGGAATTATTCATAAGGAGGTGGAGAGTGGGAATAGGAATTGTCGGGGCTGATAAACCGCCCCTTTGTGTTGAATCCAGGCCAGAGGTTATGTTACCGCCCGATATTTATAACTAAAAAATCCTTATTACATATGTACTCCAGTATTCTTATATTTGATTTTAACGTAGTAATAGTGAAAGTAATTATATCAAGTATCTATTTTTAGTCGGAATTAGAAAAAGAAGGCTGTGTTATCTCTCATCGAATCTCTCCTGATGAACGTCGATTTGCGACTCTCATCATATATGTCTCTCAAACATACTGGCTACTACGCTCTTCGCGTCCGTGTGAAGGATCACGTGAGCTGCTGCGCGGCGCTTGATGCTGCGCTTGAGCGTGAGACGTTTTTCTGCGAAGGCTTTTACATTGTTTACCCTGTTTGTACAGTATAGGCGTAGATATAAGCGTATGTGTCTTCTCATCTGGTGTTAATTATGCGCTCGATTTAACTTCATCAGCTGTCTGACGTGTATACTCGAGGGTATGTGCAATTTCATATGTATTCTTGAATGTGTCGGACTTTTTTGAAATTATCTCATCGCACATGTCACGATCGTTCAGACCGTGGAGAAGCTGCTTGATAAGCATTCTGTCTAAGAATTCTCCACATTCGCAATGTGCAGCTCCTTGACTCAGCCGTAATGTAAACATAGCAATCGATTCGCCCTTTTGTTGTATTATATGTTGAAACTTAACACTCTCAGCATATTTGTTTTTGGCGCTGTCGAAGTGCGTGGTAAGTGCAGTACGTATTTGATCATACGTATGAGATTCCGGTGTTTCAGGAGCAACTAGAAACTTTAAAGCATTGTTTAATTATGTACCCTTATGAACTCGAGCATAATCGGTATGCTGATCATTTGCAATCTTGCTCAGCTCGAATGCCCAGTCAAATCGTTTGAAATAATCCTCGAGTGTTCTTCCATCGGACGAGCGGAATTCTTGAAACACGAATGGCGGCGGTTTAGACTATGTTGTGTAATGTAATAATACATCATGTGTTATTCGTCATTTATACGCGCAAATATTCAACTAAAATAATACGCATTTATTTAGAAAATATTCAAAAATATATAAGCATTCGATTCTCGAACAGACTCAGATACAAGATATTCAATTTTACAAACTGTGTCTGAAAGGCAAAGAAAACATGCTCACTAAAAAACAAAGAACCTCTGTTCTACGCGATATTGGGGGTCCGAGCTCAAGTGCTTTTCCGGGAAGAAAAGCATATCGCTTACACGACAACAACATGTGGGTGGAAGTAGCCTCTAGACTGCATATACAAAATAAAAAAAAATTTTGAAAAAAAAGAACCGACTTCGAAAAATGCACTAAAATGTGTGAAATAATTCACAAAAACGTTCTCGAAGTCGGCGCCGAATTACAAATTGACATATACCGTCACCTCTTTTTGTTTCATTGGGAATCTTATTCTTGACTAATTGTTTGATAGCGTAGTTTGTGTACCGCCACTAGATGGCGATGGCCTAAGCACATCCCGGGGATAATACATAAAAGCTCGCGCCAGCAGTTACAATTTTAACAGTATTATTTCAATTATATGTGACAGTTTAGCCGATGACTATCATTTGAAGAAGATTGTTGCATTGGAAGTTCTTTTTAAAAGCATTTTCTCCCAAACCAGTGCTTTAGATTACGAGTTATTAACTTTAAGTGGGATATACGATAGTGGGACATATATTTCGTTCCAGGTTTAACGAAATTGGACCCATTTCAATATTATTTATAAATTATATTCTTGAGCAAGATACTACCGTCACGGACCCTATTGTGGATCAGTGCCTCTATTGTGAATCAGTTTATGTTAAACCTATACTGTGAAAGTTTTGAGTTACTTTTATTATTATTTTGAAAGCACTTATTCTTATGTATCAAAATAATTAAAAAAGTAATGCAAAACTTTTATAATGTCTATTTAGAAGTAAATGATTCACAATAGAGGCACTGATCCACAATAGGATCTGCGACGGTATATGTCAATTTGTAATTCGGCGCCGACTTCAAGACATTTTTGTGAATTATTTCACACTTTTTAGTGCATTTTTCGAAGTCGGTTCTTTTTTCTTTCAAAAATTTTTTTATTTTAGAATTTTTAGTTGTAAGGGCTGAGTAAAAACAACATTTTATATTATTGTCATATTGTCATTCCTGTTCCTACGTTTGGCTTGGTGGTTGGGTAGGAACTGGGTGGAACTTGAATTGCAGCCACCTCCACGTGGTGAGTTCTGGGTTATTTTATTTTCAATATAATTAGGAGGGTAGTTCAATAAGTCTTTAGAATAAAGTATAAAAACAATTTTTTTTGGGTAAATTTTTTTTTATTTTTCAACATAATCTCCTTGTAGCTCTATACACTTGGTCAATCGCTTTTTAAGTTTTTTTAATCCTTCAGAAAAGTGCGTTTTCGGAAGTTCCTCAAAATAAGCACTTACAGAGGCAATTACGTCTTCGTTGTCCGTAAATCTCTGTCCACCGAGCCATTTTTTCAAGTTTGGAAATAAGAAAAAGTCACTGGGGGCTAAATCTGGTGAATACGGTGGGTGTTCGACCAATTCGAATTTTAGTTCTTCAATTTTAGCCATTGAAACGAAGCATGTGTGAACTCGGGCGTTGTCGTGATGAAAGAGAATTTTTTTTCTCGCCAAATGTGGTCGTTTTTTTTTAATTTCTTCTTTCAGCTGCTCTAATAATGATGCATAATACTCACCAGTAATTGTTTTACCCTTTTCCAAGTAGTCAATAAGTATAATTCCACGTGCATCCCAAAAAACTGTAGACATAACCTTACCAGCTGACTTTACGGTCTTTGCCTTCTTTGGAGCTGGTTCGCCTGTGGAAATCCACTGTTTGGATTGTTCCTTTGTCTCAGGAGTGTAGTGGTGTATCCATGTTTCATCCACAGTCACAAATCGACGAAAAAATTCCTCAGGATTCCGACTTATGCGCGCCAAAAGAGCCTCAGAGGCGACCACTCTATTGCGTTTATTCTCAGCTGAGAGCAAACGCGGCACCCATCTTGCCGATAGCTTTTTCATGCCTAATTTTTCATGTAGAATTGAAACAACTGCACCTATAGATATCCTTGTGGCCTCAGCTAACTCACGCACTTTTAATCTTCTATCCTTCAACACCATATCGTGGATTTTATTGATGATTTCGGGAGTAATTGCTTCTACGGGCCTTCCTGAACGTGGTTCGTCACTTATTGATGTACGACCACGCTTAAATTCATTTACCCAGTTATAAACCGTTGCTAAGGCAGGGGCAGATGTGCCATGAACTGAGTCCAATTCATTTTTTATCTCATATGGAGTTAAACCCTTTAAATGAAAATGTTTAATTACCGCTCTGAACTCGTTTTTTTCCATTTTTCTTAACAAGCAATTTTTTTTTTTCAATTGGTTATAAAAACACGGAAACTCAGAAGATGTGGACTGTGACTGCACCATATATCTAGTCGGGAGTGGTGCTGACTGAAAACAGATGATTTGGAGCGATTCGCGCGCCATCTGTTGGTCATTCTAAAAACTTATTGAACTACCCTCGTATATTCAATATAATTATATTATAAATATAATTATATGCAATATAATTAATGATAAAGAAAATGAAATAAGCAGAGAGCTGCAAGTTTGAAATAATTATTTTCAACCGAATCAGTCAAGTAGTTTTTGGAACAATCGCAGGACAAACATAAAATAAAAATGCCAGTACTGACGTAGTACAGGCTCCACACTGGCCCAGTTATATAATGGAACCACCATGGGATAATTCTCATTTATTCAAAAAATAGTTTATCCAAATCGGTTCAGTAGTTTCCGAATAATCGGCTGAAGAACATAAGAAATCGCCAGTACTGATGCAGTACTGACTCCACACTGGCCCAGTAATATAGTGGGACCAACATGAGATCATTCTCTTATATTAAACAAATATTATCAAAATCGGTTCAGTAGTTTCCGAATAATCGGCGGAAGAACATAAAAAATTACCAGTACTGACGTAGTACTGGCTCCATACAGGTCCAGTAATATAATGGGACCACAATGGGATTATTATATTACTGGACCAGTATGGAGCCAGTACTACGTCAGTACTGGTAATTTTCTCTCATTCTCTTGCATTAAAAAAATATTATCAAAATCGGTTCAGTAGTTTCCGAATAATCGGCGGAAAAACATAATCAGTTACCAGTACTGACGTAGTACTGGATCAATACTGGCCCAGTAATACAATGGAACTAACATGAGATCATTCTCTTTCATTAAAAAAAATATTATCAAAATCGGTTCAACAGTTTCCGAATAATCGGCGGACATAGTCGGTAGAGGCCCAAATGTACAGAAAAAATATTCATAAAAAACTAAATTACTGGCGAGATACTAGACCAATAATCACAAAATTTGAATGGGACCATCGGAGGATAATTACCTTTCATATACAATAATGTCATCCGAATCGGTCGAGTAGTTTCGGAATACTCGCTGGACAAACATAAAAAAAAGCCATGTCGAATTGAGAGCCTCCTCCTTTTTCGAAGTCGGTTAAAAAGGGACCGGAGGAGGAGAGGAGCTCAACCGGGCTACAATGAATTTGTAGACCACGAGTAAAGTCAGTCAGAGTCTAGGCGTGATAAAGGACACACGGGTTTTCTCGCGATATTCATCTATTTCATTCTCCTCGTTATTTCTCGTTTCAAACACATTTAATGCGGCCGTAGGGCATAGTGCATTTCTTACACATAAGAATTATACACGTATTTATTGTGCACAATTTAGCATTGGTGAAATATATCTATATATAATTTGACCAATGCTAAATTGTGTACAATAATTACGTGTATAATTCTTATGTGTAAGAAACGCGCTATGCCGGCCGTAGTCGGTCTTGAGACCGGATTAGACGCAGAGAGAAAGTGTCGTTATTAATCAAAACATCCTTATTTCAATCAGCGTTTATTATACGTTATTTCTTTTGTTTATCTCTAATTTATTTAAATAAACCGCTTTCGGTTCACGCGCTACCTAACCTAAACCCAGATGGGTCATCACAGTTGGCAGCTCGGCACCGTTGGCCCCGTTGGCTGCTTCGGCGGCGACATTCGGAATGGCTGAATTAATTAATCGCGTCTGCTAGCGCCTTTGATATCGCAGCAATCAACTCTATCGAAACTTTCCCCATGATTAGAATAACCGTATGTTCGCACGTTTACACTCTTCTTTGAACTGAAATCACGTACTCTTTGTCCCTCACTTTAAAGACGTTCAGTTTGCCATTGTAGGCCGTAGGGTCGGCGTGTATTCGTATCGTTTCTGATACCAATTGTTGTATTTATCAGGAACAAGATGAATCGTTAACACCATAATTAATTGTAAAATAAGATTATTTATTATAGGCTACATAATAAAATCTCAGAATCTTCATGCACACATCTTACTCACACGCGCCATGTTGCTTAGCTGATAATCACGGTTAGAAAATTTAGGTAATACAGAGGTGGCAAAGTACGCGCGCTATTCAAATTTACTTAAATACATGACATAAATGAAATACTGATTGGTCCACTTTTTTTCTACAAATAGAAAAAATAATCAGTTGTACATCTTTCCTTCAATGCGCTTAATTTATATAATATATTTTTTCAATACTCTTTAATAGGAAAACTATTGTAAACCTAATTCCTTCAGGAGGAAACAAACGTCATATCTAAAATCTAAAGCTATAGCAATGTATCTCCTTACTACATGTTTATTAATTATTGTTGCATAATTTAATATATTAGAACAGATTCTTACTCATAGAGGTGAAGCTGAACCCAAGTTGAATTATTTCCTACTAAACCCAACCACCATCATAAGCTGAGCACTTTGCAAATAATAAATTTTAAAATAATGAAATTATAAACCCTAAAGTCTAAGTACAAAACCCAACTAATCAAAGCTCAGCAATTTGCAATTAAAAAAAGTTTAAATAATAAAATCATTAAAACCATAACCCAAAACCTAACTAACCAAAATTGAGTGATTATCAATTAAAAACATTAAAGTTTCAAATAACAAAACCGTAAGACCTACAGCCTAAACTCAAAACCGAACTAACCCAAGCTAAACAATTTGCATTTGAAATAGTTTTAATAATAAAACGATTGAAATCGTATAACCGAAAATCTATAATTATAGCCCAAGATGAGCAATTTGCGATTAAAATAAAAATAATAGAACCGTTGAACCTAAAGCTTAAAACTTTAACCCAAGTTGAGCAATTTGCAACTTAATAAGTTTAAATAATAAAACTGTAAACCCTTAAATTTAAACCCAATCCTTACTGACCCAAGCTGAGCAATCGGCAATTAAAAAACCGTTTAAATTTGAAATCTGTAAACCATGAATCCTAAACTTAACTACCTCAAACTAAGCAATTTGCAATTAAAAGCATGAAATAATAAAATACTAAATACGAAACCCAAAACCAAACTAACACTAGTTGAAGGAATCAATAAATCGCAAATCCTAAACTCAACTTAATCAAACTAAACAACTGACACTTAGAAATAAAGGTTTAAATAATAAAATCGTCTGAGTTATAATTGGGTTTAGGGTTTACGGTTTTATTATATTAACTATTCTGAATTAAAACTTGCTCTACTTGGGATAGTTTGCGTTACTTTTATTATTATTTTGAAAGCACTTATTCTTATGTAGTAAAATAATTAAAAAAGTAATGCAAAACTTTTATAATGTCTATTTAGAAATAAATGATTCACAATAGAGGCACTGATCCACAATAGGGTCTGTGACGGTATATGTCAATTTGTAATTCGGCGCCGACTTCAAGACATTTTTGTGAATTATTTCACACTTTTTAGTGCATTTTTAAATTGCTTAGCTTGGGTTAGTAGCGTTTAGAGTTTTGGGTTTAGGGTTTATGATTTATAGGTTTAGAGTTTATGGCTTACAATTTGTATTAGACTGGGGTTCGTTTGTACTAAAAAAGGACTCTACACATTTAGTTCGTACACCAGTTTTTTTAGTTCTACATATATTTTTCCAACACATATTTTTTCTGCCGCAATATTATTATATACAAAATAATTTTTAAAATATATTTTCATCAATAATTTAAATTAACACTATTAAATTATACACATAAATAATTGTTATGTACAAAAAACGGTGTTAAATACATTTGCGTAGTATTAATTATCATAAATAAAAAAATAATTTTGTGTGGAATATTATTGTGTATGTTTGAAAAGTGTATAATAAAATTACTGATAATTGTATAGTATTTTTTATATCGAATTTTACAATCGACATATTTCGAATTAAAATTAGGTGTAGAGAACTGTTGTGCACAAATTTTCCATATACAATTTTTCTGCGTAGCATAATAGCGGAATATATAGTTTGAATATGTACAGTGTGCATAGTCTCATAAAAATTATATAATTGTGTAGAATATTTAAATGTTGAATATCTTAGTGTAGAATTTTTTATAGCAATAAGGTTATTCTGTACAATAAGTTAGTGTACAATATAAATGTGTGTACAATATAAATGTGTGTACAATATAAAAAAAAGAAAAGTTGAACCATACCTTTGCAACCATTTTTATCTCGTTCTATAGGTCATATAATATATGTAAAAAATATCTAACGTGCATAACAGACAATGTCATGTTTTTAAAACGTTTATCAATTTCTCTTATGCGAATTTAACATGAGAATTCGGGGCCTGCGGCGGCTCAGTCGGTAGAGTGTCGGATTCCCACGCCGGTGACCCGGGTTCGAATCCTAGTCTCTGCCGATTGATACAAGCACCTCTGTAAAAATTACATGTGCTTTGTTTACAAACACACCGCAGACCCCCGTCGTCGATTAGCACCACATGGAAGCACAAACATGGCGACGTTAAATAATAATAAAAAAAAAAAAAAAAATGTGTAGAAAATATAAATATTTTTATAGTAATATTATAATATTTAAATATTTTAATATTAATAATATTTTAATATCTTAATTTTAATTATTCTTGTGTATAATAACAGCGTGCGTAATACATATTGTGTATTAAGTTATGGTCCTGTAGTATACATATATATATAATGTAACAGGGCAAATAAGACTGTATAAAAATGACCTCAGAGTATCAGGTTAATTGTCAAAAACTACCAGTATAGTCAATACGTACTGTAGTTCTCGTTACATCCCTAGTGTGAGAAATCTATTAAATCCTATTCACCAATACAAAAATTGCATATACATCCTATTCGCAAATAGGATCTTTTCATATTTGGAAAAAGGAATTAATAGGATTTAATAGATTTCTCACACGAGGGATTGCCATTGATGATGGAGCTGTAAGATCTAAAAATATCCTGAGAAGGGAAAATAATTTTGTCAATTCAATCCTATTGCATATATAGAATTGGAATTTAAATACGTTAATAATTAATTAATTGGTTTCGTTCCACATTCAGTAGGGCACTCCTTAGGACTGTAGTATGTTATAGTTTTGTAGTTTTTACAGATTTTAAGCTAAATATAAGTGTAGTAAAGATAATACAAT
The DNA here is from genome assembly GCA_949152435.1 of Gastracanthus pulcherrimus. Classification (NCBI taxonomy): domain Eukaryota; kingdom Metazoa; phylum Arthropoda; class Insecta; order Hymenoptera; family Pteromalidae; genus Gastracanthus; species Gastracanthus pulcherrimus. Next base: position 172,950,337 of record OX424572.1, on the reverse strand, counting down.
CGGCCTCCAGCGAATTTCGATGATACTTTGGAAAGTGGTTTCTGGTACATAAAAATGGTGCTTTGCATAAGGTAAAAGTCCCAGTATCTGGCCACTTAAGGGAACGAATACGATATATCATAGATTAAATATATTAAATAGATTACACAATGGCCGAACTTTCTCCTACACGAAGATATTACAGTTTAATGTTTATTTAGTGTATCCGAATTACATATTTTCTATATTAAAAATAAATTTAAGGTATTAAATGAGTAAACTTGACGTACCAATTTTTAACAATGACTGGCCAAGCTAAACACAATTGTCCATGTGGCCAAATTTAGAGGTCCCAGTATCTGGCAATAACTTAGTCATATATATTTAAAAATGTTATTAATTAAAACTTATAGTATCATAATAATAAAATAAGAAAATTTTAACGTGTAAAGGTTTAAATAGTAATTAAGAACGTGGATTCTGGGTAGTAATTTGATAATAGGCTAGAAAATGTTGATGAAAGATGTGGCTTTGGGGTTATAAAAACTTATGTTAAAAATCTTTCACATTTCAATGATTTATTTTAAATATTAAATACTTAATCGATACATCAAATTAGAAATACAATTATAATGACTTTCCTTAAGATTACATTTAACATTATTACTTATAATTGTATAAACTTTGGTAAGTGCTTATAATATAAAACGGTAGTATTTAATCAAAGAATATTCAGAAAATATTTTTAATACATTAATTTATAAAAAAGACTAATTTAAGTAATACCTTTCCTTATTATTATATGAAACATTAATATAATCGTATAAGCTTTGGTAAGTGCTTTTAACACAGAACGAATTATTGTAATTTATGAATAAAAAATTAAATAATAACATAAACAAAATTATTTTTTGTTTTTAATTAATCTCATGGATTTTTTTTGAGTCAGAAGTGTTTTTATTTCTTTGTCTAGCTTTTTTTTCTTCTATTGCAGACTTTTTTGCTTTTTTCTCCTCAGCTTTTCTTCTTTTTGTTTCTTCTCTTAGTTTCTTTCTGTCTTCAACTTCTTGTATCTTTCTTAATTTATCTTGTTGTATCTTTAAATGTTTTGATTGCCATTCTTCCGATGTCAGTACAGTACAATCCCTTTTATATTTAGTTAGTTTAATTTTTTTCTTTTTCTTTTCAGGCCAAACAAAAGCTCTTTTAAATGGCGATGGAACCAGATTTTTTAAATCAGTTCCATTGCTTTTGCCGTGAAAATCTGTTTCAAAATGCTTATATTTAAAAAATAATCTGTTACTCAAAACAAATTTTTAAAGTTTGTGCATATAAAGCGCATATCTTCAGCTTTATCAGCCATTTGATTTTGAATATCTCCAAAGATAGGCTTCTCGATTTCTTCGTTATTTTTTTCTCTACTTTTAGAAGTTGATTTCATACTAAGATCAAGTATACCATAGTCTATCCGATTTTCCTTATGATTGTCCATTTGTAAATCTGAAATAAACATAAAATTAAATTATTTTTTGTCATCGTTTTAATAAATTTTCTTGTACAGCACCTTCAACTCCACTAATATTTAAATACTGATTATTAGGAATGATCTTTTCTACAATTTTTTTCCTTGTATCATTTAAAAGTAAATATTGAATCCCTTTTTGTGTATTAAAATCATGTTTAAATGTACTGACATTAAAAACATCTTTTTATAAATTATCATCAACTACAAAAATATAAAAATTTCTTTAATATCAATAGTATATTGAAAATATTTCATGAAATAACAGTTTACGAACGTTTAGCAGGACTATTTAAACAAATAGTTACTGGCTCTCAAGCTGCTTCTCTCCAAACACAATTTACATTCAAAGCTGACACTTTGACAAAGGTTGATTACCTCCATTTTTACTGATTCCCACAGCTTGATCTATCGGTATATTATTTTTAACTGGACTAATCTCCACAGTCTGCTCACTCAAATTTTCATCATCTGAAATAAAAATAAGTTACTCTATAATACAGGTGATATTTCACATATTTAACATGTTAAATGTTTTACGATATAAAATTTAAACCTTGAGACAAGAACGAATTTGAAGAAGGAGCGAGCTGAATATCCTCTGCAATCTCTTTTTTTACTGGCAAAGAAATTATTTGTAAATTATTCATATCGGATTCAACATCTGATGAAGTTAGTTGAAGAACTTGGTCTAGAATCTCACTTTCAGTCTGTTGGAAATCTTCTTCATTCATATTTAGAACTATACTGGGGATTTATCCTAGAATAAACAAAAATAAATATATAACAAGAGAGTAAATAGTCGAAAAAATTTACAAAATGTAATAAAAAAAGTAGTTCAATTAAGTAAATACTTAGATATTGTAATGGAATTATTATTATTATGTTATTTTTATAATACATTTCTTGTAATATAATATTGTTATTATAAGTAATATTCAATCAATATTTTTTTAATAAAATTATTTTGACCTGTACCAGAAAGAATCTTTATGTCCAGCCAGTATTTGAAAAGCCCCTCATTATTACAGTTAACAATCTTGAAACTTTCATCGGATAATGCAGTATTAAAGTCTTAAAAATCATCTGAGCTCAGTCTACTTTCTAGATAATGTAAATGTTTTTTAGCATCTTCTTGTTATGTGCTTGGAACTGGTGAATCTTGACTCTGCGTAGAAGCAAGCTCTGTAGAATTTCTTTTCATGTTCTTATTCAATACATTGAAATTCACATTAGTTGAAGAGAATAATAATAATCCACATGTACAGAATCCATTTTGAATGACACTTGGTAAATCAAGCATAGCATCTAAGCATCTTTCAACACTGGAGCGAAGGCTTCTCTTTTAAACTTTTCTCCTCCATTATTGATTCTCTACTTGTCTACAGCTTTTTTTCATTGAAATTTGAGAGGATGAAATATAGCCACATCTAGTGGCTGTAATATATGTGTGGCATTAGAATGCAATGTAATCACCTCTATTTTCTTAGATTTGCAAAACTGAGATAGAGCCAACGATAAATGAGACGTATGTTGATCTAAATATAAAATTAGAGGAAATGTAATTTTGTTATCTACAAGCTATGGGTAAAATTTTGTGCTAATATAGCTATAGAAACTCTCAGCGACCATCCAGCCTTTCGCAGTACAACCAGCAATCCACTTGGAAGGTAAACTATTTGTTATATTTGCTGGCATCCTCTCGTACCAAAAAAGAATAAATGGAGGTAACATTGTACCATTAGCTCTGACAGTAAACAAAACTGTGATGCTTTCTTTTTCGTCACCATGCACAACCTTATAACTGACTTGGATCCCCTACAAGCAAGAACTTTGTCTCCTTTCGGTATTAAAAAAACGCACTTTCATCCAAGTTAAAAACTCTTGAAGAATCTATCTTTAGTAAATCTAAGTTCTGTAAATAATTCTGCGTATTATTGAACCAAGCCTGTAATGAATCTTCAGTTGCTCAAGCACGGTTTGAATTCAAATTTTGACAAATTCTTGCAGTCACATTTGGATGCCTACGCAGAAAACGCTCCCACCAGTGTCTGCCAAGGCGATTATTCTTAAAAGGGGTTATTCTCTTCGACTCTATTATAAGTTTCTGTACACAGTCGAGAAAGACGGATTTTGTAATTGGAAAGCCTCTCTCGCTACAGTAAAAAATCCAATTTTTAAGCGTATCTTCTTCTTTGAGTGATAAATAGGTACTATAACCTCTGGAAGCTTCAACAGGAATGAGATTTAGTTTAGCTCGTAAAGTACTTCTCGGCACTTGAAACATTTCAGCAGCTTTTCGAGTAGAGGTCTCATTCTCAGTTTCCACAAGTGCATCATACACATTTTGTTGAGAATAATTTTTCTTATATTCTGTTAATTTATTTTTTTTTCTTATGATCAGTCTCCATTATGTGTTTTCTGCAAAACTAAATACAGAAAAACTGAGTAAATAAACAATTTGAAATGTAGGTTAAATGTACTGAATATTAATGAAAATAAGAAATAAACAGCATAACACTTTAATGATATACAGATTCATATTAAATTATATACACTATTTTATAATATCAACTAAATATTGTATTAAATTACTAGAAACACAAGTTTAAAGGTATATATTGTTTTGAGGTTATATTTGAACCTTATCAAGAGGTTGAATGAATAAATTCATGAAAGCAAAAAAACGTGTTAATCTAGTAAACTATTGATTAATTAAAATGTTTATTGTTATATACTTACTAGCATAAGCATATAAAGTGTGGAATCGTTGCGAAAAGTAAAATACATTTTTACAGCCAGCTACTAGGACACGCTCAGATGCCACTTTGTCCAATAGATGGTCGGTATGTTAGTTATCGGTCGAGTACAATTTACATGCACCGATATATAGCCACGTAAATTTTGAATGTATAGACTTTACAAAACAGCGATTTTTTGTTTTCTATTAATTATTAATTATTATGCACAAAAACGTATTATTAAGATAATTATCGTGTTAAGAAATATCATGTATTTCTTAGCAGTAGGTTATGAAATCTATGATGGCTGAAAGTTCATATACCGATAATGAATACATAGAAATGAGAATATTCGATTCATTTCATTCTCACACCTTAAAAACGTGTTAAATTTATATCAGTGGCCAGGTATTGGAACATGGCCAGTCACTGGGACTTTTACCTTACGATAGCATTTTTTTATCCTTCGAAAGACGGTTTTTGTAACACAATAGTCGCTTGATAAAATGTCTTGTATTTTGTTTGGTTATCTTCGGAATATTGTGTTTTCTTACTGAAAATAATCGATTTAGCGTCATATGTGTTAGTAAAACGATTTCCAAATCGTTCATTGAAAAACGTGAAACAGTATTTTCACTCCAGCATTCAGAAGCAAAAAGAATTCACTTATTTCATTGAGATTGTATTGAATTTTAATCTAAGTAACTGCGTCTGCACTGAAATTGGATGGTAGCACGATAAATAGCTGTGGTTGTTCATTATGCCACAGTTGTATTCCGATACTTATAATTTTTGTTCCCGATTCATTTAAAAATATGAAGTTAATAGTAGTGGATGGTACGATTGCATTTTTTTCTCTCGTTAGTGTGTGTTATATATACTTTCTTGTTCTCTTTCTTGATCTTGCTTCGAAAAATATTATTATCTGTTAACACAGCTTGAGACATTTCACTCGCCCGTAAAAAAAAGACCTCAGCACTTTTGGTACTTTTTTTTCTTATACCTAAATATCATTATTTTCAGGTCGATAATAATAAAAAAAAATTGACCATATTCAGTCACATTTTATTTGAACTTTAAAAAATTTCACATTACTTTTAACCTATTTTTACATGACTTTTTTTACATGACTGAATATATTTAACTGTACAATTTGCACATAATGTTTTAAAAATATTCACCAAAATTAATGCACACAATTTCTTCTTCTTCTGATTCCAAGTCAGTATCATTGGTAAAGACTGATGAAGAATCCTTTGGAAAAATTGCCTTCTCGAATTTAATAATATAATACTGTATTCTGTTTATAAATATCCAAAGCGACCTACCACGTCGCCATGCTTCACGAGTAATTACGGAATTCGATATTTTACGGATTCCTCCAGCTTTTAATTGTCCTACAACTTTTATGAAAAACGGATCCTGAAACCATATCAAAAGTTGAAAAATTATATACATGCCACAGATAAAACCATAAGATAGATAAAAAAAATGTACTGAAAGTAAGTTACTTGAAACTCTACTGCCCAGCTGAACATTAATTTTAAGATCTGTTCAACCAACTTAACTATTTTCTTTTTTATAAGTGTATCTTTATGTGTTTCAGCTTCTACGTTTTTTAAACGCTTAAATAAAAGCGTTAAGTGGTACTGTAAATAAAATAAAACATGTAATAATATCAATTTTAAATATACTTCATATAATTTATTTTATCCAGAAACTAACTTTTACACATATACTAGCGTTGAACTTAAGGTAACGCAGTTTTTCTATATGCCTTTTATACCTCATTCTCTGTTTTTTCTCGAGAATTATCCTGCTCCATTCCTTGGCCTACGTATTGCCATATTGGCAGCTCTCCTTCGTCCAAACGCTATAAAGTAAATTAATAATAAAATTAATGAACATATTTATAAGTTTAAAAAAAAATATTTTAGCACTTACCCGAAGCTCTTCTTCTGTATCCTCATTCTGAACGATTTTTAGTCCTAGCTCGTTTAATCCGCGAGATACCATTTTGCACGAGGTCGAATGAATTTTAATGAAAATTTATGCACGTATTTGAAGTAAAGAAAATAAAATACTTTTCATAATTTACGTCAAGTTTTTTACATTTCGTTTGGACACTCTCTTCCCATTTCTTTCGGTGATAGAAAAAAAAATCAAATACGATTCTTGAACTGATGGACCATAGAACTCGCCGTGATATTTATATAGGAAAACTGAGTTTCTCTTTCCACTACGTTTTGTGAAAAGTCCTACGATTCGTGAGAAAATTCCCTCCCAAAATCTCAAAAACACCTCCACGAACGATTTCCTTTCGCGCCGCCGGCGAATCAGTTCGAAGTAAACAGCTCGAGAGGAAATCTCTTTTCCCACTACTGTGAATGAGTGACCACGACATTATCTACCGAACGATTACCTTTCGCGCAGCCGGCGTATCAGTTCGTGTACATCGACTCATCCCGTCCTTGAAAAACTGCGAGCATATCGGCTTAAAAGAATTTTTAAATATCTGCGCGCAATAAGCCTTTCTTTAAAGGGCGTTTATTGCTAAAAGCATTTGCTTTCACCTACGCGTGAGGACCTTCAACGCATACGAAACCATTCTCTAAGATCGTTTACTGCTGAGATTTCTCTGTTACCTGTGCGCATCCACAGCAGTTTTTTGCTGAGATTTTTTGTTCTACCTGCACACACCCTTTCTCTAAGACCGTGCTGCGCGAGGCTTTTCTTTTTTTGCTTGGTCAATGCATCGGCTCATTTTCACTTTTTCGGAGATAGCGACCAAGTCTTTGCTACTTCAAAATTTATTATCCGTACGTGCCGAGAATCGCACAAACATCTCGGCAATAAATTCACTCTAGTAGTGCGCTATTTGATGGAAAGAACCTTTTTTTCAGTACCTGCGTAAGGGCCTGCTGTGCGAGGTTTTGCGTAGTAAATATATACATGTGTATATATATATATATATATATATATATATATATATATATATATATATATATATATATATATATATATATCGGCTCGGGTACACTTATTTCTGAGAATGTGATGAAGCCTATGCTTCTTTATTAAAGGCTGACCCTTTCTTTTCATACATTTGCGGCTACTTTCCATTACCTACGCATGCCATCTGTTTCTTTGAAAAGAGGAGCCAAGAGGCTGCTCCTTTTCCTCTCTTCTAAAAAAAAACAATTTATTTTCAAAACCGAGTGGGAGTAAAACGCCTATGTATTCGAGACTACAGAGTGGGGATAAAAAAGTACACATGCGGATTTTACATCACTTTAAGAGGGGACAGTTCAGAGGAGGGGCTTAAAACACACACAATACGAATCCGGGAAAAATTGGGGAAGGGATAGACCAAGTATAGGCCTTATACTCACTACGGATTCTGGATCACTTTGAGAGGGATAAATCCTGGGTAGGGGCTTAAAACATACAATACGAATGCTGAAAAATTGGAGAAGGGGATAATACAGGGATAGGGCTTATATACACTATGGATACTGGATCACTTTAAGAGGGGAGGGAGTGATCCATAACCCGCATGAGCCAGTATGCCTACAGCCTATCTACTTATAACTAAATCCTGCGTCGACTTCGAATTCATCAGGATCGATAGGCAACAACTTTTTTGCTGACGTTCCAGCATTTTCTAAATTTGGTTTTTCTAATGCATATCGATTCAGTGGCGGAGCGCGGTTTGAAATGCTCCGTTTTTTAGCATTGAAGGTACCTCCTCGTCCGGACTTATTTCCACTGTATTGTGGTGTTTTATCACTTGTTTTGTTTAGTGTACGATTATTATTGATAATTCACTATAAAACAACTTTATTTTGATGTACTGTGGGATTCAATATGCACTATTTTGCTTACAGCGCTTCTATGAGTGACGTAAAAGAGAAGACAGACACGTATAATTCATTAGCCATGAAAACAGCATGTTTGCTGTTTGAAAAAGAAAAAACGCCATTTATTGTAACACGACACACTTTGTAAATATTGAATAGAAATAGAATGTTTCATAATTAACGCAATTTTATTTTCCTTGCAGCTTTCTCACTTCTTTAGCGAGATTTCTAAAATTATTGTTTACTAATAATATACACTTATACATGTAATTAGCATAAGTACTTAATGGATCTTGAAAATATTTTTTCTTTAAAAGCTTTGGTTTTCTATAATTTTTTAAATATTCACGATAAATGCATATATGTCTTACATAGCCATTTTATTCATCTATAAGAATAGCGTTAAAGCATTAAACGATAACAGGGAAAATTTTTGCTTTTGCATCGAAAAAACTGTGCAGACAGAGTAAATTACCCTGCGCGCAGAGTAGAGAACGATGCCGCGCACACTGTCGCACGATTCGCGGCAGCCTGCGTCGGCTGCTAGTTACATCGTCTCTCACGCTGCGGTGCAGCGCCATCGACGCTGTGGACATCTTTCCGTGTGTCAGGCAAGCAGTACACGTGAATGTAAATTACTTTGTTCTGCTCTCTCACCGATGAGATATAGCAGTCGCGAATTTTCCAGTTGCTCACCGACGACATCGAGCATTCGCGAGTGTTGATGTTATTCTCTTTCAAGAAGGAGATTTTTTCTCTCGTTTTCAAAAGACAAATCTTGTGCGCGTTCATCCTCCCCTCGTATCCAGCTGCTGCCCGGGGTGTTTATTTGCTGTTCCAGGGAACCTTCTTTGCTATGCAGTTGTTATCTTCGGTCTCCTACAAAAATTCTTTTAATAAGTAGTAAGTTATAGGATAATACAAAAAGAAATTTCGAGATCGTCGTGCACTGAAAATTTTGTAAGTTCTAATAGATGTTTATTTTGAAACTTTATAAAATAAAATGATATATCTAAAACAAAAAATATTTATTTAATTATAGTAAATATTTATTTGAAAGAAATTAATAATTTTGCAATCATAAAATTAACAGCTTACTACTTTGAAATAGATGATTTATTAAAGTATCAAAATAAACATTTATTTAAAACTACGAAATATTTTAGTGCAAATTGATCTCAATAGTTCTTTCACATTATCTTACATATTATTTCTCATTGAGGGAAGCGATCTTAATGATTTAATACGTATTTTTTTATACTACAAAGAAGAATTATATCAAATTTTCGCGAGCCTATACCCATTTGTTCGATAGATTTAGGAAAGGTCTCTCGCGAAGATTGGATAAATCTCAGCTTACGCAATATAAAAAAGAATACTCATCGAATCATTTTGACGATAAGTCTTTACGAGTATCCCTTCAATGAGTAGAGATCGCGATCTGTAGAATTTTCGTTTTTTTTTCTTTGCTATGCAGTTGTTATCTTCGGTCTCCTACAAAAATTCTTTCTCCAACACCCTGAAGCAGCTGAAGACGACACACTGCACTATCAATTTTTGCTGCTACCCCATAGAGCCTCGCATAGGCTAGAGCTGGCTGGTCTTGGTTGAGGTGTCCTGGTGTTTCCTCTCCTTGTTCCTGTCCTTTCGAACCAACCTAAGAACACACGCATAAAGATTAAAACTTAAGAAAATAAGCAAAGTGGTATTAGAATAATACACACCTGGTTTTATGTCTTGAAAGGCGTGAATGGGTCCACCTTGGGCGGAGCGGCTGCTTCTCTAGGTACTTTGGAGGCCTGCAGCATACACCCTAGAAAACAAAGCTGAGTTAGCCTACATTAGATACGCATATCAAACTGAAACTCTCTTACCTGGTTTGGAGGGTTTGTAGAGGCAGTGTGGTCTCTCAAGTGCAGTAACGTACCTCAGTTCATAGCCCGCTCCTCCATAACAGCAGCTGCAGCAGCCTCCGAAGCACTCGCCAGTCACCTAGAAGCAACCTAGCATTAGCAAGGGGAGATTACAGTGATATACAAAACACTAATCTCACCTGATAGCAGTGGCAGTTGAAGAATGCAGTGTAGTAAGCTGCAAGTAAATATAACCTCTTCGAGGTTAACCGTGCCCACTGCTCCTGCTGCAAGTACGCAGTCCTGGGCCTTGCAGTTCTCGTCTTCGTGCCCGTGCAGTTGAAGAATGCAGTGTAGTAAGCTGCAAGTAAATATAACCTCTTCGAGGTTAACCGTGCCCACTGCTCCTGCTGCAAGTACGCAGTCCTGGGCCTTGCAGTTCTCGTCTTCGTGCCCCTTCATCGGCACAGTTGTACAGATGCACCTCCTGCTGCATCCCTCGTCGTACTTCCTCTGCAAACCATCGACTGCGTGCTACATAGCGTGACGTCACCGCGAGCAGACGCTCCCCTTTTCTCCTTCTTACTTCTCTTTCTTCCTCACCAAGCGCATGCGCTGCGCCCTCAACCGGGCCCGGTCCTCACTTCCGAAATCCGAGTGTAGCGCCGCGGGGACGAAGCGACAACTCTCTCACTTCGTACTGAGCCGCGTTCGTAGACACTTCGGTTTTTATACTTGCTCCGAGCGAAAATATCAGAATCAACTTGCTCCACTCGCGAATCTATAACCGCTTCCGTACCTCGACATTATCGTCAATCTCGTACCGTATATGCCGACCAACTTGTATCTTCGAAGGAGGCCACACCGGATTTGAAAAGAGTAAGTTGCACAGAATATTATTGTGCTTAACAGGTATATATACGAGTACATATATATTTTTTGTAAATCTAGCGCCGCGTGCGTGTCGAGCATCGCGTCGCGCCGCCTTTCCACGTGTATTTCACCGCCGTATATTCGGTAGAATTCGCGTCCCTGAGTATTAACTTCTTCCCCTCTCGATTATTTACCATTTCACACCGTACCGCCGTGCTCACCGCAGTTAGTTTAAATTCATAAATAATTCTATGTGTCGATAGAACACTTGTAAAATCGTACTGCGAATTCGTGCAGCTGGCGCTCAACACCTTGTACATAAATTGAATAAACCACAAGTGTTCATACTTTTACCCTAAATTCCTGTGTGTGTAATTTATTTAAAGTCTCGAATAAAAATAATGTTAAAGCCTGCACGTGCGGCGCAATAATCTTGGCTAGTATAGCTAAAATTATTGTCATAAGTTTCATTTAAAAGTGTAAGCCAACAAATTTGAATACAGTTTTAAAAAATGGAATAGAAAAGTTTATAAAAAGAATTATATAATTTTTAGATTCTTATACAAAGTCTTTAATCTTTTAATAAAACTGTATACAAGTCAATTGTACTGAGAATATTTGATTATGGGGAAGGTACGGGGGAAAGTTATTATTATGATGTTTTTGTATTATTATTTTAGTTTTAGAATGATCTCTAATTAACTTTTGCGTATTATTTATAATACATTTATAAATTTTTAATTTCAAATAATAATAATTTTATGTTTAAAATATAATTATTTGTAACAAGGGCGTAATGTTACTTTGATGTAATTTTACGCAAACCATAATGTATTTATTGTTATATGTAGACAAGTTGATTTTAACTATTAGACGGTTATATATTCTACAATAAAATATCTTTCGTTACATATTTTTTCAGAGAGACCTTAACAAGACTATTCTATACTTGAAGATTGCATCAAAACCTTTAATTTGCCAATATTGTAATACGAGACTACTGTAAATAAAACGGATACATAATTATTTGATAGTAAACAAGTATTTATAAACAAATTGTCTATAAATTTACTTCCATTGATTTTGATTTAATTATCTTATTTAATTTTTATTATAAAGCATGGTTTTGGCGCTATACGCATAAGCGCACCTGCGAAATATTTGACAATTCATCTGCGAATCTCCTAAGGAATTTAGTTGACATCGTATTTCAGTAAATTAAGTATCGTAGAGTGCAATTTAATATACAGGTGGCTGCAATAACAACAGTTCGAATTAAGTTGTTATAGCATCCAACGAGTCCGACAATAAAATGTCGTCAACCTGCTTCTTCTTCGGGCAGACCTTAGGCAGACTATTTTATACTTAAAGATTACATCAAAACCTTTAATTTAAGCTATGATAAAGTCATGTATCACACCGAGGTGAGACCGAGGTGAGACCGAGGTTTTACTTGGGTCTATCGCGATCTCCGAGGTGTGACCGGGGACAATCGAGGTCCGAACATACCCTTTTTCTGGTGTTGTAGGCGACGCCAACAGATGGCGGCAGTATGCGTGTCATGTAGGCACCCGTGTGCTCGTCCATTCCCGCGCGCCCATTCCCACTCCCGTCTTATAGGTTATGCACGTTGGCAGACGCGCTCGACTCTACGTCGTGCATGGTTGCCCACGGTCGTGTCGTTAAAAAAGAGCTGTTTTGAGTGAGGTGACTTTTGAGATCCAGTGGATGGAGATCTTGGGGAAGATAGTACTGGAGTTGGTGTGCCCATGTCTGCGATATTGTATCCCACCAATATCCTCGATACTTTTGCTTTCCACGGTATCCTAAAGAAAAATCAGGATCAAATTTTTCTTAGCAAAACTTGCTTGTACGGAGTCACCTTGAGTTTCCCGTAAGTATCGTTAAATACCCCTGATACTTCGTGTTTACATGTTAGCTTTGGATTTTTAGACCTGGTATAATAACAACTTTACATGTTATTTGATTTTCTCAGCAGTAAAGACAAGAAGCCAAATGTGTAGTATTTGTTGAAAGGAGAAAGACTTTGAACCTGAATAGACATAGTGGTTCAGTTTGATGCACAGGCATTAACTGCAATACACGTTTTATTCAGCGACAACAGGGAAAGAGATTTGCTTATCTCAAACAGTGAAGACAATAAGTCAAATGTGTGTTACTCGTTGACATGGTGGTTCAGTTTGGTGCATAGACATTACAACACGTTTTATATCTGGTAGTGCTGGTATATTCTGGTAGTGAGATGTTGTAAATTTAGTTTCTCAAGCAATCTTGCTGTGTACGTCATTGACAAAGCTTTGGATCACCCGTGTGAGATGTTTGTTATTGACATTAGGAGTCTCGAAACTATCCTTTCACCAGAGGACAATGTTTGCTAGGTCACTGGCCACCAAAAGCAGATGATTTACAGAAAACTCAAGATCAGGCAATCCAAGAATTTCATAAGAAAAGGGTAAAAAACGTATGAAAAGAACGAGATTATAAATATAAAGGCAACTGAATGGAAGTATTCACCTGTTATTCAGTGCCAGTAAGCTATTGCCGCGTAAAAAGTTTCTTACTTGCCATAAAATAATAATTTGACTTGTAACAACTTGACAAAATATTTTCTCTACTACGATGTTTCGAACAAAAAAAATATTTGGGGATGGTGATGTTATAATGATAGTAATGAATGTTTGGAGAAAGAAGAAATCATTGGAAGTTTCTTAGCTAAAATTAAAGGTATTAAACTAACCCTTGAGCAGAATGATGGAAAGCTTTAATATTAATATACATAGCACTGATGAAATTTTAAGAAAAAAAGGATATCATTGAAAGAAACTTTGCTGATGACATTAATTACATTAATTAAGTACATTGTCCAGATTACTGTTAATCTGGACAATGTACGTTCTGAATTTATCCTAGTAGTTGGAGATTGAATAAAGCTAAAGTGTTTAGTTTAAAAAGACGCAAGCATCTCTAAATACTTTGAACAATTTACAAACAAGTGTTCTGACATCTGCTCGGATAGAGATGATTTTTATGATATTTGCAGATCTGCAATCTGTTATAAATACAACAAGAGAGTATGTAAAGTAAAAGCATACGACTACAAATATCCTGGTTAAAATCTGTATGTCTGGTATATAAACAAACTTTTAGTTATCAATAAACTAAAAGTTTGTTTATACAAATTGTACAATTGAAAAGTCATTGGAAAAACACAAATTGTATTACCAATAAACTAAAAGTTTAGTATGAATGAACAAAATTTCCGTAGTCTAATGGAAATAATTTGTTGCGTCAGATCAAGCCAAGCTGTAACATGCTGTATTACAGCTGTACACTGTATGGCACACTATGGTACTATTTCCATTTTTACTAAGCTAAATAATATTAATATAATTATGTTATAGCACTCTAACTTAAAAATTACATAAATTAAGTTTTAGGTTCTCGAAGTATAAAATACGGTTTGATACTGGTACGTAAGGTGATTTTTACCTTATGTGACTTTTTTGACTGACTTAGCTTGTGCGATAAACGTAACATAAGGTAAATAGTCACCTTCCACACCTGGTTCTAAATGTACCATTACAATATCTTATTCGATAATTGTTATTATATCGTTCTTTAAGTATTACTTACAGTATTTATTATTTTGTTCATGCCATTTTTTTTTTTGATGATGGCTATGATTATGATGGTATTGTCCGTAATATTTTTGACCTGCAAATTAATAATTACTTGTATAAATATGATTATAAGTATATTTTTAAAAGTGTTTATTAAAAATCTTTTTAATAGTAGGAAAAAAATTCCGCATTGGCTTCAAAAATTATTATTACTATAAATTTTTAAAATCATTTTCAATTTAATAAAATATTTTTAAGTGGATGTCGTAAATAAAAATTTTAAAAATAAATTCACCACGTGATACATTTCATTTTAAATGCCAAAAGTTTGATTGTTTTATAGATTTGCTAGAATGATTGTTTAAATTAAACAATATATTGTTTTATTTCTTATATCAAGTGGCGCGGTAGCGCCACGAAGGCGAGTTTGAGAAGCAGACGAAGCCGCAGCGCCCGCGCTACTATTTACTTCTATATTGGTGTTCGGATTTTTCTTTATACGATAACAAGTACTTATTACTATTATTACCAAGTTATTTCGACTTAATAGCATGTTTTCGTGCTAAACTATGATTTCCAACAAAAATATTAGCCGAAAAGTTATTTTATGTCATAATAAACGAGTATGTAATTCTCAAATGCTGAAAGTTTATCAACTTTCTTTCTCCAGCCCGAAAAGTAAAAGAACCGTGAAGTTAGCCGCAACAAATATATAAATGAAAGGACCGTTAAGTTGGCCGCACATACGGCTGGGTATTGCCAACTGCGCGCCGTTCGGGTTTTAAATTTTCTAGAGCTTACGGGCGGACTTTATTCTTGCGCTTCAATTAAGATATTAATAAAAATGTTTAGAGTTAAGATTTGATAATTTTAAAAGCATATATAAATTTTTATGTATTTAAATGACTTGGGTACAAATTAACTGAAAGTAATAATAAATTAGTATTCTAGTTTCGATAAATCTAAGATAATAATAAATAAATAAATAAATAAAATTCATTTTTATATCATATTTAATTTTGATATATAGCCTTTTGTTATTAAATAATTTTTTTTTTCATAATTTTAAGAAGAATATAGGTATTTACTTGATTTAAAAATGATTAATTAACAGTTGTCTAAGTAACTCACGAATTATACAAAATTTTCCTCATATTCTTCAAATGAACTTTTTGATGTGCTTAATGTATGGTATAAAAATTTATTATTAAATTAAAATTGAAGGAAATTTTTTTTTCTCTTAAAGAAGTTTGTTATATAAGCCATGTTTTGAGCACATAATTATCAAGTGGCGCGGCAGCGCCACGAAGACGAGTTTGAGAAGCAGACGAAGCTTTGGCGCCCGTGACATATTTACTTCTATATTGGTGTTCGGATTTTTCATTACACAAAAAAAATGCTTATCATTACTGTTGGTAAGTTTTTTTGGCTTATTAGCATATTTTTTGAGCGAAACTATGATTTCCAATAAAAATATTAGTAAAAGAGCTGCTTATTTTTATAATATTTGAATAATCCACAAATGCTAAAATCACGTTTTTCTTCTTCAGCCCGAAAAGTGGTAGGACCGTGAAATTGGCTGCAGAAGGTGTGTGTGTGTGTGTGTGTGTGTGTGTGTGTGTGTGTGTGTGTGTGTGTGTGTGTGTGTGTGTGTGTGTGTGTGTGTGTGTGTGTGTGTGTGTGTGTGTGTATATATATATATATATATATATATATCAAGTGAAACTTTTAATATATATAAAATTAACGTGTATATTGAAACAAAACGAAATGTTTCAACTTCTTTCCTTCTATATTATCATGAAAGGGCTATTTATTTAGATTTTAATAAACTATCTACATCACTCAATCTGATCTGAAAGTGAAAGGACTATGAAATTAGCCGCATACGGCCAAGAGTAATTTGGGGATTGCTTTCTCATATATATTGCGTTCCCGCTCTTTCCAGCTATTCAGGTGATTTTCAAAATCAAAATTTTATACAAAAATACAAATCTGTTCCACATTTATACATGTATCATATTGCCTACAAAGTTAATTATATTTTAGGTTAGGGTTATATGTATTTTGTAGAAATTATTATTCTATTCTATTAATATACATTACCTTTATATTACGAAGTCTGAAATTTGTTAGAAAATGTTACAAATTCTTCAGAGCTATATAAATAATAATATCTCAATAGCTGTACAGTCGAATTATGTGGGAAAGCAATCCTCTGCGCGGTTGACGACAGAAAATTATGGGAAAGCAATCCCCTGCGGGCTGCGCGGTTGACAACAGAAATTTATGAGAAAGCAATCCATGCGCGATTTGGATGCGCAGTTGTTGCATTTTTTTGGACTCACACATGTAACGTAATAATATACGTCACGTATCTGAGCGTTCAACAACAAAAAATCAACGTGTTTATGTTGATGAAAAAAGAGCTTGTATAGGAGTATATGGCTTGGAGTTAACAACTATTAATAGGAAGAAAAAACGGAGATGTTGGAGGCACGACAGATAGCTTGTCCGACTTATAATTTCTATGTCTGTTTATAACCTATGCTTAAGACGTTTTATTATGGCGCGGTCCGGTTCCATGTTTCAATAATTATACCCCCCCCCCCCCCGCCCCCTGCTTTTTATTCATGACACAAAAATTCAATTAATAACAATATCCCTCCCCCCTCGATCCCCTGGTTTTTATTCATTTGACACAAAAATTAATGAATAATTATGTTCTCCTCTCCTCCCGAACCCTTGTTTTTATTTATTTATTGGCATGAACATTATAATTTCTATCACTCCCCTTACTTGCTAGCTTGATGTCAATTTCATAATACATATACATATTCCTCTTGTAACTTCTTTCTCCCCCCCCCCTTCCCGCCAAACATTCTATTTCGAAAATTTTTCAAGTTCTACAGATATATATTGTATCAATGTTTACAATAACTATTGTTTAATGAAAAACGTAACACATACTCATAATCGTGTGTATTTTATATTTAATATTAACAGTAGTATTATAAGATTTAAATGTTTTAAGTGCGGCAAAATGAACTTTCTTGACATATCCATCTCTAGTTAATAAAAACGATTTTGAAAAAATTCCATATTCCTCTCGTTCCTCAGTACGCTCTCTATCGGTTATAACTCCCTCGCGTCAAATTCACCATTCTCAGCATTTCTATATTCAGTTTACCTGCGACCTTTAAGACCCGACAGATTTCGAGATGCCCTTTTTGTTTTTTTAATGATAATTTGAATTATTTAAGTGCTAATTTAGTGATATTCGCAAATATTATTATCTCTAAGAAAAAACTTTTAACCAAAGTAAAAAAGTTAGGCGAGTTTGATGCATTGCGTATTATTATGCATTTTATTTTTAGAACAAACTTAAGGTACTTCAATAAGACCGTTTAAAAAGATATGAAATCTCTAAAAAAAAAACTTTTAAGCAAAGTAAAAAGGTTAGGCGAGTTTGATGTATTGCATATTAGCATGCATGTCAATAAAATAACGTAACATAATAATATAATTTTGTTTACTACGAAATTACCGATTAAAAAACAACTGAGATCAATTAAAGAAGACAATTTTGTTTACAATGAAATTACAGATTAAAAAACAACTGAGATCAATAAAATAAGTCAAGTTTATAACCATATTATCTTATTCATAATACAGCAAACAAAAAAACATTGTGTTTAATTGAGGGCTGAGTCAAATGATTGCTCATTTTAACTTAAGTAATATATTGATCAATTACAAACAACTCAAGATACTACGTAACTTGCCATGCCCGTTTCATTTTATTCATGGTGTTGTCTAATTGCAAGTGTAACTTTCTGCATATTTTATTTGTGTACACAAAGTTAATTATTATTTTTATATAATGATACATTTTCAATATAGATTACTAAATGTAATTGAACAAAATAGTATTTAATATAACATTTTTTCTTTATGTCGAAAAAAAATATAGAAATTTCTGTCATGAAAATTTTATTCATTTTGAAATCAAAAGTATATATTAACAATTACTTTTTAAATAGTATTCATGAAATTTTGCATATTTAAAAAGTCTTTGTAAGAAGTTAATAACATTAATAAATTTGTTATGACGTAGCGTATAAAAAGAAAATTTTAGTTGTTCACCTATGAATAAAATGAAACGGGCATGGCAAGTTACGTAGTATCTTGAGTTGTTTGTAATTGATCAATATATTACTTAAGTTAAAATGAGCAATCATTTGACTCAGCCCTCAATTAAACACAATGTTTTTTTGTTTACTGCAGCATAGCAAAGATTTTAATAAGATACTAGTTTAATTTACATTGTGATTAATTTTTTTTTAATTATTGGGCAACAATTTAGTAGTTATAATGCTCGGCAGGAAGTTGTCAAAAAATAAATTCTTATTTTGTTTATCAAAGATTTTGCCATTTTATAATTTTAATTACAAATATTGTAAAATGAAATTTTTATCAAATTATTAAAAAGTTACTCAACTTTTAAATAAAAGATTAAAAAAAAAATTAAACCACAATGCATTTTATTATTTTTATATTATAATAGTAAAAAACATTATTTACTAAGGTGATGCTAAAGCCACCACTCACCGACAAACACGGATAACCACAATTCTCATTCTATTTTTAATTTTGAGTAAATATCTCTATGAAGTGTTATTGTCCCTATAAAAATCAACAACACTTCATAGAGATATTTACTCAAAATTATAAATAAAATGAGAATTGTGGTTCCCCGTATTTGTCGGTGATACGTGGCTTTAGCATCACCTTAACATACTATTTTGAAATTGTTCATTTTGGTTCCAAAATGTACGTGCTTGGTTTTCCTTAAAATTTCTACTTTGAACGTTGCGTTGTTGTTGATGCTGTAACGGAGAGAAATAGACGCGGTTCGTGGGGTTCGTCGCGTGTCTTACTCGGCACAGTTAAGTGTCGAGTCTCGATGAGGTTGGGAGGTTTGAGAGAAAAGACAAAGGATAGGGTTGATGTTCGTTTATTAGTGGACTCGGAGAGAGAGGTGTCTGTCGCGATCTGCTCGTGTGCTTACAGGTTCGCGGGTCCTCTCCAACTACCTGTGCGCATCTGTCCAGAAACGCGCTCATCTTTCGCGCGAGAAGTTGCGCGAGATAAGGATTGTCCGTGTCAGCGCTTTGCGCTGCTCTCAGCAGACATGAGATCCTCATGTATGTGTGACAACGTACGCTAGTGTGCTTACGTTACACGTTCATGGGGCCGCGCCACTGCCTCAGTGGCTCTATGACGTGTGTGTGTGCGTGTAATGTTGTGTGTTAGATAATCGCTGTGTATACAAAAGTATGTGTGTTTCTCTCTCCTTTCCTTCGTTTACATTGTCGATTTGATTGGACTATATTTTGATTATAAAATTTTGTATGTGCGATTATTTTACTTTTGATATAGTTCATGACATTTGTTGTTGTAATATAATTTTAATAATAATAATACACAATCCACTCATATCTCATTCTATAGTGTACTAGTTATTTTGATAGTTACTAAGTGTGACTAATTTATTATATAAAATTGGATTCATATCTTTTTGCTATTGATAGTCTACTCGAAATTCTAATCTAATCTAATCTAATCCAACCAAAGTACCAAAATACAAATGCAAGGATAATAGAGAATAACTGTACTGATATTACCGATTAAAATTTCATGAGAACTGCTCAGACAAGTTAATTTCGTTAATGCTATAGAATAAAATTTTCATAAAACTTATTTATAGAAGTTAATTGTATCGATATTCGAAAATACAAAAATATTTAGCTGCAACATTCATACTTGCATACTACATGCCCTCTCATCACTTCTTGTGCATACAGACCGAAATAGCACGCGCGCACTAATTTCACTGCACTGCACTTGTCTTCCTGCATCTTGATAAGGCGGAAGCTTGCGTCGCGCCGGTCACTGGCCCTGGCGCTTCGTCGTTCGTATATGATGACTTCGTTTTTTCTTTAGGCAAGCTTGTTGATGTTTGTATAATAAATGATTCACTTCTCATTTTGATGTGCTCTTTGTAGCTCTGCCAGTACTTTATTTGTTGATGTTTGTCCTCTTTCATTTTGATTGTTACAAAATTCCTGGAACCTGTCTTGATGTCGTTACGGCCATTTAGTTGCACTAAAAGCTTGCGCGTTTTCTGAGCTCCTTTTGAGCTTGGCTGCAGCGGCGGGCTCCTGCGTGCCTTAAAATCGGTGTCTGATCGATTGAAGCGCCCTTGTTGTCTCTGCTTCTGCTGCATCTGATTTTTATCAGTTATTTTTGTTAATATAAGGCCTTTATTTGTGGCCATACCCTTACACTCCTGTGTGCGAAATGTCTTTGGCGAGGTGCTGACGATTTTGCGCGTGTGGTGCTGTCGTCGGCGCAACCTTGCGGGCGATAAGGCGCTCCCATGAGCGCATTCGTCGGCTTCACATCACTGATCCAGATGATGGCCTTCTCTGAATGATAGCCAGATCCTCCGCTGGCGTGCAGCTAGGCACTGGTTATTTTTATTTAAAAGTCTTTATTCGGTTTTTTATGTCGGGTCCGCTTCGCTGATGACTCTGAAACTTTCTAAAACGTATTAGAAAAAAAAGGGACCCACCTTCCCCCCGGGAAAAATCGATTTACAAATTATCAATATAGCAATTGTTACTTCTGTAGCGATCAATTTGCAAGGTTGCATTTAATTTTATTGCTTTTGGTAATAGAAGAGGGAAGAGTATGAAACGTCAAAGGGAAAGATATTGGGCCATAAATGAAAGTATTATTAAATTTCTCGATTATATATTAATTTTACTCCGCCTCATTATTATTTTAATTTTGAAGGTCGTTGATTTTCCGCTTGCTAGTGTTGGTTATTGTGCTCTAAACGTTTGGCCCTCTGCGTGTGCATTGGGTAGGTACTGAATTAGGTTGTCATTCCTATACATTAAGGGGAGCGCACTGCGCATTGAAGCAGCTGAATCTTGTACTATTAGCGGGTGTATAATAGGAGCGGTTCGCGGGGGTAGTGATATTTGTGGTTGTAGTTGTATTGGCTGTATCATTTCCATGCTTTCTTGTGCCGGACCTGGAGATGTTTCGCAGCATATCTTGATTGAACATTTTCCGACACATTGATTTGAGAGGACGCATTTCCAAGTTATAAATGCGGCTACGATCAGATAATGAAGAAAAAGTTTATTGTGCACTGTTGCCTAATTTCCTATACCGATAGCTGCAAAAATTTGATTATTGTTGTTTTCAATAAATTATTTCGTGTATTGTAATGAAAAAGTATGTATGTTATGTTATGTGTATTTCTAAAATTTGACTTGTTTAGAGTATTTAATCAAAAATTGTTTGTGATTTTCTTACTTAAGCGGCACGCCGCGCAGCCCTCGGTGCTTCCAAGTTATTTCTAATAATTGGGCATTAAGCATATAAATAAGAGCTCCAGGTGAAAACTTGGCGGAGTTAAGCGGGAGCCGGATAACCCAGAAAAATTCTGCCTTTACATGTGCTCTATTGGCTCACGAATAATTTATTTACTTATTATTTCCCTACGTCTATTTTTAATTCGGCAATACAGCAAATGGGGCACGTTTTTGTACCCGTGCGATTCAATTGAGCGATTATGGTCGTGTATTTACGTTATTGTTTTTTTTTGTAACGGAAAGATATAGAAAATATGCGTACGTTACCCTTTGCAAGGGCCCGTCAACATCATGATGGAATATTTGTTAATAATGATCAGAATGATCGAAATCTAGTATTCTCGATACTCGTTTTTTTTTGCTTGAATGTGACTTCGGAATCACACTCGTTATCTTAAACCTTTTGATGTGCTTGTATATTTTCCCTCTTTTTTGTTACGAGGATGCTCTTGTGCGTTACCATGGCATTTGTTAATGCCGGGCCATTACGCGGACCGACTTCTAATCTCGCTGCAGCTCATACAGTGACGTCAGGACTGGTGAGTCTGGTAAATTTTCACGGCCGCATGCACACTGGCATTGCAAGCCTCAAAGCTACGACGCGGCTTGCGCGCTTTCGCTGTAGCGGTGACGTCAGCACCGATAAGCCACGAGACACCGCGGCAGCTTGGACGCTGCTGTGCGATCTCGTTTCTCTGCATTCTCTGCAGATTGACTGCTAGCCTCCTTGAAGTCTCTTTTTTGTTTTTCCTTTTTTTCTGTCCTTATGGACTAATTCTTTTTTTTGTAAATTGATTCTGCTTTTTCTATTCGAATTTTTTTTTGACATTTCTAATAACCAATTTGACTTTTTTCATCTATATTGTTGGCGTTTAAATAATTTTGCCTTTTTAACTTGATTGATTTCTTTTTTGGCGTTTGATTTCCTTTGAAAGGGTGCTTCTACACTTGAGTTAAAAAAAATTTGACTTCTTCTTTATGTTGGTGTAATCTTGAGCATTTGAATAAGTTTATCGAGATTTTCTTTTGCGACGCCTGAACGTATTACGTTCAGGGGGGCCGCAAAAATAAGAAAAAAGGACTATGGTTCATCCTCACTGTCACTCTCAACTTCTTGAATGGCTACCTGTTGCGGCGGATCTTTTATCGTTGTGGCCCTTTTAAGTTTATCTAAACTGATAATTCTAGTAATGTTGTCATTTCTTATTTTTGCCTTTTTATAAGTATAGTCAATGCTAATAATTTCATAGGGGCCCTCATAGTCACGGTCGTATTTGCCCATTTGTGGCTCTTTAAGCCTATAAACCATCTCGCCTTCTCTAAAATACTGCACATTCAGCTTTCTGTCATAATAATATTTAGATCTAAATTTGGCCTGGACCAAATTCATGGCAGCCAGTGTTTGTATTTCGGAGAGGTTGTTAATTAGGTCAACCATATAATCTCCATACATAAGAAAATTTTCTTTTGGTGGAAAGCTTGAAGGTGTGCGTGGTTTTTACCCAAATACGAGTTCGTGTGGAGCAAAATCTGAAGAATCGTGCGTTGTGCAATTGTAGGCGTGCTGACAAACAGGCACCCATTAGCTCCAGTCCTTGCGATTTTCCGTGTATTTCATTAATATTTCGTCAGTGTATGGTGCATATGCTCAATGCCGCCATTCGACTGCGGGTGTTATGCCGTGGTGCAGTATTTGTCTATCCTAAAGATTCCGCGCTCGCACGCATAACTGGAATTAGGATGGTGTATTTTGTTAGGCAATCCTGCAATGTAAGAATGTATTTGTAATCTTCTTCCGAGTCTCTAAGTGGACCATAAAAATCCATAGACATTTTCTGGAAGGGTTTGGACGGCGTGTCCGTTATTACTAGTGGTAGACGTGTTTTTACCCGTACAAGCTTATTTATCTGGCATTCTACACATCCTAGCACAAACTGGCGTATATCTACACGCATGTTGCGCCAATAATAGTCTTTGGCGATTTTGCTGAAAGTTTTGTTTATGCCTCTGTGTCCACCGATCGCTGCTTCGTGATACTTTTTGATCAGTCTGTAGCGATCTATTACAGGAGGAATAGGCAAGTTGTTTAAAAACAAAACCGCTATCAGCGGCAGTCCTTCCATTTGATTTTCAAACAAATCAATGAAGGTGGTCCATTCAGACATAGATAAAATGGCTAAATCGTTTATTATACCAAGACTTTTTATGTTCTGACTACAAATCTGATTTTTTAATGTTTTCAAGCATTTATTTAAATTGGACTTAAGTGCTTTGTCATTAATGCTAACTTTGACAAAAAGTCCCAGCAATTTGATGTCTCTACATTGCGATACATGCACGTCGGCAATTTTGTGATGTATTGTGGCAATCTCATTGGTATTTATATATCTCCGTTCCCTCAATGCCTGTAATATTTCAGTATCGAAAAAGTGGTCGGTGGTTAAGAGATAGACAATATTTTCTTTGTATTTAAAAGGGTGCTCATCAAGCGCTTTTAACTTTGCGAACCGAGATGGCTCTTCATCGCCCAGCAGAGCCCACGGCGGCTTCTCGCGAGGTGGCCTTGCATTGACAACGAGACACCGTTCGAGCGCGTCTGTGGCGCCCGTGCGAGAATGCCAGCCTCTCGTGCGCTGCACGCATCCGATTGCACGCTGCCGGAGTTTTGTGCACGTATTGCAGAGTGAGAGCCGGAGTGTGGCTCTTTGCTTGAAAGCGATTCAAAATTATCTTCGATAGAATTGAAGTTTTCTTTTCCATTTGTGGGGGGTTGTCTTGAGCCCTTATCTGACTCATTGCCACCATCATAATTTTTTCCATTAATTATGCTCTCTGCATCTGTTTCTGCATCTGTTCGAATATAGGGGGTGAAGTGATCCCCATACATGTGCAGATGTATATAGTGTTCAGTGGTGTTTACTATAATGTGCCAAAAATCTACATTCCCATTGCTTAAGTGCTGGTGAATGCAAATATTTTGACTAAATTCTTGTGCAAAAATGTATGCGCAGTCCGCATTGCCCCATTTGGTTTTTGAGCTTAAAATCTCTCGCGCTTCCTCTGTATCCCCGCATGTCGGTAGCGCTGGAGAGTGAAGCAGAAGCTTACGTAATTCCACAGCTGATGTGCTTAGCTGTTTGACTTTTATCAAGGAGTAAAACAAGCAGTTGCCGGGTGGCTGTGACGGTATATCGTCGCTGCGAACTAAGGTCGCGTGCGGGTCGGCGCACCATTCTCTCGGCTCTTAAGTTAGAATATCGCCTCTATATGATGACTCAGCTGATGGTAGGTTATCAGAAGCAAATTTTGAGTCATTGGTATTTCGAGGCACATATGCAAAGTCATCTGTATTTCCTTGTTCATACGGCCCAATGTCGGGAAATTCATTTTCTTCCGATTGCTCTTCCCTCTCCATATCTGCGGTAGGAGTAAGTTTTGCCTTACTTTTATTCTCGATTTCCCTTGATATTCTTAGAGCATTTTCATGCTTTTCCGTAATAATTTTTCTAGAGAAAACTCCCTGTGTCTCTCTTAAATCTATTATTGGTATTGATGCGGGTGAATTTATTTCATGTGGGAGATGGCTCGCAGCTTCGCTAGTTTGATCTAGCGGTGACGTTCTACTCGACTGAGGTATTATCTGCATACTGATATCAGTATCAGAATTCTTCTCGTCAAGCGTCGGCGACTCGCACCGTGCTCGCTGTGCATCTGGCGTTTTGCCACCAGAGCTCTTGCGTTCAAGACGATTGAAGTCGGGTGTGCTGCCGGGCTCTGTGTCGGCTTCCCATACATTTATCTGCACGCCATTTCTGCCATTAATGTCGCGCTCTTGTATATCGACAATTAGCCTTGCACGTAATTTCTTTGCGAAATCTGGCAAGATTTGTTTAATTGGCGTGCGGGGCTCGCCGTGATGTTTCTGCTCTCGAGAGTGTGAGGGGAAGCTGTCCACCGATTTTTCTGGTATATTAGAATTTTTGTGCAAATTTGAGGGTGCAATTTGCACTATTTCAGCAGTGTCCATAACTCCGGGCTGCACACTTATGATTTCTAAAGGCGGCATGTTTTGATTTGGAGCGATTTCACTCTCTGGTGTGAAATTAAATTGAGGCAGTGAGCGATTAAGCGACTGTGGTTTGATCGCTTTCGCCAGCCTGCGCTGCTCTTTGAGAGCTTCCGCAACGGCTGCAGTTGGTGTGCTTGTAATTTTCACACCCTCGCGCAGGCCTTTTTCTTTGCGTAACCTCGCCAATTTATTGTCTGCTGTTGCCTGACTAAGTATCTGCTCTTTATCTTTGTTTAAATTATAAGGCAAAAAATGCGCTTGTTTTTCCTTGGTGTATTTGGATTTTTCTGCTTCCCTTAATTCAGGAGTAACAGAGTTGTAATTTGAGGTACTGGTATTTTTTGTGAGTGACTGTATTATGTCTGTAGCCGGTGCTTCAGTAGGCTTGACTATCTTGTATGCTTCGATAGAGGCACGTAGGATGTCTAAAATTTTCCCACGTTCGTGCGGGCCCAGCCGAAATTTATTTTTTCCAGCCGTCTCTATATCCACATTTGTCAGTACACAGGCGAGTTGTATTTCGTCTGTGTAGTCAGGCTTATAAATGTCTTCCTTGCCTTCGAGCTGCGTCAGCCAGCGTATGTTTATCAGCCCGTCTTCTCTGAAAATGTCTCCGGTAGTCAAGCATAAAAAGCAGCCGTCTTTGGTATTTCTCACAGCTAACACATCACCTTGCTTATATAGAAGTGAATTGCTCCTGCGGTTCTTCTTGCTAGTTTTTATTTTATCAGATGTTTCTGAGTCTGATCTGACTTGTTTGATTTTTCTGTCTTTGTCGATGCCTTTTTTCTTTATGGCTCGTGAGGCAAAAATTCTGGCTGGTGGCTGGTACAGCTCGGCCTCGCTGTTCCCTTCTTCTTGCGCATCTGCAAGCTCATAAAGTTCCGCTCTTGGGCGCTCGGGATTCTCTTCTCCTTCTGCCAAAACGGGATTGCGTGATAGTGCATCAGCATTCGAATTTATGATGCTCGGCCGATAATCTACGTCAAATGTATAGCCACGCAATGCAGCTTTTAATCTATTAAAACGGATGTCTGGTTTTTTAGTGGTATGAAAGTGCTTGAGCAGCTCATGATCTGTAACCACTGTGAATTTCCTGCCGTACAGATAAGGTCTGAACTGGTCTTTCGCAAATACGATCGCCAGCAACTCCTTATCGTACGTGATGTATCGTAATTCACTTCCTTTGAGTGGTCTGGACGCAAAGGCGCATGCAGTATCTGAGCCGATGATTCCTTGGCTAAGCACCGTCCCAAGTGCGTAATCGGAGCTATCACACGTGACAATAAATGGCTTGGAAAAATCTGGTTTAGCTAGAACTGGCTCGCTGCACAAGATCCTTTTCAGTTCATCAAAAGCTGACTGCTGTGCCTCTGCCCATTCAAACTTGACGCCTTTGCGCAGCAGTGTTGCCAGTGGCCGCGCGATTCCTGCGAACTTGGGTATAAACTTTCTGTAATACCCAACAAAGCCAAGCCATTGTTTGACTTTTTTCGCATTCGTCGGCACCGGGTATTTTTCCACTGCCTCAAGCTTCTTAGGATCTGTCCGTATCTTGCCTCCCCCCACTATGTGTCCGAGGACAGAAGCCTCACGTTTCAAAAACTGACACTTCTTGGGTTCGACCGTGAGATTGGCGTCTAAAAATCTTCTCATGACTCGCCTGAAGCGAATGCCATGCTCTTCAAGATTTTTCGCGGGGATCATGAAATCATCTAAATATATGGCGACTTCTTTACCCTGCAATCCTGCTATGGCCATTGCCATTGCTTTTGAAAAGACGTCAGTTGCGCCTTTTAATCCCATGCCAACTCTCTGATACTGCAGATGGATGGATGGGTATTTGGTGAAAACCCTGTTTTAAATCCACCGTCGTAATCATTTCGGCTAATGCGAGCGTTTCAAGTATATCGCTCGTAAATGGAAGGGGAAAGCAAGTGCCCACCGTGATCTCATTTAAAGGCCGAAAATCAGTGACAAGCCGCCATTTTTTATTGCCCTGTGCATCTGGTTTTTTGGGCACCACCCAGAGGTTGCTAGAGTACAGAGAGTCAGAGGGCTCAACAATTCCCTGTTCAATTAATTTTTTAACCTCTTTTTGAATCTGCTCGCTCAGCGCCGGTGGATATCTAAATCGCTTGGCTCGCAACGGCTTATCAGTCGTGAGCTTGATTTCATGTGTGAGTAAATTCGTGGCTGGCAGCGGTTCTCCTTCAAGCCCGAAAACTCCAGCGAATTCCGTAATTAATTCGCGAACATGCACTATCTCGTGCTCTACACACCCCTCTGTATCTACCAAGTTCATGATTGTGTTGACGCGCTCTTCGCGCAGGTCTGGATTGTTTTCGAGCAATTTATTTTTTTCTGCCACGTTAATTGGCTTATGGCATTTATCTTGCCCTTTTGCTTGCATGATTTTTACCCGATTTTTTATTTCTATATTGTCGTCCTCACCGACATCAAGGATATCATGTAGCTTAGTAGTCTCGTATGGTATTAGTTCGACTTGCGGCACTTGCACTGTAGCCGGCTTATTACCAATGTTTATGCATTCAGCATATAATACACCGCTGTGATTTTGTGCTACAAAATTGCCAAATAATAAATCTGGCCCAATATCCTGTAATGGGACCCAGCCAACTTCCATGTCAATATTTTTAACTTTTGAATAAATAATGCAACGCGATTTCGCAGGTATAAAAAAGAATTCGTCTTGCATAAATGGAATCGTGATAAAATCTAAGATTACGCACTTCTGAACGGCATCAATACGGCCTCCATGCTTTTCAATAATGTCCCAACCGATCAGTCCCTCTGTATCAATGGGGAAACTGTCGGGGACAACGTGCATTTCGCACAAACGGCCATAAACGACCACAAAAACTTTCCCTAACGTCCGGCATTCGCCGGGAACGACTCCTGTAATTGCAAGAATATTATCCTTCCTGATATGTTTATTTGCGTTTAATGAATTCAATTTGATTACGGATATTTCTGCACCCGTGTCTACATGAAAGCTGGCTTCTGCATTTTTTAAGTCTGCACTTTTTAAAATTACAACAGGCGGCTTACGCCCAGTGCTCGCAAATCTTATATAAACTGTACGGAGCGGCACTGGTTCGCCCTTATCAGGCGAGCCAGCCTGCTCGGGACCTGAGGACTGCACCGAGCACGCTACGAGTTTAAAGGCTGCTCGTTGTTATCTTCTCCTGCGTTTGCACCGCATTGAGCAGCGTCATCTGATCTTCTCGTGTCTTTATTTCTGTCGAAATAGTCGCGGTCGCGATCATGATAATCTGAGCGCCGGTTATGCCCTTGGTAGCTATTGTTATAATTACTTTTGTTATTATAATTATTGCGCCCCCTATTATAATTATTGGAGCAGCCACGATTGTACCTGTTATCAATACGATAATCTGTATTCTTTGAGCGCTGGCGCTTGGTTCTTATATCTCCCTCCAGAGCAAAGCAGCTCATGTATTTCTTTTCGCAATTATCTACACTGTGCGCCGCTGAGCCGCAGTGACTGCACTTTACTGCCGCGGGCGCCGCTGACGCTAATTTAATACTCGCCGCGATTCTTTCAATGAGTCTGTCCTCGAAGTCGGACAGGTGAGATACGTGTGCGTCAGGAGGGTGCTGAGTCGCCAAAAAATTAACTTTGTGGGCGGCTATGGGAGGTTATGCCGCGATTTGCGCAATGGCTAAACGAGTGCTCTGTTTGCATTCGAAATTAATTGCCATCCTGATAGCCTCATTTAAGTTCTTCGGGTGTTCGCTGCGTACGTGATGGTCTAAAGGATGTGTGAGACCAAACATAAAATTTTGAAGAGCATCAAGGCTCGCTCCTCGTTTCCGTAATTCACGATCGCCACATTCAATATCTGGGTCGAAAATAGTGTTTAATTGATTTAAAAGCCTTTGCACTCTAAGCCCATAATCACCCGCTTTTTCGCCTGGTCGCTGATTTATTATTTTAATTTGCGTTAAAATGTCATCCGCTAACGCCACGTTGCTGTATTGCAAAATTAAATCGGCTAATAATTTTTCTACTGTGTCATAATTCAATAATTGAGCCGAAAATGCATCTCCCGCGCGGCCCGACAGTGTGCCTGCTAATGCTAAGAGAATGTAAGACTTGAAATCAGGCCCGAAATTTGCCCTGATTTGGCGTACAGCTAAGCAGAATAAATTTAGTTTCTCCGGGTTTCCGTCAAAACTTGGAATCAGGTTCAGAGCCTGTGAAAAAGTAAGCCCCTTAACGCGCGGCTCGGAAGTAGGTGAATCAAAAAGCACCGAAGCGCGGCCGTGCTGCGCGCCGCTTCGCACAACAGCCGGAATAGTTCTATCAGTCTGTGGGTCTTCTGCCGAGTCAGGTGATTGTTGCGGTGTATAAAATGTGCGTTGTGTAGCGTTCGTGTCCCAAGTTACGTGATTTTTGTGTGCAGTGTCATAATTTTGTGTTGGACATGGTCGGTTGGTACGAAAAGTGTGTGCGTCTTGAGAGGTATGTGTGTGTATGGGGGGGTTATATTCTGGAAAGGTGTGGGTGGACTATGGTGTTCTGTAGAGCATGTTGTTCGTTGTATTATTTAAACTAGGGCGAACGGGCTCGGTGTCACGAAAACTGTCTAACACAGCCGCTGTGCGTGATATGTTATGCGCGGTATTAGTCGTATTCACTGATTTTATATTTTTCGTGGCCCGGTCTTGTTCATACTGGTCCAAAAAGGGTGTTGCAGATGTTTGGTGGCTAGTAAGATGCTCGCGTGTCGTTCTGGGTAAATGAATATCGTTATTTAAATTGCCAATTCTTTCCATGAATTGAACAGGATCTAAAGCGAGTAATGGGGCTCGCGCCTGTGCGTATTTACGCGCGATTGTATCCTCGAGCGCGCTTGCTGCCGAACCCGTCGTGCTTGTGGATGTCGGCCACGCCGCCGAGGACTACATATACACAGCATTTGCCGTGCTCGCTGCCACCGGCCAAGCAGCTTTCGCTCCTGTAGCCCCCGGTCGCGTAGCTTGCGCGCTTGTAGCCGCCGACCACGCAGCTTGCGCTCCCGCCGCTGCCGGACACGCCGCTTGCGCGCCTGCCTCCGCCTACAGCGCGTCTGAGGATCGCATTTGTGGAGGCGAGCTGAAACTAGTCTGCGATAGATTCGCTTCACGTAATGGAGGATCGAGGGCCCAGATTTGATCTAAATTATCCCTTAAATTATATTCACTCGAGCTTCTGCTCGGCACTTCTGATGGCGGTTGCTTATTCTTGTGAGTTTTACGCCCGAAAAGGTTTGACAGGGACATATTGCTTGCAGAAATTTTGCGAGAGGATGAGAAAAACGAAAAATACGAGACGATGTTTTACGACAGAAAGAATTTAAACAATCCGAACAATCGGATTAGGAGGCTCAGTTATTACACTGATAATTTTTCCGTAAATAAAAATTTCCGGGCGCGAACAACCCAACGGGGGACAATATATAACTTAGTATGCACAGGTACTTACATTAAGGCGATCGTGAAGAGGATGGCAAGCCGGCAACTAGACATCCTTCCTGTCTCTCTTTGGATTGAGGGAAGAAAAACAACCTTTTGCACGTCCTTCCTTCCTTCCTGTCTCTCGAATCGCTCGGCGGTTTTTAACCACCGATGAATAACTTGAATCACTTTCCACTCAGCGAACAGTCTGTGTGCCTCACCCGCGAAACACACAAGGGATGCCAGTGTAACGGAGAGAAATAGACGCGGTGCGTGGGGTTCGTCGCGTGTCTTACTCGGCACAGTTAAGTGTCGAATCTCGATGAGGTTGGGACGTTTGAGAGAAAAGACAAAGGATAGGGTTGATGTTCGTTTATTAGTGGACTCGGAGAGAGAGGTGTCTGTCGCGATCTGCTCGTGTGCTTACAGGTTCGCGGGTCCTCTCCAACTACCTATGCGCGTCTGTCCAGAGACGCGCTCATCTCTCGCGCGAGAAGTTGCGCGAGATAAGGATTGTCCGTGTCAGCGCTTTGCGCTGCTCTCAGCAGACATGAGATCCTCATGTATGTGTGACAACGTACGCTAGTGTGCGTACGTTACAATGCTTATCAACTCTTTTTAATTTTGGTATCTGTAAATAATGTTTTTTAGGGTTTGATGGTACTTTGCTTTTGGCATTAAAATTATTATTTAAAAAAGTTTATTAATTGTATAATATCATTTATATATTAAATTCAATTTTGTTAATGTTAAGGAATGTATATCAGAAAGAAATGTATATGTTGTTGATTAAGAATTTGTTGAATCTAAGAAGTTAGTTACAATCTAAATTAATTTAGGTCAGAGAGATTAGATCTATTATGTTATTATTACTGTTTTTATTACCTTTAGATTTTTCCTTGGTAGCATCTTCATTATTGAGTGATAATGATAAATTTGATCCACAATTGTTTCTTGAACTAATGAAACTGGCTTCTGAAATAGTATTATTAAAAATTATTACATATATATATATATATATATATATATATATATATATATATATATATATATATATATATATATATATATATATATATATATATAGACACGTGTACACACATATATTGTCAAATATTTTTTACATAATAAGGTAAATCTATTTTTTATTTTTTTAGTCTGGAAAAGTCTACGAAATTTCACAGTTTGATATAGGTGTACCAAATTCAAAATTAAATCTTTATAAAAATAACTACGAAATGTGCTTCAATATGAATACTATTATAAGCGAAGTCATCGATGATAATACATTACCAAAAAATGTATACAACTTCATGGATTTCACCAACTTATCAAACTATAATAAAGATGATTTTGTTGGTACGATTATATCACTGTAAATTATTTGTTGCTTCAGTAATATATGTTTATTTAAAATATATTATAATATATTTATTAATTTTAGATACAAGGGTAGTTCAATAAGTCTTTAGAATGACTAACAGATGGCGCGCGAATCGCTCCAAATCATCTGTTTTCAGTCAGCACCACTCCCGACTAGATATATGGTGCAGTCACAGTCCACATCTTCTGAGTTTCCGTGTTTTTATAACCAATTGAAAAAAAAAATTGCTTGTTAAGAAAAATGGAAAAAAACGAGTTCAGAGCGGTAATTAAACATTTTCATTTAAAGGGTTTAACTCCATATGAGATAAAAAATGAATTGGACTCAGTTCATGGCACATCTGCCCCTGCCTTAGCAACGGTTTATAACTGGGTAAATGAATTTAAGCGTGGTCGTACATCAATAAGTGACGAACCACGTTCAGGAAGGCCCGTAGAAGCAACTACTCCCGAAATCATCAATAAAATCCACGATATGGTGTTGAAGGATAGAAGATTAAAAGTGCGTGAGTTAGCTGAGGCCACAAGGATATCTATAAGTGCAGTTGTTTCAATTCTACATGAAAAATTAGGCATGAAAAAGCTATCGGCAAGATGGGTGCCGCGTTTGCTCTCAGCTGAGAATAAACGCAATAGAGTGGTCGCCTCTGAGGCTCTTTTGGCGCGCATAAGTCGGAATCCTGAGGAATTTTTTCGTCGATTTGTGACTGTGGATGAAACATGGATACACCACTACACTCCTGAGACAAAGGAACAATCCAAACAGTGGATTTCCACAGGCGAACCAGCTCCAAAGAAGGCAAAGACCGTAAAGTCAGCTGGTAAGGTTATGGCTACAGTTTTTTGGGATGCACGTGGAATTATACTTATTGACTACTTGGAAAAGGGTAAAACAATTACTGGTGAGTATTATGCATCATTATTAGAGCAGCTGAAAGAAGAAATTAAAAAAAAACGACCACATTTGGCGAGAAAAAAATTCTCTTTCATCACGACAACGCCCGAGTTCACACATGCTTCGTTTCAATGGCTAAAATTGAAGAACTAAAATTCAAATTGGTCGAACACCCACCGTATTCACCAGATTTAGCCCCCAGTGACTTTTTCTTATTTCCAAACTTGAAAAAATGGCTCGGTGGACAGAGATTTACGGACAACGAAGACGTCATTGCCTCTGTAAGTGCTTATTTTGAGGAACTTCCGAAAACGCACTTTTCTGAAGGATTGAAAAAACTTAAAAAGCGATTGACCAAGTGTATAGAGCTCCAAGGAGATTATGTTGAAAAATAAAAAAAAATTTACCCAAAAAAAATTGTTTTTATACTTTATTCTAAAGACTTATTGAACTACCCTCGTATAATAGGATGCATAAAATCTGTAGGTGATATAGAAAATACTTTTTCTAATTTTAGGTAAAGAGAATTAATTTTCACCGATGAATATGATAATCAGGTAACTTTTTACATCATTGTGTCATCTTATTAATTTTTATATTTTTTTAATACTTATATAATTAATTATAGTGAAAAATGCCAAAATATCTGAGTATCAAGGATTAAAAAAATGTTCTATTATAAGTTCGTCACTAATCAAACTTGATGATACTTCAATTTCAGAGGTTTTAAGGTAATTAAACTTTCAGAAAGAAGTAATCATTTAAATTTATTACATTTATTAAACTTTGATTTTTTACAGATTACAGAATAAACTGACACAGAAGCATGGAAACTTAAAAACCGATTTAACTATAATGAAAGTTTTATGAAAATAGAAATATTGGCGAATGCGTAACTCTTTTTTACAAACTTTGTTGCTAAACTGATTTTGTACAAATTTGAATAAACATACGTGCGAGAAGCATACTGTTAGTATAAAGAGAGCGTAAAAAAGTACTATGATGTTAATAAAAATAAATATGTCTGTACAGTTAACAATTTATAAAGACATATCGATTGTGACAATTTGCAATATTTAAATGAAAACGTAGATTTTCATAATAAATGTAAATAATTAGGACAAAATATAATTATTTTGTAATGAATTTTATTTGAATTATTTCTGTAACATAACACGAACAAATTCCTCTTTTCCTTTTGTAATTTCTTGCATTTCTAATGGTCAATCGTCTAATAACTAAAAATTAGATATTATAGGAAATTTGTTATCGCTAAATTGTTTAAGATTTTTAAATTAATAATTTAGATTCAATTTTACTTAAAAATTAGGCCACTGTTTTTAATGATTGATCGACAATTTGACAGTTTTCGTGCTCGGCAGGAAGTTGCCAAAAAATTGTTTGTTTAATTATAATTTTATTGTCGCAATGGTTGGTTGACAGTTGTCAGAATCTATTCAAGAAAAATTTTTTGTTAAATTCTTTTGGATTATAAAACTTATAAATTTTAATTTCGAAAAAAAATCATCTCGTTTGATGTATTTAAGATATTAACCTGAACGACTTTAACGAGACATTATTTTAAAATAACATGCCTTTTTAGTAACTTAATAATAATTTGATTGTGAAATAGCTCGATAGGAAATTGTGGGTAAATTCTTTAATTCTTAGTCATTCAAGGTTTTAATTAGAATTTACAATTTTTTTTTTAAATTGAATGACTTTTTAAAAACTGAATGATAGATTTATTGTCGCAGTGTTTGGCAGGAAGTTATGAGAAATTTTTTTTATGTTTATGTGTTTTAAAGATTTTAATTTATCACGTAAAAATTATGCTCAGCAGGAAGTCGTCAAAAAATATTTTGTTCAATTATTTTATGATTTTGGAAATTTTTGCTCCCTCCTTGAGGAAGCTTTATAATAGTATCATTTTGATTTATTGTAAATCACTTTAGAATCACATTTGGGTACATTATACGTTTATATCACGCAAAAATGCCCATATGGATGTGTATGTGTGTGAACGTATAATAAAATGTGTTTACAAATAAAGGACTTTCTATATGTTTACATTCGATCGGAATTTCAGTATCATTGCATAGCTGTTAGGCGTAATATCTTGTGATAACTATTTGCGTAAAAGTTCGTTGGTGCTTAAACAGACACATTAAGAAATCTATTATTTCTTTATAAAAGGTAAGTGTATTAAAAAATTTGTAGCTAATTTTTAACGTGTAATCTTAAAATAAAGCACAGCATGTAAGTAAATGCATTTTTTAAAAACTCAACCTATAATACGGAGAAAAGTCTTTAGTAAGAACTATGTAGAAGTTATGTAAAATTAACATAGTATGCTATATAAAAGATTCTTACTAGATCAACAAAGATTTTCAATTAAGAATAAATTAACTTAATAATATTTATATTGATATAGTATGCTATATAAATGATACTTACCAGATCAATAAAGATTTTCTATTTAAAATTAATTTAATGAATAATACAATATGTCGAAATTTTAATTGGTTATTTGGTTAATGGCCTTAACTGACAGGAATCTGTACAAAAAATGTATCTATCATTTTTAAGCATAACATTTCTAATAAATTAAAGTTATTATTAACTTCCATTAGAATATACGTCAAAATTATTTCATCTTTTTTAAGTAATGAGCGATAATTGATAGTTATGATGCTCAGAAGGAAGTTATCAAAAAAATATTTCGTTTCATTTGTCAGTAGATAGGCTATAGGCATACTGGTTCATGCGGGTTCTGTATCACCCCCTCCCCTCTCACAGTGATCCAGAACCCGTTCGGATTCTAAATCACCCAGAATGATCCAGACTCCGAAATCGAGAGAGTGGAAGAGCTTCCCTTTCTCTCACGTGAACCAGAATGCCTATAGAGTTTTCTACTTTTTTTTCTTTATTTTCTTTGCAAATGTTTACAGGAGTGATAGAATAATTTTATGAGTTTGAATGATAAAACGAGGTTTTTCTAACTGATTTGAAGTTTTCACTGTCCAGACATGTTTATTCGTGCTCGGAAGTAGAGGATATTCAAATAACTCCCAAGATCGATAACACATAGAGATAGGATTATCTTTGCCAATGAAATTCAGCAGCTGGATCTTTTGTTTATCAGATGCAATAACATATGGCATTAACCACTCTATCTTCGTTATTTTTACCTGGTAGTCATCATATGTAGTTACACTATTTGCTACAGTACCTTCCTGAATTATTGAATTCAAGTCATTTCTTGATCTTGTGAGAATGAGTTCATGCTTCACATTAACTATAATTTTTTTATAGTCTTCTGCAAAGCCCAAGATCATACTCAGAGGAATGGAAACGTCAAAGTTGCCGTGTGCATCTACCAAATTTTTGCTTTCTTCTCTAACGTCAAGCAAGCCTGCATTTTCTAACATGAGAGTCTGATTCGGATTGAATGATGTCCATCCTTTCATGAGGTTGCTTAAACCAACATTTTTACTTTTATCTATCTCCACAGCATTAATTTCGTAACGAATTTCATCAAACAGATGGCAAATGCCATTGTTCACGAATTTAGTTTTAGTTAGTGCTGTTCCATCTGGTTTTGCAGTTATCCACATACATGGATAGAACTGCGCGATGGTAAGAGACATAGATCTTGATGTTGGATAGAAATACGAATTTCATCACTATTATCAAAGCTTAGTGTCGAGTATGGTTGATGTGCGTGAACCTCGTAATGAGCAATAGACTCATCGAATACGACACCTGATTGAATGCTTAGAATTTCGTCCATTTTACTGGAAGCAGCAGAGAATTATACACGTGAATTTTCTCCACGAACTTCTAGACATAGGCTTCTGAGGAACTGAATGCTCTTCCGCGTTAACGGTTTGAGTTTCTTCGGTTGACTGATGACCGATTGACATGTTGGTTGACTTATATGCACTCTAGAATTGTAAACGATACCCATTATACAGATTTGCTGTGGAGTCTAATAGTAATTTCTTCTCCACGGAAATTCACTAAATTTCCATCTTGATCTACGATTTGAATTTGAAGATGATCTATGCACTTGACACTGAGTGGTAGATATATAACATGAGATGGAACTTCCAAGATTTCATATCCTGGTGGAACTCTGGGAAAGAACTCATGGATTGTATGAACTTTTTTGTTGTTGATGTAAGCACCTGCGGTAATATTGCACTCCACTCTGAGTGCGTTGATTTTCAATACTTTCACAGGTAAATCAGAACTGTGATGATTTTTTCCTTGAGAATGCGAGGAGTGAAGCCAAGAAGACGACCTATTGAATCGTGAGGAGTGAGATCTAACGGATGACAGCAATTAATTTCACTTCTGAGAGTATTGTTGTTAGCTCTCAAAGAAAATTCAATTGCTTTAGATTTCAAAGTTTCTTGTCAAAATTTATTAATAGCATTAATCTCGTAACTGCAGGTAGGGATAGTGATAATATTTCCATTCACATGAAGTTTATTATTCGAATAGTCCACATTGGGAATTGAATGTTAAAAGTTCAACTTAACCCAAAACATAATTTTTATGCTGAGGTAGTTCAATTGAAGGAAGATATTGTGCTTCTAGAACAGAAGATTTTCCTGAAAGACGCAAAGTAAAACAAGTGGTTATCATGTATGCTGATTGGTTATGTTAACATCGAATTTGAGCAGACATATGTCCGAAAAACATAGTTCTGAATTAAAAGTACAATGCAACAAATAATGTAAAAGAATATTCAATTAGGGTATATTTCTCGATTTTGTAGAGTAAAACCAACAGTTCAATTGTTAGCGACGTTTCGATGATTCTTCACCATCTTCATCAGGCTATACCTTTATTCATAATAATATTTACAATTGGAACATACATAATTATATTTAATATTTACATTATTTGTTACTCACTATTCGTTACGCATTAATTACAAATATCATCTTAGTATCACTAATTTGTCGCTCTATCTATACAAAAACAATAAAAACAAAGGTTAATTATTATTTTGAATACAATGTTATCACAGTTTACCTTCCATTTACTTTTTCTCTCATATACCAAGCTTGTCAGCTCGATTTTAAATACTATACACAAATAATTACTTAACGGACCATACATATTAATTACATAAATTGATTTACACACTAAAAGTCTAATCTTACAGATTTGCTTTCAGACTTAACGGCTGAACGGCTTCTATTTTTGAATATTATATATATACACGCACACACATACACATACATATACATATATATACACCCACATATACACGTATACATAAATATACATATACATACACATACACATATACATATACATATACATATACACATACATACATATACATATACATACGTAGATACTATACATATATCTTGTAATACTGATTGACAGAAATTAAATTTTCCCGCCAATCATTGTCTCTTATGGAGCGAGCGTACTAGTATACATAAGTAATGTGACTAGCATTTCCGTAATTATATGAGATCTTTTGAAATGAAAGCTAACCTACAACTAATCATTTTCGGTTTTCAATTTATAAATAATACTATTATAATGTAGACTAAGATTGTTAGTATCTTCTTTGATATTTATAGGTTTATCTTGCATTTTGATATGTATCATCTCTGATATGACTACAATGTCTACAGAATGCATGTGTGAGATACATATGTGGTGTTAGGCGGGATGAGCATATCACCGCCTACAGGAAAAAACTGGACTGGTTAGATCTGAAGGTGAGGAGGGAGTATTTTATGGGGCTGCTGCTTTACAAAGCGGTTGTCATGCGGCAGCCACCATATCTTACTGCCGTCTTTGAAAAAAACCAGGCCAGGACTTCAAGTAGGGGTGGTATGAAAGAGCTCTCGGTTCCGGGGTCGCGCACCGATAAGGGCCTTTTCTCATTTAGAGTTCAAGGTGCGCACCTCTGGAATTCGCTCCCGAGCAGTGTGAGGTGCCTGCCATCTTTTTGTAAATTTAAAACGGTGTTTAGCAGGCACCTTAAGCAATTACATGGTGAAGAGAATGTATAGAGGTGACTCGGATATTTATTTAAGCTATTTATTTATTTGAATTATTCATTTATTTAATTTATTTAAATTTATTTATTTATTTATTTAATTTAATTATTTATCTGGTTTATTTATTTATTCGACTTATTTATTTATTAATTTATTTATTTATTAAATATGTTTAGTGTTAGGTGTGAATATATTTATTAGCGTGATTGTTAAAGTGTCATGAATGAGTGTGTTTTAAATTTTGACGTGATAGTATACGTAAAAATTTAGCAAAGTATGTGTATGTATTCTTTTATTTTTATATGTTATCTCTATTGTATTTATTTTATTCTATGTATTATTTTTTGACGAAGCGTGTTTCTGTGATATCTGACTATGACTAGTTCATTACATTTAAATTTTATAAACTGACGAACTGATAAAGCGAATAATATTATTTTAGTAAGAAATGCAATAAGTGAACGTTAAGATAACAAATACATAAAATCGACTGATATTTTAATTATAACTACATGTACATGCAATTGTAAGATTTTGTCTCTTGATGAATAAAAAGTATATCTATCTATCTACCTATCTCAGAAACAAGTCTTTTCCTCCAATTACTCTCTTTGTCTAAAATCTCAACCTTATCAAAGTCAAATTTATGGTTATGTTGTTTCATATGTTCATTGATAACAAATTGTTTGTCTGTTTTTTTGGTGTTATTTGAGTGCTCTTTAATTCTTGTTTGTAATTGTTTTTTTGTCTCACCTACATATGTCGCATCACAATCATTACAATTAATTTGATGCACTTTATCTTTACCTCTTTTGATAATACCATTTAAATTATTCTTTATGTTAGGAACAGTACGAACGTATTGATTTTTTAACCTGTTCTTAATTTTATTATAAAAACCAGGTACATGTAGAATACTAATAAGAGAAAGCCTGTAATTTATATCATTATAATGATTGTTATTTAGATTAGACTCTTTATCACATTGTTTATATTTAATACTTCTCAGTCGTTTCTTAACATTTATATCAATAAATCTACTAGGATATTCATTATCTATTAAAATTGCTGAACTATTCTAAGATTATCATCATGAAATTTCTTATTTGCTAAGACTATGGCTTTGTCGACTAAAGTAAAGATCATTGCTTTTTTTTGTTCAATAGGATGACTAGATTTATAATGTAAAAACCTTCCTGAAAACGTCTCTTTACGACACCAATTAGTGATTAATTTATTAT
This sequence comes from Gastracanthus pulcherrimus, assembly GCA_949152435.1. Taxonomy (NCBI): domain Eukaryota; kingdom Metazoa; phylum Arthropoda; class Insecta; order Hymenoptera; family Pteromalidae; genus Gastracanthus; species Gastracanthus pulcherrimus. Next base: position 172,909,310 of record OX424572.1, on the reverse strand, counting down.
TATGTCTAATTAACATTATTTCCAGAAAATTGATACAATTTCCACTTTCAATTTCATATGTAAATTGTAAAAGAATTTATTTAATCAAATAATAGAAAATCAAACATCATTTTCTATGCAATCATCACTACTTATACAAAAACCGTAGTATATACAAATCCTTTTTTCGGGTCACAATAAACATGGACATTGGATTTGTATATGGTACTATTCTCGTATAATTCATATTTATGATAGTTTAAATCAAAAGTTTTTGACAAACGATTTTACAATTCACATTAATAGACTATTTTCTTATAATAAAGATATAAAAATTATTTTTGAAGATGTTCAGTTTTAACAAAATGTTTATGATTGTGGAGTTTTTTCTATTGTATTTGCTACTTCTATCATCTTTAATGTTGTCTATGTGGTTTACAATTTGATATTAATAAAATGAGAAAACACTTATTAGAAATTTATAATACCAGATATTTACAAACGTTTCCTTTATCAATTAATTATTATAAAAATATGAACTTAACGTTAAATACTATTCCATCAATTCGTAAAGTTATACATTTCAAAAACTTTCAAGTATTGAATTTAAATTTTAATGAAATTGATTTAGAATATCTTGAATCTAAAAAATCAGAGGAACTGTCAAATGAACAAAGATTATTATTGCAATCGTTTGGTAAAAGAAATAAAGAAATTGAAAATCAAGAATTAATTTTGCAAGAGTATGATATTATTGAATATTGTACGGATATAAATATGGAAGAAATTAACGATTCCTATTTTCTTCCTAATGATCTTTCAATGAAAGAAATTCATGAAAGAGACGAAACAAATAAAATACTTTTGCAGTCTAAAAGTCTCCAAAGTTCTAAATATAAGAATGTGCGAAAATGGAAAAATGATGAGGAAATTGATGAAAGCAAGGAATTAAATAAACTTAGAAACAAACGATATTATGATAAGCATAAAGAAAATATTTTGAAAAAAGGGATCTTATAAACATCATTTCATTAAAAAAGATGACACACAAATAATTGTAAAAAAAATAAATATTACGATACAAATCTATTAATGAAGAAAAAAAGATAATTGCTTATAAACAAAGTAGTAGTTATAAGTGTACTTTTATAGCAAATTCAGATATTGATGAAGATTTAATTGAAGAAAAAAATGTTGGTTATTTAAAAATGCAATGTGAATTTTGTGAAGCAAAGCATTTCTGTTTTAAACTGCCCAAGGATAAAAAATTTTCAGACTGTTTCCATAAAGGTAAAGTATTTATACCTAAAGAAAAGGATTATCCAGAAGAAATAAAAAATTTAATTATCACAAATTCTCAATTCAGAAAGTGTATTAGATCATATAATAACGCGATTACATTTGCCAGTTTTGGTGCTACTTTTGACAAACTATTTGGACAAGGACCACTGGTTATACGAATATGCGGACAAATATATTACAATGCTTATGCATTACATCCAGTAGAAAATAAATCAAGAAAGTATGGTCAATCGTGTATCATTGACAATGAAGAAGCAAACAAATGTAGATTGGAAAATTATTTTCAATGTTTACCTGAAATTCTAAAAGATTTAGATGGTTTTAGAAGAATAAATAATCCGTATGCTGAAGCATATAAAATGATGCATGAAGTTGAATTAGAAGCAAACAAAATTGTAGATAAAAATAATCAAAATCTTAGTGAAGTAAAAATGTTAATGAAAATAAATACAGATTTTGATAAAAATCGTTATAATAATGCTAAATGTAACGAAGTTGCTGTAATATTTGTAGTAAATGATGGTAAACCACTAATAGAACGAGATTTTTGTATATATTCAAAATTAGATGGCTCAATAAAAATTCCCTCTATAAGTCACCACGTTGACCCAATGACGTATCCATTAATATATCCTCGAGGTGGTGTTGGATAGATGCCTAATATGAAATCAAAAGACAAAAAAAATAATATATCTGCATTACAATTTTACAGTTACAATCTAAGTATAAGGCATGATTTTAACCCTTTTCTAAATTTAGGTAAATTATCTCAACAGTACATCGTTCATGCTTGGCTGAAAGTAGAAAGTGCAAGATGATATTATATACGGCAAAATCAAAATACTTTGAGGACAGAATTATATAAAGTACTAATGGATTATTTAAGTAACAAAAAATTCAATGATGATAAAAATCATAATATCGGTAAAATGTTTATTTTACCATCAAGTTTTATAGGAAGTCCTCGAGCATTTCACCAAAACTTTATTGACGCAATGGTACTTGTTGAAACGTACGGTAAACCAGATTTATTTCTTACTACGACTTGTAATCCAAATTGGAAAGAAATTGTGAAAAATTTTTAAATTATGAGCTACCTATTGATAGACCAGATATTGTTGTAAAAGTATTTAACAAAAAAATAGCAGATCTAAAGGAAGACATAGTTAAAAGACAAATTTTTGGAAAATGTATTGCATACACGTATGCTATTGAATTTCAAAAAAGAGGTTTACCACATATTCACATGTTGATTTTTCTAGATAAAGAAGATAAATTATATAATATTAATCATATAGACGACCTGATTTCTGCAGAAATTCCTGATAAATCAAATAATCCTAGATTATACGAAATTGTTAAACAATTCATGATTCATGGTCCTTGCGGCGAACAAAACATTAATTCACCTTGTATGGATTTGAACAAACAGAAATGCACTAAAAATTTTCCAAAAAGTTTTAATGAAAATACTATAATGTCAACAGGTTATCCTATATATAGAAAAAGAAACGATAAAAAAAATATATTTTACTTAAAAAAAATGGGCAGATAATAGATTTGTTGTTCCTTATAATCCATATTTATTATTAAAATACAATAGTCATATATATGTTAAAGTATGTTCATCAGTATTATGCATGAAGTATTTGTTCAAATATTGTTATAAATGACATGACTGTGCATTTATTGAAATGAAATTAGATAAAAAGGAAATCAATGATGGCGAGAGTGAAAATATATCTAATGATGTTGGAATTCAATATGATGAAATAAACAGTATATCAATACAAGGTACGTATGTTTACCCTCCTGAAGCAATGCCTCGATTATTGGAATATAAAATGAGCGAATTATCATATACAATTTTTAGATTACTAGTAGACGATGGAGATGAACAACGAGTTTATTTTAAAAAAGGCTATGAATATGATATAATGAGTTGAAATGTAGGTACACCACTAACTGCATGGTTAGAACTGAATAAAATAGATAAAGAAGCTCATCAATATTTATATTCAGAAATACCTATGCATTACACATTTGATAATAAAACAAAAAAGTGGAACAAACGAAAAAAAAAATCTATTTTAAGTAGAATGTATTTAGTAAATCCTAAACAGAAGGAACGTTTCTCTTTAAGATTATTATTATTGCACGTTAAAGGAGCTACTTCATTTGAATATTTAAATAATCACAATAATATTGTATATTCAAGTTATTATGAAGTCGTCAAATCAAAAAATTTAATAATAACAGATGAAGAATGGGATGAATGTTTAAAAGAATCATCTGAGTATAAATTTCCCCGAAATATGTGCAAATTGTTTGTTTACATATGTGTTTTTCATAATCCAATAAATGCAAGAGAGTTATTTGATCGTTATAAAACACAGTTTTATCCGCCGACGATGGATGAACAAAAAGGCATACAATTTGCATTGAAAATTATTAATGATATTTTGCTTTCACACGGCTTTTCTATAAAAGATTTTAACTTACCAGAATTAGACACCACATATACATTTAATTATGATAATGAATCTTCCTTAAATAATGATAATAATTGTAGCTTCTCTTTTGATGAAACTGATTTATTGAATAGAAAAATTTCAATTTTCACGGACGCACAAAGAATTATTTTTAACACAGTAATAAATTCTTTAAGTAAAAAGCTGAATGATAACTGTATATTTATAGATGGTCCAGATGGAACTGGAAAAAGCTATTTACTTAATACTCTGATTTATTATTTTAAACTGAATAAAATTCGTTATTTAACAGTTGCTTGGACAGGAATAGCAGCTAATTTGTTAGAAGATAGGAAGACCGTCAGGAGATTGTCAAAAAATTAATTATGGAAGAGATCAATCCTTCTGGTGAGGTGGCTCAGGACCAACTTTGCAGTCCGGCTACTGCGATCGACAATCTGTATCGATTGTTGTGTATGCGCGGGAATGGCTATAAATAACTTACAAGAATAGCCAGGTTGCTCAGTCGGACCCGAGCCACCTCACCAGAGAGATGAATTCTTCTGGTTCGGTGGTTCTGGACCAAATTAGAATTGCGGCTCAGTATTGATTGCAATGCTCGACAGGAGATTGTCAAAAAATTAGTTATGGAAGAGATGAATCCTTCTGGTGAGGTGGCTCAGGACCAACTTTGCAGTCCGGCTACTGCGATCGAGAATCTGTATCTATTGTTGCGCATGCGCGGGAATCGCTATAAATAACTTACAAGAGTAGCCAGGTTGCTCAGTCGGACCTGAGCCACCGCACCAGAGAGATGAATTCTTCTGGTTCGGTGGTTCTGGACCAAATTAGAATTGCGGCTCAGTATTGATTGCAATGCTCGACAGGAGGTTGTCAAAAAATGACTTGTTAGAGAGATGAATCCTTCTGGTGCGGTGGATCAGCACCAACTGAGCAGTCAAGCTACTGTGATCGACAATCTGTATCGATGGTTGCGCAAGCGCGGGAATGGATATAAATAACCTAACAGAGTAACCAGGTTGCTAAGTCGGTCCCGCGCCACCACAACAGAGAGATGAATTCTTCTGGTCCGGTGGTTCTGGACAGAATAAACATTGCGGCTCAATATTGCGTGCAATGCTCGACAGGAGATTATCAAAAAATTAGTTATTGGAGAGATGAATCCTTTTGGTGCAGTGGCTCAGGACCAACTGGGCAGTCCGGCTACTACGATCGACAATCTGTATCGATTGTTGTGCATGCGCGGGATTGACAATAAATAGCTGACCAAAGTAGCCGGGTTGCTCAGTCGGTCTCGAGCCACCACACCAGACAGATGAATTCTTCTGGTACGGTGGTTCAGGACCGAATGAGCATTGTGGCTCAGTATTGCATTCAATGCTACACAGGAGGTTTTCAAAAAATTAGTTATTTTCAGAGATGAATCCTTCTGGTGCGCTGGATCAGGACCAACTGAGCATTCAAGCTACTGTGATCGACAATCTGTATCGATTGTTGCGCATGCGCGGGAACGGCTATAAATAGCCGAGAAAAGTAGCCAGGTTGCTCAGTCGGTCACGAGCCACCGCACTAGAGAGATGAATTCTTCTGGTCCGGTGGTTCAGGACAGAATGATCATTACGGCTCAGTATTGCGTGCAAATCTCGACAGGAGGATGTCAAAAAATTGGTTATGGAAGAGATGAATTCTTCTGATGAGTTGGCTCAGGACCAACTTCGCAGTCCGCCTACTGCGATCGAGAATCTGTATCTATTGTTGCGCATGCGCGGGAATGGCTATAAATAACTTACAAGAGTAGCCAGGTTGCTCAGTCGGTCCGGAGCCACCGCACCAGAGAGATTAATTCTTCTGGTCCGGTGGTTCTTGACAAAATGAGCATTGCGGCTCAGTATTGCTTGCAATGCTCAACAGGAGGTTCTCAAAAAATTAGTTATGGCAGAGATTAATCCTTCTGGTGCGGTGGATCAGGACCAACTGAGCAGTCAGGCTACTGTGATTGACAATCTGTATCGATTGTTGCGCATGCGCGGGAACGGCTATAAATAGCCGAGCAGAGTAGCCAGGTTGCTCAGTTGGTCCCGAACCACCACATCAGAGAGATGAATTCTTCTGGTCCGGTGGTTCAGGACCGAATGAGCATTGTGGCTCAGTATTGCATGCAATGCGCCACAGTAGGTTATCAAAAAATTAGTTTTTGGAGAGATGAATCATTCTGGTACTGCGGCTCTGGACCAACTGAACATTCCGGCTACTCTGATCGACAATCTGTATCCATTATTCTACATGCGCGGGAATGGCTATAAATAACGTACCAGAGTAGCCAGGTTACTCAGTCGGTCCCGAGCCACCGCACCAGAGAGATGAATTCTTCTGGTCTGGTGGTTCTGGACCAAATGAGCATTGCGGCTCAGTATTGCGTGCATGCTGTTGTCGAAACAGGAGGTTGTCGAAAAATTAGTTATTGGAGAAATGAAGCCTTCTGGTGCGGTGGCTCAGGACCGACTGAGCAGTCCGGCTACTGAGATCGATAATCTGTATCGATTTTTGCGCATGTTTCGAGACTCCTAATGTCAATAACAAACATCTCACACGGGTGATCCAAAGCTTTGTCAATGACGTACACAGCAAGATTGCTTGAGAAACTAAATTTACAACATCTCACTACCAGAATATACCAGCACTACCAGATATAAAACGTGTTGTAATGTCTATGCACCAAACTGAACCATCGTGTCAACGAGTAACACACATTTGACTTATTGTCTTCACTGTTTGAGATAAGCAAATCTCTTTCCCTGTTGTCGCTGAATAAAACGTGTATTCCAGTTAATGCCTGTAAATCAAACTGAACCACTATGTCTATTCAGGTTCCAAGCCTTTCTCCTTTCAACGAATACTACAATTTTTGGCTTCTTGTCTTTACTGCTGAGAAAATCAAATAACATGTAAAGTTGTTATTATACCAGGTCTAAAAATCCAAAGCTAACATGTAAACACGAAGTATCAGGGGTATTTAACAATACTTACGGGAAACTCAAGGTGACTCCATACAAGCAAGTTTTGCTAAGAAAAATTTGATCCTAATTTTTCTTTAGGATACCGTGGAAAGCAAAAGTATCGAGGATATTGGTGGGATAAAATATCGCAGACATGGGCACACCAACTCCAGTACTATCTTCCCCAAGATCTCCATCCACTGGATCTCAAAAGTCACCTCTCTAGAAACACCTTTTCTTTAACGACACGACCGCGGGCAACCGTGCACGACGTAGAGTCGAGCGCGTCTGCCAACGCGCATAACTTATACGAGGGAAGCGGAAATGGACGAGCGCACGGGTGCGTATATGACATGCATATTGCCTCCATCTGTTGGCGTCGCCTACAACAGAAATGGGGTATGTTCGGACCTCGATTGTCCCCGGTCACACCTCGGTCACACTTCGGGAGATCGCGATAGACCTCGGTATCACCTCGGTCTCATCTCGGTAGAACGCGGTGGATCTCGGATGGACCTCTTTTGAGACGCGGGCTAGCCTTGAACAATCCTCGGTGAATCTCGCTCGTTCCTCGAGTAAAATTGCTGACATCGGTCCATCTCGAGCGAACCGGGTGATAATCCTAACCTTGACGGATCCAATATTTTTCAATGGGTATATACATAGTACTACTACAGTTTATTTTAATCATGTAATTTTTGTATTTTTTGTTTACTTTAACCTGGTTAAATTCGTCATTGTGCACGCATCCTTCGTAGGTAAACTAATGAGAGCTCTGGGTAGCATATTCTCGGACTACCAGGTATACAGCGCTCTTATCTAGCCTCTTACCGCGCCAAACTAATTCCGTGAGCACAAAACTCAGATGCCCGCCTTCTAGCGGCGGCAAACATGAGCTACGGAAAATGAGATGTAGTTCACGCGCACCGTCGCTAGAAGGTAGGATTCTGATTTTCATTCTCCCGCGATTAATTTGGCGCGGTAACAGACTATAAGAATGTCGAATGCCTGCGGCTGTCGGAGAATAAGCTCCCTCTGTCTCATTATTTTACCGTTCCCGGTGTGCCTTGGATACCGGATGCAAGACATGTGTCACATTTATTGAATGTGCTTATCTTTGGAAGGATACTATCTTATAATAAAAAAAAATTCATTGATCATTGGTGAAAAATGAATCCAGAATTATGTAGATCTATCTAGTTTGCGATGGAAATAATCAAGGGCCTCGATAAAACTAGATAATTTTCGACCAGGGATGTAGCGTTCTTTTTTATAATTTTTTAAGCATTTGAAAAACGTCTAAGAATCAATAAATAAATAATCAGTATCAGTAATAGTAATTACCCAATTTTTCATTATTTTTAATATTATTATTGTTAAGAGTAAGAATTCTGTAGTAAACCATTTTATATAATATATTTTTATAATGTGATTATACATGTTTTTATCACATGTTAAATTTAAACTATGAAAGCGTGTAACAAAATCACATGATAAAAACAAATGTTCAAACCTTTGTTAAAAACATATATTAAAAACCTTTGTTAAAAACATACGTTAAAAACACATGTTAAAAACATGTTAAAAATATATGTTAAAAACATACATTAAAAATATATGTTAAAAACATACGTTGAAACGTACGTTTAATTAATAAAAAAAAGTTTACTGTTATTCATACAGCTCTAAAATCTAATAAGTTGTAAGTTCAAACATATGTAATATGCCTGCAAAATATCAGCGCGTAATATCCTTATTATTAAAAAAAATTGAAACTAAAATTTTGTTCTTATTTCACAAAAATACTTTTAATGTTATTGATAGATATATCAATCGTAAGAAAATTAAGTCTACTTTATAAAGACGTACTTATTGTTTAAAAGTTCAACGTATTAAATACCAAAGAATATTTTTTTCGATTTCTACAATTTTTTTAAACTAATATTTTCTTATTATTTCACGAAAATAACTTTAAAGTTATTATAAGATATCTGCATCGAAAGAAAATTACGTCAACTTTATAAAATAGTACTTTTTGATACTGTTGGGTACGTTGGTTTTTTAGGGCATGGGACGTTTTTCACACGAGCGAAGCGAGTGAGAATAGTCACATGCGCTAAAAAACAACAGTGTCGAACATTATTTTTTGATACAGTAAGTGTAAAATTGCAGCTTTAAGAATTTATGAAATGGGTAAAGTGCAACTTTACGCATACGGTGTCGTAAAAATACATATTTTTGTCAAGTTTAACGTATAAAATAAGAATAAAAATTTTCTGTTTTTTTATAAATTTTCGAAATTAATATTTTTGCTGAAAAATAAGTTTAATATTATCCATTCAGCTTCAAAATCTAATCAGTTCTAAGTTCAAACGTATCGATGCCATATCGGAATAACTTCCTATCTCGGACTGCGCATGAAGAACCTCCTATCTCGGCTTGCGCGAGAAACCTCTTCTTGCTGCGACGAAGAAAATCCTATCTCGTCCTGCGCGAAGTAGCTCCTAAGTCGCAGCGGTGAACCAGATCCTATCTCGACCCGCGCGAAGAAGCTTATATCTAATATTTTATTAAAATAACTACAAAATAGATTGTTATTTACAAATATATTGCAAAGTATCCTCGTATATCCTCTGTATAATATTATTTTATAATATACGAGGACCTCCTTCGTGCAGGCTGATATAGGATTTTCTTCGCCGCTGCGAGTTAGGAGCTTCTTTGCGCGAGCCGAGATGAGATGTGCTTTGCCGCGGCGAGTTAAGAAATTCTTCGCGTGAGCCGAGATAGAAGCTTCTTCACGCACCGACCGAGATAGGAGATTCTTAATGCACGGTCCGAGATACGAGGTTCTTTCGCTCAGGCGTCGATATGTAATATGCCTGCAAAATTTCAGCGAGTGATATGCTTCCCTTGAAGAGTTATGTGGATACAAATTTTTGTTTCATACATACGCACACACACACACATACACACATGTATACATACAGGCATATATTTTTTTAAAACCTATTAAAAACTTTTTTTCTGACTCAGGAACCTCGAACACATCGAGATTTATCGACATATATGATAACAAAATTTATCATCGTTATAAAGCTTTCTCTTTGATAAAGCAAAACGAGTCGATGAATCTTTAAATTTCTTTTTAATTCCAAATCTTCATTAACTTCGAAAGAATGAGCCCTGTAGCGATCAAAAGAGAATTCACAAAATACATAACCTTAAATATCTTGAAATATAAAGATTGTTATGATCTGGGTAAAGAACTCGTCCAAGAGATAGATTTTTTTTACAAAATTATTTTTTCTCGATAAAATAAAAAGGTCAAGACCCAAAAATTGTATGAACTTCTTATATTTCACAGATATTAACGTTAAAAAAATGACGTTTTCGTGTATAACAAATAGCTTATTCAAAATTTCGGGCCGGAAGTGATAGGAAACTTTACGCTCTTTCAAATGGATTATCACTGAATCGATGGTACTACGAGGGTAGTTCAATAAGTCTTTAGAATAAAGTATAAAAACAATTTTTTTTGGGTAAATTTTTTTTTATTTTTCAACATAATCTCCTTGGAGCTCTATACACTTGGTCAATCGCTTTTTAAGTTTTTTCAATCCTTCAGAAAAGTGCGTTTTCGGAAGTTCCTCAAAATAAGCACTTACAGAGGCAATGACGTCTTCGTTGTCCGTAAATCTCTGTCCACCGAGCCATTTTTTCAAGTTTGGAAATAAGAAAAAGTCACTGGGGGCTAAATCTGGTGAATACGGTGGGTGTTCGACCAATTCGAATTTTAGTTCTTCAATTTTAGCCATTGAAACGAAGCATGTGTGAACTCGAGCGTTGTCGTGATGAAAGAGAATTTTTTTTCTCGCCAAATGTGGTCGTTTTTTTTTAATTTCTTCTTTCAGCTGCTCTAATAATGATGCATAATACTCACCAGTAATTGTTTTACCCTTTTCCAAGTAGTCAATAAGTATAATTCCACGTGCATCCCAAAAAACTGTAGCCATAACCTTACCAGCTGACTTTACGGTCTTTGCCTTCTTTGGAGCTGGTTCGCCTGTGGAAATCCACTGTTTGAATTGTTCCTTTGTCTCAGGAGTGTAGTGGTGTATCCATGTTTCATCCACAGTCACAAATCGACGAAAAAATTCCTCAGGATTCCGACTTATGCGCGCCAAAAAAGCCTCAGAGGCGACCACTCTATAGCGTTTATTCTCAGCTGAGAGCAAACGCGGCACCCATCTTGCCGATAGCTTTTTCATGCCTAATTTTTCATGTAGAATTGAAACAACTGCACCTATAGATATCCTTGTGGCCTCAGCTAACTCAGGCACTTTTAATCTTCTATCCTTCAACACCATATCGTGGATTTTATTGATGATTTCGGGAGTAGTTGCTTCTACGGGCCTTCCTGAACGTGGTTCGTCACTTATTGATGTACGACCACGCTTAAATTCATTTACCCAGTTATAAACCGTTGCTAAGGCAGGGGCAGATGTGCCATGAACTGAGTCCAATTCATTTTTTATCTCATATGGAGTTAAACCCTTTAAATGAAAATGTTTAATTACCGCTCTGAACTCGTTTTTTTCCATTTTTCTTAACAAGCAATTTTTTTTTTTCAATTGGTTATAAAAACACGTAAACTCAGAAGATGTGGACTGTGACTGCACCATATATCTAGTCGGGAGTGGTGCTGACTGAAAACAGATGATTTGGAGCGATTCGCGCGCCATCTGTTGGTCATTCTAAAGACTTATTGAACTACCCTTGTATCTAAAATTAATAAATATATTATAATATATTTTAAATAAACATATATTACTGAAGCAACAAATAATTTACAGTGATATAATCGTACCAACAAAATCATCTTTATTATAGTTTGATAAGTTGGTGAAATCCATGAAGTTGTATACATTTTTTGGTAATGTATTATCATCGATGACTTCGCTTATAATAGTATTCATATTGAAGCACATTTCGTAGTTATTTTTATAAAGATTTAATTTTGAATTTGGTACACCTATATCAAACTGTGAAATTTCGTAGACTTTTCCAGACTAAAAAAATAAAAAATAGATTTACCTTATTATGTAAAAAATATTTGACAATATATGTGTGTACACGTGTCTATATATATATATATATATATATATATATATATATATATATATATATATATATATATATATGTAATAATTTTTAATAATACTATTTCAGAAGCCAGTTTCATTAGTTCAAGAAACAATTGTGGATCAAATTTATCATTATCACTCAATAATGAAGATGCTACCAAGGAAAAATCTAAAGGTAATAAAAACAGTAATAATAACATAATAGATCTAATCTCTCTGACCTAAATTAATTTAGATTGTAACTAACTTCTTAGATTCAACAAATTCTTAATCAACAACATATACATTTCTTTCTGATATACATTCCTTAACATTAACAAAATTGAATTTAATATATAAATGATATTATACAATTAATAAACTTTTTTAAATAATAATTTTAATGCCAAAAGCAAAGTACCATCAAACCCTAAAAAACATTATTTACAGATACCAAAATTAAAAAGAGTTGATAAGCATTGTAACGTACGCACACTAGCGTACGTTGTCACACATACATGAGGATCTCATGTCTGCTGAGAGCAGCGCAAAGCGCTGACACGGACAATCCTTATCCACGACCACGCTTAAATTCATTTACCCAGCTATAAACCGTTGCTAAGGCAGGGGCAGATGTGCCATGAACTGAGTCCAATTCATTTTTTATCTCATATGGAGTTAAACCCTTTAAATGAAAATGTTTAATTACCGCTCTGAACTCGTTTTTTTCCATTTTTCTTAACAAGCAATTTTTTTTTTTCAATTGGTTATAAAAACACGTAAACTCAGAAGATGTGGACTGTGACTGCACCATATATCTAGTCGGGAGTGGTGCTGACTGAAAACAGATGATTTGGAGCGATTCGCGCGCCATCTGTTGGTCATTCTAAAGACTTATTGAACTACCCTTGTATCTAAAATTAATAAATATATTATAATATATTTTAAATAAACATATATTACTGAAGCAACAAATAATTTACAGTGATATAATCGTACCAACAAAATCATCTTTATTATAGTTTGATAAGTTGGTGAAATCCATGAAGTTGTATACATTTTTTGGTAATGTATTATCATCGATGACTTCGCTTATAATAGTATTCATATTGAAGCACATTTCGTCGTTATTTTTATAAAGATTTAATTTTGAATTTGGTACACCTATATCAAACTGTGAAATTTCGTAGACTTTTCCAGACTAAAAAAATAAAAAATAGATTTACCTTATTATGTAAAAAATATTTGACAATATATGTGTGTACACGTGTCTATATATATATATATATATATATATATATATATATATATATATATATATATATATATATATATATATATATATATATATATATATATATGTAATAATTTTTAATAATACTATTTCAGAAGCCAGTTTCATTAGTTCAAGAAACAATTGTGGATCAAATTTATCATTATCACTCAATAATGAAGATGCTACCAAGGAAAAATCTAAAGGTAATAAAAACAGTAATAATAACATAATAGATCTAATCTCTCTGACCTAAATTAATTTAGATTGTAACTAACTTCTTAGATTCAACAAATTCTTAATCAACAACATATACATTTCTTTCTGATATACATTCCTTAACATTAACAAAATTGAATTTAATATATAAATGATATTATACAATTAATAAACTTTTTTAAATAATAATTTTAATGCCAAAAGCAAAGTACCATCAAACCCTAAAAAACATTATTTACAGATACCAAAATTAAAAAGAGTTGATAAGCATTGTAACGTACGCACACTAGCGTACGTTGTCACACATACATGAGGATCTCATGTCTGCTGAGAGCAGCGCAAAGCGCTGACACGGACAATCCTTATCCACGACCACGCTTAAATTCATTTACCCAGCTATAAACCGTTGCTAAGGCAGGGGCAGATGTGCCATGAACTGAGTCCAATTCATTTTTTATCTCATATGGAGTTAAACCCTTTAAATGAAAATGTTTAATTACCGCTCTGAACTCGTTTTTTTCCATTTTTCTTAACAAGCAATTTTTTTTTTCAATTGGTTATAAAAACACGTAAACTCAGAAGATGTGGACTGTGACTGCACCATATATCTAGTCGGGAGTGGTGCTGACTGAAAACAGATGATTTGGAGCGATTCACGCGCCATCTGTTGGTCATTCTAAAGACTTATTGAACTACCCTCGTATTTCTACGGTAACGAAAGATCCAAAAAAGTAAAACTCAAAAATCGAAAAACCGTTACATTACACATTAACCTGATACATTAATTTTGACCGTATATATTTAGAGTAAAGCTGATCCACATACATACACACACATGCACATACACATACATTCATACAATCATTTTCTAAAAATAGTGCCAAATGACCCAAAACATGTTTGTAACATGTTTTTAGGAAAACTTTCTGTGTACTATTATAAAGCTTCCTCTAGGAGGAAGCAAAATTTCGTCCTTTTTATATAGACAACAAAACAGTGATCAAAATAGCGAGACTCCGCGGTCGCTAACGACTTTGTTTTTTGATCAAATGCCAAATCGAATGTCAATGGCTCGTGCGTGGCTCCTCTTGTGCCACCCCCCGTCGAAATAGAAATTCGTGGTCTCTGTCACTTGCGTGACGCGTCGCGTCTCACGAAACTATCTGCACGTATAGACAGACGCGAACTTCGGCCATTCCTTGCTGATTACGCACGGGATCGTCATGCATGAGGACGCGAGCAATAGCAAAGCATTCATCTTATAGCTTTGCCATTTTTTTCGGCTGTTTTCGAACTGTCACGCGTCATCTAGTGTAGGTGCAGTATTCGCAGCGATTTGACCGCGGTAAATATCAGTATACAGAACTTGTCGATCAAATAGTTATGCCTGCATGTCATTATGCACGACAAATAACTCTCTCAGTTACTAAGTAAATCCTTCAGCTTCCAAAGCAATTAATAAAGATAAACAACAACTTTATGTATACACAAAGTAACGTATAATATCAATAACCTAAACCTTAAAAAGTTTTTGAATACATAATCCTTAAACATATCCAGATTAAAATCTAGAAATAAATTCATATCCTTATACTTCAGGAGCTATCATCACAAAATTATGAGGTTTTACGGCAGCATTAAAAGTATTAAAAATCTAATAAATAATATGGTAATTTCCTGTATGTAGAAAATATACTCACTCTCTTTTCTATACTTTCATAATATGATTGAATTTTTCTTATGAAGATGGAAGCTTATAGACGTTTTGTACTGACGTGATTATATTATTAACGTAGGTCCGATCCAATAACTTTCAGAGTTGTTAACTATAAACGTATCAGAGGATACGTAAGTCGTAAGTAAGTGAGTTGACAATACTCATATCAACCTAAAGAAATAACTTTATATTAAGACGATTGGCATTAGGTACTAATTTGTTTTTAAACATTGTTTAAAGTGGTTCTACTTCGAGAAAAATGTATACAATAATTTGTTTCCATATTAGAATAAGAAAATCGGTATAAGATGAAAAAAAATTTATTTATGAAAATTTTTATATTTCTAAATCAGATATCGCGTAAAACTAGAGAATGTTCTCATTTTGTTCCTTGAAAGATTTCAAGAGGACTTACCTATGTAACAATTGCGAAAATCGAAAAACCTGTAAGTTCGTACGTGTACAAATATCAATTATTGGCTGTAATTTTTTAGGCTTTTCGATTTTTTCAATTTTTATATCGGTATGTTGCGTTCAAATCTTTCAAGGAACTAAGTAAGACTTTTCAAATTAAAATCGAATGAAAATTAAAAAAAGATTTGGGTCTTTTCTTAAATTATGTTCTAGCTGACGCGATATCAAAATTTTGAATTATTAAAATTTTCAAGAAAAAAATTGTCACTTAAAGTGCTATTCTTTTATATTATAACGTTCCTCATTTTGTAATAAGGTGGGTGCAGGTAATATATTGCAGGTAAAATGGATGCCTATAAGAGATTTCGCTTTATGAGATATTCTATCGTACCTTAACTCCTATAGTATATGTATTGTATCAAAGGATGTTGAGGGGCAAGTCGACGCCAATGCCGGCGCTCTATAGCTACGAGATAGTGTTATTGTCATGTTTACGCGCGAAAACATCAAAACACTGATTTCTTAGCAGTTCATGTAGATAAAGAAACAACTTTTGTCAGCGTGATACGAGCGAAAAGAAATCGTACGGTACATGAAATGGTAGCTTTCTTACGTACTTCTACTTACGACGTATAGACTGCATTTTCGATGCGAGAATTGCAACTTTTATTACCTTTATCGGTTGGTAAAATGGCCATACGAATGCATTGCATGGCAAAAAGAAATCGACGCAGTTAAAAACAGCATCTGCTGCTTTAAAATTCCTAGGCTTACTGATCCCTAAAATACCGACACCAAAGCCCGATCAGAAATCGAGTTAGATAAGGCCCTTAAGTTACTTATCTGGCCCGTATGAGGGCCTTACAACGTATGTAATACGGCGTCAGATAAGTCCCTGATAAGATGCCTGAAGTCAGGCAAAGAATTCGGGCCACCTAAAGTCCTGAGAAGGTACGCCGAACTTTCAAGCAACCTTGTTCTTTCGATAATTTTTTATCGTTAAGGAAGACTTTTCGAGTAGAAACTCGCCCAAGCTGAAAGGTACCATGCGGATGATTCTTGCTAATGAAAACCTAAAGTTTTTTGAGTTTGATCAATGAAAAATATTATTTTACAATTTTTTTTGAACACTTAAAATATTTTTGTTATCAAACTCAAAAAACTTTATTCTTTTTTGTCACTGAAATTAATACATATAGAAAGAGTGTAAAGAAATTTTTTTTAGGGCAAAAGATTGAATATTTGAAAAATAGCGTCAATTTTGAGAGTTACCGATGAATATAATGGGTGGCAATGGGTTAGGTTGGATAATTTCTTTCTTCTGATGATTTTTCATCTTTCTTGTTATGTACATAATATAATTAACCATAAAATTGAATATTTAAGCTGTTTTTAGAAAAAATATAGACTTAGAAACATTTTTTAAATTTTCATTTTAGACACCCTTTTATCCCCTTAATTTATATCCAGGGGCGTACGTATGGCACCATGATAGTTGAATAACACAGAAAGGAAGTATCTGCTAGGCTAGTCTTGACTACCTGAAGCTGCACTTACTATATACTATTTTACCATTAAAAATGATAGATGGCCATTTTACCAACACTGTTGATAAAATAGCCAATTTTTAACAGTTTACAACTTCTTTAATTATGATTCGGAGAGTAATGTTTTTGCAAAAACACTCGTGAGAAATTAGAGATAAAGGTTGAAATATTAAGTCCCAATAGTTTGCGAAGCCTCAAAACCCGATATATATTGACTGGGAACCGAAAGTTCCTTAACGCGACTATTAGGATAGTCAAAAATTTCACGAATCTTAAATCTTCTTCTTATAACCCCTTCAAAATGTTGCAATTGACTTAAAAATGAGATATGTTGTCCGCTGGTTACCTGAAGTTAACATTAAGAGATCTCTACCACCGGAAATAGGTTTTAACATTATACTTTAAGCACTTTTATTACATTAGATGAACTAAAAATAATTGTATGATAATTTATCCAACTACGAAATTATTTTACGTTTATTATACATTTATTATATTAGACTATATAGTCCGGGGACTGGGCATTTTCCCGTGTGCACCAAAAGGAGAGTGGATATAAAGTATGTATTCTTATGTATTTTTTTTCGTAAAATCCGAATAAATTAGTCAGAATACGCCAAAAGTGGCCCATTTTGTTTAAAATGCAATTATTTAAACAAATAAGAAAAATATATTATTTGGATCGAAAATATTTTTTTTCTAAAATATACATCATTTTAAGCAAAAATAGTTTGTATGGTCCATTTACCAAAAGTGTAATTTAACAGAGATGATTTTTTGAAGTTTTATTTTTATCATTTTTCATCAACTTTGAGCACTTTTTTTCATGAAAACTTAAGGTTCTACGTTAAATGTTCTAGCAGCCTTGTTGTTCAAAATAAGTCAGAATATATGATCAAAGTTTTGTTTAATCTAGAAAATAAAATTGTTTTAATTTTATGAACCTGCGAGATGTTGCACTTTTCGGTCCTACATGGATACGCGTGTGGGTGCCTCTGAGATAGTAGATTTAGATAAAGGGCCTTAGCAAGGAATTTATCAGAATCTAAGTACTAAAATCGTTTGGGATAATTTGTTTATCAATAACAAACAATATTTATTTATCGTTTTTTCGAATCAGATAATAGTTTTATTATTGTTATCTTGATAAAAAGCCATTCGAAAACAGTGTGGTGTATCAAAGACGCCGCGCGCGTGATCGCGTATTAATTAAACTTTTATACAAGTAGAACTTTATTGATTATTTTTCTTTAAGTTATGATTACCCCTTTCATTATGTTTCTTATTGATAATCAAATTATCCCAAACGATTTTAGTACTTAAGTTCTAATAATATTTCTTGTTAAGGCTTTTATCTAAATCTAACACATCAGAGGCGCCCACGCGCGTGTCCGCGTAGGACCGCAAAGTGCACCATCTTTTAGACCTATAATCTAAAAACTTTTAGATTATAGGTTAAAAATAGTAGATTTGTGCACAAGGACCCTGGTAGAAAATTGAGCATATTAGATGGTCGGTTCACGATCTATTGGGCAGATCCGTTTCCTAATAGTTCGCCAGAAATAAACCAGCATCTGACCAGAAATTTATAGAAAATCTAAATAGCTTACATAACCCTAAAAAATTATTGAAAATGTAAATCCCATTATAGTATTTCTGCGTTAAAACAGCATGCAAATTTTTATTCGATTATTTATTTGATTTTTTTATGTCTTATTTAATTATAAAACTCTAACCTTAAAAAAACTTTTAATGAAATAAGTTTTTAGTTTTTATTTCGAATCTATGCCAAATATATCTTAGTATTATATTAAGAATAAGCTATTAAATCCATGACATAATAATCATTATTAACTTATAAAAATTCGTTAAACGTTATTTTTTATTTATTTATTCATTAACCATAAGTTGGTCAGGTTTCTGACGAGAAAACGTCGACAGGTAGCGGGGTTTCTGGCCAGACTTTTAAGCAGAAATTGGCCATTCCCTATAAAATAGAGTAAAATCTGGCGAACATATGGGGAACGTTTCTACCAGGGGAGGGAGGGGGGAATGTTCTATTTCTAGCGAGGGTAGGATAATTTTGCACGAGTCGGTGTCGATGGCGTCGAAGGCACACTCGAAATTTCTATCCGCTTTACATGCATAGAAAAGGGCCCATTTCTTGTCAGTGTTAAGAAAAAAATGTTATATGATTTTCTGACTTATTTTGAACAACAAGGCCGCTAGAACATTTAACGCAGTACCTTAAGTTTTCATGAAAAAATGCTTAAAGTTGATAAAAAATGATGTAAATAAAACTTCAAAAAGTCATAACTTTGTTACATTACACTTTTGGAAAATGGACAATACAAGCTTCTTTGCTTAAAATGACGTATATTTGCGGAAAAAAGTACTTTCGATAAAAAAAATGTTTCCTTATATGTTTAAGCAATTTAAATAATATGTGCTACCTTGGCGTATTCAGACCAATTTATTCGGATTCTACGGGAAAAAATATATAAGAATACATACTTTATATCCACTGCTATTTTGGTGCATACGGTAAAATACCCAGCCCCGGACTAATAGTATATTAGGTCTTTCCTGAAAGTATAGCAAATAGTCTGGATTTTTTGTCAGACTTTTGAATAAACACAATTAAAAGTCTGGCATAGTGGCTAATGGCAGACTTTCACTAGACTTTTGCCTGACGTTCATCAGACTTATTTTGTCAGACTTTTGCCAGACTAGTGCCAGACCAATATTTTTACACGGGTGGCTCCTCAATTCTGCCTAAATGCACATATTTCAGCCAACTTGCCCTGGTAGAAATCTTATCGTGGCGCCCACATTCGCTATAATGGCCTTTATAGGCAAACTAGATAGTACTAGACTGTACAAAACTCGATAAATCCACACAGATCTACATAGTTTTCTCAATAATAATATGTACATATAAAATCTGTGAGGTTATATATTATTTATTGAACATAACTTTTATTGTAAAAATTAATGTTAAAGAAAGTTTAACATGCAAGTTTTTAATTATAATAATAAGATCTACAGGTCTATTCATACTATTTACATATAAAAGTAGTCAGAAAGCATATGTAACCTAAAAAATGAAATTTTAGAAATAATTTTCCTTGCATATGAAAAACAGTGATTACAAAATAACGTTATTGATTGATGTAGTTGTTTCTTGAAAAGTAATATATAAATAATAATATCATATGTACAAATATGTACTTTATGAGATGCTTTATTTAAATACTAGAATTTTAATTTCAGAATTGCAAATAATTTTGTATCCGTATGTGAGTTTTTATAATACATAAACTGCTCGTCCGTGACAACATTTTCAAAGACAAACACATTAGTCGAACACATGTAGACGATAATTTTCTTTATAAGTAACAAATTACTATGTTTTAACTGGCCATAGATGTCAAATGAAAGTGTTTGATTATAAATTAATCACAGTAGGAAATACAAAAATAGAACATATATATAATAACTCAAACACATTATTTCTTTTTAAAAATAGAAAATTAATCAGTTGATAATAAATGTATGTGAAAATAGTTTTCCTTACATAAACCATACAGGTTTTGAAACCAAGCATGTATTTAGGATGGAACATAATCAAATATAAGGAAACCAATTTTACACAAAGAAAATAAATATTTGCACTAACACTTCATATAGTTATTTAGATATTCAGATTATTTTCTTATTTTGATTGTTTAATATATATGTGTAACATAATATTGTTATTGAGTTCTTAAATACAAAAACTCGATGCATCTAAAATTTGATAACCTTACACTTTAGAGGTTATTTACATTTACTTACATTGGTAATAGGTGAACAATAACATGTAAATACCTTTAAATCAAAATAATACATAATAAGTTCAATATATTATGCGTCTGTTTCTTAAAACATAACCTTTAAGTGGTTGTTATTGTCATAATTTTGCTTATCTAGTTTTATCGGGGCAAATAATATGGGATACTAGAAGGGACGACCGTTACACGCCTTTATAGTAGCTATCTAGTTTGCCTACATAGATCTACACAGCGCGAGATTATTCTACATAGATCTATAGTGGACGGGATAAATTTCTACCAGGGTGAATTTAAAAATTTTAAATAATAATAACCTTATTTATTTGAACTTTTTTACTTACTAAAGACATGATACGAGGGTAGTTCAATAAGTCTTTAGAATAAAGTATAAAAACAATTTTTTTTGGGTAAATTTTTTTTTATTTTTCAACATAATCTCCTTGGAGCTCTATACACTTGGTCAATCGCTTTTTAAGTTTTTTCAATCCTTCAGAAAAGTGCGTTTTCGGAAGTTCCTCAAAATAAGCACTTACAGAGGCAATGACGTCTTCGTTGTCCGTAAATCTCTGTCCACCGAGCCATTTTTTCAAGTTTGGAAATAAGAAAAAGTCACTGGGGGCTAAATCTGGTGAATACGGTGGGTGTTCGACCAATTCGAATTTTAGTTCTTCAATTTTAGCCATTGAAACGAAGCATGTGTGAACTCGAGCGTTGTCGTGATGAAAGAGAATTTTTTTTCTCGCCAAATGTGGTCGTTTTTTTTTAATTTCTTCTTTCAGCTGCTCTAATAATGATGCATAATACTCACCAGTAATTGTTTTACCCTTTTCCAAGTAGTCAATAAGTATAATTCCACGTGCATCCCAAAAAACTGTAGCCATAACCTTACCAGCTGACTTTACGGTCTTTGCCTTCTTTGGAGCTGGTTCGCCTGTGGAAATCCACTGTTTGGATTGTTCCTTTGTCTCAGGAGTGTAGTGGTGTATCCATGTTTCATCCACAGTCACAAATCGACGAAAAAATTCCTCAGGATTCCGACTTATGCGCGCCAAAAGAGCCTCAGAGGCGACCACTCTATTGCGTTTATTCTCAGCTGAGAGCAAACGCGGCACCCATCTTGCCGATAGCTTTTTCATGCCTAATTTTTCATGTAGAATTGAAACAACTGCACCTATAGATATCCTTGTGGCCTCAGCTAACTCACGCACTTTTAATCTTCTATCCTTCAACACCATATCGTGGATTTTATTGATGATTTCGGGAGTAGTTGCTTCTACGGGCCTTCCTGAACGTGGTTCGTCACTTATTGATGTACGACCACGCTTAAATTCATTTACCCAGTTATAAACCGTTGCTAAGGCAGGGGCAGATGTGCCATGAACTGAGTCCAATTCATTTTTTATCTCATATGGAGTTAAACCCTTTAAATGAAAATGTTTAATTACCGCTCTGAACTCGTTTTTTTCCATTTTTCTTAACAAGCAATTTTTTTTTTCAATTGGTTATAAAAACACGTAAACTCAGAAGATGTGGACTGTGACTGCACCATATATCTAGTCGGGAGTGGTGCTGACTGAAAACAGATGATTTGGAGCGATTCGCGCGCCATCTGTTGGTCATTCTAAAGACTTATTGAACTACCCTCGTAATTATGGTTTACAATATAATAATAAATGATTAGGAGCTCTAATCCACATTTTCAATACTTAACCTTAACCTATTTCTGATTTTAATTTAAATTCAAAATTTCCTGCCTATAAGCGCGTGGCATAACGAATTCGAAACTTTATAGAACCAATTTCAATACATATAGAGAACTACTGACGAATGTGTCGATTATTAATGACCGTCTAAAAGTGCCTAGTCTATGATGCAACCTGCTTATGCCGTGACATATAGTAAACCATAATTATCATATCTTTAGTAAGTAAAAAGGTCAAATACATAAAGTTATTATTATTTAAAATTTTTAAATTCATGTTCGCCCCTGAAATACGTGTATTCAAATAGAATTGAGGGGCTAACTAAATAGAAAATAATGAATAGATAATCAGTTGGTATATAAAACCAAGGATACCCTCAATCCTATTGTTCCTTAATTTTTCTATAGATAGTACTCGATTAACTCTTCAAAGTGCGACGTCGAACGTGTCAATTGGTTAAAATATACTGCCATGAAAATTCCCCGAAAATAGTAGATCTTTTAGTAAAAAATGAGCAAATTACAAATTTATTTTGAAGGAAATAATTTTTTTGGCTTACCTAATGCGGTTAAATTGTTAATAAACTTATAATAAACGTAAAAAACATTGGTAGTTGGATAAATTTACATACAATTATTTTTAGTTCATCTAATGTACTAACAGTGATTAAAATCAAGTGCTAAAACCTGTTTGCGTGAGTAGAGACCACTTAATGTTAACTTCAACAACCGGTGGGCAAAATATCTCATTTTTAAGCCAATTACAACATTTTGAAGGGGTTACAAGAAAAAAATTAAGATGCGGGAAATTTTGGACCACCCTAGTGACCATATTACCTGCATCCACCTTATCTAAACAAATTATTGTATACATTTTCATATTCAAGGTCGATTCTCGTGGAAGCTAAACCAGCTAAAAGTAGAAACAATCGCGTTTGGTAAGACACTTAGACACTTACACATTCTATAATACATAAATAAACTGATATCCAAAGTTGTATTCATAATTTTCTATTAAAACTTTTAAAGATATTGGAAATGATTTGGTATGTTGTAAATAATTACGATATAAGTATCTTATAAAAAAGTATTAAATGAGGGGGGCGGTGGGGGGGTCCATTTATTAGACGGTTTTTTTTATAGATTTGCGGAGTATTTCGGATTTTTTAAATTTAGACTTACACAAATTAGAAATAAATAGTTTCGACAAAGGTAAAAAACGAATCTACAAACACTCAAAGCAAATATTTAAACTCTTCAATAAAATGATTTTTAGAATAAGATTGATAATAAATAGAATAATTATTAGTAATAGAAATACTGCTTGAAAATTCGAAGAAAGATGTGTTTACACTAGAATAACAATTTTCTAATAGTTACACGTTTTCTCTGTCGTATATCTATTTAATCTAATGAATGATTTTTCTACATTTATGACATAATATTAATACATTTTCCCTTCGATTATTTGGATTTCGAATTATTTGCATATGTTTATTTCAGCATTAGTTATATTTATTATCAAAACTAAGAACATTCATCTTATTATCTACTTGTATCTAATAAAAAATCTAAAATGCTAGCAGATCTATAAAGAACAGTCTAATAAACGTACCCCCCTTAAATGAAGCTCTAAACTATTTACATAAATTTAGTTAAAATAGAATTAAATATCTTTTTTTCTTACAAAATCTTAATAGTATCTGTAAATAAAAAAGTAAAATAAAACGAGTTTTTTTCAATTTACTTTTACTACAACAGCAGCAACTATAAATAACAAAATAATTTAAATAAAGCATATAGTTGCGAACAGACATTTACCTAACATTATATTATTATTTGTTTTACACTCATGTATATATAATTTATTTATCCAGAAACACATAAAAAAAAATTTGGAGAAGTCTCATCAAAATATATAAATATCTATAGTACAACAGTATTTATATATAACTATAATAGTAGCAGGAATTGAATGCCATTTTGATGGCGTACGAAATTTGATTGTTAAAAATAAAAATATACCCGGTATCAAAATACGCAAAATAGGTCTTATATATGCCGGAGTACTCATAAACGTGTGGTATCATCCGGATGGTACCCCATGTTTAGGGGCCTGGGGAAATATTAGATCTCTTTTAGATATTTTAAAATAAGTAAAGTATCCGAAAGAAGTATTCGACGGAAACTATTTTAAATCGCGTATGACGGCTTAATACATCATGTAGAATGTTTAGAAATTGATATTTCGTTGTTATTTCTCTATATTTATAGAAAACAGAAAAGTATCCGAAAATAATTTTGCGGTTGAATACTTGCCGATCTTTGGTATGTACACGTGTGTGTTCTATAGATTCTTTAAAAAATGCTTTTTTATGCTCCGACATATATCATACAAATTGAATGTGTATCAACCGGATGGTACACTCAAAAATGTACATTTTAAAAGTTAAGGTTTCTTTAAGTGGGTAAAACATTAGTTTCGTTGAATTCATATTCACTTAAAGAAAGAATATATAAATTGTATTGGCTTTAGACAACAATAAGCGCGAGAGTGACTTAGAGCGGGCGAGGGCGCAATGTGGAAGGGGCATTAGCCAACGCAAAGAAAGAGAAAAGAGTCAGCTACAGGGGCCGCGTTCGACCGCCAGTGTAAGTCGGGGGACAACGAAAATAGAGTAACCTCGGCGAACACGGGGGCAAATCACGAGATATACTCTCGACTGCGCGGGCCTCTATTTTCTTCCTTCATTCTGCAGCGTTCATAGCTATATTATGTACACATATATACGTATAGCTGCACGCGTTCGCGCTTTCTCGTACCCACTTTTCTTCCGATTTTCTTCGTTCGGTATGCTCGCACTTGCTTTTTTTCACTTGTTCTTTTTATTTTTACAAAAGAGCCGCTACCCTCGCCATCTCTCCTCCCAGTGTATAATATCCTATACCTGCCGTCTCTTACGCTTACCCGTTTCTAACGAACGGGGGTACACTTCGCGAGAATTGAAGATTATTTTTTGAATTTAAGCACAATTCAAGGCCACTCTTTGCGTTATTTACGTTCTCAGGCAGGCAGAATTTATTTTTTTAATGGGTTAATGGTCGCTTTTTAAATAATTTTGCATCTCTATGAATAGGCGTTACACTTACCTAATTCACATTATGGTTACTGTTTTTATTTTACAGGATGTGCTGTAACAATTTCACAGTAGCGTTTTGGATTCTTCGTTTATAATTTTTTAATTTAGGACGTTATAAAGCATACAATTCTGTATCAGGAATTCTGTATCACCGTTTTGGAAATAAAACTTGTTTTGATATATATATACATATATATTGATATATATATATATATATACTTTTGTACAGACTTATAATAGTTTGATAATATTAATTTATTTCAAAGTTATTAATGATGAAAGATCGAATGTCGAAATTCAAGGAGGTTCATGCGCTACGCGCCAATCAAATCAGCATATATTCAGGAATAATACAAATTTAACTATAAAACATACATGTTATATTTATTTGGCATTTCATTCAAATAAAGTAAATTATTAGGAACATAAATCACAATAAATATTATTTCACTATTAATTTGATCTGATAAAATAAATCAACAGAACAAGAAAATTTCGCATTTTTACGAAAATTTGTCTTTTAGAAGATTATTCAACAATTATGAACCGATTTTTCTATTTACAGGCTCATTTGACTCATTTTCAAATCTCTGAAAGATTCACCGTTTAAAACTTTTCAACTAATACCTGTATTTCATGTATTACACTTATATTCAATTAAAGTTGCAATTATAGGTTATGTTCCCTGGTTAAAAAATCTTATGATACCGGATAAGACCTTATTTTATTTTGTCCGACCTTATTCGGAAATGAACCGATTTTGTATTGATCACGATATGACCATATGAAATAGGATTCAAAATCCGGATAAGATCATATGTTTCAGGGGTATGATATGAATGATTTAACAATTATAACAAAACGGAAAAAATAGTTAAAAGTTTGTAAACGGAGTCTCATTAGACACTTCAAAATGAACAAAATGAGCCTTCAAATATAAAAATTGATACATGATTATAGATTAATCTTCTAAAAAACCAATCTTTGTAAAAATGCGAAATTTTTTATTCCGTTGATTTATTATATCAGCTCAAATTAATAACGGAAAATGATATTAATGTCAATTTGTGTTCCTAATAACTCATTTTATCTTACTACGATACCAAATAAGCATTACGCGCACGTTATATAGCCAAAATTTAATTATTCTTAATAGTTACTGATTAGACTAGCGCATAGCGAATGAACCTCCTTAAATAACCGTGTTTCCAAAAATATGCATACATATATTTTTCACTACCTTTAATCGTTAATAAAATAACTCACGTGGAATAAATTAATATTGTAAAACGTTGCAAGTCTTAAATTAAGGAGGTTAGATAGATCTCTTGCGCACAGCGAGTCCCCCCGCACCGGGCACCGGCTCCCCTCACACTGCGCACCTCCCAGGACAGCCAATAAGCTAGTATTTTTATTTACGTTTTCGCTTAGTACTCGGAATCGGTATTCTCATTCGTTCTAAAATTTCAATTACGCGATCTTTTTATTACTTTTCCAATAATTTGCATAGTTATTCCTCTCTTTCTTATCATTTTGAAACAATCGCACTCTAAGTTTATTGTCAGTTTACAAGCTGCTCTCGTAAGAGCCCGCGTATAAGAGTCAAACTTTGAAACCAATTATCTTTAAAACGGTAATGGCTAATGCTTTCAGATTTCACATGCTATCGTAAACTTCATAGAAGAATGACATATTAAATTTTCAGAAACATCTTATCATTTTGACTTCACTATTAAACCTCCTTAAGTCGTGAATAAAGTTCTATATACAGCACGAGAGTAAAATCGATTAATAATCTACGACTTTACTCCCTTGTTGCATAATGTACTATTATGTATAAGGCTTAACAATTAATTATTTTATAACAAATTGTGCAAAAATAGTCTCGAAGAGACAGAATAATATTTGTATATGAAACAAAGCTTAAATTATAGCTCTTTTAACATACTTTCTTTATCTTTTTCGTCAATTTTTCTAGCATAAAAACTTGCAGACTTGCTGTACGATGAAGTAAAATACCTCATATCTCGAGAACAAGGGTCCTTTGTACAGGATTATGGGAGCTAGGCTTCATTTTTAAGTGCCAGAAATCACCTCGTAAAGTGTTATCAAGAACCATTTCCCAGAGATTGTGGACTCTCCTTGTAAGTACCTGACGAGCATATTTCTCTTAAAATTATGTGATTGTTGTGATATTTTGTAAGTGTAGTGTATTTATTTATTAGTACCCTGGTAAAAAATTGACCATCATTTATGGCCTGTTCGCTATCTATTGACCAACTTCCGTGGTCAATGTGTAGCCAACATTTACACCATAAGTTGACTATAATATGAGTAAAGATAAATGTACTATAACCTCAAATACATACCCTACTGTGAGAAATCTATTAAATCCTATTAATTCCTTTTTCCAAATATGAGAAGATCCTATTTGCGAATAGGATATATATGCAATTTTTGTATTGGTGAATAGAATTTAATAGATTTCTCACACTAGGGTGTATAAAAGTTTAAATTCGAACAATGTTTTTTGGTTTAAACGAATTTACAATATGAAATTTAGTTTACTGATGCGAGGAGATATATAAGCGAAGTTGCAGTATTCATACATTCTACAAATTTTAACTCTGATTCTATACGTAAAATATATGCCCATGATGCCTAGTATAGTATAGCATAAGTCCATGCACACGCGAACGGCGTCGGGCGCTTAGGTGGTTTGCTCGCTAAAAGCATATAAGAACATAAGACGCAAGAAT
This sequence comes from Gastracanthus pulcherrimus, assembly GCA_949152435.1. Taxonomy (NCBI): domain Eukaryota; kingdom Metazoa; phylum Arthropoda; class Insecta; order Hymenoptera; family Pteromalidae; genus Gastracanthus; species Gastracanthus pulcherrimus. The sequence goes on along the minus strand of OX424572.1, from coordinate 172,880,811 downwards.
AACATTGATTGGTATATATATATATATATATATATATATATATATATATATATATATATATATATATATTACACCACCTTTTGGCCATAAACCGTCGGCCATAAGCTGGGTTGTTGACCATAATATAGGCCATAAATTGACCACACACCATAAAATTAGGCATTATATGGCGAATAGTTAGTCAACGTTTCTACCAGGGTATGCCTGCGTGAGAGACAGTATGCGCGAGTTACATGTGAATGATTGTAAAAGTGATTTTGTTAAGGAAAATACCCCCTCCACGTCCCCCATAACCTCGCCCCTTTTCCCACCTATCTTAATTTTGTCCCCTTATGATGGTCCACATCATTCCATCATCTCCCCATTGATCCACCTAGCTCTGTCATAGTTATAACATGTTTAATTTAGCGTTACGCTTTTATCGTGGCAGTTTAAGCGGTTATAATCATTCTTTTATACATCGAATGTGTTATGTTTCAGATAGTTTCAACTAACATGCAATTCACAAATCCATGCGAATGCAAATCGAAAGATAGCAGAACAAATGTTACTATGGTATGGTAATGTTAAATGGTACGTACTGATAATGATTAGTGTTTTATTTAAAATAAGTAGTTTTGAGGTCAAATAGATTATTATTTATTAAATTATAAATACTTATTTCTCTAGTAATGGAAAAGGTTTAGGTAAAAGTTTTGTCCAATCTGCGAGGTTATACACGCTACTTGAACTTCCAATTTTCAATAATTATTAATTCATTTTATTGAATCTATTTTAATAGATTATATTAAATTAAGAATTTTATTATGCCTATATTCGGAGAATAAATTGAAAGTAAATATCGCCAGCTTCGTTGCATATCGATTATAGTGATGTGCTAAAAATGATACAATGAACTATTTTCTAGTAGACCAATAAAAAGGGAGGGAATATTATTAATAAACTCTATCTGATAAAGTTGGATCTGTACAATATGTTAAAAATTACATTGTATAAAATATTAGAACTTTATATTTGAAAACATACAAATCATTGTTTTAAAAATTTCGTAATAGTGCGGAAGGTGATTATTTAGCTCATGTGACGTTTTTCGCATGAGCGAAGCGAGTGAGAAAAGTCACATGAGGTAAAAATCTTCTTACGCACCAGTTTCGAACCGTATTTTATACCACGAGAGCCGCATAATCATATTGAAGTTATGATTTTGAGGTTAGAGTGGTATAAACAGATATTTCTTGCAACGCATGCACGAACAACGCGTTATTCATGCCTAAAAAGCGAGAACAAAGTAAAATTTATTTTTATATTACATATTACTATATGATCAAAATATATAGGTACCCCTAGTAAGGTGACTGTACCCAATATGGCCCCTGTACTCAATATTAGTGATTGAAGAATAAAATATAAACGCCCCATGTAGAAATTTCCTGGCGTTTACTCTGGCTATATATCGTATTCCGATAATATTTCTCCATGTTATCCCTATATGGAAAAAACTAATATGATTCCAGCAAGAGTTCCCCGAGTTAACCCATAGGTGTATGCATGTTCTCCCGGCCCGGATCCGACTGGATCCAGTATGGATTCCTAACAACTTCTACAACCTGGGAGAAGTAAATAAATACATTTTTTTTAAATATAAAACACTGCTTGCACCTAGCCTACAAAGTGTTTCTCTATCTCTCTCTCACTCACTCCCCGAGCTATACACGCCGTCGCTCTATGTTGCGGGTCTGCCTTTACGCTGCGCGGTTGCTCGGTGGTGGGAGCAACGTAAGGAGTGTTGAGCGTGGAGCTATACGCGATTTCTCGCTAGCCCAGCGTAGCTTTCTTAGCTGCTTTATTTACACCTGCGGTTGTGTCACTAGCATTGCTTGATTTTATTCATTTGTGCTCTCTTTCAATTCTGTGGTTTCCCGGAATAACTATTTGAGTCCATTTTTTTTAAAATCGAGTTTAATGTGGATTTTATATATTCAAATGCACCTTTTTTTCCTATGGTCGAAACCAGTACAGTGCATAACCACTTAAGTCCTTTTTATTGAAAGTTGTTCCCGGAATAACTACTTAAGTCCACTTTATAGAAAGTTGTTCCCTGAATAACCACTTAAGTCCATGTTATTGAAAGTTGTTCCCGGAATAACCACTTAAGTTCATGTTTGATTACTCTAAACGTTTCTTAAGGTGATTATAAAACTTAATTGAGTGTAAATTGTACATAATATAAAATATTAGGTCGTGGTTTGTAAAAAGCATATATTTAAGGGACAATAATTACATTTTAATTACTAGTTTTATTATGTGGTAAGGTTTGTTAATTAATTATAGCAAAATAATGAATTATTACAAAATATAACGCCTTTATGTACGTGTTTCGTATTATATCATGTACAAGTTTTTATTTAATATATAACGTACAAGATATTTGGAAATTAATTTATAATAATCCTAAACAAAAATATTTAAAAATATAATACTGAAAGTAATTAAATAGCTTTAATAGTAAAATAATTAATAAAATTTAGTAATAAACAGAATAATTGGAGGAAATTATTCTCTTAGTAGCTCTTGGTGGTTGTCTTCTAATATCTTGTGATTTTTTATTTATTCTTGGACCTTCTAGAGCATTTTAGCTATTCTCAGATAATTGCAATTCAAGCACAACGTTCCTTTTCAAAACTGTAGAACAGTAGAAAATCATAACTAGAAAAGTTTACACAGATGGCGCACATGATCGCTTTAATTAGCATTAACCTGGAGTATTAGGACTTTTTCAACTGCAAAAAACTGAGTAAAATAGAAGTACACACTCTGCCCTCCGTTTCTGTGAATTAGTATTGAGTTAATTTAACCTGTTAAGTATATCTATAAATTACGCATATATAGATACACTTTATAAGTTAAATTTTAATGTTAATTCACGTTATTCGGACATATGCAGAGTGTAGAAAGAGTAGAATACGGCTAAAAAGTTCAGTTCCCGGCATAACAACTTAAGTCCATGTTACCGGAATAACAACTTAACTTACGGTATTTACTCGTTCCAACAAACATTACAATGTAATTCCTTTACTTATCAATATGATTAGAAAGGTATATTATGACCCATTAAATAAGCATAGTATTGCACTGTATCTCTTTAACTACGATAACAGATTTAAAGTGTAAACATTAAAACCTGATTTTCTCAAAAACACAAAAAGTAGACTTAAGTGGTTATTCTGGGAAGCCTCAGAATTTCAACGAGCTTAGTGTTGATGTGGTGAGTGTCGGAAACAGAACGGGTGTTCTGTATTCTCCCTGTGCTTCGACGTTGTAGCGCACACAACTTACAAAGTGCTACTCCCATCTCTCTTGCTCTCTCTCTCTCTCTCTCTCTCTCTCTCTCTCTCTCTCTCTCTCTCTCTCGGAGCAGTGCCAAGATACCACGTCGAATCGGTGCAGTTTGGGGACACCTAACACTTGGTGTGTGTATTGCCCATCTCAGTTGCTCTCAGGCTCTCGGCCAGTGTTGTATTTCCGCTGTCTCTTGGCTTTGCGATTGCCTGCTCAAGCTGCCTGCTGTTGCTTTTATAACACAGTGTTTACAGTGTGGGGAGTGCGCTGCTCGGTATCGTGAGTCGTAGGTAGCCGCGCGTTTGCGTTTCTCCCGTCTTTATATATATAGTATGTATCCTGTGTGCATATATAGTATGTCGGCAGTTTGTTGTGTGTGTAGATCTGCTGCTGCAATCATTTAGGTAGCAAGGCTGTCGAGTGGTCGCAACCATGGAAGATGACAAGATTTGTCCCCATTGCCATCAAGTTGTTTTAGCTGGTATCTTCTGCTCTGGCACTGGATGTTCAAATTTATATCACACCTCTTGTGCAGGACCCGGCAGAGCTGTGATGGATCCTCATGGTCGTTTTAAATGCTGTCTTAAGAAGTCCATGAACATCTCACCAAGTAGTCAGCGATATTCTCTCCCTTCACTGCCTCCTGCGGTGTCTGAGCAATCAGACTCTGGCAACCTTCTGATGGCTCTTGTTCCTTAATTAACGAATTCAATAAACTAGCCTTATGGATGAAGTCACAATTGGGTAAAACCAACTATAATTAGGAGGCTTTGAACAACACTCTTCAAGCAATAAATAAAAACTTGCAGGGAATTTATAATCAATTGGGTAATTTTGAGGTTAGAATCAAGAATAAGTCAGATGTTATCATGCGCATCAATCAGAAGCTGGGAAAAATAACAGTTAAAGTTAAAATCTTGGAGCGAAGGCGTCAACCAGTGGTACTGTGTCAAGCCAAGGACCCTCTAGCACCTCAGTTGAGTTATTAGTATCAGAACTTCAAGATAGATTACATAGATCGTCCAATATTATTCTATACAACCTCCTACAGGATGTCAATCAACAACAAGACATAGCTTCAGTTCGACAGGCTCTGTCTCGCATTGAGAACGTTGATCTGGACAATATAGTAGTTCGTAGATTTTATAGGCTTCCTGCGACCTAGTGGGTAGGGTTCTGAGGAACTGGAAACTTCTTCCACCCGGAGTTCAGATGTCTGCTGGCCGTACCAGGGCACAGCGTGACCAATTTAAGAAGATGAAGCTACTGCTGTCGCTCAGAATAATGATCAACCATTAGATAAAGTGAAAATTAAAATAGTGAGTGGAGCACCGACTCTCATTGAGGAGCAAAAGAGCCAAAATATAAAAAAAAAACTAAATAAGATGGTCAGTACTGGTCTTTTTATATATTATCAAAATGTTCATTCGCTTAAAAAGGCTAATAGACTCCAGGAGCTGAAGACTTATCTTCACAATTCTTGTTACTTGCCAGATTTCACCGCTTTCACAAAGACGTGGTTATTTCCTAGTTTCAATTCTATCGAGCAAGGTCTTGAAGGTGTAACAAGCAATATATGGCCACGGTGAAAAATTGTAAATATACCGTGTATTGGCATAGGTCGATGCGCAAATCGAAGTACCTACGAAACAGTTACATAATTTGTGCGAATTCAGATAAATGGCTAATCTGCGCGAGGTACATAAATTCCATCGCCTGCTGACTCGGCCTCTTTCCACTGCTGGCCTGCCTACGTGTTCCTCGTCTTCGGAGCGCGGACCACCCGATCTCCCTGACCTTGGAAAGGTCAGCTTGTGTGTGTGTGCCCAGGTTTTATTATGATCTTCCATGGAATAGAACAAGTGAAAAATTAAAAAATAATAACATCAATGTACAATGCTCGGGCAACACTCAAACGGTAACAAGGAAAAGATTATTTCCTGGAGTATAGCGACGGCGGAATCTGATCACGAGGAATGTCGACCGCGTGGGTACCTATCGCTGGATTCAGCTGATCTTCGCGGTCCAATTTATTCTCATATGAGTAAAATAATAATAATATATTTTTAATAAATATTGCGATGATTACAGTGGTCGCGCAAATTTTGAAAAGTTTAAGCAATGTTAATAGATCGAGTATGAGAGATGAATGATAAATTTGATATGTGTATTGGAATGTGTGTAGTTCGGTAATATTTTAATAACTGCGATATGTAAGAATTCAATCTATAAATGTAAGTAAGTAAGTAAGTAAGTAAGTAAGTAAGTAAGTAAGTAAGCGAGCGAGTGAGTGAGTGAGCGAGTGAGTGAGTGAGTGAAAGAGTGAGTGAGTTAGTGAGTGAGTGAAAAAAAAAAAAAATAAATAAATAAATAAACGAACGAACGAACGAACGAACGAACGAACGAACGAACGAACGAACGAACGAACGAACGAACGAACGAACGAACGAACGAACGAACGAACGAACGAACGAACGAACGAACGAACGAACGAACGAACGAACGAACGAACGAACGAACGAACGAACGAACGAACGAACGAACGAACGAACGAACGAACGAACGAACGAACGAACGAACGAACGAATAAATATTGCTTTCATTATAAATATTCCCATTTAATAATGATTCTTTCGAAAATTAACTTTCCAACATTACTGTCAACTAGTGAACGTCCTTAATGCTTAAATGTAGAAACAGTCTAACTAAAGTCCTTCATTATAATATGGTAATTATTTATTTGTCTTACATCAAAATAAAATTTATTTTTATACATTTTATGTGATTATAAAAATGTTTTACAACCATACTTGTTTAATTAAATGACTCAGTGAAACGTTTGTATAGCCAATTTTTTAATATTAAAACAATATTATATTTATTAATAAAATGTGTGCACACAATATTCAACTGTTATGATTCAAGCAAAATGATAAAATTAATTTAATTTTAATTTCAATTTTAACAATATTATTTTCTTTTTAATTTTAAATATTAATGCGTAATATATCGGTATCATTATCATTAATTTAGGTTGTTAAAGAAAGAGATACCTAAGTTTGACTTTCCTGTCAGCTGATTCTTGTCCTATAGAATTTACTGACTGAACAAGTTGTTTCCACGTAGGCAATATCCTGGGCAAATGCTATGAATCATATATGTTGCCCGTTGCCCCGGTAACAGGTTAAATATTTCTGTATCGGGGATGAAATAAATAAAAATAATAATATAAGTGATATTATTTCATAATAGACTTATTATTATTATTTAGACATGATAACAATAATTATGCATATAATTTATTTGTTACTAGGTAGCCAACTCAAGTACTCATCGATCAATCATTTCGTAAGTATGAATTCATTGATCGACTAAACAACTGTCATGTTACCTGTCAAAGCGCCAATCGGAAAGCGGTTCAAACTGTACAGGTAGAGGTGTAGAGGAAGCGAGAACTGCGCTTTTTGTGGCGCTCCGTGGTAGTGATGGTGCCAAGAAAATATATGGCGCAACAAAAATGACCACCCATCGACACGAGGTTGTACTTTTGTATTATTAGTCGAAGCTCTAGGCTGATGCATTTAATTATAAATTATTAATTATAATTAGTATTCTTAATTATTTTTATCATTTAAAAACTATCAACTGACGTATTTTAATATAGGGAATAGCGGCTCACATTAGGACTCTCATAAAATAAAGTAGAGTTTAGGTATAGTTCGGATATTATAAAATGCTTCTTTTGCATTCGGAACGAAATAGTTTTGTAAAATAATGAGATTTATTAAGTAGTATTTAAAAGATGTGTGTATGTGTGTGCAAGTATGTGCGCATATATGAGTGCATACAATATGAATTGGTGAAAACCCAAGCATATTTTTATTTTATTCATTTTGTAAAACTACTATTATAAATAAAAATAATTTCTACATTGTCTTGTTGTTTTCTGACACCAGACATCACTAATTCTGGCGCCATCTTATCAATACATTGGATATATTATCTATCCATATATTGGAAGTTTATGGCATCTGGTGTTTTCAATATGATGAGCAACAGAGAATTATATAATATATATGGGCAAATCTATCGATCAAAGATAACGAATAAACGCGAAAAGACGCGAAAAAATGTCGAAAATGAAAAATCATGAAATTTAGCGATTTTTTCGCGTTTATTCACTATCTTTGATCACTCATAACTTTTGATATTGTTAATATTTTTAAACGCAGTACGTCTCAAATTAAAACTTTTTTTCTCTACTTTATATTCGAAAAAATTGTTTGCACCCTCAAATCCAACTAATTGTTGTATCAATGATGACCGTTTTTAATCCATAATTCCCGTGTTAAATTCCCATGAGGGAAATTAATATACGTTTTAAAAAAATGACATTGTCTGTTTTACGTGTTTGACATTTTTCGTATATATTATATACTACATATTAGCATATATGGCCATATATATTTATTTGCAATTTAGTATACAACCATATATAGTCATATATAATCATATATGGTCGTATATGATTATGTATGGTTATATATGATTATAATATGATTATAATATCGGTGTTGTCACAGACACGTCTGCAACGCTTGCAGCGCGAGCATATGAGACGAGTCAGCGATAAGAGGAGCCGGACTACGATGCACTTGGCCTGTATCGTAGACGTTAGCTCCGTGGTATGAGCACGAAACTCGCACACTGGGGACCTGGGTTCTAGTCCCGTCGTCTACTTTTTTCGCTGCCTACCTCGTCTCCCATTCATACGTAACATTCTGGCATCCCTTGTGCAGGAGAAGTTAATGTAGAAAACTCTCCTGAGTGTTCGAATCAACGAATTCAAGATTTCCACTTTACCCTCGCATTATTCCGCCGATCTTCCCACAGACATGCACGCGCCTCTGAGTCCACAGGAGACCATGCGCACCAGGCCTCTGAGCTGTGTGGTAAAGGCAGATGACTGCATAAGAAAGCAGCACTGCATCGGTAAGGAAGTTCGGAAGCCGAGGACGGCTTCGCCTCAAAGGGGGAAGTGTCACAGACACGTCTGCAACGCTTGCAGCGCGAGCATATGAGACGAGTCAGCGATAAGAGGAGCCGGACTACGATGCACTTGGCCTGTATCGTAGACGTTAGCTCCGTGGTATGAGCACGAGACTCGCACACTGGGGACCTGGGTTCTAGTCCCGTCGTCTACTTTTTTCGCTGCCTACCTCGTCTCCCATTCATACGTAACAGTGTATATGATTATATCATAAATTTTATTTGTACCTTAATGTAAATTCATATATGCCCATATATGCACATAATGGTCATATATGGATGCACAAAATAAATTTTTTTGAGTAATATTTATTAAAAAAAAAATATTTTTAAAATAAAAATATCAAAGCTTAGTCCGTTAGTTTGAGTATTATCATACGCATGATACATCCAAACTTGGGCACTATAGCTATCTAAAGTCCAGTTTCTCAAGCCTATCACAAAAGAGTGTCTGTACGTATGTACACACGTAAGATGTTTTATAACATATTTGGTTATTGTTGCAATATACGAAGATTTAGAGGGTTATATGTAATAAAAACTCGAACGAGCATTAAATGAGTCTCTTAACCGGAAAAAATGATAAACATTTTTTATCGACTAATTTTTGGATGATTTGAGTATTTATACAGAAATAGAACTTTGTTTGCAAAATATTAGTATAAGGAAGAAATTAAATCCACTTAAATTACGTAATTATTTTTCTTTAATATACACTATATAGTATGCTTTATATAAGTATACAGCTGTTTCATTTTGATTTGTTTTGTGAATATGTCGAAAATAAACGTAGAGTTGCCAACATTGCCAAACCTTTTTATAACCTGCAGACAATACATATATATCAACAACGCATAATACAAATACCTTTTACATTATGTATTAAAAATTATTTCTTTTGTAACTTGCTAGTTTATAATGAAAAAAAAACTACAAAAGAAGACAGCCCTTTAATTTTGGTTTTATTCCATCAAAATAGATTTTTTACAAGTTATTAGAGAAAATTCATTTTTGTGATAAAAGTAAACGTTTTTTAAAAAGTTTCTTGCGTAAACCTACTTGACTAGATCTATGTATGAAACCAGGAATCACAGGCGCGCCACAATTTCAATCATTCACGATATAAATATCAATATAAATTGCAGTAAATCTACACTATATTAACGGAATACCACTGCTATACAAAGATTCTGTTAATATTTTTTTTATGTTATAATTTCTGAAAAAAGAATTGTTTAACACCTTCCGGCCTTTCTCTATACATTCAACCTCAATACTCCCTCACTTACAATGTTTCATCTGCATCTATCTACAATCTACATACCATGATATTAGCGGAGGATCTTCTAACGAATGTCCGTACGTACGTACATATGTACGCACGAATACTTCCGGGGCTTTTTATATCATACATAGCGTGACTCAGATATATTGGATGCTGCAAATGATTATTAAAATGGTCGTTATTTTTTAGCGTGGGGTACACGTATCTAAGATGATCATCTCAGGCATGATCCAGATATCCCGGATACTGTGAATCAATTTCCACTATTATCGATATTTTTTAAACTATCGATAATTTTTTTCAGTGAGTGTACGTGCACGTGTGCGAGATGATCATTGTGGATGTGGTCTAGATATCTCAGATGCTGCGCATGATTTTTCATGATTATCTAAGACATGGTCCAGTTGTCCTGGATTCTGCGAATCAATTCGCACTGTTATCGATATTTTTCCACTATCGATAACTCTTTTTAGTGGGTGTACATACACGTGAGCGAGATGATCATCCCGGATGTGGTCCAGATGTCCCGGATGCAGAACATGATATTTCACTATTATCAATATTCTTGACTACTATCGATAATTTATTATGGTGGGTATACGTGCACCTGTGCGAGGTGATCATCTCGGGTGTGGTCCAGATGTACTATATGCTGCGTATGATTTTTCGTTATTATCGATATTATTTACTACTATCGAAGATTTTTTATAGTGTGTGTACATGAATTTGTGCGAGATGATCATCTCTGGTGTGGTCCAGATGTACCGGATTCTTCGTATGATTTTTCGTTATTATTGATATTTTTTACTACTATCGAAGATTCTTTATAGTTTGTGTGCGTGCACGTGTGCTATATAATCATCTCACTTATCTTCTACATCTATCTATATTCTATTAACGGAATACGACTGGTGTAGAAAGAATTCCGTTATAATTATCTTTTGTTATGATTTCTGAAAATATTTTTTTTATTACCTTCCTGGATTATTTTATACATTTATCTTCCATCCTCCCACTCTTAAAATATTTCATCTGCATTTATCTACTATCTACTCATAATAATAGCGGATCCTCTAACGTACGCTCGTACATACGTATGTGTGCGAGATAATCATCTCAGTTATTAAATATTAATAAGTTATCAGATATTAAAAAGAAAAGATTGTATAATAAAATATTGTTAAAAAATTACTGTAATACATTTTTTTTGCTTCCAAAACGCGATCGAGCGTCAGCGAGCGAGCGGTTCTTTCTGGTAGACATTAATATCCAATTATTATCGAAAATCATTTATAAACATTATTTATAATATACAGATATTGATTATGCATGTTATTCTGTGGTTTAAATATAACTATCCAACAATATTATTACATAAATATGATTAAATGAAAACGGCAAATAACTTTTAACAAAAAATTAAGTTAAAAATTACCATAGATATTCTCAAATTTCCTTACTTGATTTATTTGGAGCTAACCGTTTCAAACAAATTTACATTTTAATAGTTCATCTACTGAATTGTGTTCTATTCTTTTCACACGTAAAGTAATATTAAATAATATTAAAGATAAAATAAAACTTTAAATAATTACTATATTAAACGTATTTAAAAGTGTAGATGTATATTAATCTCAAAAGTTGTTGTGCTTTTCAAAAAATATTTATTATAAGTGAATAGATAGACTCGTGGATAGCGGGATACATTGATAAAGAAGTGAGTGTATAGTGGAATAAGTGGATAGAGGGATGTAGGGATAGTGGACAAATTGTTTATAGAGTTGTGTGTATATTAGAGTAAGTGGATAGAGAAGTGCACGGATAGTAGGATACCTAGATGGAAGCCCGTTGATGATAGAATGCGTGAATAGTAGCATGCTTGGTAGGACGGTTGATATGCATTAATATAATTGCAAATAAAACTTGTAACCGTTTTTTATAGAGTATGTATTTTCATTCTTTCTCTCTCTCTCTCTCTCTCTCTCTCTCTCTCTCTCTCTCTCTCTCTCTCTCTCTCTCTCTCTCTTTCTCTCTCTTTCTCTCTCTCCCTCCACTCTCCCAAGTTTAATTTAATATATTAAACATAAACATTAAAAAAATTCGCGACCTCAAATAAAAAATGAACTATGTTTAATTAGATTATGCATGAATAGGTACAATTACTTTGGGCCAAATAAATTTGTTCTATTTAGGATTTGAAAATTTTAGGGATATTGTCTAAGTAATATGCAACAAAAAATGTAGTTATATTATTACTACGTATGCCTGTGTGTATGAAAACACTACTGCACATGCCTGCATGCCCAAAGTCACTACTGCGCATGCCCATATGTACAAAGTTACTACTACATATGACTGTGCACACGAAGTCACTACTGCGCATGCTGGCATGCACGTAGTTACTACTGACGCACGAAGTTACTACTGATGCACGGAGTTACTATTGCGCACACCTGTGTATATGTAGTAACTACTGCGCACAGTTGTGTGTGCGTATGTGTAAGAGGGCACAACAGCGCCCGTTTGCCCCTCTTTAAACCTACCTGACTCCATACTTCTCAATAACAATGCCAGAGTGCATGCAATTCCGCACGTTCTCTTTATCTTCATCCATTTTACCCCCCTCCAATGACCCTCACAACCCACTTTTCCTCCTCATTTCACCCACTTCATCCATTCACCCCACTCCTCCTATGCTTACGGTATTTCTTGTCTCCTTTTAAAAAAATTTCCATTCTCTCGTTCTTTCTCTTCGAATATATATATATATATATATATATATATATATATATATATATATATATATATATACACACACCATACATGTATTTCACAATAATTTTTATTTCCTCGCCCCTCCACCTCCCCAATCACACACCACACTCCATCAGCTATATTTTCTTCATTCTCTTATGCTGCTGGTTCTTCCTGACCCGTTCATTTTATTCCTCGATTCCCTACATCGTAGAAAATGAAGAGTTAATTTGCGTCTTAAGTTTAGTGATTACAATCATTCTTTTACTTAAGGATTAGATTCGAAAAAGTCATATGCTATAAATGATTGAAACAAATAATGTAATAACACTTTTTTTACATAAGCTATATTTGATAATTAACATCAGTGCATACCCAGACGGAAATCGTCTTAGCACATAAAAAATAGAAAGTATTTATAACTGTTTATAAAAATTTATAAAGGTCGGAATTGAGACTATGTATAATATCTATAAACTGTTATGAATAATTATAAACAGTTATACATTTTTTTTTTAACTTTTCCTTTTCTCCGCAAACAAGGGAATATTACATCGTGCAAAAAAAATTATAACTATAACTGTTTTGAATTATAATTTACTTCGTATAACTATTTATAATTTTAATACTTCTTTCAAATTCTGAGCTATATATAAAATTTTTCATGTGCCCAAATTCCACGTATTGAAAAAATGATAATAACAGTTATAAATTTTTTTTATGTGCCTATACTTCATGTATTGAAAAAATTGAAAAAAATTTATAACTATTAAAACTTTTATCGACTAATAATTGCAGTTCATATTCCATAATAACCATCATAAAAGTCTCAATTCCGACCTTTATAAACTATTATAAATAGTTTTAAATAGTTTATATCTATTATTTTCTTTCATAACTAGTTATATACAGTTATTCATACAAGAATATTTCCGTCTGAGTACTAAAGTGCTCGTAGGCACTACCGCGCATGCATGTATGCACGTGTACTGAACTGCACATACTTCTGTATGTAAGTAGTGACTACTTCGCATGTCTATTAGTCGTGGAAACTACAGTGCATGTACGTGCACACGTAGTCACTACTGCGCATGCTTGCGTGAATTAAATCACCACTGCGCATGCCTGCGTGAACGAAGTCACTATTCCATATGCCTGCATGCATGTAGTCACTGATGCACATGCCGGTATGTATGAAATCACTACCGCGAATGCGTAAGTCCAGAAAGATACTATTGCCCAAGCTCGTACGAATGAAGTCACTATTGCGCACACCTGCATGCACACAGTAATTACTGCGCGAACTTAAGTGCACATTAGCACAACTGCGCATGCGTATGTGTATGTGATACAACTGTGCTCCCTTTCTCATACTCGATTCATTTCATCCTATTCAATAACTATGCCAGAGTACATGCAATTCCATACGCTCTCTCTTTCTTCCCCTTTTACCCCCCTCTATGACCACCATCTATCCTAAAATCCTTCTCTCTCTTTCTTTCTCCTCGAATATATATAGGTATATACCGTACGTGTATTTCATAATAATTTTTATTCCTACGCCCCTCCACCTCCCCAATCACCAACCATACTCCATCTAGCTATATTTTCTTTATTCTCTTACACTCCCGGTTCTTCTTGACCCCTTCAATTTATTAATCGATTCCTTGCGCCGGAGTAAATGAAGAGTTAATAAGGATTCCAGAATGTTTTTCAATTGTAAATAATCAAAAGTTAATATTATTAAACTGTTACGACTCAATTCTTGGCCTCAGATAAATAAATTCGTTTTGGAACTTTAAAAATTTATAGAATAAACTACGTGTTTTAACACTAACAAATGGCGAATAAAATATTTAACATCAGAATACCGCAAAACAAAATATTAACTATTCTTCATCATACTTTAATTATATTTCCTACAAGTTTCAAAAGTATGCATGGACATGGGTTGCGCAAGAAAATTTTTGAGAAAAGTAAGATTCGAGAAAAGCGCGTTTAAAGTTTTCATTAGGTATGCTATCGATAGTATAAAATGTTTCACTCAATTGACATCCAGCAGGTCTCAAAATGTTCATAAAACTATAAATATAAAATATATGTAGTAAAAAGTTTTACGATTTTTAATCATTTTCATCGTCATTTTGAAGCACCTTCGAGTTTGATTACTATTTAATATGCTGCGTCGTGTCCTGTGTCGTGTCCGAGAGATAAGTCCGTGTTTCACGGCGTTTCAAATAGGGCATAGTGCGTTTCTTACACATAAGAATTGTGCACAATAATTACGTGTATAATTCTTATGTGTAAGAAACGCACTATGTCTCAAATAGCGGAGCAGACACAATTCACATAAGTCTTAAAATAAAAACTACACTGCCTTTGATTTTTAAATAAAATCGTTATTGCATAACTATACAAATGTAATCTGATCGCTTGACTGGATTGTCCGTAAAATACGGATCGAACACACGCACACAACACTGCTTACGACGCAGCATATTATGAAGCCAGACCCTTTAAAGGTTAGCGTACAAACATGGCGAAAGATGGTGGCAGCGAGCGACGCAAGTCTTCAATTGTTTATTGACATGTTCATAGCGTTACGTATAACGTTGTGAAGATATCATTTTTTTCGAATTATTCATTTCACTCCCTATCTCGTTGCCCGCCGAGGAAAAAAATCACATAATCCCATGAAAAATTTCTTAACGTATTCCTAAAGTTATAGCGATATTTATTTTTTTCATTAATACTACTAATTAGTCAGATTATTACATTCCGGTTAGCCCCGTTTCCTTATCTAATAAAGTATCTTGGCGATTTCGTGCTTAATAAATGGATAGATATAAGTAACAATAGAACAATAATTGCAGACTATACGTAAAAACTGTTTATAAAATTAGATTGAAAACTGTTTATAAATGTAAAATTATATTGAGCATAAAATAATTTAAATAGTTGAGAATAGCTTCTTATTCCTCGGCAAGAAATTCTAAACACTTTAGTAGTGCATATAATAGTATCATACAAAGATAAAATAAGATCATAATACTTTAAAAAAATATGATTTAAATAATTTTGTAACAATATTTCCAAAATAATGTCACGAAATATATGAATTAATCAAGAAATCTTACATAAAAATAATTATTTATTTATTTATTTATTTCCGTAATATTCCCGAAATATTTTACAATTTTTCAGGAAAATTTAAAAACGATATAAAAAGCACTTAAAACTAATTATAAAATTTTAGCCTAATAACATAAATTTGCAAAAAACAGGTTCATAATGTGAATATCGATTAATTGAAAAATTTAAAAAAAAGTCCAATTTCTAAAGTCTGTTTTTTAATTATACATTAAATGCTCACTCTTCCACTAAACGAGCGCAGTCAACGCTGCTTAACATTTTTGATAAGTCACCTATTAACGCAATCTGAAAGTATTAAAAATTCAAATTTCGCGCTAAAATATAGCAGACAAAAAACAACAGTTTCGTTTATAATAAATAAAAAAATAAAATTACGACAAATTACGAAATGTTTCCGCTCAGGTATGCAATAATTTATCATGTTAACTAAGTTTTATCGTTGTGATATTGTTGTATAAACTTGAATATAGTATTGAAATTTTTTGTTATTATTTGTTATAAGTTAGATGATTGGTTTTCGTCTGCTAAAATACGTCAGGAAAATTAAATATTTATTGATTTTCAGAAACCCTTAATTTATAATTAATTCTACGTTTAAACAGTAGTTGTGAATTCTTTTATAAATTACTCTTACAAGATGTAAAATGCACATTAAAAAGTTACCCTTAACCGAGCGAGCGTTAGCGAGAGAGGTATAACTGGCTAGTAAATATTAAATGTAAATAAAGTTTCCCTGACCGGGGCTCAAACCAGCGATCTTATAGTTAGTAAGCGTTTACTTTAATCACTCTGCTAATTAAACTCTTGAATTTCGTTAAATTATAAGCAATATATAAGCCGTTATAGAAACAATATATTGTTGTTATATGGTATATGAAAAATTAATTTTGATAAGACAACAACAACAAGCAACATTTTTTATTATTTAGCAATGAAGGGGATATGAAATACCAACCGGATTTCTATCTTACCGACTTTTTACTTTTTTTATCTAATCTTTGTGTTCATACTTCATGATTGTAACTTTAAAATAGTTGTAATGTTCAACAAACAAATATTTCCATTATTGCTATTCAAGAACCATTCTTTATACGTTGTTAAACAAATAATTTATTTGTTTGATAAGATGTATTTTAATTTATTAAAAAAAGCAAGAAAACAAAAACAATAAATAACATATGATGTAGAATTTATGTTTACCGAAACAGATATAACCAGTTGTTTTTAAGTTTTCGGTGGCTTAAGTGCGCTTAAGATTTTTCAGTGCACTTTTTAGAGAGATATGAAAGGCAAGAGAAGATATCTATGTTATCGTCTTAATTTTTAATTTTTTTTAAATATTTTGTTATAAGTGAGAGTTGCGGGGTAAGGAGAAGGGGAGAGGAGAGGGGAGTTGCTCCGTTGTGATGGCCCTGAAAAGGGCCGGTTGTAACTACAGATAGCTTCTAAGGCTTCCTAGCCTCGCGCTCGGGACTTTTTGGCGGTCTCGGCTGGAGGAGTCGAAGAGCCCGTCGGCGGCTCATACTGCGACTCCTTGGAGCCTCGTGAATGTGAAAAAGACGCACCCTAGGCGTCGACCGCGTCGTAATCGGGCCGAGCCTCCGCTTTACCGCTGCCAGCTTCCACGGATCCCTCAGTGCCACGATGCCTCTGGGCTCTCGACGAGCTGACTGAGGGGTTTCGGCTACTGGAGGTCGTGCCGGAAAGCGTGGCAAGACGGTCTGCGTCGGCTTTCGAAATAGCGCCTCCTTTCCGTCCGGCAGCTCGTCGTCCGGAGAGGGAAAGAGGCAAAGAACGTCCTCTTGTTCATCTTCCTTCTCCAGGTCCAGAACTACCTGGATTTCCACCGCAGTGGGCAGCGGTGTTGCGGGTCGTGGTACCACGAACACCAAACTGCGCACTTGGGGGGAAGGAAAACCTTCACTCGTCTGAGGCGAAGGAGGCGGTGGTGTCGGTGGCCGATTCTGCTTCTGTCGTCGGGGTCGGGGCCGGGGACGACGGGTATTTCGCCGTTTCCGCTGGCGTTCGGACCGACGACGAGGCTTCCGGCCGGTCTTTGGCGTTTGCATCCGCTTGGCGTTTTCTGAGTGGTCGGCTCCGTTGCTGGGAGTCGAATCAATCTTAATCACGCTCTTGCGTTCTTTTATAGTGAGCTACGCGGGTGGCCCTAGAGGAGAGGGAGGAACGCGAGCAGAGGGCGCGAAAGTGTGAGCATTTGCGAATGCTTCTGCCTGTGTGCCTTACAATTGAACTTCCGTGAGAGTTAATTAAGAATTAACTCCCAGAACGGTCCAATTGTTCGACACGGGAAGATTACAGCCGTTAAAAGGCGCGTGCGACTCTCGTTCAGAGAACAACGCCTTAGAACGGCTCTCCCGTCAGGACTTGCGTTCGACTTCCCCGTGCTCTTGACGCTCAAAAAGAATATTTTTTAAAAATTGAAAATTAAATGAAAATAATGGGTCCCTGTAATTGTCGGTAACTATTGATATTTCATATCACCCACACTCTACGTTTTCAATTTTCTAAATGATTGTTTAAATATTATTATTGAAGAAACGATACTCCATAGGCCCTTTCTTTATCAATAAATAAGAATCAAAAACTTTTTCAAGTAATTCTATTAATTTTATCACTGCGAACTTTAAGTTCCCCGTTATAAACAACCATGTATGATATATGTAACGTAAACCTCGTAGCGATTAAATAAATGGAATTGCTTGAAAAAAATTAGGTTGTTCTTCATTTATAAAGAAAAATCCGGATATATCGTCTTTTCTATAAAACTTTCAAAAAATATTTTAAAAAATTAAAAATTAAGTCGATAACATAGATATCTTCTCTTGCCTTTCATATCCCCCTAAAATCTGCACTGAAAAATCTTAAGCACACCTAAGCCACCGAAAACTTAAAAACAAATGGATATATGTTTTTAGGTAAAAATAAATTCTACATCATATGTTACTTGTTGTTTTTGTTTTCTTGCTTTTTTTAATAAATTTAAATATATTTTATCAAACAAACAAATTATTTGTTTAACAGACGCATAGAGAATTGTTCTTGAATGGCAATAATGGAAATATTTGTTTGTTGAACATTAGAACTATTTTAAAGTTACAATCAGCTAAATAATAAAAAATGTTGCTTGTTGTTGTTGTCTTATCAAAATTAATTTTTCATATACCATATAACAATAATTTATTGTTTCTATAACGGCTTATATATTGCTTATAATTTAACGAAATTCAAGAGTTTAATTAACAGAGTGGTCAAGGTAAGCGCCTACTATCTGTAAGATTGCTGCTTCGAGCCCCGGTTAGGAGAACTTTTTTTTACATTTTATATTTATTTTCTTTCGTTCTGAAGCACATGCTGGAGCACATGCTGAAGCATGTGCGAAACACGTGATTAAATGGGTTCATTTCGTCACGTGCTTTTTTACGTGCTCCTATACATGATTTGGCCCGTGCATTTATATGTGCTACGATACCTGATTTGACGTATGCTTTTATAGGTGATTCTGTACATGATTCTGCACGTACCTCTGGACGTGTTTTAGTACGTGATGATTTTCAGCAGGGGTGAAGGAAGCTAGTGTACCTGGCGCTGGCTAACCTAACGAGGTTCACGTTTCTAAGGAAGTTGCACTTGTCAACCAATAAATAGGTTATCAACGCCGAGAACGTTATAGACTACGGCGCT
The DNA here is from genome assembly GCA_949152435.1 of Gastracanthus pulcherrimus. Lineage (NCBI taxonomy): Eukaryota > Metazoa > Arthropoda > Insecta > Hymenoptera > Pteromalidae > Gastracanthus > Gastracanthus pulcherrimus. The sequence continues at coordinate 172,861,529 of OX424572.1, read as the reverse complement.
ATGGTTCATGGGATTTAGAAATGTAACTCCCTTCGAAACGTGAACCTCGTTATGTTACCCAAAGTAACCAGCTTCCTCCACGGCACACTCGAAAAGTTGTTTTCTGAGACGGGATATTTACGGATACATTTGATGAGTTATAACATATAGTTTGCGAATCTACCGTTAGGATGGCATATTATAATTAAGAAGTATGGACACAAAGTGGGCAAGTTACGACGAAATCACCCATGCATTCATACAACCAAAATATTGAAAGCGAAAAGTCATCATTTTTACTATCTGTATTCTGGTCTTTCCTTATTTTTACTTTTGTTATTAATATTTTCCGAATTTTTAACTTTCTGATCTTGTTTTTCCGAATTTTGGGATTTCTGTAAAATGACTTTCTAAATTTTTGCTTTATGCTTTTTGACTATTCCGAATTTTTAACTACGTTGCAATGTATAATCATAAATTTGTAATAATTTTTTGTAATTTATCTGTTAACAAACATTAATGATAAAAACAGATATTTTGTGAGCTGTTAATTAGAAATATATCAATATAAAATTAAAGTGCTTTCACAGTAGAATGTATCAAAGCGTTAACTAACCGAAATTAGGTGCCAAAACCATAAAATCGCGTTACTACGTTGTAAAGATCGATATCGAATGTTAATGCTAGGGTACGATTATTGAATTTCATGCTCATCACGGGAATATTACGTTTAACCGTAGACAAGATTATGCGTCTTCGATTAGCGTATACGTCTGAGTAACATAGATAGATTGCGTAGGCAAAAATAATTTTGAAGTATTAGGCCATGATGGAAAGAAGATAAGGTGTGTTCCCTACGAGCTTTCCCAACCTCCGCCATTTACGGCTTATTAAAAATACAGGAGCCATAAACGGCGAAGGTTGGGAAGACTTGTAGAGAGCACACCTTGTCTTCTTTCCAGCACGTATAAAGCTTTGACAAATGTTCGATAAAGATTGATGTTGAGGGCTTTACTTTTATCACACGCAAATAATAAGGAGTCAATCCCTTATGAAAAAAATCTGCAGGGAATCCTGGAGTAATTCGTGCAGGTAATTCTGCAGGAATCTCTGCAGGAGACCTGGAGGATTCCCTGCAGGATTTCCTGCATGGTTTTCGTACTGTACTTCTAGAACGGGAAATTGTTTATAATCCTATAATTTAAAATTGTTGAAAACAATAAAATAATTGGAAAATGTGCCTATATTAGGTGTTATCATACAAATGATAACTCCAAAACTCAGGGATTAAGCTTCTTAACCCTGCAGAAATTCCTGCAGGAAAACAGTATGAAAACCATGCAGTAAATCCGGCAGGGAATCCTCCAGGTGTCCTGCAGAGTTTCCTGCAGAATTCCCTGCAGGAATTCCTCCAGGATTTCCTGCAGGTTCTTTTCATAACTTATATAAGTCAGACAAAAAACGTGTAATATTTCAAAATTATTCATATCTAAATGCATTTGGATGAAACTTTTTGCAATACCTTTTAAAAAAATCATAGAAGAACGTTTACTCATAGGTAATCGGACGCTCATATTTCATTGTTGCAAAAACCATTGTTTATTGCAAAATTAAATAATAAATTAAATAAATCAATAGATTTAACGAATTTTGTCATGGAGAAACTTTCTTAAAGGTTTTTGAGGTCGCTTGACCGAAAACCTGGGCGAGTGCGGGATGTGACTATAGGTAGGATAAAGGTATGATAAAAATAGGTACAAAAAAAATAGGTATGAGATACTAGCTAGGCCAAGAGGCTGCAGGTGGATAAACCCCAATAAAAAAAAATAAAAAAAGAAGAATAATAAAAACCCAATTACTTTTGTTTTTCAATGTACAAAACCAAAGAAAATTTCCCGTGTATCTGCTTCGACGCTATGCTGTAGCTACAACTGATTTGAAATATATCAGTATTTACCATGTGTCACACAAATCGTAAGAAGGGTACCTATACGTCTTAAAACAATTAAAGATCATTACAACTTTAAATGACTTTTGATAATTACGGCTCAGTACACAGGTATAGCGAAGTGCCAGCGAGCGATAAGTGAAACAAAATAATAAGGCATTTTTTAAGAAATAAGACATGTAGTTAAATGTTCCTGGTGATTAAATAATCATAAACATTTTCTTTCTATAATTATTTGATATTTAGTTCCGCGTTAATTTCGATTTTGGGCATAGTAAAAAAATCTATTATTCATTTTTCGTTAAAATTACTTATACAAGATTATTCTTAAGTAGACATTTCAAGCTTTAAATTTGCACTTATACAGTTTAAAAACTTAACTGTAAACAATGTTATTAATGTTTGAAATTAGATGTTTAGTAGCTCAGTACGATTTCTTTTAAAAAACACTATTTTCGTAGGCCTGTATTGTGATAGCAAGATTTTTCTATTTTTTTTTAGCTCTTGTACATTAATAATAACTGCTTTAAGAATACAATCCCATATTTTAAATTAGTAAAACGTAAAACGATTTTGATTGCAAAAAAAATGCTTTGCATAAACTCTGTTTTAAAAACTGCATAATTAAAAAACGTTTTCTTTAATGTAATCACATGTAATAGTTGGGTTTTATATTCTTTAAAATCTATTTTGATTTATTTTATTTCGTTTTACCATATAAAAGTTATAGACATTTTTGTTAGCCGCGTCGTTTTGGGTTTAACCCAGAGGGCAGCCCTTAATTAACAAATTCTAGTCCCCACAAGTTTGTATAAATATATACATATAATACATGCTTTTTATGTAAAATTTCCCCTTCTTTCGATTGGTGGGGTCGATTTTTCGAAAAAAGCTGAATCCCAGAGAGTTATTTGATAAAAACACTAATTTAGCATTTAATTTGTTAAATAAACAATGATGGGGAAGGTGTAAAGTAGTCAACTTTTGGTATTATATTTTTGAAACTTTAAAAAACATTTACCAGCTTAGTTTGCACAGAAATAATTTTTATGAAACAAATATCCAACTTGATTCCAGTAATAGCGCTTTTCGAAATGTGCATTAGTATGTGTTGTTGTGATGACTCAGGGTGGGGTTAGGTTATGTAGCGCGAGAACCAAGAGCGGTTTATTTAAATAAATTAGATATAAATAAACGAATAAAAATATAATAAACGCGGATTGAAATAAGGATGTTTTGATTAACAACGACACTTTCTCTCTCCGTCTAATCCGGGCTTGAGACCGGCTACGGTCGCATTAAAAGTGTTTGAAACGAAAAATAACGAGGAGAATGAAATAGATGAATATCGCGAGAAAACCCGTGTATCCTTTAGCACGCCTAGACTCTGACGGACTTTATTCTTGGTCTACAAATTCGTTGTAGCCCTGTTGAGCTACTCTCCTCCTCCGGTCCCTTTTTTGTATATGCATTCTAGAGGCTGTTTCCAGCCACATGTTGTTGTCGTGCGAGCGACACGCTTTTCTTCCCACAAAAGCACTTGAACTCGGACCCCCCAATATCGCGTAGAACAGAGGTTCTCTGTTTTTTAGTGAGCGTGTTTTCTTTGCCTTTCAGACACAGTTTGTAAAATTGAATATTGTGTGGCTGAGTCTGTTCGATAATCGAGTGATTATATATTTTTATGTATTTTGTATTTAAATTATTATGTTTTTATTTGAATATTTGCGCGTATAAAAATGGCGAATAACACGTGACGTATTATTACGTCACATTATACTCGCGTGCGCAGCGCAACATTTTTTGCGCCCGATCTCTTTACATTTAATTGGCGTCCACGTTGCGTTTCGCTGGGCACATGAGTATACCAAAACCTTTACTCAAGGTGCATGCGTGGTACAGTTGTAATAGAGCGCTGGTGGATCGAAAGTATTAGTTCCGCGCTCTCCGCGAGATGACGCCGCGACACATTTTTTATCGTTCTATCTCTCTCGCACCTCCGTAATGCGCACATGCTTAGTAGGAAGATCATCTGTGGTGGCGCCAAGTGGCTGGGTAACATAACTAACCGCTTTGTTACCCACGTTTTGGTCCCCGATTCGTAACCCAGAACCGTTCTTCTATACAAGTCTATATTCGTTGCTATAACTTATTTAATCTAAATATTAATTGACCATAAAATTACAGTACCTTGTTTTCTATTACTATAAACTGATATAGGGGAGAGTCGCCCAGTTTGCGAAAGCACCCAGTTTGGGACACTGTCGGTTTCAATATTTTCAAAGTACGATGTGTGGCGGCGATTTGGGTTTTTAAACTTCATTATGAAAGAAGCTTATTTACAAAATTTTAGACATATAGGCCTTTACTACACATATTAGACGACTTCATACATTTAATCGAAAATAGACGTTACATGGCACTCATTTTGGAGACTAGTTAAGGAGTAAGAAACCACAAAAAATAACTCTCCCAGTGCATATATATTTGTCGCCCACTTTAGGACCCAGCGTGCTGCCCGGGAAGGGACACTTTAAATTTTTTACTTTATCCTGCTTTACCGTAACATGAGGAAAGGAATTAAGCCATATATAGGGATATTATAAACGTACTTCATCATTATATCGACTCCGCGAAGCCGTGAATCTTAAGAGAAGTCTACATCTTCTGTCCTTGTCTAATTATGTTTTTGCAATTTATTCAAATTGTAGTTTGTTGATTGAAAATCTAAAAGTTGTCTCCAATTGGTATTAAAATAAGGAATATTTTGAGACCTTAAAAACTATCTAACGTTATTTCCTTTTCAAGAAAACTTCGAAACGCGAAAATTGAGGTTAGCTTTTCCATTCCAAAGTTTTCTCGGAAAGGAAATAATGTTATATACTTTTTAAGGTTTAAAATATTCATAATCATAATAGCAAAAACGTGATTAGACAAGGACAGAAGATACGGACTGCTCTTAAGATGTGCATGCGCAGGAGAGAGAGAGAGAGAGAGAGAGAGAGACAGAGAGGGATAGATAGATAGATATATATACTGTTTATTCATCAATGACGAAAATTCTTACAATTGCATGTACATATATAGTTATAATAATTAAAGTATCAGTCAGCTTATACATTTGTTATCTCACATTTAACATTCAATTATTGCGTTTCTTATATAAAAAATAACATTATTCGCTGTATCCGTTCGTCAGTTTATAAAATCTAAATATAATGAACTAGTCATAGTCAAATGGCACATCACAGAATACGCTTCGTCAATACATAAAATAAATATAATAAAGATAACAAAATACGATCAAAATAAAAGGAATACATACACACACTTTACGAAAAATTGTACGTAAATCTATCACGTCAAAAAAATAAAAACACACTCATTCATATGACACTCTTACAATTCACGCTAATAAATACATTCATACTTAACACTTAATACGTAAAATAAATTATATTAATAAATAACCAAATCAAATAAATAAATAAGTTAGATAAATAAATAAATTAAATAAATAAATAAATAAATAAATTTAAATAAATAAATAAATTTAAATAAATAAATAAATTTAAATATATAAATAAATTTAAATAAATAAATAAATTTAAATAAATAAATAAATTTAAATAAATAAATAAATTTAAATAAATAAATTTAAATAAATAAATAAATTTAAATAAATAAATAAATTTAAATTAATAAATTTAAATAAATAAATAAATTTAAATAAATAAATTTAAATAAATAAATAAATTTAAATAAATAAATTTAAATAAATAAATAAATTTAAATAAATAAATTTAAATAAATAAATTTAAATAAATAAATAAATTTAAATAAATAAATAAATTTAAATAAATAAATAAATTTAAATAAATAAATAAATTTAAATAAATAAATTTAAATAAATAAATAAATTTAAATAAATAAATTTAAATAAATAAATAAATTTAAATAAATAAATTTAAATAAATAAATTTAAATAAATAAATTTAAATAAATAAATTTAAATAAATAAATTAAATAAACAAATAATTTCAATAAATAAATAACCTAAGTAAATATCAGAGTTAGATTAGGACTACACAGAAATGAATAAAATCTTATACGAGGGTAGTTCAATAAGTCTTTAGAATGACCAACAGATGGCGCGCGAATCGCTCCAAATCATCTGTTTTCAGTCAGCACCACTCCCGACTAGATATATGGTGCAGTCACAGTCCACATCTTCTGAGTTTCCGTGTTTTTATAACCAATTGAAAAAAAAAATTGCTTGTTAAGAAAAATGGAAAAAAACGAGTTCAGAGCGGTAATTAAACATTTTCATTTAAAGGGTTTAACTCCATATGAGATAAAAAATGAATTGGACTCAGTTCATGGCACATCTGCCCCTGCCTTAGCAACGGTTTATAACGGGGTAAATGAATTTAAGCGTGGTCGTACATCAATAAGTGACGAACCACGTTCAGGAAGGCCCGTAGAAGCAACTACTCCCGAAATCATCAATAAAATCCACGATATGGTGTTGAAGGATAGAAGATTAAAAGTGCGTGAGTTAGCTGAGGCCACAAGGATATCTATAGGTGCAGTTGTTTCAATTCTACATGAAAAATTAGGCATGAAAAAGCTATCGGCAAGATGGGTGCCGCGTTTGCTCTCAGCTGAGAATAAACGCAATAGAGTGGTCGCCTCTGAGGCTCTTTTGGCGCGCATAAGTCGGAATCCTGAGGAATTTTTTCGTCGATTTGTGACTGTGGATGAAACATGGATACACCACTACACTCCTGAGACAAAGGAACAATCCAAACAGTGGATTTCCACAGGTGAACCAGCTCCAAAGAAGGCAAAGACCGTAAAGTCAGCTGGTAAGGTTATGGCTACAGTTTTTTTAGATGCACGTGGAATTATACTTATTGACTACTTGGAAAAGGGTAAAACAATTACTGGTGAGTATTATGCATCATTATTAGAGCAGCTGAAAGAAGAAATTAAAAAAAAATGACCACATTTGGCGAGAAAAAAAATTCTCTTTCATCACGACAACGCCCGAGTTCACACATGCTTCGTTTCAATGGCTAAAATTGAAGAACTAAAATTCGAATTGGTCGAACACCCACCGTATTCACCAGATTTAGCCCCCAGTGACTTTTTCTTATTTCCAAACTTGAAAAAATGGCTCGGTGGACAGAGATTTACGGACAACGAAGACGTCATTGCCTCTGTAAGTGCTTATTTTGAGGAACTTCCGAAAACGCACTTTTCTGAAGGATTAAAAAAACTTAAAAAGCGATTGACCAAGTGTATAGAGCTCCAAGGAGATTATGTTAAAATAAAAAAAAATTTACCCAAAAAAAATTGTTTTTATACTTTATTCTAAAGACTTATTGAACTACCCTCGTATTATATTAAAGTGCTTCCATTTTTTCTCCTGTTCTCCGGTTCTCAGGTCTCCTGAAGTCACACTTTCTATATTTCCTAATTTTATTAGAATTAGAGTGGCCTCTTTGAAATTCTTATCTCATTTGAACCTCTTTTACAGTGCATTAACTTGCGTAACAATATCGACTTATGGGTAACAATTTCAGACCCGTCTCACAGATCGCCGAAGCGAAAAGCGCCAGTTCACTGAAACCCATAAAGTCGACAAAGTAACAACAAGTTTGTAGCACAAAAAGCTCAAATGTAAAACAGTATACAACTAAATTTAAAGAAATTTTTGACACATAAATTATACATAAACAGCACAGCTATTTCATTCAATCAGCTGTGGCACAGTGAACTGTAAAACCCATCCTTTGACAGAAAAACTAAATTATAACTATCAATAGAATTAATGGTCTAGGCAATGTATATATATATATATAGCTTGCACAGATTTTCCAACGCATAGTCCGCTATTGCACTGCGATTCTTTGAACGAAAAATGATATTATAAAATTCAATAAAATTTATGGTTTAAAATTTTTCTTACTTATCGACCTTTCTGCTTTGAAGGGTGAGGGCAGACTGAGAAATGGAACCGCTGTCCCGGCTATTTACGCAAATCGTGGCGCATGCGCAGATTGCGTATTTCTATATATCAGCACAATACTTAAATAAATATAAGAAAAATCCAGCAAATTCATTGTTACGCATGCGTAGACTGCAAGCATATAGCAATATATATATATATATATATATATATATATATATATATATATATATATATATATATATATATATATATATAACATGCACAGCATTTCCAACGCGTAGTTGCCCCATTAGCCAGATGTATTGCAAATTGTTAGCAATTTGACATACACGTTTTGCTATCGATTTTCGTAAGTTTGACGTAAAACTGTGTCCGTATATGTTGGAAATTTTGTATCAAGTATTGAAGTAAATTATGAGGGCAAAGTGAAGGCAAAATTACAGCAACTGATGCTCATGATGTGCAGGCGTACCATAGGCATACATTGACATCATATTGTAGTCACATTTCTCGATTTTTGTGTTATACAAATTTCCATCAATATGTCGTTATTAATTTCTTTCCTTTCTCTCTTGCACTGTCGCATATATGAGTAATTTTATTGAATATTACGTGAATAATATTGAAAATAAAATAATATAATATATTAATAATATTGAAAACAAGCTGAAAGCAAATTGATGTACAAAACTTGCAGCAACAGTTACACATCAAATGTAAGTAAATCTGCGTCCGTATATGGCAGCAATTTGGTGGCTAGCATGTGCAGTCAATTTTACGGCGCATTGACATCAATCCTTGTGTTGCGGCCGAGGTTTAAATCCTCGCGCCACACGGCTGTTGGAGCGCGTCGTCGGTCACTTGTCCGACGCGTGACCGGTCGTGTCATCTCTGCGGGAGGCTTCTTCGCAGGACGTATAGCGCCGAGCCCGACGCCTCCCTTCCGCGTTATTTTTTCCACTACTTTTGAGGCGGCACAAGGGGAGCAAAACTCCTTGCTCGCCCGGATTTCGCTCTCTTCCGCTCTACTCGCGGCTCTATCCAGAGCACCTTGACGACCGTGCGCAAACCACCTAAATTCAAACCACGTGTCGACCTTTTCTTGAGTTTCAATCTATCTACCCATATTTTTGTTTTACACACTTAAACACTTAATCAGAGAATTATAAGTAGTTATTTACAAATAGAACTCGACGTGCAATAAAAGTTATTATTATTTAATGTTAAAAAAATAAGTGTATTTAATCTTCAGTCACCGCAACAGCCTCTACGAAGCGCCCTGCATTACCGATGCAGCGGCCGTACTTGTCCACGCTGACGTAGTACGATATCGACCCACGAGAGGCGCGATAGCTGGAAAAATCGAGGCCGCTCATCCCGCGGAAGCCGTCGAGCTCCAACTGTCGCCTGCCGGACCACGCTGCAGCTATAACCTCAAAGCTGTGGGCTCTCTGGGAGGACCAGCAAAACAACTGGTTACGTTGTACTGGAACTAAGGGACTGCAGCAATAAATCGGATAAGTATCAGAGCCTATTTAGCCTCTAGTACTGCTAAATTGCTAAGGCCTGTTACAATACTGCATCCACTTACTGCTATCGCGTTGCTGTTGCTGCACTTTCCTGCTTCGTAGCTTGCTAGTTTTTTTTTTGCTACATTAGTTGCTAGTGGCTCTTTGCCATATTGGGTGATTTTAATTATTAGTGTAATCTCGTACTTATACTATCTGAATTTCTAGCCTCAATCATGGTAGACAAGAAGATGCTAAAACAATTGTCGGAAGGGCAGTTGATACGCAATTTCATCCACAATACTGACAGGAGTGCCCCAGGGACCCTTACACTGTCAGTGCTAAAGGGGAGAGAGGCCTTATTGGAAACCTACTGGTCCAAGGTTCTCAATCGACATGGTGAGATGGAAGCCCCTATGGAGATGGATGCTACAGACAGCTATTGGGCATATAACCTCTTCGCCACTTACGAAGAGGTCTACATTCTGGCCAAGGCAGAGCTGGACAGCAGGATCGTAGTCTTGCAACCACCAGCTCTAGAGGTCAAACCTGCTACGTCGCAACCAACCTGGAGTGGCGCCCTAGCCACATCTTCGCTTCCCAAGCTCCCGCTGCCTAGATTCAGCGGAAAGCAGCTTGAGTGGGAGACATTTAAGGAGCGCTTTAGTGCAATGGTGGTAAATGTGCCCACGCTCTCCAACGTTACCAAGCTGCAGTACCTGTTGTCGTGCGTTGAAGGCCCAGCAGCCAAACGGCTCAATAATTTAGAGATGGTGGGTACAAACTTCGCTGTCGCTTGGACGAGTTTGACCAAACGCTACGACAACCAGAGAGTGAGGCTATCCGGTCAGCTGTCACGGATACTCAGCTTGTCCCCCATCTCGCACAGGTCTTCTAGCGAGATTACCCGAATTTTGGATGAAGTTGATGAGGCAATCCGTGCCCTCCGTTCCCTGGAGAGACCGGTAGATCAGTGGGACGACTGGTTTACGGAGATAGTGGCCTCTAGACTGAACACTTCGACTAGAGAAGACTGGGAAAAGTCCTTGGAGTCGACTGCTGGCTTTCCTACATACACACAGCTGGTCGACTTCCTCGAAAACCGAGCCCGTTCTCTGGAGACGACAAAAAGTGGCCATAGTACGCAGTTCAAGACTACGGTAGTGAAGAAGCAGCCGGTCAGGAATCAAACTGTGTCTGCTTATCACAGTTCTTCGACCACAGCTTCACTGAATCAGAATCAGCGGGCAAGAGGCGGATGCAATCTGTGCAAAGGCGAGCAATACGTCAGCTACTGTCCAGCGTTTCTGAGGGCAGACTGGACGAAGAGGTGGGAACATGTGACAGCAGCTAATTTGTGCTTTAACTGCTTGTCCAAAAAGCACGCAGCAGTCAAGTGCACATCCAAGGGTCGCTGTTCAGTGTCTGACTGCGGAGGCAAGCATCATACCCTACTGCACGTTGAGAAACCAGCTGGTGGAGGCAGGAGCGAGGATCAAGAAGCATCCTCACCGGGCCCCTCTTCAACGGCAATATACACGACTCAAGTAAGTGGTGTAAAGCATTGCGAAGGGTCAAGTTCGGCCAAAGTCAGGAGCAAAATCACTCTGATGCCCACCGCCTGGGTCATTCTGGAGTCCCTGGCTGGAGCCTCAGTGCGAGTGAGAGCACTGATCGACCAAGCTTCAGAAGGCTCATTCATCACAGATAGAGTTGCGCAAGTGCTCTCTCTGAATAGAAGGAAAAGCACAGTGTCAGTGATTGGTGTCGGTGGACAGGTCAACCTAACCTCCAATTTTGCAACAGAGGCTATCCTTCGCTCTCCCAAGAAGCCCAACTTCTCGTTAAGTTTCTCAGCCATGCTCCTGGGAAACTTAACCAAATTGTTGCCAAAGGAAAGATGCTGTCAGGAGACTTGGCCTCATCTGGAAGGATTGGAGCTTGCTGACCCGGCATTTTTTGAGCCTGCTCGTGTGGACTACTTTCTGGGAGGTGATGTTTACCCCATGCTCCTACTAGAAGGTGTGCGACTAGGAGCCAACCTCAAGCCAGCTGCTCAAGAGACAGTGATGGGTTGGATAGTGACAGGTCCAGTGGCCTCGCATGGCTGTGAAGTGAGTGCGAGCACTCACAGTTTTCACACTCTCACGTCCAATACGAGTGAAGAGCTTCAACGGTTCTGGGACATAGAGGAGAGCCTCACAAAGCCTAGACCCTCTGCAGAAGAAGAAGCCTGCGAGAAACACTATGTAGAGACTCATAGGAGGGACTCCGATGGCAGGTATGAGCTACGCCTGCCATTTCACCTCACCCCAGCACTAGGAGACTCGAAGAAGATAGCGCAAGCCAGGTTCATGCAGACTGAACGACGGTTGGAAACCAAGCCGGCACTCAAGCAGGCATATTCCAAATTTATGGGAGAAATGGAAACTTTGGACCACATGGAGAAGGTTCCAGAAGCAGAGAAGGATGCCTGCATGAATTACTACATGCCACATCACGCTGTGGTCAAACAGGATGGCTCTGGGAAAATCAGGGTCGTCTTCAACGCTTCTCAGCCAACGTCCAACGGAGTCTCTCTCAACGATTGCTTGCACAATGGTCCAAAGCTGCAAGCTGAAATCATTGAGGTTTTAACACGCTGGAGATTTTTTGCTTTTGTTTTTTCAGCAGATGTTGTTAAGATGTTCCGCCAATTCTCCATGGATGAGAGAGACAGAGATTGGCTCCGGATTGTATGGCGAGACACACCGCAGCAGGAGCTTATGGATTTCCGCATGCGCACTGTCGTTTATGACACAGCTTGCGCTCCGTACCAAGCAATCCGCACCTTGAAGTAGCTAGCGTCCGACGGACGTCATGCATCACCCAGGGCAGCAGAGATTCTGGAGAATCACATCTACATGGATGATGCATTGGCGGGGGCGGACAGCCTGCAAGAAGCTCTCCTCGCTCGGAATGAGCTTATCGCCACGTTGAGAGCGGCAGGGGTGGAGCTGGACAAATGGTCAACCAACGAGCCTGCACTGCTCGAAAACCTCTCCACTACCCCCAGTGCGGTGCGTTCGTTCTCGGAGAACGATGTCGTAGCCACCTTGGGACTACAGTGGAATACGAAGAAGGATTTTTTTTGCTACAGAGTCACGCTGCTCCCAAAGGCCTCTAAAATCACCAAAAGGGTGATGCTCTCGGAGATTGCACGTCTCTTCGACCCTCTCGGTTGGCTGGCGCCAGTCATCGTGGCCGGGAAAATCCTCATCCAGAGGCTCTGGATAAACGGCTGTGATTGGACCAGGATGTTCCACACGATGTGCTCAGCTCCTGGGTCACTATGCAGCTGCGCATCCCTCGCTGGCTTGAAACGCGAGAATCTGCAAAGTGGTATCTGCATGGCTTTGCAGATGCCTCGACTTATGCTTATGCTGTAGCTGTGTACCTGGTCACCGAGGTTGAGGGCGAAAGTCCGCGCTCTACTCTTCTCATCGCCAAGTCGAAGGTAGCTCCGATCAAGACAATCAGCGTCCCACGGCTGGAGCTGTGCGGAGCCCTACTGCTGGCTCGCCTACTCAACAGCACCCTGTCGATGCTGTCGTCTCTACCTGCGGGAATATACTGCTGGTCAGACTCACAGATCGTGCTGGCCTGGTTGAGTAGCCACCCCTCAAGACGGAGGACCTTTGTGGTCAATCGGGTTAGCGACGTCCTGACCTTGGTGCCAACTGCATCATGGGGACACGTGAGGACCTCAGAGAATCTAGCGAACCTCGCTACTCGAGGTATGATGCCCCTGCAGCTACCTCAGCACTCCCTTTGGTGGAAGGGCCCTGCTTGGCTCACCACCTGCTGGGAAAAGTGGAAGTCTGCCGAGAAGCACCACGTGACCATTATCGACGAGAAGAAGGACTGCCTTGCCTTCGCCACGCCGCTCGAACATGCTGAAGAGAAGTCGATGCAAGCCCTCTTAGCCAGATTCTCAACATGGTCAAAGGTATTGCGAGTGATTGCTTATATTTTCAGGTGGCAATCGAATTCACGAGTCAAAAAGGGAGATCGAGCGGCAACGACTCTGAGCGCTGAGGAGCTCGAGCGCGCACGACGCGCTATTATTCTCGCTACCCAGAGAGACTATTATGAGGTTGAGACAACCTGCCTGCGCGCTGGACGAGCGCTGCCTACCACAAGCGCCCTCCCCCGATTCCTGCCCTTCCTGGATACTAAGGGTCTGATGCGGGTCGGAGGACGGCTGCAAAACACGTTTCTCGGGGAAAACGAGAGGCATCCGATCATCATACCCGGAGAGTCATCTGGCTGAGCTTTTAATCCGGGACGCTCACCTTCGAACGCTATATGGAGAACCCCTCGAAGTCGGATTAGACAACTCACTCGTCAGTGAATCCGATGCACACGCTTCCAAGGCCAACTGCAAACGCAACAGATGGCCCCGCTACCAGCCTCGAGGGTAACTCCAGCGAGACCCTTCGCCAATACGGGACTGGACTACGCCGGACCCTTTCAACTGAGGACTACAAAGGGCCGTGGACATAAGGCTTACAAGGGCTACGTATCCATCTTTATCTGCATGGTTACAAGGGCGGTACACGTGGAGGTCGTATCAGACTACACTTCCCAATCTTTTTTAGCCGCCTTCAGACGGTTGGTGTCGCGGCGAGGACTCTGCAGGGTCATCTACAGTGACAATGGCACTACCTTCCAGGGTGCCAGTGCAGAGCTCCAGCGGCTGTTCGAGGCCACGTCTCAGTTCAGCCAGGAGGTTGCTGAGGCGATCGCAGCAGACGGAGTCAGCTGGAAGTTTATTCCACCTCGAGCACCTCACTTTGGCGGTCTTTGGGAGGCCGCAGTCAAGGCCTTTAAGCATCACCTTCGACGGGTGTTGGGCGACTCCACGCTAACCTTCGAGGAATTCTCCACCTTGGTTGCGCAGATAGAGGCTTGCCTCAACTCGAGACCGCACTGCCCACTCAGCAGCGACCCGAGAGACGTTTCGGCACTCACACCAGGCCACTTCTTGATTGGTTCGGCGCTGTCAGCCCTTCCAGAGCCCTTCGATCCACAGCAGTCTGTTTCAGGTATACCAAGGTATCAAATGACGCTGCACATGAGGAATCACTTCTGGAAGCGCTGGCAGGCTGAAGTCCTACGCCAGCTACAACAACGGTCCAAGTGGCTCACACCGAACGCGATGGTCCGTGAAGGAGATCTGGTGATTCTCACGGACGAACTACTGCCACCTACGAAGTGGCCCTAGGCGCGGGTCTAGCGCCTCCATCCAGGCGCAGATGGGCTCACTCGAGTCCTGACTCTGAGGACGGCTACCACGACTCTTCGACGGCCTTTGGTGAAGGTGATTCGCCTCCCGGTAGAGAAGGAGCTCGACCAATCTGCGGTTTGTTATATACTATATATATTATATATATATTTATATTTAGAAATTTAGTCATTTAAACTTATGCAAAAATATAGCATAAATTATGAAAAAGTATTGTTGTTTAAAATATTTTTTAATATATATATATATATATATATATATATATATATATATATATATATATATATAATACATACCATTTTCACAAATAAATTTAAGATAAAATAATAGTATTGTAACTAAGAAAATCCTAAAACTGTTCATTTAGTATAATTATTCGAGTTAATTATTCAAAATAGTTTATTCTAACTCATTTTAACTGTAAACCCAAATTTTAACTCTATTAAATTTTATTCCTAACAAATTGTATTGCAACATCAAATCAAAAATATATTGATTAACTAAAAAATGCTCTATAGTCTTCTTTTATTTTGAAACTATTCAATACAAATTTGTTTTACAACTTATTGGAGTAAATGCATATTTTTGTGATAAAAACAAGAGTATTAAAAAATAAATTTTACGCACACCTATTACACAAAATTTATTTTAAAAAATTCGAGAAAGTTTTTCAACTATAAATAATCCAATGCCAAAATATAGAATTTAAAAAGCAACTTAAAAAGTTTTGCATATCAAGTTACATTTTTTCCAACTAACAATAATAAATTTTGCATTCTACTTTTAAGAATAACATTTTTTCGTAATTTTGCTCGAGTTTATAAGCAACGGATTCATTTATTCCAAAAGTATCATAAAAAAGAAAAAACGGTATAAAACAAAAACAAATCGATCAATCTTAATTTTTTTATTTCAAATCTTCATCAAAAAGAAAAATATAGCTTTGAATAGCCAACAATTACCGCATAATACTCAAGAGGATAGCTATTAAAAATTTTATGAAAGAAACCTGAATACCATAAAGATGATAAAAGTTATAAAACAAAAATGAATCAGTAATCTTAAAAAAAATTTAGATTTAAAATCTTCATTAGAATACGTATAAAATGAGGTTTGTTTTGTCAATCATTACTTCGTAATACGCAAGAAATCTACGATCAAAAAATTGTTGAAAAAGAAAACATAAAAAATTAAAAAACGTTATAAAACAAAAACGATTCGATAAATGTTCAAAATTGTTTTTGATTTAAATTCTCGATCAAAAGACGTGAAAAAAATGCTAATAATTATAAAAATAAATGTATATATATATATATGAATGAATGTGTGAGGGAAGGCCGGGTAGATCAATAAAGACACAATTTTTCGCGGGAAATAAGACAACTTGCCTCGGCGTAAAAACTCCCACGAGGCAGGGAGAAAAGCCGGGGCAAGCGAATGATTTATTTACTAAAGAGGAAATTATACATACCAAAGGAGATTCTAAGATAGGAGCAAAAGAAGGGAGAGAGAGAGAGAAGGTGATAACGCAAATATCCTAACGCCGCGAGGTACCAGTTACGCGCGCTCGAGAGCTCTCTTACCTTAAAGGCTAGACGGTAGAAACGTGGACAGCGCGACGTAATGTCCTGGCTGCACGTGTATGGGATGCACCTTCCTGGTCGCAGGGCGCCTCGACGTCTCGAGGGAACCGTACCTGGACCACGGGCAGACCCTTTGGCCCTGCCGCGTAGGTGATCGCCGTGTGGAAGTCGGCACGTCGAGGGGGCTCGCACGTGGCCGGACCTTCCCGATCCTCCGTCACACCGAACACACACACACACACACACACACACACACACACACACACACTCACGCGACGCAGACAATTTACGAAGGGAGAAGTCGACCGTCCTGATAAGGACGTACGTGCCGAGATTCTCGTACAATATTAAATTATCCAAAATCGGGTTTGATGCGCTGCCTTGAATCGCGCCAGGAAATCGACCGGTCTCTGCGGGATAGAGAACGGAACTGACCCCCCACGTGCATAAGGCGCGCGAGAACCTCCCCTCTCGCGGCGCTCGCATCCGCTTGGCCGATAAGCGGCAGTGCGCGCAACTACTCGGCCGATTGTAATACGCGGCGATCGGCGAGCTACGGCGCGCAATTCAAATCCCCCCCAAAGGCCTAAATAACCCGAACATTCCACCCGCCTTCGTCCGACGGACGAACCAGAACCTTGGAGAAAGGAGTAAACCGGCTCACCCTTCCTTAGCATCCAATACTAAAGGGCAAAGACGAGCAATGTGTCGTCGAAGGGAGGAAGAGGCAGTCTTGATGGTAACCACTCGCACCAGACCATCCGGGCCAGGGTGCACCTCAGTGACCCTGCCCAATGGCCATTTTGATGGAGGGTACCGATCATCCTTCACCAATACGAGCTGACCTACCGCAAAGTTCTCGCAAGGGTCCCTCCACTTTTCCCGCTCTTGCAAGTGAAGCAAATACTCCGCTGACCAGCGCTTCCAGAAGTTGTTACGGATACGCTGGAGTAGCTGGAACCGGTTCAGCCGATTTTCTGGCAACTCGGGCAGGTCAGCGTCCGGAATCAAAACCGAAGCTCCTTCATTAAGGAAATGCGAGGAAGTAAGCGCCCCACAACTCCAAATTGGGAATGCTCACCGTTTTCACGGGAACTACCTTCGATTTTGCCGACATTAACGACACCAGGCAATTTCCTTTACCCTCATCAATTCGCAGATATACTACTGCGGCATAAGCTCGAGAGGAAGCATCGGCAAATCCATGTATCTGATAAGAACAAGCAGCTGTACCCCCTAGCGAACGTTCGGTGGACAGAGAAGGCAATGCAGATAAATTCTTGCAATAATCATACCAGCGCTCACGGATCTCAGCTGGCAGTGATGAGTCCCATTCGCACTTCAAGATCCACATATCTTGCATCAAGATCTTGGCCGTGACCGAGACTGGGGCAATCCGACCTATAATACAATACCAACGGATTGAATAAACGCGCAATATTAGAGAGGACGGACCTTTTCGTTTGAGCAGCAGCCAAATTCTCAACACTAGACGCATTCAACCGAAACGCAACTTGCGATGGGACCCACTGTACCCCTAGAGCCTTAACTGACTCATCCTCATCGATCTGCTTCTCAGTGATCTGCCGTACCGAGTCTGGCAGCAATTCCGGATGATTTGCAGCCCACTTGTCCAACTCGATCCCAGCAGAAGCTAAGAACTCGGTAAGCTCGACCCTCTACCGGATTGCAGTCGACAAATCATCCGCTCCTGCCAATGTGTCATCGACATACGTTTCTGACTAAAGACAACGAGCCTCGACCGGAAACCGTTCCCTTCATCCTCAACTAACTGCGAGAGAGTGCGAATTGCTAAATAAGGAGCACAAGCCGTCCCATAAGTGACCGTAGTCCGTCGACAATCAACTGGTTCAGATGCAGCATCGGGCGCCCAGACGATCCCCTGGTCGTCCTGATTTTCCGGCCTCACCCGAATCTGTCGAAACATCTTGACTATATCAGCAGTGAAAGCGAATTGATACCTACGCCAGTTCAACAGAATCAAGGAGAGATCACTCTTCAACGGAGCCCCTGTGAACAAAGAAGCATTCAACGAATGTCCGTCTCGCGAACGACGAGAGGCGTCGAACACAACCCGTAGCTTCCTCTTTGATGCGTCCTCCTGCACCACTGCATGATGAGGCAAATACCAAGCATCAGACCGATGGACCTCCGACGAAGGAACCCGCGACATGTGACCTAACCTTTCATAAGTTTTCATGAATTCAACGTACGCTTGGGTAAGCTGCGGATCACGAGAAAGCCAACGATGCAGATGAGAAAGCGATCCCAGTGCGATGCGACGAGTCTTCGCAGCGACGGAAGAGGGATCTGGCTTCAAAGGGAGCTTCACCTCATACCGACCTTGCGAGTCACGGCCATGCGTCTCCCGAAACAAGCTCTCGCACCTTGCATCCTCTGGCTTCAACCTGTCACTTGACACTGAAACTTCCTCAAGTACTCAAAATCGCTGAAACACCTGATCTAAATCATCCCTGCAGTGGAGCGCCTGAACTGGAGAATCAATCGCAGAATCATCCGCCCGCCGTGATCCGTCTGCATCCACCGGTCCGGAGACAATCCAAACGAGGACTGTGTTCTGAGCAACCAGCCGCGAAGTCGTGGATTTTTTCACCTCAGAAAGAAGCAACTGACCGTAGATATCTCCGCCTAGAATAAGATCGATCTTCTTCGGGACTGCAAACTCAGGATCAGCTAAAACCATACCCGAAAATTTCTCCCGAGCTAAAGCCTCGCTAAGTTCGTGGGAAGGAAGACGCGAAGTGAGTTTAGAAGGAACTAATACTTCTGCTTCGACCTGAAGTCCTGCATCAACCGCCGAACGAAGAGTGATCTGAGTGATCGAACGAGCAATGCCGGCAGCGCATGCCCCAAGACCAGACAGTGGCACGGGTGTACGTCGCTTAGGCAGTCCAAGTAACTGCACAATGGATTCAGATATAAATGAAGCTTCCGAGCCTTGATCTAAAGGCGCCCACACACACGTGCCCTTGCCCTTTGGACCTACTACCAACACTCGAGCTGTGGCAAGTAGAGTCTTCCTTGTTTACATCGGAGATCCAGCCGCATGCAGACCCACCACCGCTGATTTGGTACCTGGAGTCCAGCAGCTGCCCTTCGATGCATTGGATGCTGACGCAAAACCTTGCGAGTTTCCTGCCTCCTGGAAATGAATAAGAGTGTGATGTTTGCCCTGACATGTAGAACAACGACCTGAAGAAGAACAAGAGTTCGCTCGATGCCGACCCAGACAGTTAAAGCAGAGCTGCAGGCGCCTAACTTCCTCTCGACGTTCCTGGACAGATTTTTCCTTGAACCGATTGCATCTCATGAGAGCATGCGGACCAGTACAGAGTGGGCAATTCATGGAACCTGGTTCCGCTGTACGAGAAGAGCTCACATGAAAAATCTTGCGAGGATGACCCGAGTTAAGAGGAGGAGCCGACCTTTTTTCCCCACATCGCTCAGAACTAATCATGCCAAGAGTCTGAATTCTCCTCTCGAGAAATTCGACCAAATCGTGGAAGGTAGCAGAAGGGTACGCAGAGCTAGTATTATCCTGGCCAGTACCTGCTTCAATGAGTAGCCGATCCTTAGTACTAAGCTCCGACTCCCACAGCTTGCGCGACTCTGGATCTAAACGTTCAGATAAACTGCACACGAGCCAAACATCCCAACTATCTACGGGCACTTCCATATTCTTCAAGGCGCGAACGATACGCTGAGCCTCATCCGAAAAGGAACGCAATTCCTCAGCTGACTCCTTCTTAAGATGAGGAAGTTCGTTAAAAGCAGACAAATGCTTGTTTATGATGAACCTCGGGTTATGGTAACGAGCCTTCAGCGCCTTCCATGTGCTAGCATAGTTAGCGCTGGTAGTCGTCACGTCTTTAATTAAATCTGCCGCGCCCCCGGTCAAACACAGTTTCAGATACTGTAGCTTAGTCGCATCGGAAACCCGAGGCTAATCATGCACAAGCGTCGTGAATAAATCACAAAAGCTCTCCCAATCCTCGTATTTTCCTGAAAAAGTAGGAAGAGGGATTCTAGGGAGCTTCGCGACTCGAGAATCAAACCCAGACACCGTAGAGTTGAGAGGTCCGCCTGAAATTGTAGACTCATCTGCGACCTCGAACTGCGACTGCAACGTTAAGACCTCGTCAAGAGCACTCTCATACGCTGCCTGCAGCTTGCCAAATCCATCCTCGGTGACGTACTGATCTGTTTCCGCATCCTCCCTTACGGTAATCTCAGAATGAGTCTTACGAGCTTCAACCCAAATCTCCTTCAAGGCGTCGATGCGCGCCTGAATTATTTTCTTATTGAGCGAAGCATGCGGCTTATCGAGTAAGCGTTTGTGCAGACCCTGGATCTCTACCTGACGTGAATCCTGTAGAGCCACCAGTTTTCTCAATGCTATAGGAGCCATGATAAACTAGCCTTAGAACAAGAAACGCGCCCAACAAATTCACTAAACTACGTACTTAGTGTAGCAAGAAAAAAGTAAACTTAAGCGTAGAATAACGCAAGCGGCTTTAACTTATATTACAGCGCGCGCACCTATACAAATAGCCAAATGGGAGAATTACACGGCGAGAACGCGCTATACGCGACTCGATGCCGCGAATCACCGTCCACGCCGCTAGGCCGCCGAGCGAAGTCGGCCCGCAAAGCCGGGCAAGCGCGCTCGCTGACAAGAGCCGATTCCGAGAGCGGCCGAACAGCGCCGACAACAGCCCGCCTAAGTATCGCCAGCAACACCGCGAGCGCGCGCGTGGAGGCGACGCGTCAAGCCGAGCAAGCGCGCCAGACACCACGAACCGATTCCGAGAACGGCCGAACAGCGCCGACAGCGGCGACGCGTCAAGCCGAGCAAGCGCGCTAGACACTACGAGCCGATTCCGAGAAGGGCCGAACGGCGCCGATAACAGCTCGCACGCTAAGAACGCTTAATATGATGCACTTTTCGAATTTCATTCATCTAGCCAACCAACCTATCACTCATTCCTCACCCGGGGCACCACGAAAAAAATGCTAATAATTATAAAAATAAATGTATATATATATATATATATATATATATATATATATATATATATATATATATATATATATATATATATATATATATATATATATATATATGAATGAATGAGTGAGGGAAGGCCGGGTAGATCAATAAAGACACAATTTTTCGCGGGAAATAAGACAACTTGCCTCGGCGTAAAAACTCCCACGAGGCAGGGAGAAAAGCCGGGGCAAGCGAATGATTTATTTACTAAAGAGGAAATTATACATACCAAAGGAGATTCTAAGATAGGAACAAAAGAAGGGAGAGAGAGAGAGAAGGTGATAACGCAAATATCCTAACGCCGCGAGGTACCAGTTACGCGCGCTCGAGAGCTCTCTTACCTTAAAGGCTAGACGGTAGAAACGTGGACAGCGCGACGTAATGTCCTGGCTGCACGTGTATGGGATGCACCTTCCTGGTCGCAGGGCGCCTCGACGTCTCGAGGGAACCGTACCTGGACCACGGGCAGACCCTATGGCCCTGCCACGTAGGTGATCGCCGTGTGGAAGTCGGCACGTCGAGGGGGCTCGCACGTGGCCGGACCTTCCCGATCCTCCGTCACACCGAACACACACACACACACACACACACTCACGCGACGCAGACAATTTACGAAGGGAGAAGTCGACCGTCCTGATAAGGACGTACGTGCCGAGATTCTCGTACAATATTAAATTATCCAAAATCGGGTTTGATGCGCTGCCTTGAATCGCGCCAGGAAATCGACCGGTCTCTGCGGGATAGAGAACGGAACTGACCCCCCACGTGCATAAGGCGCGCGAGAACCTCCCCTCTCGCGGCGCTCGCATCCGCTTGGCCGATAAGCGGCAGTGCGCGCAACTACTCGGCCGATTGTAATACGCGGCGATCGGCGAGCTACGGCGCGCAATTCAAATCCCCCCCAAAGGCCTAAATAACCCGAACAAGACGAAAAAAATGAGCGTTCTTGTTAAAAAATTACCGTGTAATACCCAAGAAATAAGCTATCAAAAAAATTCTTTTAAAAATATAGCCTCGATTGTCTAGAAAAATAAAAGTCCTCATGGTCTGAGCAAATAACCTAGCCGAGAGATAGTTTGAAGCTACCTTTTTCGAAATTTGCAGAAAGAATAATGCCCTTTTACTCAAGTTATCGTTTGCCATAGAAAATCGTTTTCTTTTCACAAACATATTTTTTTCTCAATCATAAAAAAATAAAATGTCTCATAAATTTTACAGATAATCTTCTCCATTGTTCTAATGACCTCAATTTTTTTAAAACTTTCAATTAAATATTTCAGAGAAATCACCGTTCCTAAAAAAATGACGTTTCCGTGTATAACACCTTATCCGAAATTTCTGGTGGTAAAAGATAGATAATTTTATGCTCTTTCAAATGCATTTTCACTGGATCGATGATATTATTTCTAACGTACCAAAAACCCCGAAAAACTAAAAATTGAAAACCCGTTAATAATCCAAATATGCCGAAAAACTATAAAAATTA
Organism: Gastracanthus pulcherrimus; assembly: GCA_949152435.1. Taxonomy (NCBI): domain Eukaryota; kingdom Metazoa; phylum Arthropoda; class Insecta; order Hymenoptera; family Pteromalidae; genus Gastracanthus; species Gastracanthus pulcherrimus. The sequence continues at coordinate 172,838,669 of OX424572.1, read as the reverse complement.
TTATTGCGCCCCCTTCGTTTAAAAAAAAACAAACAAAACGAGCCCTGAAGTATTACACACACACATATACACACACACACACACATATATACACATGCACGCACGTACGCTCGCTCGCACGCACATCCACACACTCACACACACATCCACGGACGATTTGTACATGTTTGTAGTAAAACTTTTTTTTTACTATCACATAGCTTCCTGTTTGAGAAAGCTAAAGTTTCATTCTGAATCTTTGTGCTTTTACAAAAAAATATTTTTTACCTGAATGGTAATAAAAAAGTCATAAATTTAAATGTTTATTTGTTCAATTTGATTACTTACTATAAATATATTTTTATGGTACAGTTAAATACAGTACGACATATAATTATTATATTTATATAGGCACAATAAATAGAGGTCAAGAGTTCGATTCCTAGTATAATTTCTTTTTGTTTAGTAATATTTACCTGTATAAGTCCAGTGTTCAAGAGAGCTTTGTGCACCTAAATAAGTAAGCTAACCTGTTTCAAACTATATTCTGAACTATGACAAACCGTGCCATTCTATGCATAAATTGATTAATAAAAATAATTTTTTAAGATCGCTTTAAAAATTAAATAGACCGGACAGTCGTGACTCTTAAAAGTAATCTTAAAGAATTCTTTCAGACATTTATCTGAAAAAAGAGTTCATAAAGAATTCTTTAAGTATAAACAAAAGCTTCTTTTTGCTCATTGGGTTGGCCTTATAACACAGTAATCGGGCCAAGAACCCTATTGTAAGGGTTGAACAAATATAACCGTTGTTTAATTACATGAAATTTAACCAATAGTAACACTATAAATATATATATACTTTTTCAAATTATAAGTTTTTTAAATTGTAGCTTTTGTCGTGAAAAGTCATAATTCCCGAAAAGCCTAATTGAACTTTCAGCGAATCTCAGCAAGCCATTGTTGCTGTAGTTGAAAATCATAGAATCGCATTAGCCAAGTCCGAAATGTCCATTAGAAGTGCAACTAGACGCCTATGTGCAACGAGTCTATGCCAGTGGGGCAAGCTCGAGAATAGCGTCGGTCGATCCACATGTGCGTCGCGGCGGGGATTAGAGTGGGGGTAGGGATTTAATGTAGCGCTTTATTCTCGGCTCGGCGGGGAAAAAGTACGTACTTTATGGCTGGGTGTGTTAAGAAATCAAGAAATGTCTATGACAGTCGTTTAATTAAACACTAATTTTACAAAAGTTCTAAAGATTTTCATTTTATATATATTTTCAATAAATATAGCCGATATATTTAGATAACGTATTAGACTATGGATATTCGATTTATCTAAGTTTGCTGCGTATCCAATTTAGCCGTACTCTTTCCTATGAATATATGTGATCACTGATTACTGATAATAGAATTAATACATTTACAATTTATATACATGTATATTAGAAAAACACTTCTTTCCGCAATGCTAAAATATTTATGATTGATCACAACTAATTACATATAGCAAACAACCGATACGTTCAGGCGTGTGCCATCACAGATATTATGTCACATCAGTTCAGTGCATGATTTCCATCAAGACAGACCTTGTAGACTTTTCTCTAATAATTTAAACGATTTGATGCAAATAAAATTTGTTTACGTGCAAAATATGTACTGCATTAGTAAAATCGCTGCTTAGATCTTATTTGATGTGCTGACAAAAATCAGGAAATTTAAGAAAATTTGACTACGCAATAGTGCTCTTACTTTTATACGTAAGCTATATAGTGATGCCTGATTTCCTCTATACATTTCCAAATTTGTCCGAGAAAAGTTATGAAAAATGAAACCTACCACCCGTTATTTGTTCCAATGAGCCCCTGCTGTCGAGTTATAAGGTATTATACTGCAATTATGCATTATTTTAATAAAAATATTTACCTCTTCTTATGACAATAACTTGGCAAGTGTTTATAATTAAAATTTTACCGAAAAGATAATAAATGAAGGTGAAAAGAGCTTTATTTAAGCTCAGCTTCGTATAAAAATATTAATCTTATCAAAAGTTATTAACAATTAAAAATGGTGACTAAAATTACATGAATATACGGGAAAATAAAAATTTAAAATTTAATTTTTTAATTCGTTTAAATTTGTTTTTTTATGCAATTTCAGTCCCATCTTCAATTGTTAATAACTTTTGTTCAGATTAATATTTTTATACTAAACTAAACTTAAATTAAATCTTTTTTCCCCTTACTTTTATTGTCTTTTGGTTGTGGTCAGAAGAAGGTATTTCTTTTCATTAAAAGAATGCATATATAGAATAAAATACGTCATATCTCGACGGCAAGGGCCCATTGAAACTAATGAAGGGGGCTAGGGTTTATTATTGGGTTACAATAAATCATCCCTCAAAGTTATATGCACTCTCCTTGTGAGTGAAATAATATTTAACCAAAACATCAACGCATTGCATCTGCCTATTCTAAATTTTTAACGCTTATTTCTAGAAGTGATGACACCTAATCACATTTCAAAGATCTTGAAAACTTTATCTATTAATATTAATATCATCTATCTAATTAACTTCAAATTTTGGATCTTCATCATTATCTTAAAGATGGATATTTTAAAAAAATATCACACCTATACGTAATTAAGTTTCTGTTTTTAATTATAACTCATTATTTATTGTTCATTTAGTAACATTTAAATTAGAAAATTTTAATTGTTTAATCCACTTTTGAAAAAGGCTCATTATGTGCTGTTTTCAGTCCCAAAGGTAACAAATTATTTTTTAGAAAACCATTTAAATTATAAATTTAATTATAAAAAATTGTAAAAAAATATTATTAATTATAAATTAGTTTTTCCTCATTACAAGTATGCCATGTAACATGTATCAGAGTAATGTAGGTGTTTTCTACCGTCGTGAAAAATCAAATTAACAATAACTGACTTCTTAACTTTGCAAAGTTAAAAAGTTAAAAAAATTCAAACAAATTCTATCAGATATTTGTTCCGTTGAGTGTACATATATTTACTCTTGCCTCCGTCTTCCATAGTAATTAAATAAGGTGTTTTTTTAAGATGTATTTAAATATATACGTAAATGGAGCTAACCCTTACATTAAAACGTAATATGCAAACATGTTGAGCGCAAATGTAAGGCATGGCATCATTATTGGACTTTTCAAAACTTTCTGTAATGTTGCAATGTTATTAAAGTTATTATATCAAACTATTTAATAGGTAGGAACGCATTATAATCTTTCCCAATTTCAGACTTCTAGTATTCATTTATAGAATTTTTAATGCTTTGAAAATGTAAATTGATATACATTTTACTGATTGAAAATTAATTAATATGCGGAGCCAACTTTAACAGATTCTTATAGATAGAGGCTCCCAAAACGAAAACGATACATAACCCGATTTCGGCTGAGAATAAGTCCATGTTACTTGACTCACTAATTTTGAACATTGTCACTAAGTTGAAACAATTACGTTTTTCACCAAGAACTAACAAATTTAGAAAGTTACAAATTTTATTACCGTATAAAAAATTTGTTTTACAAAATTCTCTACGCATCAATTATTGTTAAAATTATATTCTAGCAGTAGTCAAAATTAACAAACTGGATACTTATACTAATCCGCCAAAACCGCTATTCTTAGTATATTTTCATAAGAATAATAAAATTGCAGCTTCCTATTCAAAATACGCAATAACATGTTTTCCCGGAGATATATCTGCACTGTAAAAAATCATTGTGGAATTTTACTACTCGTTTCGTAATTTTACGACTGTGAGTGACGTAAAAACACCATTGGAATTGTATTATTACCAAAATTGGTAAATTTACCACTTTGGAAATGGGTCGGTTTGTTACCTACTTTGGATATGGTGATTTTACCAACGGAAACGGTGTAATAATTTCGCAACAGTAGTAGTAAAATTCACACATACATTGTAAAAGTACCACATCCGGAACGTTTGCGCATACGCCATCTTGGACGCAGGAGAAACTGTCAGTTAACTTCCGAAGTATTTTGTATGACAAAACAGAAATTAAAGTTAGAGGCAGTCTATAGGCTGTTGAATAAAGTATAAGATAGTAATTAAAAACACTGTTTAAGAGTGACAAAGTGTTTCGAAATTTCTAATTGTCTGCATAGCCAGAGTAAAATGGCCGAAAGGCAATGAATTTGTGAAGTGAAGTAAAAAATTTCAATTCTCTCGCATATGAAACCAGAAACATGTTCAAGTAGTTTATCAAAAAATACTAAAAGTATACATTACTAAGATCAAGCCGTATACCGCTTAATTACTGTTTTATCGGCATTCACGTTATTTTTAATATTTATACATTTCCAAACATATTTTATTTTTTACTACTTATCGTTTTGTAGCTGGACTGCTTTTGTAACTGGTATAAAAATTAAGAAAAGTTTTGAAATAAATATTATTAAAACTGTACGTAAAGTTTCTATTCTTAACCTAAATTTCACCATGCTCATTGAAATTTTACTATTCGGGTGGTAAAATTACTACTTCGGTAATGAATTTCTACTCCTAATCCCTCTACTCCTAAAATTACTACCCTACAAATGGTAATTTTATTTCCGTACGGTAATTTTACTACCCTATGGTAATTTTAGTATTGTTTCGGAAAATTTACCACTTTGGAAATAGGTCGGTTTGTTACCTACTTCCGATGTGGTAATTTTACTACTCATTTTTTTTACAGTGTGGAACTAAATTTTATTTTCTGTTAAATAAAAAGAAATAAAATTAAAAAATGGGCATATTACTAAATTTACATAATCATTTAGCTATAATCATATACTTACTTATTACTGTGAACTATAAAGTAAATTCTCTAAAAAATATCAAATACAAAATGGATAAAAAAACGTACAAATTAGCTTTATTTACTTCCAATCTATAACCTTCGAGTTTGTTGATGCAACAATTGGAATCACATTGCAGAATTTTTCGAGGTTATAGGTAAGGTTATAAACAAACATCAAAAGTCGTTCAGCTGTTAGATTTTAACGTCGCGAATACAGCTCGGTTGATCCGCTAATAGCAGGCCGAGGAGTACATCCAACAATACTTTAGTCGTGAATATAGCTCTGATTCTGCTCCAATAGCAGGCCGAGAAATACGTCTAACAATACTTTAGGCCTCCATGTCGATATTAATCGCCATGGTTCTTTTGTAAATGGACAAATGGATCCATGTGCTACCTACCGCATGAATGAGCATAAATAACTCAGTCCACGTCGCGACCGCCCGCTTGTTTTCCGCGAAACTGCAGGCACGGAACTGCGCGCGCGCGCGTGCGAGAAAATACAAAATACTTACAGATGTGCCAGTAGGTAGCCGCGGACCCAAACAATCTCGTTAGAGCATTGCTATGGAAACTAGCAGAATCCCGAAAAAGCAATGCGCTGACAAGTTAACGATGAAAAATGCTTTTGCATAAAAGCAGCCACGGCTCGTCGGGTCAGTACTGTACCTCTAGGTACTCGCCCACGTACTGGCTCTGCGCAAGGTCGTTCAATCTGTGTTACAGCTCGTACAGGCCGAAAAGAGTGCGACTAAGTATATAGGAAATTAAAGAATTGTACGTGGACGCACGGATCCTCGTGCTTTTGGCTCTAGACACTATACAGCCGATCACTGGCTATTTCGCTCTGCAACTATATACTCGACCATTACGACTCTCCGAGCGAGAGAGACAGAGAGAGAGAGAGAGAGAGAGTGTGCGACAAAGATAGAGAAAGAGAAAAAGACAGACGTACAGCCAGCAAGCGCCGCGCGAGCGTTTTCGTCGTCGGCCGCCGCTACCGCCGCTAGGTATATCCACCGTCCGGCGAACAAGAGTAGCAAGTCGAGTGTGAGTCGTTGCCGTGCCGCCGCCTCGCGCGCGAGAGACGCTCCTGATTCGACTCTTCGTCTTTCTGTTCCTTTGTCAGAACCTTTTGTTTTATCTCTCGCTCCTTCTTTCCCTCCTATCAAGTGCTTCTTCCTCCTGTGCAGACGTTTGTTTATATGAATAGTGTCCGACCGACCGTACGCGCGCGCTTGAATTTTGAACGACACTCGCTCCTATGCATCCTATGGTTCATTACTTTCTCGTATATTTTGTATACTTGCAAGTTGAGGACATCGGCAGACAATTTATTTACGAGAGCTTTCATCATCTTTAAAAGAGGAGCTTTGATTCATCCGGATCAACCGCTCTCGCCGGTGAATAACTATACTGGGCACACTTGGATATTACCTTTAAACTTTGGGGATTCTGCCATGAAGTGGTACGTAGACAGCGTGTGCATTATTTAATTGCTTTTAGTATTAATGGACCTTTGAACCTATATTACACAACATATTATAATATATACAATAAGCTTTTGTTGATGCTGGAATCGATATTTTAAAAATTATTTATATTGACAAAGCCGGTTTTGATTGTGTCAATATTGTATTCTTTAGAAAATCAATTATTCGTGTATCTAACTGCCTATACATTACTGTTTATCTTAAATAATTCAGAATTTAAAATAGGTATTTTGAAAGTTTGACAAATAAACAATACTTTCAAGTTCTCAAAAGTAATACTTTTCGACTGAGCATTTACAGGTTGCATCGCATTATTTTATAATAGCATGCAGGGGTATTTTTATACCAATCTAATTGATTTAAAATTTGGCCATTCTCAAAGTTTAACAAGTATTATTTTTAAAGTCACTTAGATCCAACTAAATGATCTTTCATTATTATTTATTATTATATATCACTACCTTGTCATCGGATCAGTTTTGAGAATCAATACCAAAATAAAACTGCTAACTTTCCAGTCACTTATTATAAAACACAAGCAGAAACATATAGCTAACATTTTACAGACACTCAATTTTCTTCTTGTAAATCCGAGAAGCAGCGTGGGTTTGAAATAAGAAACAAAGCAAGCGAAACAACGAATGATGAGGAGTGTCTGATTGGTCTTTGCGTAGAGAATCTGGAAAACATATATTTTTAGAAGCCTCGATTGCTCTTTCATTCTTTTTTTTTCAATTTCAACACACCAGTGCATGGGCATTTCACAATTTGTGCAGTTAATTGTGACAAAATGCTGAGAATACAAAAATTAAATCTAGGGAGTGTCAGTCTATTAATTCCACGCTGAATTGACAAATGAGCACGTGTCTGATTTACTTAACATGAAAATACATCTAGTGAAAGATATTGGAGTCTTAAAATAAAATTTTCTCCTCGTGTTTATTTACCCGCTGTAATCATCACTTGACATAATATGTTATGATTTACAATTGTAATTCTTTTGTTTTTCAATTCCAATAAACGTGGTGCGGAAGCTATTACATGCAGTCAAAGTTCTATTTCTGGCTCGTGGATTAGTAATCTTTAACTACTTTATTTTTATTGAAAAAGTGAATTTTAAAAATTGTTATTCGAGAAATAAAAAAATAAATAAAAAATAAGATAAACGTTAATTATTTTGTTATCTATCGATTTTTCTAAAACATTACATTTTTCAAAATTAATTTCATTGGTGTAAGGAAATTGATTTTTTTACTCAATTCAACAAACAATCTAGTCGTTCACCAAAAAATTTTAAATTGTAAAATCTAGTCTTCATACAATTTGTAAAAAAATGTATGCTTTAAGGTGATGTTAAACCCCGTATTACTGGTAAATACGGGGAACCACTTTTTTCATTCATTTTTCAATTTTAAGAAAATATCTTTCTGGAACGTTGTTCTTTTTGATTGGAACAACAACTTTCCATAGATATATTTACTCAAAATTGAAAATGAAATGAGAAAAGTGGATCCTCGTATTTGTCGATGACAGGTGGCTTTAGCATAACGATAAATTTATGCGGGAATACATGGTATATTTATTTTAATTTCCCTTCAAACGCACTCTGCCGATTTTAAATTCCCGCGGCACCCACGATGAATTATTTGCGTAGCGGCTGATCTTCGCAGCCGCGTCCGCGCATCGAGCGATCAAATGCAAAATGTCCAGTGCGTGTGAGTGCGTGAGTGTGTGGTGATGCTCTCCTGACAACTATCGAGTAGGCCAATCAAATTGAGCGCCACGTGCGTTTAGCCAAGTCTATGCAACGTTCGATTTGTATGATTTATAAGGTGCATATTAAAGCAATTAACTGCTGGTCTTGATTCAAATGTTTAATTTATGCATTACTTCTGTTTACTGCATGCATTCATGCTTTGTAATGTATGTTTATGTATTTGTCGAAGCATTATAACCTTAAATCCACAAAACTGTACGATAATTATTGTGGATCAGATTATCAGAAAATAAATTAATATCACACATACGAACAGGAATAATGACTGAGTTTATGCATTCTCTGTTTATAAATATAGCTGCACGATTATAATTCAGCTATATTGTATATTTTTCAATTATTTATTTATTTATGGTTTGAAAACAATAACAATTTTTAATTTTGGTAGAATTGATAGATTGTTATTATAATAATTACAAAATACAAATAAATTTATCCTGATTTAAATAATATTCATATAATTTTACGGCAATATTGGATATATCATACTTTTATTTTATCATAATAATAACTTATAACATTTTACGGACTGAACGTGCATTTTTCTAGAAAATAGAATGGTTTTTATATAAAAGAGGATGATGATTAACGAATTCATATACATCTTGATGCAACAGATTACCTCACACGTGACCTAATTACCTTAAATGATAAAAGTCGGACTCGCGTAAATGGACATTTGGAACGGCGTGAAAATGTTGAACTAAATGAAATGTATATTGCGAGAGAAGAGTTACAATCAGTTGGTCCTATGAAATCTATTATTTTTTATAACATTATTTATCATTTATATAGACCATTAAAAAATACTTATTTCTCATTTTTGTTTTTATTTAATTTGTATTGTACCTAAACTGTAAAAGTTCGAAGTCAATCTCGATACATTAAGTAATGTCTAGCAGTGCTACTAATTATAATATTCTATTCATTGAAAATAAAAATCTAAATCATATTTAGAAACTGAAAGAATGATAAACTTTAACAAAATCATCAAGTTTCACTAAAAAAAAGCGGCCCTCAAGTAGATTAGATACTTGCTCTAGTCAGATGGGCAAAATGTCTCACCGTCTCGAGTTATTGTAATTATAACTGATATTCTTATTCAATATTACATTACTTATTAATATAATGTTATATTTAAAATTTTATAGTTTTTATAATATTTTTATCCATCCCATCTGAAAAAATTCTTTTAAATGATACATTAAAAATTATATAAATGAAGCATTGTAATATATCGTACGGTATACATCGCCGCAGATAGAATGTAATATTTCGTAATTAAAAAAAGTTGTTTTACATAATTATAAAATGTGTCATTATTATAATAAAATTACAGATATGACAAAAAAATTGTTTTTAAACAAAGATACAATTCTAATAAGAAATATTGAGAAACAGAAGTTGAATTCCAAATGATGTACATCAACATTATTTTAGTTGGATTTTAGGTACGCCAATTTGTTGAAAAATAATAACTAGTTTTTTACTTCATAAAAATTAAAGTTAGACATGAAATAATGTTGATATCTTGGTCAACGTTGAAATTAATCGTTTAATAAGTAGTTATAATCAAAAGCAGAAGTACCATTTTTCACTAAAATATCACATATTTAATATCTTATTAACAAGGGTCCATTATACTAAGGTACCAGGAACGGTCTTTTGAAACCCGATCAAAAATCAAGTTTTTAAAAAAATGATGATATCCTTGTAAGATTTTATTATAGTACCTACTATTTGATATGGTCACACATTTCTTGTACATCATTTTAACCTGTTCAACTTGAACAGTGCATAATACTGGTAAGCCACTTTTAATGAAATTTCGCTTTAAAATTTGTATACAAGTTGAAAAGAAACTTTTAATTTGAATAATATTGCAAGTCTAAAGAATGTTTCTCTGTCAAATATACCTTGAAGATTAAATTTTACAAATATATAAATCAGTTATGTCTGAACCTTTTAACGCAGTTCAATGAATCATATATTGAAATTTTTTTAGAAAAATATTTAAACAGACTTCGCGTGAACTCAATGAGCAACTAAAATATAAGAAATTTTTTGTTAACAATGTATTAATAAAATATATCCTGAAAGTTTAAAAATGTTATGTAAATAATTAAAGCGCGTGGAACACTTTGATGATCCAAGATATAAAATTTAAAAAATTAACACTTATAGAGTAAATTTAATTTGAAAACTTCATTTTCATTAGTTAAATCTGTATTTTTATGATAGTTAACAGTCAAGACTAAGAGTATGCATAATTTCATTATGTACTATAGTATAAGGTAAAGTGCTCAGTACTTGGACAAAACGAAAATTGTGACCAGTACTTGGACAGTGACAAAAATTGTAATAACTGATAAAGATGATAAAAAGATGTATTAATTGGCATTCATTCGGATAGTTTATGATGTGTAGTATATAATTTAACCAAAATTATGTTAAGTTACTTTTTAAATTTGTTATAAATGTAAATATAACATTTTGAAGTTATGTCGAGAACAGTCATATGCCGAATATATTGTCCAAGTTTACGTCCACTGCTTTTTCTGAACCTAATAGTTGGACACATTTAATTCATATGTCTAACTACTGGGTCCTAACTATGTCCAAGTACTGGGACCAGCTTGACATATGATGTCCAACTACTGCGACATATAGTTGAATTTTTAAACTTACTTTTTTAGTATAATAAAGTATGTAAGCGTATGTTTTCTTGTACTAATAACAGTAAAACATGCCGAATTAACGATTAGATTAAAGATTTGGGAAAAATATTGAGTTTTGACTCTTCAAACACTGATTCCGTATTTTCGTTTCAAAAACTGTCCAAGTACTACCTACTTTACCTAATTAATTCTTGACTTTACAATAAAATAATTAACGTGAAATGATTTTTTTCCTCGTGAAAATGAAGACAAAGCTAAACTTAAAAGGAATCTCCTGAATGAATATGCTTCTGTTTGGTATACTTAAATTAGGACGTACCTATAAGGATACTTGTATTCTTGAATATATTTTATAATTTTCATTAATATTTATCTCAATTAGCTCTAAGAAATCCAAGTCTTCTGATACTCTTATAAAAACGGTTTTAGATTATATGAACAGAATATTTGGTGATGCCAAACACAAAAAGCACCTATGTTCGTTGGCACCCCGCATTTCTGGGACTCTGAACCAACAAGACATGAATTATACACAAAAGCGTAAATTAGCACTTGTAGGAATATGAGGCTAAAAACACCCTGAATATTAAATTCAATTTTCTGTCGAATTACAATTCTGTTCAAAGTGTATAGCCATTATAGAGCGCGTAGACCGTCGAACGTCATCATTCGTTGGCAAGCGCAACAAGTATCTGACGCGGTCGGAGAGTGATTGTCTAACAGTGTGCGCACCTCTTGACTCGAACTTACCTTCCCTCATGTTTTCGAACAAGTGCTCCGTATATTATAATCCGAGTCGCACCTCGTGGGTCAATTATATAAGTTGATCTATACCCTCGTCCATCATTGTAACGTGCTCGTCAGATTCTCTTGTGTTTCCCAACAAAGCCGCAGCCGGATGTCTTCACGGCGCGCGAGTGCGAAAAAAAGCATGTCACAATCGCCTGTCAGCAAAGTGTCAGAAGTCACTGCTGCAGAACAGTGATGAGCAGTCACACTCGCAATTAGGCATTTTGGCCTAAAGGTTTTTCGAAAAGGAAGAAATGTATAAATAAATGGGAGGACTCGGCCTCAATGAGGACCATAACTTGGTGATTGTTTGTGTCTTGCTCGTTAGCGGGAAATTAGGAAGAAGAGTCACGACTTATACTTCCTATTGCCTGTTTCCCCCTCTCTCTCTCTCTCTCTCTCTCTCTCTCTCTCTCTCTCTCTCTCTCTCTCTCTCTCCCTCCCTCTCTCTCTCTTTACACGCACACAAGTAGAGTGTCGAGCGCACGGGAGAGAGAGAGAGAGAGAGAGAGAGAGAGAGAGAACGGTGAGTGGGACACGCGACTTAAAAATAGGTGAGCATTTCGATTTACGACGTTATGACGACTATACGACCCCAGCGCCCCGCAAAATTACGCCGAGAGCGAACGTCCCGTCGCGTCGCCAAGACCTGGGGCTCGATTCTGCTATCTTAGCGTAGGAAAATAGAAAGGTAAGAAGATAGAAAGGTAGAGAGTTGGAGCTTGAGATGCATTTATGCATTCGGGAGACTCTCTTCACAACAAATTTGAGTAGGTAAGTGATTAATTAATAAGTAAAACATTGTTTAGTCGATATTAAAGTAATAATATAGTACATTAAAATGCATATAAAATTGTTCGTTGAGGTTATGTCGAAGAAAACGTCTATTTTAACGTATGTATTATCATGAAATTTTGTAAATCATGTGACCACCTACAGGAGATCGCGCTGTATGAGATTTTCTGGGCTGTCGTAACTCCTGCAGTATATGTATTGTGTCCATAGATGTTTAGAGGTACTTACCTAGTACCTTAGATGCTACACTTTCTGTCAAATTTGATGACTTAATTGGTCTATTATAAAATCTGTTAAAAGTTTTTAATTTTTCAGACCACCCTGCTGCAGTCTTTAGCAGGTTTATGCTTAGTCCCTCTTTAAATGACACTGACGCTGCCACATGCCTCGTCCTGCGGCCTATAAATGCTGTCAAGTCACTCTATTGCAGTACCAATTTGAGCCATCTGCTTATCGTTTGAGTGGACACTGCTGTGTATGGCTTTTTTATCCAGATGAATAGGTTCTGATGTTGCCCCTGATTTTTGCCATGACCTCTATATATTTTTTCAGGGTTAGCGCTACACATCATTCTGGTGATTCGTAGGTGTACGGTAGTTTCAGCAAAGATTGTGTTCTTCCCGGTTTTAATGTCTTTATCAAAAAAGTCCCAAAAATGTACCTATCATTTTTTTAAGGAAATACAAAAACAATTACTGATTTTAGAATATAGATAACTTTTGGTGAAATCTTCCTTATTACGAATATCGAAAACTTGCTTAGACAAGGACATCAATAGCCGACGGCCACTTAATAATTTTAATTAATCACAGTACAAATGTGTTGGTATTTAAAAACCTTACAAGTATGAATGATTTATTTATAGTTGTAGAATAAATAACAAGATGTGTATTATCCACGGGATACCTACCTTACCCGCTATTCACGCGTATAAATTTATCTCTATAATAAATAAATATGAACTTTGTAATTAAAATTGTAATAATAACAAAAATAATAATAATCAAAATAATAATAACCAAAGTAATAAAAATAATAGTACCATTTATCACATTAATTGTTATAACTAGGACATTTGAGCCAATTACTGTGCTCTATTTCGATTAATTCACCGAATAACTTTATGATTCATATTTTTTTAAATGAAAATATCGAAGGGCACAGTAATTGGTTCACTTGATTTATTGTTACATTACTTTAAAAACAATAATAATAGTATATGAACATGAAAACATTAATAAAAAAAAATACTTTAATGTTAATATAAATAAGTGATAATTTCAATATAGAGATCTATCTCGCCGACAGGTTACGTCAATATTACTTAGAGTGCGTTCACAGTGACGTAATTACTATGAGTAGTCCAGTAATGCTAAAACTATATAAAATTCTGAAAGGATGATTAAAATATTAACTCAAGGGTCGATCGAGGCTATAACCCATTAACAAAAGAATCGCCCGAGATCATAGTTAGAAGCCCACCCGATGTTCAACCGAGGCTCACGCTCACCCGCGAGGATTACCCGTGGGTTAGCCGAGGCTCACCCGATATTAAACTGAGGCTCGACCGAGGTATTAGCCGAGGTAAGAACGCAGTAGTAGCCGCGTTTCTTACAACGACAATAGCCGAGGTTCTTACCGCGATAATAGACGCGTTTCTTACCGCGTTAATAGCCGAGGTTATTACCGGGGTAATGGGCAAGGTTATTAGCAGGGTAATAGCCGAAGTTATTACCGCGGTAATATCCGCGTTTCTTACCTCGGTAATAGCCGAGGTTCGAGCCGAGGTTATAGCCGAGGTTCGAGCCGAGATTAGAGGCAAGGTGAGAACCGAGGTGAGCACCTAGGTACGAGCCGAGGTTATATAAATTAACCTCGACTAACATCAAGAGAGAAACAGAGGCGTTGAAACGTCGGAACGCCGGACCGCGGAACAGCAGCTTCAATGACGTATTCGTCAACAGATGGTGCCAGTACCTTTGGAATGGAGTGTAGCTCCGTCGGCACGTTTAGAGCTTCGCTTCGAGCGCACATTTTGTGCAGTGTTATTATTTGATAATTAAATGTTACAAAACTGGTGAATTGTCTAGACTTAAGAGTTAGTATACAAGCCCTGAGAGAGTATTGCATAGAATATTTCAATAGTGGTGCATTGCTTAGACTTAGAACTTCCTATATATATCCTCAGAGTATATAGCATCATGCCTGCGTGGTTTCTTGATAAAAAATGCTGGGATGTATTCGATTCTATATACCTCATTTTTCGAGGTTCAGAAATATATCCCAGCTTCTTTTATAAATTTATAGACGAAAATATATTATATATTAAATATTAGTGTAAAAATTAGAAAAATTATTTAGAAAAAATTCGTACATTTTTAAAAACATTTGGTGTAACAACGAACTTTCTTCGTAAACAGTTTCAGCTTTTATCTATCAATTTTTAAACGAAAAGCTATGTGTCTTCGAATATATGTTATATATTCGTATAAAAATAACAAAAATTATATAGAAAAAATCCGTACAAATTTAAAAACATTTAGTATAAAAACGAACTTTTTTGTAAACAGTCCTATGGGGCATGTATAAATTTCGTCTATAAATTTATAAAAGAAGCTGGGATATATTACTGAACCTCGAAAAACGAGGTATATAGAATCGAATACATCCCAGCATATTTTATCAAGAAACCACGCAGGCATGATCCTATATACTCTGAGGATATATATATAGGAACTTCTAAGTCTAAGCAATGCACCACTATTGAAATATTCTATGCAATACACTCTCAGGGTTTGTATACCAATTCTAGACAATTCACAAGTTTTGTAATATTTAATTATCAAATAATAACACTGCACAAAATGTGCGCTCGAAGCGAAGCTCTAAACGTGCCGACGGAGCTACTCTCCATTCCGAAGGTACTGGCGCCATCTGTTGACGAATACGTCATTGAAGCTGCTGTTGCGCGGTCCGGCGTTTCAACGTTCCAACGCCTCTGTTTCTCTCTTGAAGTTAGTCGAGGTTAATTTATATAACCTCGGCTCGTACCTAGGCTCCCACTTCGGCTCTCACCTCGGCTCTCACCTTGTCTCTAACCTCGGCTCTCACCTTGCCTCTAACCTCGGCTCGAACCTCGGCTATTACCGAGGTAAGAAACGCGGATATTACCGCGGTAATAACTTCGGCTATTTCCCTGCTAATAACCTTGCCCATTACCCCGGTAATAACCTCGGCTATTAACGCGGTAAGAAACGCGTCTATTATCGCGGTAAGAACCTCGGCTATTGTCGTTGTAAGAAACGCGGCTACTACTGCGTTCTTACCTCGGCTAATACCTCGGTCGAGCCTCAGTTTAATATTGGGTGAGCCTCGGCTAACCCACGGGTGATCCTCGCGACTCTAACTATGATCTCGGGCGATTCTTTTGTTAATGGGTTATAGCCTCAATCGACCCTTGAGTTAATATTTTAATCATCCTTTCAGTATTTTGTATTTTTTTTTAACATTACTGGACTACCCATGGTAATTACGTCACTGTGAACGCACTCTTAGTAGATGATAGGAAATACTAGTTAGATTCCGACGTGTTATCCCCCACTTTTCCTTGTTTATTAAAAATTAGGAGTTCGGACGAGATTCAGGTACGGAAATCCTTTCCCTGGGAACAAATCCATCACAATTTCGCCGCAATTCTGCTGCACTTGTGCGTGTGATCATAAAAATTGCAGCAGCCGACGTGCTGTCTGCTTCACAATTCGACTAGGTTTCTGCTGCACGACGATTGCGACAGACGAGTGCGGCAGGATTGCAGCAGAAATGCACCCGACAAATGCGACTAAGGGGAATAAAATAATGCACTCGCGAGTGCAGCAGAATTGCAGCCGAATTGCGTACGACGATTGCGGCAGGATTGCAGCAGACGTGCAGCCGAGAAGTGCAACTAAGGGGGAAGAAATAATGCACTCGCGAGTGCAGCAGAATTGCACCCGAATTGCGTACGACGATTGTGGCAGATGAGTGCGGCAGGATTGCAGCAGACGTGCAGTCCACAGAGCCGATGGAAGCAAAGCGTACAGCTCATACGTCGCCGCCGCCAGGCGGCGAGCGCATCAGTTTTGGGCTCACTCGACTAGTTTGGCGTAGTAGATACTATAAGAGACCGCGCATAAGCCGCCTGGGAGATAAAACTCTTTGGAGCTCTTTTTTGTTGTTACCATTCTCGGTGTTCCGAGGATTCCGGCTACGAGGTGTGTGTCTTGAAGTGTATCAATATATGGCTTTTGAAGTATATCTTAACGCACTCGCAAATGCGTTACATTATCCCCCTTAATCACACTTGTCAGCTGCACATCTTCTGTAATCCTGCCGCACTCGTCTGCCGCAATCGTCGCACGCAATTCGAGTGCAATTCTTCTGCACTCGCGAGTGCGTTATTTCATCCCCCTTAGTCGCACTTGTCGGCTGCACGTCTGCTGCAATCCAGCCGCAATCGTCGTACGCAATTCAGGTACAATTATGCTGCACTCGCGAGTGTATTATATCATCCCCCTTAGTCATACTTCTCGGCTGCACTTCTGCTGCAATCCTGCCGCACTCGTCTGCCGCAATCATCGTGCAGCAGAAACCTAGTCGAAGTGTGAAGCAGACCGTGCACTTTCGGCGTAATCGCGAGTGCGTCAGACTGTGTTACCAAGGTTGTTTTACGAAAGAATCATAACCTCAAAATAAATAAACGCGGACCTCAAATATCAGACAGGATTCCGTGAATTCCGCTCAATACGTGGAAAAGACAGGGAGATCGGGTCTGAATCGGGGCTGACTTCCGTTGGTCCGAAAATCAGGTATGGATCGGGGCTAATCGCGGGAACGCTCTCTGAAATTCTTGCACAGGTAGGCCTCAGTCGAAAAACTCCTTTAAAAAATCTCTTCAAATCAGCGTTTTCTGTAAGATTTTCCTCAACAATTAGAGAGTAATTGCTGATCGCATTGAATTCAGAGTACCATAAAAGGCTCCCTCCTGTAATTTTTTTGTCAAGTATTCAAGTATGATTTTTACGTTTGCTTTTAGTGGATTTGCGTAATTTTTCTCGCATAAAGTCCACCATTGCTTACGAGCACTGTTATACCGCTTCAATATTGACGTTGAGAGCGAGGCCAGTATCACATCCAGCATCATAGCAGATAAGCCTTTCCCTTCTAGTGCCTTCCGGATACTGCCCCCGCCATTCGCGTGAGCTTCTTCGCTAAGGGATGAGTTCTGAAATTCGAATTGAAAGATTATTTGAAGGTTCAAATATTAAGGATGTTTTTGTGAGTAGAGATTGGAATACTAGGCCAGTCAAATTAGGTTTTTTCGCTGCAAAAATTTCTGACAGCAATTTTATTGTTGGAAATGGTCAGGAACAGTATGTAGAACAATAATATTTGCAAGAAGGCCACCAATTTTGTACGCTAACTTTTTTATAAACAATTAAAATTCGATTTCGGCACTTTTTTTCACATTTTCCTCTGTAGTTTGAAAAGTATTGATTTTAGCGGGAAAAGTTGCAAGTAAAAGTTGTTTATTATTCAATTATCTACATAAAAGTCAGCGAGAGCACCCCTCTAAGTCTATTAGTTTACTTGCAAATTGGAAAAAAAAACACAAAATTCGTTACAATCGAAAATTGTTAATAACTTTTGAAAAAATTACTTTATTACATTGATACTTTAGGAAACTGTACTACTCTATAGTCCAAAATAGCATGCCAAATTTCAAGCTTCTATCAATTACAGTTTTTGTTTCATAAATTTCTATATTTCGAAATTTGTTGCTTTTAAACCTGTACTAATCTCGGTTTAGTCGAGAAGATCGTAAATCGACACGTTGTTCAGAAGTAGCTGAAAGAGTATTACATAAATTTTCCATGGCTTCGGAAACTTCAACAAGTACCAGCATAGATAGAATCCATTTGGATAGTACACTTTGCGTAATTCATCGACCATGTGTTAATCCCCCAACAATTTTCATGGATCTCATAAGCACTTGCTCTATTGTCATGTCTGACCAAAATCGAGACCAATACTTTTCAGATCTTCTAATAGTAAAATAGACTAACTCAGTAAATTTATGATACTCATGTATATCCATTTTTCGCTCAAGATAAAGCATGTCTTGAAGGTATAAGTGTGCACTTTTAGCATATAAAAAATGTCCACTAGCATGAAAAATAAGCATCATTTGTTGTAAACTATGTAAATGTAACTTCCAATTTCCACTTCTTTCTGCTTCAATAAAATGTTTTAAAATAAGAATCATTTCTATATATTGAATCTACAATTTGGCTGTAAGTCCGTTATTTTTTAAAGCCTCAAGATTAATCGAAAATTGTTTTGAAATAATTTTAATCTCATCAGTAATTTTTGCAGTTAAATCTTCACATCCATCATAATATTCAGTTAATAGATTATTTAAGCAATTTTTCTCCTCAGTAGTAAAATTTGTAGATGATAAAATGTGTTCAATTAAAACAGATTGAATGAGAAAATGACCTCTGACGGCTCTTGAGTATGCATGTCCGGATAAAATTTTTGGTACTGATGATTCTGCATAGATTTCTGAAAATAATTCTTGTAAGCCGCTGCCGTCCATGATATATCCTACGGCACCAATATACGATATCACAGTATGAAATCCTCCTAATCTAATAATAACAGAACTTAAATTATAATCACTATCATTTGAATTTGTACAAGCTAAAATTTCACGTGCTTTCAAATAAAGCGGTTGATCAAAGGTCACAAAAGAATGATTTTGGCCTTTAGATTTGCACTCGCGATCGGCTTGTAATAATACTGTAAATATGGTATCATATTGACTTGGAGGGTTATTTATAAAAGGTAAAGGTACAATTTTTTATGTATCATAATTTCTACCTTTCGTACACTGCTCCATAAATACACTCCAACTTGGAATCATTTGTGAATTAATTTTTTTAGCATAATTCCAAATAAATTCTGTTTCTGTTATTTCAATCTTATCTGAAATAGTATTTATAATATTTAAATCCTCAATGACAATATTTTTTAGACCTGCAGAGCTGCCTCGATCGAATGTTTTAACTTCGATATATGCAAATCGTCCAATGTAATTTGTAGAAGGAATTTTCTGTAGTCGTTTAATTTTTTATTACTGCTTATTGATGGTTGTGGAGTCACACATAATACCACCCATTGAATGAAAAGTATTCAATCCATCTATAGTATTAGTATTATGATCAGCATTGTCGTAAAAGAATTGTACAAATGAATTCTCATAATTATATTCTTGCGGATCGTTTAAAATTGATGCCTCGAACAATAAGGTTTCTTGATATGAAGAACACAAGCCTAAATATGATAATCAATCGATAAGATCTTTACTAGCATATTTTTTATGCATCATAGATGAGAGTCCGAGCAAAAGTGACGATATATAGGATCGCGGCCTAATGCTTGAAATTAAACTATGGCTATAGAAATTTACTCTGTTGTTCCACTTTGCATTTTGTGATTGAGTCTTATTCTTTTTTATCATTGTATCTAAAAATATTTGTAACGTCTTAGGAATATCATCGCTAACAGTTTCCAAAAAATAATTCGGTGCAGGGTAATGAGTCATATCGTATACTTGAGAACGAATATCTTCTAATATAATAAGAGCAGCAGTATTCACAATTCATTCACGTTCTTCATCTTCAGTTGTTGAACGATTTTTGTACCAATAAATCGACCATATTTTTCCTCCCATGTCTCGATAAGAAATAATAGTGTCTATTTTTGAATTATGAAAAAGTATATCGCTTTGAGAATAGTCTTGTAAGTATCTAAGTAAATATCTTTTGTCTGGAACGGTATGCTCATAACCACTTAAAATATAAGAAAGAGAAAATTGGCACTCTTCTTTATGTGCGAGTAAATAGTAAATAACAAATTGAACAGCTAAATATTTCTCTGAATCCACGGGGCGCTCTACGAAACTGCTTGAGCATGAATTAATAAATGTTTTATAACAGATAGTATGATAACGAGCACTTTTTTCGATAATATTATCTACCCCAAGAAGACGCTCATAAACAGTATTACCTAATTTATCATTTCTCTCTTTCGCATACTTAAGTATATTACCTTGAGTTTCTGGATTTGAAATAATCGAAACGCATTTGCGATACTCATCTCTTGACTTTAGTTGGCTCTTTACGAATTCAGCTGAAGCATTTTCTTCGCAGAAAAGACACCATTGACGAAAATTGAATACTTGATCTGATCCTGATGACCGTCTTGAGGTCGAAGGTGTAGATTGCATCTTTATATTTACAGCGGCGATACTTCTTTCCCGATTGTAGGTGACATAGCAACTATTATGTAGAGTGATCGACGTCAAGTTTTTCATGCTCTTATGCTTTCCATCCTTTCTTCGTAAACTAGATTACATAAGAGTTTTTATGCCTCCTGCTTTAAAAGATTTTAAAGATTGATCCTCCAACAAATCCAAGTCATAAATTATGCACTTCAATGTAGCCATTGTGCTTCAAATTTATCTGTAAAACACAATCACAATAAAACAATTAATACACTGGGATAACTTACAATAGTCGTAAAAATTTTAATACAATTTAAAACTGAATGTTTTTCTGACATCGGGACACCACTTTGTTTACATATGTGTCTAATAACATCAAAGCTCCAGTGGTTCGGATTCCACTGTAAAAACTGTAGGTCCAGTTGAGATGCATGCGCGCTACATTTCGGTGTGGGGCACATGCACCGCAACTATAGGGAAATGGACCTCACTGGCCAGTACCATCGTATGGTATTGGGCAGTGGGAAGAGCCGTATAAGACTTGAAAGAGAACTTGGGTAGGCTATAATAAAAAAAAAAAAAAAAAAACTGAATGTTGAATCAATTAAATTTTATAAATACGTAAAATGCAATTGAAAATAACTACATAAAAAAATTAACGTAAAATAAAAACCTGAATTAACAAGTTTACTTTTAATATTGATTTGTACTTCGCTTGAAACTGATTTAACTATAAAAAATAAACATGCGAAATTAGTACATTAAATAAAATGTATAACAAGAAATTTGCTTTTATATTAATAAAGGTAATATTGTATTAATAATTATTACTTACGTTACTTGTTGAAAAATATAGCAAATAAAAGTGATGTATTGGTCGTTTGAAGAAATCTTCACAGCACACAAATTCACTTTATTTAAAAATATAGAAATTAACACTTGAAATTGCAATACAGATATTTGATCACTGCTCCTTGCTTCAACACTACGCTACAACTGACGAAAAGTGGGGTCCTTGTACCCCCACTATACTACCATATTGCTTTGTATACGGAGCAGATGTTCACATATATTACTTTCAGGAAAATAGTACATTCAGTCGGATCCCGGATGAAATGTCGCGCGAGAAGCCCCTCAGGCGTGGATTCTCGCTTTCTTATTTTCGTGTTTTCGTATAGGAGATGTGGTTGGAAGGGTTATAATAAAAGAAATCGATTGAGCGAGAAAAAGACGAGTTTAATCGCTCAAACCGAGAGAGGAAAGCCGTGCGGCATAAAACCCCTCTCGTCGTATATACAAGCTGCGGGATTGAACGATAAACTGTGAGTCGTTTGCGTGTGTGTACGTGTGCGGTGTATTCGAGAGATCCTTCCGAATCTCTCGTCTCGTGTTCGTGAGTGATAGCGATCACTTATCGAATGGGCTATACTGTGGCCTTAGTTCCACAGAATAGTCCCTCGTTCGATTCGCGCGCGGACGCGATTGTAAACCGGTCGCGACCCGTACCCGAATTCCCGTCACCAAGCGTAGAGAAAGATAGAGAAAGAGAGAGATATGCACACAAAGAGAGAGAGAGGGTTAGAGCAATATACCCACCTGCGGATTATCGGACGAACGTTCGGCTTTCGTGACAATGATCTGATGTCAGCGTATTCACTCAAGAGCGGGCGTGGCGATGAAGTTCGCTTGGCTGCTCAAAAGCGACTGCCCGCGTGGTCGACCAGCGGCGCGCGACACGAGGCCAGCGGCGCCGCTAGCCCCAACAGCGAGTCCCGACGTTCGATTGCTCTCCATCGCGCGCCAGGAAAAGGCGCCACGTGCTCAACGTCGACTCTCACGAGCCCGCTCGACACCGTCGCCCTTCGGTGAAGCTAAGCCCGGAGTTTCGACGGAACACGGGACTGGGACTTTTGGCGCCATAAGTGGATCTGTCTTGAATTTCATAACCCTTACGACGTTGACCCTATCATAAAAGTCCTGACAGGAGCCTGTCTATGGTCATTAAGGTCACTGTGTACGCTTACTGTCGTGTGGGCGTGTAATGTTGGGTGGAGCACCTCGGTGCCAATTTATATACCTTCAATAAGTAAACTGTACAAATAATATTTAAGTAGTTGATATCAACACGATTGAATTTTGATTGTCTATTATCAAAATAATGCATATTTAATAATCACAGAAGACTTTTTGATTAAATTTATCAATTTTTAAGGACTAAAAATTATTATTTTGCGAATTTTGTATTACCTCATAACAAGACTATTTTATATCATTTTCAGTGAATAACATTATAAAAATAGTCTATAGATACATTAATATTGATAATAATTATTTTTCGTATAAAATGGAATATTGTGTAAATTAATAAAATTTAACAATTGCAATAAATAAAAAAAATTTCACGTAAACATTTTAGTACTAATTTTTGAATTCAAGTACTAATTTTTGATTGTTTAAATAAATTCAAATCTAATATCTGACGACGCTAACGTTATTTTTTAGTTACGCTACCCCAAATTAAAAAAAGAAAGAGCAAGAAAGAAGCATTTTTGGCTAAATTACGCCATTTTTATCTGAACGTCCTGATTTGAAACTTACTTTTCAGTTTCGAGCTGTGAACGCGCGAGCCAACCCCCACTCCGTCTCCCACGGCACCGTCGCGCGTAACTGTCCGATCACTTTTTTCCGTTATAGTTTTCACAATTGAAAATCCATATGAGAGCAACAACTGATAATTATGCATAAACTACAAGTCTTTAACTGCATTTTCCGATTTCAAACATGACGATATATTGTTTATTTACGGAGCAATGGCTTGCTTTAAAAAAAAACGTAACTTGGCTCCTAATGCTCGTAGACAAACGTCTTTTCTTTTTAAAATTAGATAAAAATCAGTACTTTTCAATGGACTTTATTCGATTTTGATTGGACTTAAATCTTGTCTTCGAGAAAAAAGTTAATTAGGCACCTTATAAATATTAGAATCCAGGGGCTCTTCTAATTAAAATTTCGTGGTTTTCTAAAAAGTTGATTGAAATATAACTCTTTCACTTTAATCTCAAGCCACGGCGCCTGATCTGAATAATTTTTTCACATCGAAATAGTATTGTGAAAAAAAAAATTTCGAAATATAGAAATTTATGAAACAAAAACTGTAATTGATAGAAGCTTGAAATTTGGCATGCTATTTTGGACTATAGAGTAGTACATTTTCCTAAAGTATCAATGTAATAAAGTAATTTTTTCAAAAGTTATTAACAATTTTCGATTTTAACGAATTTTGTGTTTTTTTCCAATTTGCAAGTAAACTAATAGACTTAGAGGGGTGCTCTCCCTGACTTTTATGTAGATAATTGAATAATAAACAACTTTTTCTTGAAACTTTTCCCGCTAAAATCAATACTTTTCAAACCACAGAGGAAAATGTGAAAAAAAGTGCCGAAATCGAATTTTAATTGTTTATAAAAAAGTTAGCGTACAAAATTAGTGGCCTTCTTGCAAATATTATTGTTCTACATACTGTTCCTGACCATTTCCAACAATAAAATTGCTATTAGGAATTTTTGCAGAAATCGGGGTCTCCAGAGGCTAATTTGACTGCCCTATACCGGGTACCACGGCTGCGTAGACCCTAAAGATATCACAATTATTCCTGTTGCTCGGTTCGTAATTATTTTCATTAAAGGGTAACACCACTCTCGCAGCCCGAAAAAATGCCTAATTTGTACAATTTTTTACAAGAGTAGGAAAGAAGGGATCAAATTTCTTTTTTTAGTGTTTACTATACATATATTGAGGTACAAAAATATATTTTTTTTACATTTAAATACAAAATGGCGGTTATACAGCGAATCTCGTGAGAAGTCTTTTTCTCAAACCTCCGAACGGGAGACACTTTTCTCGAAAAGTATGAGACCTGGAACAAAAAGCCAAAGAAATTCTTAATCTATATAACGTTAACTTTGGCACATTACGTAGGGTTTTTTTTTTATTTCAATTTTTGTAGAAATGGCGCACTTCTGAAAAAAAGTCGATTTTTCTCGAAAAAAACTGTGTAAATTGTTTATAAAAAAAATTTACATTCAATCGAAAAACGGCTACGTACTTCTTTAGAGAATCTATTTGTGAATCTACAGTAAAAATTTCAACCTAATCCATGCAATAGTTTACGAGTAATCTGTTCTCCCAGTTTGAAGAAACCGGTTTCGAGACAAACGCGTTTAAAGTTTTACATGCACTTAAATCATTGATATTTTTTGTTTACCTCTATTCTGCGATGCCTGTACCATACATTTGGCCATTCAAATTAATATTTGCCTCCTCCTCTTCCTTTCTCATCGATTTTGAATCTAACGGCCCTTCTTGGTTGCATCTGTGAGCGACCGGTCGGAAAACTTGATCCGCCGCTCATCAGTTTCAATGCAGAAATTGAAACAATTTGGTCCTATTTTAAGTCCTAATTTCTGCATAAGCTTCATGATGCTTGACAGGCCATCATTGTAAATGCCTGCGGCAATATATACTGCAGTATCAAGAACGTGTTTGCCACTGGAGACTGATTTCGGAGCTATACACCACAAGATTGAGTTGAAACTCTCGTTGCTGTTTTGCGTATATCCGCCGAGGCAACGAGTCAGCAGATCGTCGCTGCTCAATTCAGCATAAATAGGAGAAATTGCTTCAAATACCTCTTGCAACATTGCTGGCTTGTGTTTATAATTCAAATCTGCAGTGGCCTGGGCCCTTTGCCACGAGCACCATGAATCTTCGCCGCGCGGGCATCTCTCGTGCTTCGATTTGTCGTCCGTCGATAATTTATGGTCTAGCGTTGCGTAGATTTCATTGCGCATATTTTTTATAGAATCATAATTTCTACGTATTGCTAGACCATAATAAATTGACAATTCGTCGATTAATTTATCAATGAGCTTGCGCTTTCCTTCGAGACCTTTAGTTTTCTTTTTAAAATTTCGAATTTTCATAAGGCTGCGAGTCTACGATACCTTTAAAAGTTTTTGAATCACCGTCCCCGACGTAATTGGCATATTTAAGTTGGTGTAAAGATTCTGAGCGCTGGAACATCTCAATAACGGCATCCACTTCCATTTTCCCCGCAGAGCCGTCATAGTTCGATTGGCATTTGTTTTCATGGGTTTCGAGATATTCCTTCTACTCATCCGTGTCACTTTTCTTTTCCCAAAATTCACATGCCTTACAATATTTAGATTTTACTGAAATGTCGACTACTTTGCCAGTACACCATCCAATAAGTGATACAAATCCAAAAAGGGACGTAAAGCCCTGTTTGCGCCACGAACCATCGCCAGATACAGTAATACCACTTGTGTTTCCTTTTTCATCACTTTTTTTCTTCTCTTCCTTAGCTGCATTTTTCATACTCTGCTCATAAACCTCCTTTGCATCGACAGCAATCTTCTGCACAACTTTATCGTAAAATGATTGAAAAATTGGCCGCGAGAGCTCCATGAACGCGCAAAATTTTATTATTCCATTCAATCCTATTCCCAGTTGTCGCATAGCACGAATCATTCTACGATTAATAATGTATACTTTTTCAATGAATGGTGAAGAAAGGATAGAAATTTTGTCGCAGGTTTGGCATGAAATAACAATTTTGAAACCCAAGCCACGCTTTCCACACTCGGTGAATGTCACATCTGACTTACACTTTTTGCACACAACAGCTTGCGATATAGCGGTAAATACGATTAAAAAATTCAGAATTCGATAAGCAAAGCCTTCATCTACTTCAAAGTCATCAGGATCGATGGTAGATAATTTTCGAGCCGATGTGCCAACCGCCTCGACGCTTGGTTTCTCCATTTCATATTTCATAATTAATTATACAGTAATTTATGCGGATTGATTTCTTTTTATTTCATTTAGTACCATATCAAAACTTAATAGTCGCTTACAATAAACATGAATCTTAACAGGCTACTATTGTAGTATATTGCAAATAGCTTGGGTCCATTCAATTTTTTAAAAATTCTAGATTTATTATACTATTACACACAACTTTATAGCACTGTGGGCCTAAATCCGCACTTAAGTCACGCCTATCCGTGACAGCGGATTTAGGCAATCAGTGCTATAAAATAGTATACGATACTCGTGTCAAAAGTCTTCCTTCATTGCACGGCGTTTATGCCGTGCTGTATAAGACTACTTAGGTCACACGTATCGTAATGTACTATTACCAAATTTGAAACACTATTTTATGTTTAACAAAACTTAAATGAACAAATGCTATTGTCCATTAGGTCATAGGTATTTGTGCCTCCAGTGACTTTTGATTAATGATAGAACATAATATATATAGTTCTACCAGTTCCCTGTACACATCTGTTAAAGATAGACAATAGCATAACTTATACTTACACAGTAAGCACTTTAGATCATTCGAAACACAAACTGACATAATATTCATCAAAAACATATAATAAACTTAAAATATAAACTTAACAATCAAAAGTTATTGTAAATAAGGAGAGTGTCATAGGTATGGGTAACGGATTGTAATGGAGCTTTAAAGATCGTTTACTAGTGGTGTCTATAAAAATTAATCCCAGTACCCGTAATTTGATTGAATTGGCCGCCCATATAGATTATAGGCTACAGCCACTAATGTCAATGATTTGCGTTATCATGATATAAAAAAACATCGTAGAAAATCTTTTTATTAAAAATACATTTAAGAAGGACAGAAAGAGCTGATATAAACTTTTTTTTCTTCATTAACCTCTTCTTGCATGCTCTATGTTTCAGTGCTAAAATTGATTTCTTGCCAATATAAAATTAAGTATTACGATAAAAAAAAACAAATAAAAGTATGTTACTATTTACAAAAAATTTAATTATCAGTACAATAAAACAATTTTTAAAGCGGTTAACCCCTTAACTACCGAGCAAAGTTCGACGAAGTGGGCCCAAGGTGTCAAGACAAAATCAATGAATATTACAATTCCACAAAAGTTTAATTTTAAAATATGCATTTTTCAACTTGAAGAATCTTGAAAAACAATTGTTTTATTACTTAAATGGTAATTATAAATGCATAAAAGATGCATTTGATTTAAAATTGAGGTTTATTTACATTTTAAATCGAGATAGCTATTTTATCACGACCGCATACATGAGGTCCTGACATTTTGAGTCCACTTCTTCAGATCGCGGTCCTGACAGATAATATTAAGGGGAGACCCAAGTGAAATTTCAGCGTAGTGATAGTTAATAAGTGCGGGGACAAATGCAATGGTTTTATATGTAGTTTTTCACGAAAATATCGATAGCGCACTCCAAAAAAATGAAAAAACAAAATTTTTCGCCATTTTGAAAAAAATTTGTTGGTTACTGATTTTTAATTTTTGATCCATTGCACCGTCGTCTTAATCCATACGTTAAGTTGTTGAAAATCATCCCAGGAACCTGTAATAGAATTTTCAGCCCGAAAGATGAAAAAGTGCGGGGCCTGATAGATTTTTACTGCGCCCGCATTTGGTATTGACCTGTTAATAGTTTGCAACTGATTATTGTTATTAGTATGAACTGCAAATTCCTCTCATGCGGACGACGATTTCATTTTTACAATTGAACTTTCTATAATATACAACTTTATTCTAGAGAGAATACTCGAATACGACGTAAACGATGTTGCCTTCAAAACATAGAAAATGCTACTCGTAATAGGAGTAATGACATGCAACCTATAATATGCATTGGGTAAATTATTATTGAATGATTACTGTCGTTATTACAGTTATTTTGTTATTACAGTTCATACTAATAAGAATAATTAGTTGCATACTAATAACAGGTCAATACCAACCGGAGTCGGTGAGCCCGTGCCGCGCCGCCTGGCGGCATGCGACTCCGCGGCCGGGTCGGCCCAAGCAGCCGCGGCGCATCAAATGCGGGCGCAGTAAAAATCTATCAGGCCCCACACTTTTTCATCTTTCGGGCTGAAAAATCTTTTACAGGTTCCTGGGATGATTTTCAACAACTTAACGTATGGATTAAGGCGACGGTGCAATGGATCAAAAATTAAAAATCAGAAACCAAACATTTATATTCAAAATGGCGGAAAATTTTTTTTATTTTTTTTTTTAATGCGCAATTGAATTTCTTGTGAAAAACTACATATAAAACCATTGCATTTATCCCCGCACTTATTAACTATCACTACGCTAAAATTTCACTTGGGTCTCTCCTTAATGATGCAGAAATAGTGAGTATAGGCACCCTGCGTGGATACCAGTGACGCCACTTTTATTGGATTTTTAGCATATGGAGTATATCTGTATATATGAAAATCAAGTGGCGCGGTAGCGCCACGAAGGCGAGTTTGAGAAGCAGACGAAGCCGCAGCGCCCGCGCTACTATTTACTTCTATATTAGTGTTCGGATTTTTCTTTATACGATAACAAGTACTTATGACTACACAGCCCCACAAAAAAAAATTGTAAGTCCCAAAAACTTGACCACGGTACTTATATGTTTTTGGGATCGCTGAATCCGAATCCAGGGTTAGTTTAACCCCATCAGATCTTTCTCAAGGTCAGTTGAAGGTCAAATTATCGAAATACATGAAAAATACACTAAAACCATGGCATCTTGGGGTTTTTGGGGTCGCTGAATTCGAATCCGGGGTCAGTTTAACCCCATCAGAACTTTATCAAGGTCAGTTGAAGGTCAAATTATCGAAATACATGAAACATACACTAAAACCATGGTATCTTGGGGTTTTTGGGGTCGCTGAATCCGAATCCGGGGTCAGATTAAACAATCAGATCTTTCTCAAGGTCAGTTGAAGGTCAAATTATCGAAATACATGAAAAATACACTAAAACCATGGTATCTTGGGTTTTTTTTGGGGCGCTGTATCTGAATCCGGGCTTATTACAACCCTATCAGGTCATGGTCAAGGTCAGTTGAAGGTCAAATCAGAAAGATTCATAAAAAGTAGAGTCAAACCATGACATTTAGGGGTTTTTGGGGTCGCTGAATCCGAATCCAGGGTCAGCATAGTCCCATAAGGTTATATTTATGGTCAGTTCAAGATTAGTTCAAGGTCATGGACGTAAAGAGAGTGAAAAAATTAGTTATAAACTGAAACAATGCAAAAGGTAATGTAAACCATAAAGCAAAGAACAATGTATATGCAAGTACAATCGTATCCTTTAAAACTATATCATAGTTTGCTGCTCCTTCATTTACTTTAAATTTGTTAGAAGTATATGCAATTCAATAAAATACCCGTAAAAATATTAGGCCCATTACTCTTTTTTATGGTAACGAACTATTTTATTGTCAAATGATCTACGAAGTGGATTACGCTTCCGCTTCTCCGATGTTGATGGTAGATCTCTTTTTAACGACCAACAGTAATCTGCTAACATATTTACGTCCCATCTTCCTTGGTACCTGCGCTCCATTTCCTTGATATCTTGGTGAAATCTCTCTCCCTGCTCTTCGCTGTAATCACCTAGGTTTTCTGGAAATTCATCAACATGCGAATATAAAAAGTGTAATTTTAGATTCATTAGGCAGCCTTGATTTTTGTAACTATTTACTAAATTTAAAACTATTTGTTGGTAATTTGGGCTCTTATGATTTCCAAGAAAGTTTTTAATTACGTCCTTGAAACATAACCATGCTTCTCTCTCTGTATGATTCATTTTCGTAACAAAAATTTCATCATTTATCATCTTACGAATCTGAGGGCCATCGAAAATTCCTTCATTTACTTTAGCATCACTTAATTTGGGAAACTGATTTCGCAGATACTTAAAGCAGCTACCATCTTTGTCTAAAGATTTTACCCATTGTTTCATAAGTCCCAATTTAATGTGCAGAGGTGGTATAAGAATTTTTGATGGATCAACAAGTGGCTTATCTTTTATATTCTTAGAACCCGGTTCGAACTTTTGTCTAAGGGGCCAGACACTCTTTATGTAATGATTCTTTCTATCCATACTATCCCATTCATATAAATAGCAAGGATATTTTGTGAATCCCGATTGTTGCCCCAGAAGTATTGTTATGATTTTAAGATCCCCACATATTTGCCATTTATGATCATTGTATTTTATTCGGTCTAATATTACTTTCATGTTACAGTACTCTTCATTCAGTATTACCGAATATCCTATGGGAATGGCTGCATAAACATTTGTATTGTGTAACAGAACGGCTTTTAAACTTCTCGTTGACGAATCGATGAACAATCTCCACTCGTTAGGGTTGTAACATCCATGTTTAAAGCAATTCATCAACCCAACTATATCTTTGCAGTAAACTAAGGAAAATTCTTCAATTTAGCGAAATAATCACGATATTTCTTATCTCTGTCTCGGTAGTAAGAAACTTTAATTTTTCCAGCTTCATTAGTATTTTCTTTTAGCCATGAAGCCAAGTACTCCGCCCCATCCTTTGGTAGGCCCAAATCGCGTATGAGATCATTCACTTTTTCCTGTGTAAGTGGACCTTTCTCCTTCTTAGTATTGTAGGGGATGTATTCTTCGTCACTTGTATCACTTGTACTAGCAACGTCATTGTCTTCATCAGGCGCTATTTCTTCTTCCGCAATAATATCTCCTTCCTCCATTTCTTCTTCTAAGATTTCATCTTCATCATGTCTTTCTAAATTTTCCTCAAGATCCATACTTCCACTTGCGTACATACCCAGTGGATCTTCTCTTTTATCAATTGACGATTCATATATAGGTTTCGTGACACTTTCAACGTTAGCGTAATTAATTTGCGACTTGTTTTTACTATTAACTCCATGCAAATTCGTATTACAAAAATAACAGTCTTCTTTTCTTAAAGGTTCCTTCCATATCGTAGGCACTTTCATTTTTACTTGAGTTTTACCATTTTTGTCTTTCTGTAGCATTTTCCTACATATTGCGCATATGATTTTAGGAACCCAATCAAATTCATCAATTTTCATGTCTAAATCAAACATGTTCTTGTACTGCTCTTTAATATTTTGATTGATTTTTCTTCTATTTTTTGGGGTCTCATACTTGCTACAAATGTAACAAAAACTCCCGTTTTGCTATAAGGCATTCTTGGTCACCAGACCTCAAGTGATAAATTCTTGTAGTATTATACTCTTCGAAAGCCAAGTTTCCCACTAACAAAGAGCTGCGGTCGCTTGATGACGACGACTGCGGGCCCGCTTACTCACCCTGACCAGCCGCCGATACTGGGGTTCCGAATCCCTGCATCGTAATTTTTTGTTGTTTGTCTGCCATGACGGCTCTAAAGCCTTCACCCAGGGGTTTAGCCGACCGAAAAAAAAGAATCGGTCGTGGCCCACCGTCACCACGTGGAGGTACCCTGGGGCAAACAAACAACATATTCATATCCGTTCGTATCAAGTAGGAAATACGAGTGATACAAGGGAGATGAAGATTACTGTAACATGACTTTGGAAACCTTTTGGGAAAGAAGACCTTAACACAAACCCAAGATAGTCAACATTAATCGACTTGGGACTTACACCGAGAGAGAAACCCGGTAATGAAGACAGCTCTGCTCACGGTTCTTTTGAGCTGTGGTTTTAAACATGTATGTTACAACCCTAACGAGTGGAGATTGTTCAATCAATCAAAATATTAAAGAGCAGTACAAGAACATGTTTGATTTAGACATGAAAATTGATGAATTTGATTGGGTTCCTAAAATCATATGCGCAATATGTAGGAAAATGCTACAGAAAGACAAAAATGGTAAAACTGAAGTAAAAATGAAAGTGCCTACGATATGGAAGGAACCTTTAAGAAAAGAAGACTGTTATTTTTGTAATACGAATTTGCATGGAGTTAATAGTAAAAACAAGTCGCAAATTAATTACGCTAACGTTGAAAGTGTCACGAAACCTATATATGAATCGTCAATTGATAAACGAGAAGATCCACTGGGTATATACGCAAGTGGAAGTATGGTTCTTGAGGAAAATTTAGAAAGACATGATGAAGATGAAATCTTAGAAGAAGAAATGGAGGAAGGAGATATTATTGCGGAAGAAGAAATAGCGCCTGATGAAGACAATGACGTTGCTAGTGCAAGTGATACAAGTGACGAAGAATACATCCCCTATAATACTAAGAAGGAGAAAGGTCCACTTACACAGGAAAAAGTGAATGATCTCATACGCGATTTAGGCCTACCAAAGGATGGGGCGGAGTACTTGGCTTCATGGCTAAAAGAAAATACTAATGAAGCTGGAAAAATTAAAGTTTCCTACTACCGAGACAGAGATAAGAAATATCGTGATTATTTCGCTAAAGATGAAGAATTTTCCTTAGTTTACTGCAAAGATATAGTTGGGTTGATGAATTGCTTTAAACATGGATGTTACAACCCTAACGAGTGGAGATTGTTCATCGATTCGTCAACGAGAAGTTTAAAAGCCGTTCTGTTACACAATACAAATGTTTATGCAGCCATTCCCATAGGATATTCGGTAATACTGAATGAAGAGTACTGTAACATGAAAGTAATATTAGACCGAATAAAATACAATGATCATAAATGGCAAATATGTGGGGATCTTAAAATCATAACAATACTTCTGGGGCAACAATCGGGATTCACAAAATATCCTTGCTATTTATATGAATGGGATAGTAGGGATAGAAAGAATCATTACATAAAGAGTGTCTGGCCCCTTAGACAAAAGTTCGAACCGGGTTCTAAGAATATAAAAGATAAGCCACTTGTTGATCCATCAAAAATTCTTATACCACCTCTGCACATTAAATTGGGACTTATGAAACAATGGGTAAAATCTTTAGACAAAGATGGTAGCTGCTTTAAGTATCTGCGAAATCAGTTTCCCAAATTAAGTGATGCTAAAGTAAATGAAGGAATTTTCGATGGCCCTCAGATTCGTAAGATGATAAATGATGAAATTTTTGTTACGAAAATGAATCATACAGAGAGAGAAGCATGGGTATGTTTCAAGGACGTAATTAAAAACTTTCTTGGAAATCATAAGAGCCCAAATTACCAACAAATAGTTTTAAATTTAGTAAATAGTTACAAAAATCAAGGCTGCCTAATGAATCTAAAATTACACTTTTTATATTCGCATGTTGATGAATTTCCAGAAAACCTAGGTGATTACAGCGAAGAGCAGGGAGAGAGATTTCACCAAGATATCAAGGAAATGGAGCGCAGGTACCAAGGAAGATGGGACGTAAATATGTTAGCAGATTACTGTTGGTCGTTAAAAAGAGATCTACCATCAACATCGGAGAAGCGGAAGCGTAATCCACTTCGTAGATCATTTGACAATAAAATAGTTCGTTACCATAAAAAAGAGTAATGGGCCTAATATTTTTACGGGTATTTTATTGAATTGCATATACTTCTAACAAATTTAAAGTAAATGAAGGAGCAGCAAACTATGATATAGTTTTAAAGGATACGATTGTACTTGCATATACATTGTTCTTTGCTTTATGGTTTACATTACCTTTTGCATTGTTTCAGTTTATAACTAATTTTTTCACTCTCTTTACGTCCATGACCTTGAACTAATCTTGAACTGACCATAAATATAACCTTATGGGACTATGCTGACCCTGGATTCGGATTCAGCGACCCCAAAAACCCCTAAATGTCATGGTTTGACTCTACTTTTTATGAATCTTTCTGATTTGACCTTCAACTGACCTTGACCATGACCTGATAGGGTTGTAATAAGCCCGGATTCAGATACAGCGCCCCAAAAAAAACCCAAGATACCATGGTTTTAGTGTATTTTTCATGTATTTCGATAATTTGACCTTCAACTGACCTTGAGAAAGATCTGATTGTTTAATCTGACCCCGGATTCGGATTCAGCGACCCCAAAAACCCCAAGATACCATGGTTTTAGTGTATGTTTCATGTATTTCGATAATTTGACCTTCAACTGACCTTGATAAAGTTCTGATGGGGTTAAACTGACCCCGGATTCGAATTCAGCGACCCCAAAAACCCCAAGATGCCATGGTTTTAGTGTATTTTTCATGTATTTCGATAATTTGACCTTCAACTGACCTTGAGAAAGATCTGATGGGGTTAAACTAACCCTGGATTCGGATTCAGCGATCCCAAAAACATATAAGTACCGTGGTCAAGTTTTTGGGACTTACAATTTTTTTTTTGTGGGGCTGTGCTATTATTACCAAGTTATTTCGACTTAATAGCATGTTTTCGTGCTAAACTATGATTTCCAACAAAAATATTAGCCAAAAAGTTATTTTATGTCATAATAAACGAGTATGTAATTCTCAAATGCTGAAAGTATATCAACTTTCTTTCTCCAGCCCGAAAAGTAAAAGGACCGTGAAGTTTGCCGCAACAAATATATAAGTGAAAGGACCGTTAAGTTGGCCGCACATACGGCTGGGTATTGCCAACTGCGCGCCGTTCGGGTTTTAAATTTTCTAGAGCTTACGGGCGGACTTTATTCTTGCGCTTCAATTAAGATATTAATAAAAATGTTTAGAGTTAAGATTTGATAATTTTAAAAGCATATATAAATTTGTATGTATTTAAATGACTTGGGTACAAATTAACTGAAAGTAATAATAAATTAGTATTATAGTTTCGATAAATCTAAGATAATAATAAATAAATAAATAAGTAAATAAATAAATAAATAAAATTAATTTTTATATCATATTTAATTTTGATATTGCCTTTTGTTATTAAATAATTTTTTTTTCATAATTTTAAGAAGAATATAGGTATTTACTTGATTTAAAAATGATTAATTAACAGTTGTCTAAATAACTCACGAATTATACAAAATTTTCCTTATATTCTTCAAATTAACTTTTTGATGTGCTTAATGTATGAAGGAAATTTTTTTTTCTCTTAAAGAAGTTTGTTATATAAGCCATGTCCTGAGCACATAATTATAGGTTATCTCCATTAAGTATCTTTATTTTTAATTCGAAATAATAAACAAATATATCTATTTAAAAGAAATCATGTATACTTTCAAATTGTACAATATATTCTATATATTTGCAGTACCCAGATTAAAATTTTTTTGAAAAATGTGTATTTAAAATTCAAAGTCGTGATACCTACTTCCACTAAAATAGCTTTAAACTAATTGTTAGATATTTAAAGAAATGTATATATTTTTTACATATTTAAAGTATTAAAAAACTTGAAGCTAATATTTTGTTATTATTTCACAAGAGATAATTCTAAAGTTATTGTTAGATATATCAATCAAAAGAAAATTACGCCTACTTTATGAAAATGTATATATTTTTGGCAAATTCAACGTATAAAATGACGATAACAATTGCAAAAATTAAGAACATTTTTTTGAAAAAATCACTTAATAGTTATTGTTGACACATATTATTGACAAGTTTAACGTATAAAATGACAACAAAAGTTGTTTCAATTTTTATAAATTTTACTAAATTATTATTTTTATTAAACAATTAGTCTAGTATTATCCATTCAGCTTCAAAATGTAATCAGTTATAAGTTCAAACATATGTAATATGTCTGCAAAAATGAGCGCGTAGTATCCCTTAAAATGTTGTAGTGAACACAATTTTTGGTCCACACATGCGTACACATACATAGGGCAGACCGGGGCTAATTCATCGATATGTTTTGCGATTGCCTATTCTAATAATTTTCCAAAATCTAAATCCTGTTTAACGTAGATATAAACTTTATAATTTTAACTAAAAAATTTTTTTCAGACTTATTTATAAATTTGCTATAGTTGTTAGACTACAGTTGCTCGGGGCTGATCTGTCAACGGAAATCTTCCTTTATTTGTAACTTAAGCAATTTTACACTTTTTTAAGTGTACCAGGCGTAAAAATCTTATCAAGAAAAAATAATAAGTCTTGATTCTTACTGAATTATTTAAGGAATTTTTTGTATGGAACTCCAGTTATTTTTTGCCAAATAATCGAAATAAAAACTTTAAACGCGTATTTCTAGAAACATATTATTTACTTCAAAAAATTTCTGGCGCAACTCAAGTTAATGGATATTTTTAAAACTTGTAGAAAATATCAATTAAGGTAGTTGTCGACCTGAAAATAGAACTTTTAGCAATGAATTTTTATTTATTGTTCGTTCCAGTTGATACACGCAACTCAAGTATAACTGAAAGAGTGGTATTCTACTAAGTAGGAAACAAAAAGACACATTGGTAGCGCAGATATTAACAATTTAATTTGAGAATTAAACCAATTTTAGTCGAGACGTGTAACTTTTTTATTTTTTGTTCTATTTCAATGAACCAAGGCTTATTTTGTTCCTTATAAAATTTCAGGGTGGAGTCGCCGTAAGGAAATTGTTGTATAATCAATGAGTACAATGTAAAGTCTAATTGTTTATCGAAATTCGCGTGAAATTGTGTAATTTTTTATAAACAATTAGATTTTACGATGTGCTGACTGATTATACAATTTCCTTGCGGTGAAATTTTGTAAGGAATAAAATGGCCTTGGTTAATTTAAATCAGACTTAAAGCCCTATTTTCCGGTCAACAAAAACCTTAAAGTATTTAAAAAAGAGGGTAATATTTTATTTTGAAATGCGCGGATATTAAATATTTTATTCGCCAATTTTTCGTGTTGAATTACTTGGTTTTATATATTTTTAAAGTTTAAAAAATGTTTTATTAAATTTTATTAATCACGAATTGAATATATACTGCCGAAAAAAAATACTTTTCCCAATACCAGTTGAAAAATGATCTTAAATTATTTTAACGTGTTTGGTTAAACTGGTTTGCGCAAGGAACTTTTTTAAAAACCCTGTCTTTTAATAATAATTATTCAGATTTATTTTATAAATTGATATAATATTTATAAATAGGTGGATTATATTTATAAATAGGATTAATAGGTCAACTTTTTTTAAAATCACTGGATTTTCATCTTAATATGCAAACGCCGTTAGAAGTAAAAGAAAGTAATAAAATAAAAAAAATTTCAAATTCTTGAAAAAAAACTTAAAAATATCTGATAAAAATAGTACGATATATTGTTCAAACCTATGTATACAACTTCTCTTTGTACACGGAGAGAATTTTCTAATAAAAATTATGACGAAATTCGCAGTAAAAATTACCGTGAATGACTATAAAGCTGGGACACTCTAACTTTCCGGCAGTTTTTATTGATATTTACGATAAATTTTACCGTACTGAAGGGTAAAATTTGCCTGCCGCAGAGTAAACGTTCCCTGTACGAATCTTAGAAAAAACCCCAAATTTGTGGTAAAATTTGTATGAAATATGTTTTAAAAATCTGGATTTTCTTCCAATTGTTGTAACAGTATCATTAATACCTAAATAAGTACATTATACACATTTATATTTGAGTTAACCTAAAATGTGTACACGCTCAGTTGTTTCCTTTATCAGCTGTCTTCTTTTTCTCAAATCAGGCAAATTTTACCATTCAGTGCGGTAAAATTTATAGTCTGTGCAGTAAAATTTGTAGTCAATGAGGTAAAGTTTTTAGTAAAATATCAGTAAAAAGTGCCAGAAAGTAGGACTGTCCCAGCTTTATAGTTATTTACGGTAATTTTTACCTTGAATTTCGTTATAATTTTTATTATAAAATTCTCTCTGTGTATACATATTAATATTTTTAAACAACATTTCAGAATTTAAGCATTTGAGTTAAAAATATTTGCTATTACGAATCAGCCCCATAAACGAATCAGCTCCATGGACGAAATGCCCCGGTCTCCCCTATATATACATGTACGTATAATATAGACATTTTTTAAAACACGATTTTTCTGACTCAGGAACCCCGAAATTTATTGAAATATCAGATTAAAAAATTTACATCGTTTCAAAGCTTTCTCTTTAAGACAGAAAAATTTCTGAAAAATATTTCCCAGAAAACATCACCGTCATGCAATATATATTAAACGTCAAACAAATTAAATACACAAAAACCATCACTTCAAAAATTAAAATAAAATACTCAAAAATTATACATAGCAATAAATAATAAATTAAATAACGTTCAACCTTTTTTAACATAATTTATTCTAATTTTACCTTAATTCACTGACAAATAAAGACTTTAAAATATTACCCCACATAAATCCTTTATTAAAGGTCAATCTGAAAGTTTTTCGTATGTAAATAACATTGCATTATTTGCAATAAATATACATTTCTACATTATTTATTTCTTTTATTATTGCTAAAAATATAGGGGAGACTGAGGTATTACGGTGCACTAAAATGAAATATGCTCTAAATAACGTAAACATGATGCAATTCAATAAGAAAAGATTTCTTTCAGTTTATTGCTATGCAAAGAATATTTTCCTACGATACTGCTGAAATTAATGTAATATAACAGTAGTTAAAAATTATTATCCGAATACATAAAAAATCTTGATGTTCAAAATCATTGGGGTATAATGGAGCACTCAATTGGGGTATAACGAAACGATACGTTATTATATATGTTACAAAAAAGCCATGGCCGAAAGGTGCTAAAAATGCTTATATTTTATTATTAGAACAAATATAAAACACTCGAAAAAATTTACTAAAAAGGACTGGAATCTCTAAAAAAAATTAACTTTAAAATAAGTGAAAGGTTAGGCGAGCTTGATGTATTCCGCAAAATTATCATGGAGCAATACAATAATCTATTTTATAAGGTAAGCCATAGATTAAAAAAGTAATGAGATCAATGGAAAATAGTCAAGTTTTAAATACATAAATAATTATAAATAATTTAGCAACGAACTTACAGATAAAAAAGAACTGAGATCAATCAAACAAAGTCAAGTTTATTATATTTAATCATAATAAAGCAAAAATATTGTTGTGTTCAATCAACAAAATAAAACGGGCATGGCAAGTTACGTAGTAAGTATCTTGAGAGTTGTTTGTAATTGATCATTATATAACGTAACTTTAAGTTAAGTAAGCCCTTGATTGAACACAACAATATTTTTGCTTTATTATGATTAAATATAATAAACTTGACTTTGTTTGATTGATCTCAGTTCTTTTTTATCTGTAAGTTCGTTACTAAATTATTTATAATTATTTATGTATTTAAAACTTGACTATTTTCCATTGATCTCATTACTTTTTTAATCTATGGCTCACCTTATAAAATAGATTATTGTATTGCTCCATGATAATTTTGCGGAATACATCAAACTCGCCTAACCTTTCACCTTTTTTAAAGTTAATTTTTTTTTAGAGATATAGATATACTTTACTATTAGGCTATTTTAGTAAATTGGCGGGCACCGTGTTTTAAAACAATAGCACTGTGGTTTAAGGAGGCTCCTGCGTCTACCATACTAGTCAAATTGAATCGAAAATTTGATGATAACTTTTATGCATATGTTTATACTTAAAAATCTTAAATGTATTTATAATGTATATAAATGCAGCAAACTTTTAATAATATAAACATTAACAATTCAATAAATATTAATACAGATACTATTTTGGATTCGGCAGTGAATAACATATGCGAGAAGGACAGGTTCGTCTTCCACGCATGCGCGTCGATGGGTGGTATATAGCTATATCTATATATATTACTATAGCGTCGTATCGTGCGTCGTGCGTGCTGCATGTAAAAAGTTCTGCCGGATATAACCCGAATTTATTCAAGCTTTCGCTAATATCTCTTTTTTTAGTTCGATAACCGATATTTTAAATAATGTCATTTGAAAGAGAAGATTTTTTCCTACAAAACTGA
Source organism: Gastracanthus pulcherrimus (assembly GCA_949152435.1). Taxonomy (NCBI): domain Eukaryota; kingdom Metazoa; phylum Arthropoda; class Insecta; order Hymenoptera; family Pteromalidae; genus Gastracanthus; species Gastracanthus pulcherrimus. Next base: position 172,798,214 of record OX424572.1, on the reverse strand, counting down.
TATAATGACATTACTGGACAAATCAGATTTCATTCGTAATTAACTGATTCAACTTTGTCTGCCATAAGAGTCCATGTTAAAACTGCCAACTTTGAGTTTAAATTTCTTGAGTTTTTGACCGATAAGCGGTATAAATAAGGGCACCATTAGATTGAGCGTATTCTAAACTTTTAAAAATGATATGTCCGAGTTCAAGATATTACGCGCAGGAGCCTCCTTAAGACAATTGAGCGAGTTTCAGAGTTGTCGATGTCTGAATATTGCCAATACTTCTGATGATGTCACAAATGAAATAACCTAATTAGGCCCAACAAAAACTTACAGATTTCGCTGTTACGCACAAGCTGCATATTATAAAAGAGTTGAGAATAGCGAATGCATCTCGCAATAAAAGAGTCAATGCGTAGTTATTATTCATATTTGTATTATATGCCGATAGTAAGTATCGGAAGCGATCGAGACGTTATAGCGGTACAAGTAATATAGTTATTTAGATTTCGTGCGTCGCAGAAATTTTAATGAATTGAGGTGGGCTCAAAAATTTATTTTTAAGTCCTTATCTGGACGCAATAATTCATTGGATTATTTATTATTCACTTGTATTTACAGTATGAAATGTTAAATACTAACATAAACAATTTAATTCAATTAAAAATGTTAGTATTTTCTTGTTTCTTAAACAATACTTTATCAGAGCGTAAGTTTTAAAATCTGTGCCCAGAAAGAAGGATGTATAAAAGCTGGTAAGAACTGCGTATTTTTGCCCCCAGGGAACGTAAAATCTTCATCATTCATTAGTAGTTTTTATTCCCTGCACTTTAATTCTACAGTTTTCCTTCTGTACATCCAGGGAAAATGAAAAAACACTTGAGGATTAAATTATGTAACGCAAACTTTTACAATTTTAACAATTGTTAGTGTTTGAATTGCAATTTAATATAGATTTTCATACTGTAAAATAGTAGTTTAAATCGTTGTTCAACTAATCCAAATATTTCCCCATAATCTGCACGACATATAGTTTTGAAAATATAAGATTTCCAAATGAATATAATAAGAAATTACGATAACCTTGCTTTCACTTTATGGGACGAAATCCGGTATCTTTTACACATCCTTCTTTTATATATTTCCCTTCTATTTTATTTTTATTTAGTAGGATTTGCATACAGACGATATTTCATTTTAATCTATTTAAATTCCTTCTATGTGAATTAAAATACTTTAATCTATTTAATTTCAGTAAAATTCGCATTAGAATAAAATTGAATCAAAATTATGTGTATAATTCGTTCAATTCCCTTCCGGATTGGAATGGAAAGGAATAAAAAGTTTGCTACTATCCCTGCCTCGTTGAATAATCATAACGTAACAAATATATATCTTTATAGACATAATATAAATTTGAATAATTTAAATGAAAGTAGACCTCATAAGCTTCAATTTCAAAGATTAAATGTATAAACATCTTGATTTCATTCAATGTGATATTAAACATGACGCTGAAAATAAGCCCACATCTAATTATTTTAGAATTTAAAAAAAAATTTAAATTTAAAGTAGTTACAGTTTATTAAAGTTCCTTCGAATGACGTCACACCAATGTAACATCAAAAGGTGCCGCTAGGTATGCGTGACACCACCAACATAACTATAGTCAACTAACTTCGTTAATAATGGATTAATAGAAAAAATTCGGAAAGTTCACAAAGAAAGTAGCATAGGATAAATCAAATCGCGGTATAAAAAAATCATGCAAGTTCCGAATTACGAGAACCCACTTTTTTATTTAATTTTCTTTTTTGAGTAAATTTCTCTCTGGAGCGTTTTTTCTCGAAATTGAAAAGTAAATGAAAAAAGTGACTCCCTATATTTGTCGATAACACGAGGGTTTAGCATCACCTTAATACGAAATCTTTCGGTTAGAAAGGGCTAGCTAATAGTTCAATTGAGTCAGTAAAAAATAATAATATTTACGATCTTGACGTTGCATGTAAAAGTTACAATGATAAAATGTCGTTCGTATACTTTTAACTTTCGAAATAAACGCTAAACTAGCGTACTTTGTAAATTCTGTACATAGTTATATATAATAATCAAATTGTCAATCTCGCTATTTTTTTTTCAACTGAACATCGTGACATATATATATTATTAACAATAATGTTTAATTTTACTAATTTAAGCATTTTTACTATTTTGACTCGATATTGATAACTACGCATACTACTAATGAAGAACAAAGATCTAGTCAAACAAAAAGCTTCTAAAAGTAGCTTGGATCTTTCAGTACACAGTGCTTTGTTCAATGAGATTTCTTTTGAAAACTTCGATTGTCCTACAGCTGTTCAAGAGCCACTGCAAGAAGATCCTTACTGAAAAACTTAAGCTGCCAGACGCTGGATCTTTCTTGAAACAAATATTCCGATTTAGTATTCTCGCAACCGAAAAATCTTTTCGATAAGTTTTATAAAGTCCCGAGCAGTGAGCATAAAGAAAAATACGCACCCGATAACTGTGAAATCTACCGATTCTCGTTTAACTAGCGCAGGGCGTTTAATAAACATCATTACCGCATAGGTAGCTGATTTTCAATTCAGTTTGATGAAGTTTTTACGATTAACTGCAAATTTTATTGCACTAATATACAAATACTGTTAATGTATGTACTCTTCCAATTATGTACTATTATTTACGAATTTTAGGTCAGTTATTACTTAAAAACAACTACACTAAGAAAACCCATATAGTAAAATATTTCGATATTGATATCATAAAAAATTGGTGATATTCTTTTTTTAGAAATTGTCTGTTTTCGATAAGTTTTATAAAATCAAATTATTATTAATTATTTTGCTTCCATCGATTTGTTAAATTTTATAAATACACCTAATTATCTAATAATTTAATATATATGACTATATTATACATACATTATTTATTATATGTATGCTCTAGTATCAGATATATGTTTTAGTGGGTCCTTTTATAGTACATTTAATGCATTTTAAATGTTTTTTATCCTCTTCGTCGTCGACTTTATCTTTGTTTTCGTCTTCATGGTCGCCATCGTTGAGATCGTCTTTGCCATCAGGATCATTTTCAAAGCATCTTTGTATATTTAAATAGTGAGTTCGTGTGGTGGTGGATTGATGGATCCGGAGCTGTGTGGGTAGATTGATAGATGTGGGGATATGTGGTTGTACGAGTAGATGGGTGTGGGAGTGAAAGGGTAAGTGCGTGGGTGGATGAGTGCGCGGAACCATTGTGGGTGGGTAGTCAATGGTGGGTGCGTGAGTAGTGTGTGGGTGGATATGGGTAAATCCGACGAACTTTTAATCATGTACAATTCAACTATGAAATGGCTGTTGCACCGATTTTGTTCGCTCCCTTCTTATTTATTCAATGTTTTGAGGGCTAATATGCTATTACTGTTCGTGTTACCCGAGTAAATATCTCCGTAGGAACCGTAAAGTAGTTCGAAGTTCGTATTAAGCAGAATTTGTCTTATCCGAGTTGAGAGTCCATAAAATATAATCATGCCGGGACCATGATCTGTGTTCCTGTTAGAGCGAATTTCGTATTAACGAGGGTTTACTGAATATCCTTTGAACGAACAACAATTTAAGCCCTTGCAGAATATTGTGCCTTGTTTGGTTAACCAGTAATATATTTTTAGACTTTTATGTTTCTTAATAATAGTTCAAAACTTTTAAAGTTGCGAGATTTGAAAATTTTATTAACGGTAATTCGAACAAGGCACAATATTCTGTAACAGTTTAAATTATTGTTCTCCAATTAAAGAATATACTGAAAAATTTTGGTAGGAATCAAGAGAAAGGCTGTTTTCTACATAGCTTCAAATTCGTCTTTGAAAAAAATCTTGCGTAATTATACGGCCTTTTTAAAGCCATTTTTTAAAGATTCTCAAAATTACTTGGATTCTTCTATTCTAAAAGTTGAGGGATCAAAGTAACAGAGCCAAACAAATTATTTAAGACCCGAATGGACTATGAGCTACAACTAGAATCAGCGTAACAGCCATTTCATAGTTGGATTGTACAACGTTAAGGGGCTAAACTAGATTCTACTACGGAAAATCTATTTAGCATCATTTAATAGAGTTGTACAAATTTTTTCACGTTATAATATGAAGTCATAGCAGAGATATTAGCCATTCCTTAGAGGTCTATAAAAGAATGTAGCAAAACGGCTGCAGTTGAAAGTGACGTCAGAGTGCCTGAAATACAAAAAAATAACAAAGGCGTTAAACAAGATGAAATTCGACATACCATGACCTAGGATTTTTGAAAAATATTAAGAATTAATAAAATGGCGGTGTTCTGAAAATAAAATTTCGAATTTTGAAAAAAAAAATTGTCTGTTTTTTGCATTGAAAATTTGCACTTTTTAACGGATCAAAAAGATCGTAGGTCATGATATGTAAAAACATGTGCTGAATATACCCTAAAAGTTCCAAATCGATTCATGGATTTGTTCGCGAGTTAGAACTGCAGCCATTTTGAAAAATGCTGTTTCGAGAAAAACGCGTTTAAATTTTAACTACTGATTATTATGTTATAAAATTAAATATATCATACTTACAGCTATTCTGCTATTCCAGGCCCATACAATTCGCCTTCCTCTTGCTCAAAAAGTTGTTGTTCCGCCGCTGCAGCTTTCCTACGAGCTGTCCGATCCTCTTTTGAAGCGTCCTGGTGCCTTTTCTATACTAGCTGGATGCGCGTCATGTCGCGCTTGTCGACGTAATCTTTAACACAGGGTCCAATAATCACTCCCATTGTTTTAAATATACTTAATATTGATTGCAAGCAGTCATTAAAAATTACAACAGCAAAATAATTAGCCAGTTGAATTAAATAGTTTTTAAGCCACTGTGGAGGTGTTTTGGAGCAAAGTGCCATAACAAGCCATTGTGACTCTCATTATTATTTTGAGTATTACTTCGCTTGCACCTGTTTAATAATTCGGTCCTACTCAAATCCGTGTAAATTAGATTTAAAGCTTTTAAAACATCCGGGTCTAATGGAAGATAATCATGCTTGAAGTTCCTCATATCAAAACCTGCAGCTTCCGGTGACAATGCGTAAATCGGGAACTTCGCGCACGATATCCACGCATGATAAACCGAGCTTCTGACACGGAGTTTAAAAAAAAGTTTTATTAATAATTCATAAGCTTTAGTTTTAAAAAGGAATCAATTCTGAATGTTTCTTATATCATTGGTTTGGACGAATAAACGGCTATCTGCAAATTGTCGCAAGAAAAGTGGCTATCTACAAATTGTTCCGTGAAAAGCAGCTATCTGCAAAACACATTTTTTCCCGACCAATTTTAAGTTGGTAGCACTGTCGAAAATTTCAATTTTGTGCACACTTTTTTCTCGTCAATATATTTTTATGAAATTTATTAGTCTGGAGTTTTTTGGGGTCGCTGATTATTAATCCGGTATCAAAATGCAAAATTATGAATGGCGAATCCAATATGCTGGACGAAATTTTCAAAATCAATTAGATTCACTTGGAACTTGTTACTCGATATTATGAGTTAAGATAATTATATATCAGGATTTAATGCATAAATCAAGAAACTTCGAGAGTGAAAATTGAGGTATTAATCGATAATAAAAAGAAGTATTGTACATGACCGTACAGGAAAGGATTAATAAAATATTATTAATAAAATTTAATAGAAATGGATCATTTTAATTGCCTGTTAAACGTATTTTTATGTTTTTTTCTATTGATGTTCTCTTTTAATACACATTAATTAATTTTTAGCTGAAATTTAAAAGGATGTGAAATATCAAGCCAAGTCTTGTCTTACCGGCATTTCCTTTTTTAGTTCTGTTTTCAGTAATGAACAATTAGGTTGTTACTTAATAATAGAACATTCAATTTGTAAATGTATTAGGTAAAATAACAAAAAGATTAGATCGTATTTCTATTATTTTCGAAAAACTCATTTTCTGAAGAATAGTCAATTTTACTAAAAATTGACCTATTAAAAAATTTTTGTACTTTAGTTACATAAGATCTAATAATGTGCATAAAGATAAAAGTATTTTAGGTAGTGGAAAAAAATTCTAATCAAGATTTGTGTATTGTAATCGTAGGTTACATTAAAAAAACGTTTTCATTAAAAAGAAGTCTGTCAAACTCAAATAATTTATTTTTGTTTATTAGATTATAATCTTTGAATGCTTCCATCACTCTCTAAATAAGTACTTATCTATTAAGTTAATAAAACAGAATTTTAAAGTAAATAATTTGAATTAACAAGGGGACACTCCTGCGGGTGCAAACCCTCAGGTAAACGAATTTTGGTCAGACTTCGGGAGGAGGTTTCTGGTACCCAAAAATGAAGCCTAGCACTCGTAATTTATTCTAATGTACCCTTATTATCGATTTATGGTGTAATTTACTCGAAGTATGCGTTATTTTAATTTAAAAAAAGTACAAGCTCTTCTTCTAACTATAGCTTTACAAGTTGTAATTATGGATAAATGATCTAAAAGATAATAAAAGGCGGAAAGAGCTTTAATTTAAGTTCTGTTACGTATACAAATATTAATCTGATCAAAAGTTATTAGCAATTGCAGATAGTCATTGAATATACACGGATAATCAACAAATTTAAAACACTCCGTAGTTTTTGATATCTGAATGTACTTGCTGGTCGCAAAAGGTGTTTAGGTAGTTATGGTGGCCAATAACGAGGTCTTGGTAGTGTGCTCCGTAGGTTTCGGTATCTAGCGGTACATACTTATCATAGAACAGTCAATTGTTTATAAGTTGATACATGTATTTTTGTAAGTTTGTGCATCAACAAGTATAAACTATACGCTGTAACTTTGTAAGTATTGATTATTTTTCAATTTATATATTGGTGAGTTCGCCTATAATCTTTCAAGAAACAACTTTTGTCAGATCATTCTCTAGTTTATGCGATATCCAATTTTCTATTATCAAAATATTTTTGGTCAAGTACATTTCTCTTCCATATAATAAACGTTTCTCATATTGTAAGATGTACATAAATTATTGTAAAATTTTTATATTTAAGGTCGAATATCGTGAAAGAACGACCTTACATATAAAACTTTCGATTGAAATGTAAAAATCTCATACATCTTCAAAAGTTTATTTATTTAATGCCAACCACTCAAGATTCTATTTTCCTCAGATTTGAGAAAAAATAAATATTTTTTTTGCTATATTCTTCATAATTGCTTAAAAATACCCTAGTCTGAAAATTGTCCTGGCGATGAAAACTTTGTAATTAACAAATTTCCTTAAACATTTTCATCATAAAGTTTAAAATGAAGAAATTTGCCAATTCATTGGCATTCAGCTTCCTCAAACGAAACTAATTGTTCCAATATGAAATTCTTTGTTTGAATAAATTAATTTTAAATTGCTATATCTCTTTCTAAATAATAGCTCAAAAAAGGTGTGCTTTTTATCATTGATGGTTTGACAAAAGATCATTTTTTACTATATTTACAGAACGATAGGTAATAATCCTTATCACATCAATTATTTCTCTGTACGTGATTTACAAAAATTATTTAAATATTTAAACTAAATGTAATCAGATGTTTATACGTAGATTCACTGAATTTCGAACCATCTAAAATTTTGTGAATGATTTGCCATAATAGATTTCCGAGATATAACCGTTTAAACTAAATATGACTTTTATCGTGTATAACAAAAGAAGGGAAAGAGTCTATCCAAAATTTTCGGTTGTACAAGATAGGTAATTGTATTATTTTTTAAATGTATTTACACTAATTTGATCATAATATTTCTAACATACCAAAAAACTCGAAAAACGAAAACTCAAGAATCCAAAAATCGAAAAATTATTATAAAAATAACAAATTGATAAATATTTAAATATCTTTTTAATTTCGAATCTTCATTAAAAACCAAAAATAATGAGCCCTGCTTAGAAAAATATGACCGTGTCATTCTCGAAATATAAGCGATCAAAAAAAAATTTCAAAAAATACATAACCTCAAATATCTTGGAATATAAAGTTCGTTATGATCTGGGCAAAGAACTCAATCGAGATATAGTAAAAAGCTAACTTTTTGGAAAGTTTCAAATCAAATGCTGACGTTTTACTCCAGTTATCGTAGGTAAAAATAAATCGATTTTTTCAACAAATTTTTTTTTTCTCTTCAACAGAAAAAGATACAGCCTACTAAATTTTACTGAATATTCTTCTGAAAATTCCTAGTCATCTCAATTTTTTTCAAAAATTTTCCTTCTTATATTTCACAGATATAAACGTTTTAAAATAATGACGATTTCGTGTACAAAACAAGGGAAACAGATAATTCAAAATTTCGGATTGGAAAAGATAGGTATAAGTTTTATGCTCTTTTAAATGCATTATCACGCCTGGTAGAAAATTATCTAGTTTTATCGAGGCCCTCGATTATTTCCTTGGCAAACTAGATAGATCTACATAGTTCTAGATTAATTTTCTACCAGGGACTCAATCGATGATATTATTTCCAAGGTATTAAAATACCCAAAAAACTAAAACTCAAAAATCAAAAAACCGCTAAAAAACAAAAACACATAGAAAAAAATTTTGTTCAGCCGCCGTCCTTAAGGGGAGGTCGTAGCCAACGCTGATTGGTAGATAGTCAACCTAACCTCCAAAATTTATACCATAAAAATAAAAATTGGTGGGAATTTATAGTGCAAATACGCGGTTGTCCTCTCTTCTTGTCATAATAATAAATGTTAATAAGAATTAAAATCTATATATTTAGGCAAATTTCATAGAATAAGGAAAAATGCGGCACGAGGTGAGGACTAGAAAACGGTAAGATAACCGTCATTTTTACCGTTTTTCATTGGTCAATTATAATAATATATCATGATAAAAAACTTTTTAAGCTATTTATAACCAAAAAAGCTGTCGTCCGCAATTCTTTACATGATAATAAATCATTATCATCGTCAACTTTAGTGTTAACACGTAAATTTTAAACGTATAACGAAAACTACAACGCGAGGTGAAGGTCACAAAGGAAAAGCTCGCTCCGGCCTCCCCTTAAGATAAAACAAAAAAAAATCAGCCCTGAAAAATGAATTTTTACCGTGTATATTCAGAGTAATGCCATTCCACATCCATGCGTACACAAAAACCCACACACACATACACACACACACACACACACACATTCACACACACACGGACACACACAGACACACACACATACACACATACACACATCCGTACAGACATTTTCTAAAATTAGTGTATTGTGATTTCTTAATTTCACAAAACATGTTTGTAACATGCTTGTAGCAAAACTTTTTTTATATTCACAAAGCTTCCTCTATAAGGAAGCAAAATATCACCGTAAGTAAAATAATTATTATAAAAAACAGCGATTTTTAGGGCTATTCTATTAATTATTGTATATATAAAATTAACGAGCTTTTTGGTCTTCATTTTAATCTACAATTAACTTATAAAAAAAGTTGTAAAGTTACAAGTTACTCTAAAATGATTAATCATTTAAGTTAAAAGGTACTAACTTTTTAACTTTTTAACTTAAGGGGGGGGGGGGGGGGGGTCACCCTGGAAGCGTCAAAGTCATGCCTATTTTTACGATTTTTTTTTTGAGAAAATGAATAAAGATAGAGCAATTTTGTTTTCAGATATTTATTATACAAGCTTTGAAGAAGATTTGATAATTTTTTTATGACATTTTAATACAAAATGGCGGCGTGGCGGCTTATCTCCCGAAGCGCCTTAAAAAAAAGATGAAATCGGGTGGAAAATGTGCAAGTGATGCCGGATGACCTAGAACAAAAATTATTATGAAATTGTGCTTATAATTGGTTTATCTCGTAGCTGTCATAGGGGTTTTGCGATTAAAATTTTTTTTTTTAAATTATGAGACTTCAAAGTAAAAATTTTTTTTTGCAAAAAAAATCGCTTTTAAACAAGCAAAAAAAATTGTTTGAGCAAGATATCAAAAAACCCCTGTGACAACTACGAGATAATTATGTTACAAATCAAATGAACTTGAGTTTAGGTACATCGGTCAAAAATTGTAGCAGTAGGGCTTTCCACCGTTTTAAAAACGTGGTTTTGAGAAAAACGCGTTTGAAGTTTTTTTTTTACTTTTTGTTAAATCAAAGTAGGAAAAAAATATTTTACCTCTAATCATCTATTCCAGCTCCATACTGCACGCCTTCCTCTTCAGCAAATGATGCTTCAGACTTTTTTTGTTCATTTTTTGATCTTCTGCAAGCATCTTTGGCTTCATCGCTTATACTCTTTTCGGCGTACTCGATTCTCTCGCTGTCAATCTCGAAGCAGTAATTGCAAAAATTTTCGCCAATTTCAAGTCCCAATGCCTTCATTATGTATATGATACTTTTGAAACCATCATTAAAGGTGCAAACTGCAATACTAGTTGCAATATCAATAACAGTTTTGCCGTTGGAGTGATGCTTCGGCGCAAAGTTCCAAACTACGCTGTTGAACGACTCGTTACTGTTCTGCGTGTAGCCGCCCAAGCAGCGCTCGAGTAAATCTCCTTTCAAAAGATCTTTATAAACTTCTTTGACTGCTTGAAAAACTTCATCTTTCATCGGTGGTTTATGAGTAAAATCTTTTAGTTCTCCAGCTGCTTTAGCCTTTTGCCACTTGCACCACGAATCAGGACCAGGCGGGCAATCTTCGTGCTGTAGTTTATTGTCGGTTGACATTTTATGCTTTAGACCAGCCCAAATCTCTTTTTTCATGGCTTTATCTGAGTCGCAATTTCTTCTTATTGCTAAACCAATATTTATGGCCAGTTCATCAATCAGTTTGTTCGTCAGCTTACCTCGTCCTCCAAGTCTTTTTTTTTTCTCGTCGCGTAGTCCTGTGCCTACACGCTTTTGCACATGATCGACGCATTCCTTTTTTTTCACTTCGAGATCTGGGTAAGGATTACTGTCAGCAATACCTTTTTTTGTTTTTGTGTCACTATCCCCGATGTAAAATTCGTACTTGACTTCATGCATTTATCTTCGTGCTCCTCAAGCCAATTGTCATACTCTTCAGTGCCTTTTTTCTTCTCCCAAAGTGAGCATGATAAACAAAATTTTGATTTCACTAAAATGTCGATTACTTTACCAGTATACCATCCAATCAAAGAAACGAAACCAAACAAAGATGTAAAGCCTTTTTTCTGCCAACTACCGTCGCCCGATACTGTTAAACCTTTTTCTTTTCTTTCTTTCATTTCTTCGATCTCTTGTTTTACTGCTCGACTCATCGATTTATCTGATACCACGTTACATGCATCTGCTATGCCAGTCTGGATTTTTGAATAAAAAGATTGAAACACCGGCCGTGGTAATTCCATTATAGCGCAAAACTTTTTCAGAATGTACATGCCGAGTCCCATCAGTCTAAAGGCAAATATAATTCTTCTATTTATATCATAAGCTCTACTGTCAATCAAAGGACATGAATTTACTTCTTCTTTTTTACAATCATTTGAGCATTTCATTTGTATTTTGAAACCGAGTCCACGACACGAAATTTCAGTAAACGAAACGTCGCCATGACACTTTTTGCAACATAAATTCTTCGATAAAAAAGCAAAAATGCCACAAATTTCAATGATGCGATAAGCAAATCCTCCATTGAAAGAGAAATCGGAATCATTCTCGGCTAGTTTTAATTTTTTTCCTGATGCACTTACATTAGACATATCACATTCACGAGTATCATCGTAGCGATTTTTCGGAGGCTGTTTTCTTTTCTTATGACTACTCCGATCGTTGATTTCTCGACTGCCTTTATGACGTTCTTTTAATTTCGGCACTTCTTCCATGTTTTCACTACTAAATTAACACAAACAAAACAGAATTTAAGTATAAAAACACCAAAACTATTTCTCCGATGGGAGAGTAACTGTGCTCGAGCATGTGCAGCCGTTTACTGAAGTCTAACGGTTTTCTAAATAGCTTGGCGTCCTTAGAACGCCCTCTATAGGTAATAGAGTACGAAAAATACTACTTACCATTAGCCAAATATACCTGGCATTATTATACGATGGTTAAAGCATATTTATACGTGCTGCGCTAGCGCGCCCGCAGCGGGTCGATATAGACAGTTGACGCACTCTGAGGTTCTTTTGGAAAATCGCTCATAACTCACAAAAAAAAAATTTCTTTGCTATAGAACCAATTGGACATCATTCTTACGATAATAATAGATCATTTTATGCAAAAAAAATCGATTTTTTAAAAATCTCAGGATGTACCCCCCCCCCCCCCCCTTAACTCGTAACTTTTCAACTAGTTACTCCGCAACCCTGCATGTATGTATTTCTTCACAGCAATTAGAAAATGCCATTTTAAATTTTTTAAAAATTCAGGCATATTCTTCATAACATTTTCGAAAACATAACGCCTTGCATGATTTTTAAAACCTAATAGTTTTGAAATGAAAAACGCTAAAATTTTGAAGAAATGACAAACCTTGACAAAAGTTATGATTTTTGACCTTTCATAACTTTTGGTACATTGCATCATGAGGTTTGAAAATATTTGTTTATTATTTTAGACATAAAATGGAACATTTTCCCAGAGTTTCAGTGGTTTAAATTTTTTCATCGCCCGATTTGACGTGGAATGCTGCATATATAACTAATTGTATACATAATAATAATTTGCGTTCATTTGAGTTCATTTATAGAGTGCAGTTCATTATATTAATAGGTAGAAGTCATACATTTTTGTATAATACATAAATATCTTCACGCTAGAAATCGGATTCTCTTCAAAATGGTGACGGTCTTCCAAAATTAAGAGAAAAAAAAATTATAGCATCTTTCTATTTTCTTTAGAGCCACAAAGGAAAGGAAAAGTGATTTCAACATAAATTCAAAAAGTTCTTTGTACTACAAATTGCTTCATACAGATAAATCAGCACTTGAAATTGCCTTTTTCTCGAGACTACTTTTTTAAAACATGGCGGGTCTCGGTATAATTCCGTCATATTTTACATTGATGACTAAAAAATTTGATAATAGCTTTGTAATAATATAAGCTTCAGTTAAGCGTAGGGGTTTTTAATCGCATATTTCCTTGTCTTGCCATTTATTAAAAAACAACAATTTCTTCTTAAACCTATACGCTTGATTGAATCTTTTTGTATTATATCTTAAAAAATCATTTGCATTTTATAACATGGACTATAGTTATATCATAGATATTTTATAAAAATCTCAATTACATTACAAAAAGATATTTTGTAAACAGCTGTTTATTGTTTGTTTTTTTTTTCATGGCTTTCACCCTTAAATCCAATTAAATTAAATATTCTTCAATGTTGGACAAAGCGGGGATAACTCTTAGTTTCTAAATAAATGATTATTATTTAAATAAATAAATAAATAGCAAAAAACTTAGACAATGACAGAAATATTCGGTGTAATTTTATTTGAATCTATAGATTCAAATAAAATATACGTTATACTTATTAAAAATTACGATAATTAAATAGATAGATACCCTGGTAGAAATTTATCCCGTCCACTTTATAGATCTATGTAGAATAATCTCGCGCTGTGTAGATCTATGTAGGCAAACTAGATAGCTACTATAAAGGCGTGTAACGGTCGTCCCTTCTAGTTTCCCATATTATTTGCCCCGATAAAACTAGATAAGCAAAATTATGACAATAACAACCACTTAAAGGTTATGGTTTAAGAAACAGACGCATAATCTATTGAACTTATTATGTATTATTTTGATTTAAAGGTATTTACATGTTATTGTTCACGTATTACCAATGTAAGTAAATGTAAATAACCTCTAAAGTGTAAGGTTATCAAATTTTAGATGCATCGAGTTTTTGTATTTAAGAACTCAATAACAATATTATGTTACACATATATATTAAACAATCAAAATAAGAAAATAATCTGAATATCTAAATAACTATATGAAGTGTTAGTGCAAATATTTATTTTCTTTGTGTAAAATTGGTTTCCTTATATTTGATTATGTTCCATCCTAAATACATGCTTGGTTTCAAAACCTGTATGGTTTATGTAAGGAAAACTATTTTCACATACATTTATTATCAACTGATTAATTTTCAATTTTTAAAAAGAAATAATGTATTTGAGTTATTATATATATGTTCTATTTTGGTATTTCCTACTGTGATTAATTTATAACCAAACACTTTCATTTGACATCTATGGCCAGTTAAAACATAGTAATTTGTTACTTATAAAGAAAATTATCGTCTACATGTGTTCGACTAATGTGTTTGTCTTTGAAAATGTTGTCACGGACGAGCAGTTTATGTATTATAAAAACTCACATACGGATATAAAATTATTTGCAATTCTGAAATTAAAATTCTAGTATTTAAATAAAGCATCTCATAAAGTACATATTTGTACATATGATATTATTATTTATATATTACTTTTCAAGAAACAACTACATCAATCAATAACGTTATTTTGTAATCACTGTTTTTCATATGCAAGGAAAATTATTTCTAAAATTTCATTTTTTAGGTTACATATGCTTTCTGACTACTTTTATATGTAAATAGTATGAACAGAACTGTAGATCTTATTATTATAATTAAAAACTTGAATGTTAAACTTTCTTTAACATTAATTTTTACAATAAAAGTTCTGTTCAATAAATAATATATAACCTCACAGATTTTATACGTACATATTATTATTGAGAAAACTATGTAGATCTGTGTGGATTTATCGAGTTTTGTACAGTCTAGTACTATCTAGTTTGCCTATAAAGGCCATTATAGCGAATGTGGGCGCCACGATAAGATTTCTACCAGGGTAGAAGGATATTTATTTTGAGTGATCAAAAAGTTTTTAACAATTTCTAGTGTTACGATTTTATATTCGGCTAATTATAATTATAAAAAGGCGAACGAATTTGCCCAAGGCGAGATTCGAACCCAAGCTTGTTTTAGACTCTCGTCGGTAGGCAAGCACGCTAGCAACTGCGCTATTCCTCCGCACTAGCCTATTGCACCTGAATTTCTCCTGACTCGTCACATTTTACTCGTGACATCTGGCATTCTCACATTAATTAGAAATTCTAGTGGCATAATAAAATATGAAAATCATTAAAAGCGACCAAAAATAACGAAAATGTCTTTGAATTTTACATAAAGTGAGACAAATTATGTATGAAGCATGTAATTTTAACATAATTTATTTTAAAAAATAATACCAAACCCAAAAGTTTTCATAAAAATGTAAACAATTATTTACAACAAAAACGATAAAATAGCCTTAAATAAAAATTATTTTAATTTGTAGGGGTGATACCCCACCTACCAACTTGGCGCATGGTCACAATTGAATTCTAATAGACAACCTGAAGAACACTTTCCAAAAAAAATTACGGTTAAAGTACATTTCTCAATAAAGCACTTTTTTGTCTAATTCGCCTGGCCCATTACTCTGAATAGGCATGGTCAAAATTAATGTTTCCGACCTATTTTATTTTTTATGAAAGTGGGGTAAAAATAATTCTGTTTGTTTTTCTATTATGAGTTCTTGTTTTGATTCCTCCTGAAGGAAGCTTTGTAGTGTAAAAAAAGTTTTCTTTAAAATATGTTAGAAATATGTTTTGAGCCATTTGGAATCAAAATATACTATGTTTAGAAATTGTCCGTATGTATCTGTGTGTGTGCCCGTGTGCGTGCGTGCGTGCCTGCGTGTGTGTGTATGTATGGATATGTACCACCATATCTCGAGTAATCCACGGTTAAATTTAATATTTTAGGGCTCATTTTTTTGTTTTTTGTTTTAAACGAAGGCGGACAAAAATATTTCTTTTTGTTTTTCGATGCGTTTTTGTTTTTTTTTTTCGGTTTTTCAACTTTTAAGTTTTAGTTTTTCGGTTTTTCTAATACCTTAGAAATAATATCATTGATTTAGTAATAATGCATTTGATAGAGCTTAAAATTACCTATCTTTTCCGACCCGAAATATTTTCTAATCTTTTTCTCTTTTTCTTTTGTACACGGAAACGTCATATTAGTTTAAACGGTTATATCTCGAAAATAAATCATGGAAATGTATTTAAAAAAAATGAGCTGATCAGTAATATGTAGTACAATATTCAGTAATATTTTTGTGGTATTTTATTTTTCTTTTGCCGAGAAAAAATCATTTTGTTAAAAAAATCGATTTTCTATGTCGAACAATTCATAATGACACAGTATAACAAATGAATAATGGCACATTCTGCATCATTTCTGGTCTCAAAATGATGAATTTTATGAATACTTTATTGTACAAAAAATCGCTTTCCAAAAAACATTCCTTCGTTATAAAAAATTTAAATAACCAAAATATTAAAATTTAAACATTTTTAAAACTAGTTAGAAAATTAAAATAAGCCTACCTATTTTGCTGAAATTTTTAAGCCTCTCCTAAATGTCGATAACAAACGTCCATGCAAAATGTGGTTAGGTTTTACCGCGGAATATTCGAACACGGATGAGCAACACACACACATGCAGAAAAATCCATAAAGCGGACATTTTTTGTGAGTAGCTTATTCGAACTTGCTAAATCGTATAAGATGTTTTTACGTTAAAAAATGTCAAAAAAAATTTTTTTTATCAAAATACTGCGTTTTATTGAGAAAGCAAAAAGTATTATAAGGGGCACACCACCTTTAAAATCTGAAACAAACAAATTAATTAAGAATTTTTATTTTGATATTTATTTTAATAAGGGTTTTTTATCCTCAAAGTATACATAAAAACCTACCAATTTGTATATTTTTTACCTTCGTTGGACCTTCTATGCCTCCATGGCAAACCAGACTGTTTTCCAAGACTTTAAGCACTGTCCGTAAGATTCCAAGTCTACGCATGGATGGATTGGGCTAAAAATTTATGGAGATACTCATTATAGTAGTACTTTTCATATAAGCGTAGGGATTTTGATTTGAACGAGTAGAAGTATTTTTTTATATGAACATTGTCAATATAACACTTATTTTTTAATAATTTTATCACTTTTATAGATGTAAAAAATGTTCTACTCGTTCAAATCAAAATCCCTACGCTCATATGAAAAGTACTACTATAATGAGTATCTCCATAAATTTTGAGCCCAATTTGTCCATGCGTTCACTTGGAATCTTACGGACAGTAAACTGAAATTGATAAAAACCAACATTTAGAGTTATTTAACAATTAATTTACAAGTTCTAATAGATATAATTTATACTCATCTTATCAATTGCCTCTACTTTTTTCTTCTTTTCAACGTAGCAGACAAGCATCTGCAGCAGTGTACATCAATATTTTCTGGTGCGTGGAGTCCCATGAGTCTTCCTCCTCCTTGAATAACCTGAAATGAAAAAAAAAACTCAAAAATGAATAAATTGAGTAAACTGTACTTATCATACTAAACTCTTGAGCGACACTTTTACACACTTCACTCAACTGCTTATTTATTTAATCAAAAGCGGATTGGGCAACTGGCTTGCATAGGTCCATAATCCCACAAAAAGTTGAAAGCCAGGTTGAGTGTCCATATCCAAGTGCTCGAGCAGACAGCACAGATCTTCTGTTCACTTCATATGCATTTCCTTTGGCTCCTACTTTGTTGCTGGAGTTGATCGCTGCTATTTCACCACACTTTGAGCACACAATATCTTTTTTGAAACCAAGACCCTGCACACCAGATTCACTGAATTGAACACTGCCATGGCACCGATTACAACACAGAACACTTCTAAGTTTAGAAAATAAAATTGAAGTGTCAATGATTCTGTTTGTTGTATCACTGGTGTCTCTAGCACTAGCTGGTGGATAGTCTTGGCTTCTTTTGTAAATCTTCCTTTTTTATCTCTTTTAGAAGACATTTTCACTACACTGATTTACACACATTCAGAAATTGTCAAATGCAATTAAAACACTATATAAGTTCAGTACAATAAAAATATTAACTGTGTTTACTAACAGGTGGTTTGTAAACATAAAAGCCAACTGTCAAAAGTAGCAAAAATGTACGGGTAAGGTTAGTCAAAAATTCGATCTGATTTATCGACCTTTATCTTGTGACGTAATGACAAGTCACGTTACTCGTAATTCGCACATGCGCCAATATTACATATAACAACGTGCAAATATTTGAATATACAAGCATGGATCTTATTATATTATATTTTATTGCTTTATAACTAAATAAAATAATCAATCAAACATTTAGTTATAAATAATAATAAAATAAATAATAATTGATAAAATACCGAATTTACGCAAAATCGGCAAAAAAGCTGTCTCAGTATTTATATTGTAACTTTAAAAGGAATTATGATATCTTAAAACGGTTTTCGGGAGCTTATTCTACGGGAAATTTCCTATAAATAAGGTAAATAAAAAAAAAACGATTTTTTGACAATTTAAAGGTGGTTTGCCCCCTTAAAAGACTAATTTTTTATCTTTCTGGAAGATCATCATAAAGAAGATTTCGCAAGAATTTTTTACCTTTTTTAAGCCGTTTTGAATTATTAAAATATTTTTATTTTTATTTAGAATTTGCTGCTTTTCAACGTTTGCGTGACAAAAATGGTCAAATGGAAGCGCCCTAAGAAAGGCTAAATGGGCAGTAAAAATTAGAATACTATGACAGTGGACACAAAAATGTTGGATCCCATAAAAAAAGGACAGTAAAGGTAGTGATATTTTAAGCGCCTGTCTAAAAAAAATTTATAAATTCCCATTCCAATGTTAATTCCCATGTTTAATCATTAATCGGAATTAATGAATTAAACTGCTCCTTCTTGGATTAAATAGGGTTTAATAAGAAAACTGCTAATACTTTGTAAACGCTATTAAACAGTATTCTATTGGTGCATTTTGAACTATACTATTATTATAATTTTTAATAAGCTTTTTTTATATTCAAATGTGCGAGATTTGAATAGGTTCTAAAAGAACGTTCCATTGCCGAAACTGTAAATGGGTTTCTATGAGAAATTTCACAATTATTATTTGTCAGTTGTTAATCGGATTTAATTAATTGTGCTGTTCCTTTGACCTCTAAATGGGATCTAATAAGTAGATTCCCTAATTTAGCAGCAATCTTAAATAGTATTTTATCGGCGAATGCTTGAAGTACTATCATTATGATTTTTTATAGGCTTTTGCTCCATTCAAATGTGTGAGATTTGAATAGGTTCTAGAAGTACAATAAATCATAAAAACAAAATTTAAATAGGTTTATATGAGAAATTTGACAATTATTATTCTTAAGTCCTTGATCGGAATTAATCGATCATACTGCTCTTTTTTGGACTTAATGGGATTTAATTCGAAATCTGATAACTTTGTAAACAATATTAAATAGTACTCTGTTGGTCCACGAAATGTGCACTTGCCCTACGCAGTGATGTTATTCATTTTTTCTGCAAAGTTTGAAGTCAGTATGCGTCGTGCATTCATGAAAATGAATAATGGTTAATAACATTATGTCGGAGGGCAAGTGAGTTTGGATTTGGAATAATTACAAATAATTATATTCATTATTGTTTATTACTCACTTCTCGGTTGATAAATTCAAGGTGGAAAATTTGAATGTTAATTTACTTTTACAACCCTTTCAATCTTAATCTTAAAAAAATCTATCTAGAATTTAACGTACTCGTATTATCTATTTATTAAATATGTTATCAATTATTTTTTTTTAATTCTAGTCATCATCTTTTCTGTCAGATTCATCCTCTTCTTCTTTTTTGTCTGATTCTATTTCTACTTTAGCCTGTTTTTGCTCATTGTCACTATTCTCCTCGTCATTGGTGAATGAGCTGGGATTCACAATTTCATTTTCGTCTGCATCATCGATTGTTGTGTCACTCTCATCCTTATCATTCATGCTTTTCAAAGGATTTATTTCATCTAAAATATAATTAATTAAGTTATACTGAGTAATACGTGCTAATTTTGTTTCTGTAAGTGATATTAATTTATTAAAAAAGATATAGGAAGGGAAAGTTGTTGGAATGATAGAAAGTATGTAGGATCAATGAAGGAACAATGGGTACGATTGAGATGTTCAAATTATGGGAAGGTGGGAAATAAAGGGATCGCAGATGTATATTTCAGACTTTGTAATGAGGTATCCGAAGAGTTGAAATTTATATGGAACTGCAAATAAGCCAGAAAAAGATAGATCGTAAATGGATTAATGAGATAGATGACTATGTAAATACAGCGAAGCTTTCAAGAATCAATCAAGTCGAGGGTTGGCTAGAGATTTCAATGAATCATAAATAAGTTTAGGTGTAAGCCGTTAAGTAAGTAGAATGAACGGTGTGAGTATAGTTAAGTCTAAGTCAAAATACAAGTACTGTGTATCACTAACCAGTCTTTTACTTAATATTTTTTATTAAGGTAGTCTAGTATGTATATCTAAAATGATGTAAGAAGCTGAATATAAGTAAAAGTTGTTAAAAGTATACATGAAGGAATAAATAAATTGAATTGAATTAATACGTAATAATTTTGAATGTTTCATAGGCTTATGCTACAAAAAGATAAGTTTGAAGTGACTCACCAGTCTAAATTCAAAGATGAGTAATTTTTATTTTAACGAATTGACACTTTTCAAGCATATATATATATATATACACAAACATGCATATTACCTTCATCATCCTTATTTTCTCCATTGCTAGCATTCCATGCATTTTCTTCTTCAGTATCTGCTTCAACAAAATTAACAATGCTTTCGGGATTTCCATTCTTTCCTTTTGATTTATCTACTTCATCCTCGCTTCCCGTTTTTTCACTCTCGCTTGAATCGCTTTCATCTTTATCCTTGCTATTCTGACCTATTTCTTATTTTTTGGTCTTTTACGTAGTCTTTTTTTTAACGCAGGGTTATTTAGTTTAAGTTTTTTTAAATCAGCGCAAAATTCCATAATTACATTATGAGTATCCATAACATGCTGACTTTTAATAGCTGCTGACATGTTTGCAAATTTCTTCTGCGTCAAAAAGAACTCTACGCAATCTAAAATCATAGTTTTAAGTATTATTTCTATTTTGGTATTAATCACGTCAAAAATTTTCGGAAAACTAAATATATAAAAAAAATAAGTTTTTCGTTTTGATACAACTCAATCTTAAGGGCGTCTCACCGCCTTGCATTTTTTACTTGAGGGGCTCTGCCTTAGTTAAACCTCAAAAACACATAAATCATTAAAATTACCACTAGAATTGCTCCTTTAAACCTAAGTATTCAAACATTTTTTTATGCAAAAAATACCTAATAAATATTTAAAAATTTAATTGGGTCGATTTTCTTACTTATGCAGCTCTCAATTCACTAAATTACAAAAATAAAGATTTTAATAACGACGTTCGCTTGACACAGCTTTTCAGAGTTAGTTTTCGATTAATTGATCTGAAATTTTTACAGAACGTTTATTTTGTGCATGACTTTGAATCAATCAAAGAAAATTTGCAAATATTCATGTTACGCTTAAATAATAGCCTTAAAAATACATTAAAATACGATTTTACGCTTATAATGTAGCAAGTGAACGACGTTGTTAAATCCTGGATTTTCGTAATTTATTACTAATAACTTTTTTGTCAAGATCAAGATTGGTTTTGTTCAGATCAGTTATTTTGTCTGTTTGATCTTGCTTTTCTTGCATTAAATTTGAAATTACCGCCTTTTGGTCAGCTATTTTTCTTCTTTGTTCAGCTATGATTGTCTTCATCTCTTTTAGTTGTTCAGACTAAAAAAGTTATACAATTAATGAATATGTATAGAAAATATAGTAAAACTATAAACAAGTGTATGATCATATATGATCATATATAATCATAAATGGTTATATATGTTCATATGCATTTATGCATATATATAATTTGTCGATATTCAACGAAAACGCACTACGTCGATATATAAACATATATGAAGATATTCAATTATACATGGTTATATATAAGGATATATCATCATGTATAACAGATTCCCAATTTAAAAATTTGAAAGTCTTGTATATTTATATATAGTTATACGTGGTGATATATGACTACACATATATTCATGCATAGTTATATAAAGTCAAAAGTTGAATATAATTCTAGTCTAAGTCAAATATGATTGTGTATAACCATATATGAGGAATTCCACAAAAAATATGCTCTATGGGAATTTAACATGCGAATTATGGACTAAAAATGGTCATCATTGATATAATAATCACTTGGCTTTAGAGGGTGCAAACAATTTTTTTTACGTAATAGAATATAAAGTAGAGATAAAAAGCTTTAATTTCAGATTTGCCGCGATAAAAGAAGATTAAAAATATAAAAAGTTATGAACTATCAAAGATAGTGAATAAAGACGAAGAAACACGGAAACATTGTAAAAAATAAAAAATCAATAAATTTAGCAATTTTCTTAATGTTTATTCACTATCTTTGATCGCTCATCACTTTTGATATTTTAAACTGTTTTAACGCGGTAAGTCTCAAATCCAAGCTTCTTTTCTCTACTTTATATTTTATGACATGAAAACAACCGCTGTCAATTCATTGGCACTTAGTTTCCTCCAAAAAAAGCATCCCCTCACACTTGTCTCGATTAAGGACGGTAAACGAGGTTGCTATACTCGTTATGTACTATAATTGCTAATTAAAATTGGTTTTAATGTATGAAATACGGATCATTTTTATAAATTACGTTTCCATGTCACATAGAGTTAGATATCTCAATGCGTTTTTTATTAATTTGCATTTCATATATTCAGAAAAAAAAGAAAATATAAGTTTTAAATGGGCATAAATAACAAATATTATTAAAGAAAGAAACAATCAAAATTTAAATAAATGTACAATATCAAAATAAAAAAAATGTTATTAAAAAAATGAATTAATAAATCTTAAAAATTCTTTATGATTTTACAAGATCATTAAAAAACATAAAAAGCTTTGATTGGTCAAAATTAAACGATCAAAACTTTTTTTATAAAGAAAATACCATAAAGATTCAAAAAACGTCATAAAACCAAAACGATTCAATCAATATTGAAAATTCTTTTTGATTTCAAATCTCCGTCAAAAGACGAGAAAAAGTAATTATTGGTAAAAAATAACCGTATAATACTCGAGAAATAAAAATTTAAAAATTAAAAAAAAATTCAACCGAAAATACGTAGAAAAATAGAAGTCCTAATGGTCTGGGTAAATACCCTCGACAAGAGATAGTAAGAACCTACATTTTTGAAAATTTTCAAAAGTAATAGGGTAGAACGGGGTATTGCCGATCACCTAAGCAAAAGTGCTTGTTATTACTACTTTCAAATTGTTTTTTATTAATTTTAAATAATTATTATGCTGGTTCAAACCATTGACTTTAAAGATTTCTTATTGGTTTAATATAAAAATGTAAGATATTGAAGATATAAGACGAAATAAAAAGAAGCATTTTGACTGGATTTACTCCACATCAAAGGGTAATACCGGTCAGCCTTCGTACAATTCTGGTCACTATTAAAAAGTTACTTTTATAGGTAAAACATTTTCTTAAATCAATTATATGAACCTTCATATGATCAGTCGCATTATTATTCGCACTTACCTAGTGAAATATGTAACACATAACCATTATTCAATCAAAAACACTTAAGCAAATTTGCCCTACCTGAGAGCGCAGCGGAACGTTTTCTTAGCCTCACTTTCGGGAGCGTCATATAAATAACTTTGTGATCGGTATTACCCCAATTCTGCTTAGTAATTTAAATTGAAATGACAACAAAACAATAGGTGTATACTCTTTTTTGCACTACTTCGTATGCTTAGATTGTTCAAATTAATAAAGTTGTATAAAATAACTGCATAAAGTAACAAATAATATGCATGAAAGCTTATTTTATAGACCAGATTTATTATAAGAAATGTAGACCTAAACTTTAATTGTGTATAATTCCTTAATAATACTGAAGAAAAGGTTGTTTGAATACTAGATTAATTGCATTTTATGTTGCGTTTGATATACTATTCGAATTATTACCTAAAAATGTTTAGATTATTGAAAATAAGAGTAACCGGAATTAGTCGGTGACCGGCATTACCCCGTTTTCCGATAATATCGTTTGTTTAACTCGACTTATCGTTGGACATAGCAAAAGGATTTTTTTAATGTTTTTCTTTCTAGGCAAGAGTAAAATAAAATGACTAAAAGTTTTACTGAATATTGTAATCCATTTTACCGTTACGGCACCAGTTCCTGATCAGGACTTAATTTCTGATCGTTTTTGTACATAAATTCATACTTTAAACTTCTTATAAATAAATAAAGGTTCAAGAATCAAGAAATAATTATTAACTATCTAAATATGTGTGTTCAAAAGAAGGAAATTAGCTTATCAAAATGTTAGGGTCAGATAAAATAGGCAATTTTATGTTCTCGAATGAATCAATGATATTATTTTTAAGATATATTATAACAAGATCGTAAAACTAAATCCCGAAAATCGAAAAAGTGATACAAAAACAAAGACAAAAAAGAATAAAAAATTTAAACAATAAATTTCTGTGATAAAAACAAATAAAATGAGCCCTGAAGCATGAAATTTTACCGAAAATTACTCAAAATATCGATGCCTCCGCATATATATATATATATATATATATATATATATATATATATATATATATATATATATATATATATATATATATATATATATATATATATATATATATATATATATATATATATATATATATATATATATATATATATATATATATATGCGGAGGCATCGATCGGCCTGTGGCAATATATATACGGTGACCCATTTTAATCGCCGCACCCGGATTTCTCGGAACCTAAGCCAGATAGGGAAAAACGGTTCAGACAAAAGTTGTAGGGGACAAAGGGGGCCACACAATGGTGCTAACGTCTTTGACCTTGAACTCCGAAATGTCCGTTTAAAATCGTTTTTTCCATGAACCACAGGCAAATGGTTCAAATTGATCGTAGGCTTAATAGGGGAACCCACACACCCAAAACTTACACATCCTAGTAAACAAAACTCAAACTCGCACATCCTAACCCCATAAACTTCGTGCCCTTACATACTAAACTGTTACACCCCAGTCCTACACAACCATACCCCACACCCCCCAGTCTCACACATCCCTACCCCACGCATGCTAATCCCACACACCCCAAACCCACACATCCTGAACCCTGAAAATTTTTTCTCAAGGGCAAAATGATTTTTTAACGGAAACTTTGAGATCGTTGAAGCTTCTGTTATAAATGTATTAACCTTACTTTTCGCGCTACCCAGAAACAACGACGTGGACGTAGTAAGGATTGTTTCCTTTGGGGTGCTTGATTAAAGTGAGTCCCCTTGCCTCTCACTGTTCGGGGTGCTTGATTATAGTGAGTTCCCTTGCCTCTCACTGTTCGGGGTGCTTGATTATAGTGAGTCCCCTTGCCTCTCACAGTCCCCTTGCCTCTCACTGTTCGGGTTGCTTGATTATAGTGAGTCCCCTCGCCTCTCACTAATGTAAATAAATTTTTATTTAACCTCGAAGCAAGTGTTCGAAATGACGACCGTTTGCTTCAAGACACATAGTCAAACGCCTTTGAAAATGGCGAACGGTGTTCTGCAAAGTTTGTTTCGGAATGGCAGCGCATGCTCGACGAATCCTATCCTGCATATCTGCTTTTGTAGTGGGTTGTAGCTCAAAAACAGCATTTTTTAAATACCCCCATAAATAGAAATCTGGTGATATAAGATCGGGTGAGCAAGCAGGCCAGTTAACCGGACCTCCTTGACCAATCCATCTGTTACCATAGTGCTCATTCAAAAAAGCCCTTACAATTCGAGCGAAATGTGGTGGTGCGCCGTTCTGCTGGAGCCATATTCTTCGTCGAGTTTCTAAATTAACATCTTCCATCAATCCAGGTAGTGCATCTATTATTAGCGTCAAATAGGTATGTTGATTTACATTTTCTTCAAAAAAATAAGGACCAATCAAATAAAAAAGTCTGGATCATTTTCTATTATTCGTAAAGCCCATTGGCAAAACATAATACGCTGTTGGAAATGCTCAAACTGTAGCTCTTGAACCAAAGTAATATGATACGCGTGATATTGAAGCACCTTCATAATTCTTAAAAAAGTATTTCTTGGAATACCAATTTCCCTTTCGACTCGACGAGCGCTAATGTGTGTGTCAAGATGAATTATTGCAAGGATAGTTACAACTCGATTATCATTTTCATCATACTCATGGCGCCTACGTTGGCGAACCATGTGTCCACCTCGAGCTCTTTGAGTTAAACGTCTGATAGCTCTATCGTCAGGGTGTCATCTGTCAGGATAGCGTTCAGCATAAAGTTTTGACGCACCACGATAATTATTTTGGCTTGCTCCTAAAACCAAAATCATATCAACGATCTCGTTGGGCGGATAGTCAGCCATTTCAGAGCCAGCTATTAATTACTATTAAATTTAAATAGTAAAATGGTATCAAAAATATTAATAATTATAAGGCTCGCCCGTATACGGTCGCGCCTAAAAAGGAAAAACGTTGGAAAATTACGGTAACTTTATTTAGCTAACTGTATTTGCCATAAATACTTCGTTTGTAACACTTTTTTAATTTTAAATTTTAAATTAAAATAATCGTCAAAACATTAAAGGTATTCAATAAAGCATTATTTCTTATTTTGATTGTAAATAAAACTAAAACTTCCTTTTATTTTTTTGTTTTATGTAAATAATGTGAATTAGTAGCGTTCGAATTTCAGAAATACTAATTTTGATAATGTAATCGTTAAAAACACATCTACGAAGAAAATAGGTTCCGTCAATGGTTCTTTTAATTAAATCTGAACTGCTCACTGATTTTAAGATTTTCCGCCCATTTTTAATATTCAGTTTTTTTTTAATAGTTCGATTCTAAAAAAAATAGCTACGATGCTTTTTGTACAAAACAGAAATGTTGTATCTTTATTTTTTAGGAAGTTATGAGTTTTTTTTGTAAAAAGAATCACATTTTTTGACAGTTCATAATTCAAAAAATTAAGATCCGACTAAGATAATTGTAAAAGCAAAAAAAAATAATAATTAATAAAAAATGCAAATACAAAGTCAAAATTTAAATTAAAGAAAAAAATAGGATATGTGAGTTTGGGTGTGTGGGTTTAGGGTGTGTGAGGTAGGAAAATATTGGTTAAGGATGCATGAGTTTAAAATTTGCGGATCGAATGTTTTTGGTTTTGAGATTTGTGGGTTTAGGATTTGTGAGTTGGAATTTGTGGGTTTCCATTTTAATCTCAAGGTCAAATTGACTTCACTTCGGATTGTTTTTGCCTAGAAATCATAAAAAAATAAACAATATTAAAAATTTATTTATAGCCTACGATCAATTTGAACCAGCTTAGCCTGTGGTTCATGGAAAAAAACGATTTTAAACGAACTTTTCGGAGTTTGACCTTGATTTAACCTTGAAATGACCTTGAAAAATTTTTTCTCAATATGATTTTGAACGTAAAATTTCCCGCTCTTTCCGAATCCGGGGTCAAAACTAGGTGTTCCTATATGAAAAAACCACTTTGACGTTGAAATAACCTTAAAGGTCAAGTTCAAGGTCAAAGACGTTAGCGTCATTGTGTGGCCCCCTTTGTCCCCTACAACTTTTGTCTGAACCGTTTTTCCCTATCTGGCTTAGGTTCCGAGAAATCCGGGTGCGGCGATTAAAATGGGTCACTGTGTATATATATATATATATATATATATATGTGTGTGTGTGTGTGTGTGTGTGTGTGTGTGTGTGTATATATATATATATATATATATATATATATATATATATATATATATATATATATATATATATACACATATATAGCCTGGATAACAGGTTCAGTGTGGCGTGACACATATATTATGTGTCACGAATTGACGCAAATTTATTTGTATTTTCTGCTGCTATAATTGTAGAAACGAAAGAAACTTTTTATGTACGCGATTTTTCTATTCTTTACAATCTTGGATAGAGGTAGGAGTATCAAGATTTTATTACAATTTTGAAATTTCAAATAATTTTGTAAAGTATGGTAAAATCGGCTTATACATTAGCCGCACTGAACCTGTTAATTAGTTATTAAAATAATAATAACTGATACCTGAGGCTAACTAAGGTTAAATCTTTGGATACCCGAGACTAACTGGGGGCTAACTATTATACGTATGAAGTGATATATATATATATATAGTAGAGTGAGACAGAGTTAATAATAATCTTTGTATGAATTAAGAAATACAGAAATATCGATCGAAAGAAACCTACTGAAAAGTATATTTATTTAATGAATTGAATTTTGTTTTAAGATGTCAGTTAAGTATATTTTGCAATGTACCTATACAACATAGATTTTGCAATATACTTAAAATGTAGTATGAGAGTGCAGGAAGCATTCCGGAAGGAGTCAAGAAGTGAAACTGAATGATGAAAATAATCACCGGAGATTCTGAAAAGTTTGCTGCTCTTTTTATGGGGACTAAATTTGTAAATGAAAAGGACTGCTCACTACTGCTACAAAATTACTTTTTGAGGCCATTGGTGCAAAGTTTGTTAGAAAATTATTGATAAGTGATAATGTTCCTATTCATTGTCCACCATAAGTGTACAAATCAGTAGCCTTATCCATTCTTTCTGCATTATGTAATGATCCAGTATTGATTTCCTATCCTGAAATGGTTGGACATGTTTCTGTTCTTTTAGAAATTGTTTCTCAAGCGGATGAAGATGCTCTAGATGATACATCAATTATTGTAAGTGAGGCATATACATGTCTACAAAATATTGCTCAGCTTTATCCTGGACAAAAAGTACTGATCGAACAGAAAGCTATTCCTAAAATGTGCGAAATTTATGCTGAGAAAAGTTTTAAGACAGATGACAGATGAGGCTTTAAATATTTTAGCAACTCTGGTTAACCAATTTGAATCAAATACTTGGGATGCAACAAATACTGTACAGTAGCATTCCATGCCATTATTAATAAAATTGCCTTAAACTTTGAAGCAGATCATGATGAAAGGAAATATGAACTTTGCTCAATTTTTCAAGCCTTACTTGCCTCTTGTAAGCGAGATATAATTGCAACAGGTGCAAGGAATGATTCTTGGCCTCAAAGTATACGTAAAGGATTAAGTGACATTCTTGGATAAATAATTGGAAAAAATCAAAGAGATCCAGTACTGAAACTTGCTTCAATAATGCTAGAATTATTAGTTGTCGATTGGGCTTTATCTGATGAAGAAAAACTTAAAGTTTTCTTTCTATTACTAATTCAATTAGCTTCTATCGAAGTAAGAATACAGCTTGAAGGAAAACAAATTAAAACTGTGATGGCCAATGCCGATCTCATTGTAGCATGATTCATGATTTTGGAGATTTCTATATCTTATATTATTACTAATCAAGTAGAAAAGGAACAAAAAGTAAAACAATCTTTGTACACGGCATGTTAAAGAATACATATTTGTCTGTGCTATGGTAAGTGTTTTTTAGCTGCTTGGTTAGCTCAAGAAATATCTGCAATGCATACTATTCTGGCTTATATCCTAACTGTTGCTAATGATATATTATATGCATATCGTAATAAAAAATAACTAAAAAAGCTAAACTTGGAGTAAAAGCAGATGAAGGATCTTCTGGAAAACCTATAAAACATGTTCTTATAAGTGATCTTGACGTTTTAAAATTATTATTGCCGGCACTGTGCCATTTTGCTGTTGAAGAAGACGCAAAAAAATATTACTTAAATACAAACAAAATTAAGTATTATTTGAATGTTTATCTTATCATTGGACCATTGTTCATTACAAGAAACATCCAGTACCAAAGGCTGACCGACTTAAAGCTCTCAAAGAACGTGCAAAAGATTTACAACCACGTTTTAGAAGAAATGCAGGATTCTAGACCTGCTATGGATCAATCTATAATGTTCTTATGAATATCACTGTATTGGAAGCAAAGTTGGTTGAATAATCTAAAACGTTTATCAATTTACTTAAATTTATCTTTGACAGTTTGCCAGAGCTTAAACAAATTCCAGAAAATTTAGTACTTCATGGTAATTTGGCTGTTCTTGGACTATTATTGCTAAAACAGCAGGTCAAGCGTATAAAAAGAATGACTTTACAATATGTCGTTATATTCAAGATACTATAAGTTTCTTATGGGATGCTTATATAGTAGACAAAATAGATTTCAAAACAATTTTTATATTTATAGCAGAAAATCTCATTTAAGGTGATGTTGATTCAAGTATGATATAAAATTATCAAAGTCAGTGTGGTGGGTGGAATTATTATAGAGAACATCACACCTGAAAATAGTATCCTGGCAGATGACAAACTGCACCTTATGCTTTCTCAGATCATAACTGTTAATGCTTTTATCATTATGCATGAAAAGGAAAAGCAAGTTTTCTGGCACTTGTAACCAAACGTGTAATGTGCCTTTAATGTTTTTTATTTTTTATATGATGGGATACTGTTTATAAAACATAGTTTACATATGGTATCAAAATTATCAAAGATTGAACTTCAAGAGTATATTATAAATATTGAATGAAGTATTAATGACAATATATATTTATGTTTATTTATTGTTAAGCATTTGTGTCGGAAGAGGACAATTTTTAATTAAATCTGTATAATTTCATATAATGTTGTAATTGGAACACGTATTTGGGTGTTTGTCAAAAAGTTGAACAATTCTTGTCCCTCCTGTTTTACAAGGTACCAGGGCATTATATGAATCTCAAAAAAATAGTACTGCAACCGGACTATCGTAAGCAAGAATCTGCAACATTTTCAGAATATCAAATATTTTCTATTCTGAGTAAAAAATAAAAAACTATGCAAAATGTCTTGTCTGTCCCATGCAGGGGTCGTTGCGAAACTTTAATTTTGTTTAATTTCGTTTTTTAGATACAACAAAAGTTTTGTTTTCATTTCGTTTCTATATTTAAAATCGAAACGAAAAGCAATACTAATTTCGTTTAATTTTTGACAACAAAATAGAAAGCGAAAGTTTCAAGGAAATCGTATTGTTTTCTTTTAATTATCTTAAGCGAAACTTAAGTATATCACTTTTTTATTCAGCTTTTTGAAAGCGAAATCAAACGAAAATAATTTTGAAAAGCGAAATGAAATAGCAATGTATAATTTGGTTTCGTTTTTTAAAAAAGGAACGAAATAATTATTTTTGTTCTGATCATAGGAATACAAAAATAAAAGCTTAGAAAATATTAATGACTTGTCCAAGTTTAATAATATTGAGCATTTAAAATTATAACAGGTTGCATTAGCAACAGTCAACAATTTTTAAACTTTAATATGTTACAATTAGCTATATCTTGGATTATTTTAATAGGTTTATCCTAGATTTTTTTTTTGCATAATCACCTATGATGTTCAGTTAATATTTACAAAATAGCTTGACATAATATACATACGCACTCCAAAAAATGTTTAAAAACCATAAAGAAATAGTACATTAATTAACAAGGGCAAAAAGTCGAATATTTTTCCCGCGTGTGAGTTTCACCTGACCCGAGGGAACAATCTACGTTTTCTCGAGTTACATATAGTACTTTATGCCCATCTCAACTGTGGCCACTTTTTGAGTTGGAAAGCGGTACTAATGGACTGTTAAACGACAACATTGTTAACAGACAATCGAAAATCATGGTTATTAGTCGAACTTGATAAAATAAAGGGATTTGGACTAGTTTCTAGTGAAGTCGAAAAAAGTTGTGGGAAAAAAGTGATTTTCAGTGAGCAGAAAATATTTTAGAATTTATATTAGAGAATGTTATATTGTGTATCAAGGGTGAAAAGTAGCCTTTTTTGCCCGCGTGTGATTTGCAGTAACAGTCAAGGCGAGCATGCACGAGCTGAAGGCGAGTGCGAATTGCGAGCCGAAGACGAGTACTGCAATCACACAAAGGCAAGAAAAGCCAAGTTACCAAATCTAAAAAAGAAAACGAAATAGTTTTAACTTTAAATGTAAACGGTGACGGGGCAGCAGTGTTCAATAATTCTAAATATAGTCTATGGAGTATTTTATTTTTTATAAATGAACTGCCCATCGATTTAAGGTTTCAAAATATATTTGTAGCTGGGGGTATTTACACTGACCATGAGCCTAACTTTAAGCAAATGGATCTGTTTTTATCCGAGTTTTTTAACCAAAACAGTCCATATATGCATTCAGGAATAATAGTGAAAACTATTGATGGCAGAATTGTAAAAGTAATTTTAATACTATTATATTTTACTGTTGACTCCGTTGTTCGGCCCATCATAGCTGGTCGAATACTATTTAGCGGATACTGGAGCTGTCATTGGTGTTATATCTATGCGGTTTATTATGCTAATGCTCTACGATACACCATGAAAAAAACTTATCCATTTGTATACCGATGTCATGAAAAATGTATTGATGAAGCTGAGAAAACAGAACGTTCAAACCAGCGTGAAAATGGAGTAAGAGGTCAATCAGTAATTAGTAAATCAATAAGTTCTTTCGATTGTATTTAGGGTTTCCCAATAGAATACATGCATGGTATTGAATTAGGTGATACTAAACAATTGTAGGAAGAATGGACTAATACTAGATGCCCATTCTACTTGAATCTAAAAGACAGAGAAAAAGTTGACAATAATTTACTACGCATACAACCTATAAGAGAAACGTATCGTCTTCCCGAAATTTTGAAGAAAAAAAGTAAATGGAAAGTTGCAGATTGCTTATATTGGTTATTATTCTTTAATCTGCCGTGTTTGTCTGGAATTTTAGATGAAAAAGCATTTAATTCATTTGCACTATTGGTTAAAAGTGTATATACTCTATTGTCATTGGAAATTTCTGAAGCTCACCTAGATGTGTGCAAAACCGTTCTTTTAAAATTTGTTTACGATTATGAGTAATTATATGGTATACATATTATGACCTTTAATTTGCATTCTCTATTACATTTAGTTGACAATGTTCGCAATACTGGTCCGCTATGGTCAACTTCCGCGTTTCCTTTCGAGAGTAAGATAAGTCAATTGAAAAATTATATTACTGGTTCAAATAGAGTTGTCAGAAAAAGTTGTATTTGAAATGGATATATCAATGTTAAATTCTGAGAATATTTGTTATAAATTTTCCAAGAATGTAATCTCAAAATCTTCATTAATTATAAATTATAAAAGATCAGATGAAGACGCAATAGTACCTACTGATAAAAAACAGATAGAACAAAATATGTATATGAGATGCATATTTCGTAAAATACCATACCATTTAAGTTTGTATACACGCCCTACAAAAACAAATATTACCATTGTACAGTTAGTAGATGGAAGCATAGTTCAGATAGAGTACTTTTTTTAAGGAAAATAATTATTTTATGTGAGTAAAATATTTCGATGTTAATAACATACAAATACGTGATATAAAATTAAGGGGGCACACCACCTTTAAAATCTGAAACAAAAAAATTAACTAAAAATTTTTATTTTGATATTTATTTTAATAAGGGTTTTTTTCCTGAAAGTATTTTAAGCACTGTCCGTAAGATTCCAAGTCTACGCATGGATGGATTGGGCTAAAAATTTATGGAGATACTCATTATAGTAGTACTTTTAATATGAGCGTAGGGATTTTAATTTGCACGAGTAGAAGTATTTTTTTATATGAACATTGTCAATATAACACTTATTTTTTAATAATTTTATCACTTTTATAGATGTAAAAAATTTTCTACTCATTCAAATCAAAATCCCTACGCTCATATTAAAAGTACTACTATAATGAGTATCTCCATAAATTTTGAGCCCAATCTGTCCATGCGTTCACTTGGAATCTTGCGGACAGTTGGTCAATTGGTTGAAATTGATAAAAACAACATTTAGAGTTATTTAACAATTAAGTTACAAGTTCTAATAGATATAATTTATACTCATCTTATCAATTGCAACTACTTTTTTCTTCTTTTCAACGTAGCAGACAAACATCTGCAGCAGTGTACATCAATATTTTCTGGTGCGTGGAGTCCCATGAGTCTTCCTCTTCCTTGAATAACCTGAAATGAAAAAAAAAACACAAAAATGAATAAATTGAGTAAACTGTACTTATCATACTTAACTCAGTCAATCATGCTTATCTTTTTTTCATCTTCATCCGAAAGCATTAGTCTTGGTAGTATGTTATGCCTCAATAACCTCACCTGTCACCTCAGAGTCAGTACAACCAGGCTGGAACAAAGAATAACAAAAAAATCAATAATGTTGATCTAGATGAAATTACATTATTTGGAAATACCTCAGTACGCTCCTGCTGCATAAGATTCCTCTGGGATCCCTTCTCGTGCTCTTCTCCTGGTGGTCCTAGCCTCTATTGTGCTGGCAAGTGCTCTTCGTTCTGCATGGAAGAGCCTGGAGTCATCGCTGGTATTCACCCAAGTCACAACTGCATCTCCTGGATTGACGTTAAGTTTCTTCATGATCTTGAGGAAACTGTTGCGTCCCTCATTGAAGCTGGTCACAGCAATAAAAACACCAATCTTGAGAACCGTCAAGCCACTAAAAGATGTTTTTGGCACTAACTTTCACACAGAATTATTAAAACTTTCATTGGAGTTTTGAGTATAACCTCCAAGGCACTTTTCCAGCAACTCTGGTTTTGATAAGTCTTCATAAATTGGTTTCACTTCTTTCATCACAGCAGACGGAATGCTGGTCTTATGGGTAAAACTTGTTCCTGCGGCTCTTGATTTTTGCCAGCGGCACCAACTCTGGGATCCTGTTGGGCACAAGTGATGTTGAGGTTTCTCGTCTGTTGATTGCATGTGATAGAAAGTTGCCCAGATTTCTTGATACTTTTTTTCAACAGAATCTGGGTACTTTCTAATGGCTTTGCCACAGTACGAGGATAATCTGTCTATAAGTTGTCCTGTCAATCTTCCTCTGCCTCCAATTGTCTTTCCATCGTCCAATTTTTTTCCAACAAAAGTTTTTTTCAAATTTCTGAGACGTGTTCCCATCCTCTTTTGTACATGGGAAATACACTCTCTCTTCTCGACCACAAATGTATCACCATAAGGCTTAATTTCACTAATGCCCTTGAAAACTTTTGAGTCACTATCACCAATGTACCGATGATATTTCACATGATACTTTGCTTCAGAACGTTGAAATATTTCAACAATCCCACCCACTTCCATTTTTCCAGCACTACCTTGGTGATTGGCAGAGCAATTGGCTTCATGGTCGACGAGCCATTCTTGGTATTCAACACTGTCTTGCTTGCCTTCCCACTTTGAACAAGGTTTACAGAAGCTATTTTTTATAGCTACATCTAAAACTATTCCTGTCCTGTTTCCTATCACACTGGCGAGTCCTTGTAATGATGAAAATCCTATTTTTCTCCATGATCCATCACCAGAAACATCAAGTCCAGCGCTGTTTGGTGGTGTGGATTCAGTCTCTTCAAGAACGGCTTCGGTCATTGACTCTTGAGCGACACTTTCACGCACTTCACTCAACTGCTTATTTATTTCATCAAAAGCCGATTGGGCAACTGGCTTGCATAGGTCCATAATCCCACAAAAAGTTGAAAGACCAGCGTGTCCATGTTCAAGTGCACGAGCAGACAGCACAGATCTTCTGTTCACTTCATATGCATTTCCTTTGGCTCCTACTTTGTTGCTGGAGTTGATCGCTGCTATTTCACCATACTTTGAGCACACAATATCTATTTTGAAACCAAGACCCTGCACACCAGATTCACTTAATTTAACACTGCCATGGCACCGATTACAACACAGAACACTTCTAAGTTTAGAAAATAAAATTGAAGTGCCAATGATTCTGTTTGTTGTATCACTGGTGTCTCTAGCACTAGCTGTGTTTTGGAGTTTCCTCGCTGACCTGGTGGATAGTCTTGGCTTCTTTTGTGGGCTTTCTTCTTTTTTAGTCAAAAATTCTCTAACCCTTTTCTTGCTTCTACCTCGAGAATATTTCTGGTCAGGGTGAGTACTTTGGAATCTTCCTTTTTTATCTCTTTCAGAAGACATTTTCACTACACTGATTTACACACATTCACAAATTGTCAAATGCAATTAAAACACTGTATAAGTTCAGTACAATAAAAATATTAGCTGTGTTTACTAACAGGTGGTTTGTAAACATAAAAGCCAACTGTCAAAAGTAGCAAAAATGTACGGGTAAAGTTAGTCAAAAATTCGATCTGATTTATCGACCTTTATTTCAAACGCATGTAAGTTCAACTATTCACCTGTAGTGGCGCTGAAGGATTCTAGCCTTCAAATTGGTTCCAATTATATTATATTTTATTGCTTTATAACTAAATAAAATAATCAATCAAACATTTAGTTATAAATAATAATAAAATAAATAATAATTGATAAAATACCGAATTTACGCAAAATCGGCAAAAAAGCTGTCTCAGTATTTATATTGTAACTTTAAAAGGAATTATGATATCTTAAAACGGTTTTCGGGAGCTTATTCTACGGGAAATTTTCTATAAATAAGGTAAATAAAAAAAAACGATTTTTTGACAATTTAAAGGTGGTTTGCCCCCTTAAATCATATGTTTATTATTGTTCATAAAAACGAGATGATGTGTGATGTTTCTATACGTGACATAAAAAAAAGTTAATTCTCATAAATCTTAAGAACTTCCAATTTATATGTATTCCACCTACTATGTCTGATGTACAGTAATGAAAAAATTTTAAACTGTATCAAAGTTTACAATGTATCAATGAATATTGAAATTTATATTAATAAATTTATCATTTCTTAGAAGTAATATTGTATCACTTACCTTGCTTTATAGTCTTTTATATTATTTTTTTTTATTTGATTTGTAATAATATTCGGAGAACATTTATAAGCACGTCCGACTTCATAAGCACTCGTATAAATATAGTTTTAATAATATTAATTGTCTATGTTAATCCTTAATGAAACTAGTTTCATTCAGAGCATTTTTAATCGAATTCTATGAATCTTATAGATGTTACACATGAATCTTCATAGATGGAATGCACACACACGCCTGCACGCACGCACACACACACATACTGTTTATTCTTATTTAAATTTGACAATGAGACCTGTCAAAAATAGACTATCCGAATATAGCAGCTGAAAAATAATAATTGTTCAATTTCTCATATAAACCTATTTACATTTTTTTATTGAATGTTCTATTGGAAACCACAATAATAGAATTACCTTAGTTTATTAATTAACCCTTTCAGTCACGCAATTCAATTCATTTGGTTATGGAAGTGCAAATATATGTTTCCAATGTATTTTTGAACGAAGAATCCAAATCAAGTGTCAAAAATTGAATAAATATAAAAACAACCCCTCAAATGGGGTGAAAACCACCCTTTTAGTTAAAAAATGCAATTTGTTTGGTAATGGAAGTGCAATATATGTCCACAATGCATTTTTGAATGCAGAATCCAAATCTGATATCAATAATTTTATACATATAAAAACAACCCCTCAAATGGGGTGAAAACCACCCTTATAGTCATAAAATTCAATCCGTTTGTTATGGAAGTGCAATATATGTTTCCAATGTATTTTTGATCGTAGAATACGAATCTGATATCAAAAATTGAATAAATATAAAAACAACCCCTCAAATGGGGTGAAAACCACCCTTATAGTCATAAAATTCAATCCGTTTGTTATGGAAGTGCAATATATGTTTCCAATTTATTTTTGAATGCAGAATACGAATGTAACGTCAAAAATTTTATAAATATAAAAACAACCCCTCAAATGGGGTAAAAACTACCCTTTTAGTCATACAATTTAATTCTTTTGAAGACTATATATTCTTTGAAGACTATATGTTCACAATGTATTTTTGAATGCAGAATCCAAATCTGATTTCAGAAAGTTTTATAAATATACAAAAAATCCCTCAAACAGGGTGAAAACCACCCTTTTATACGTACAATTCAATTCGTTTCACTATAGAAGAAAATATATGTTTCCGATGTAAATTTTAACGCGGATGCAAATCCAATGTCACAAATTTGAAAACATAAAAAAACTCGTAAAATGGAATAAAAAGTAACATTGCAGTCACGAAACCCTGTTTGTTTTGTTATGTTACTGCTAATATTAGTTTCTGATACATTTTTCAACGCTAAATTTGAATCCAATGGAAAAAAATTCAGTAATCGTAAAAACGATCTCTAAAATTCTAATTGGATTACTACGAAAATGTGAATACTCAACGTCAAAGCACTCGATAGGACCTAAGAATATATAAATAGAATTTAGAGCTCAAAAAATATATTGAAAATCTCTGAAAGCCATATAAATTTTCTAAAACACCCCTTGTTACAATCCCCTCGAGTGAATGATTTCAATCCAAACTATATTTTGAAAAAAGAATATTAATAATAATAAAAAAAATTGTTTGCAAGAACTTCAAAGGATCAAATCTAAGTTTATTAGGTAGTTACATAAAATTTCTATATTTTTCCTATCAAAAATTTCAATATCATTATTCGTTCTAAATTATCAGTAATCTCACAACATTGTGAAATTTGTTTTGGTTTATTCTAAAAAATTTTTATCATGGAATATGCTGAAATCACCAGTGATAATGAAAGTGAAGATGAATATGATGATCCAGAATATGATTCTGAATGTGATGATGATTCGGATATTGACAAAAATCAAATTGATGAAGCAGTAGCCTCGTTAGAAAATACTTCATATAGTGAAAATTCTAACGTGATTGAATATGAAAGTGATAGTGATACTCCGTTGAGTGACAGATTAGCTGCTTTAGATGGTATTTGGGATAATAAAAGAAGAAAATTCGACGAAATAATTTTTTCCGAAGATTGCGGTCCAATGGTTCCTTCAGATATTCGTTCACCTTCACAAATTTTCCTTTGCTTATTTTCAGAAGTTTTGATCGAAAGAATTGTCGAACAGACTAATCTTTACGGGCAGCAATCAGACAAGCCATTTGAAGAAGTAAATAAAGCAGAAATATTGAAATTTATTGGCATGAATATCATGATGGGAATAAGTAGGTTACCCGCCATTCGGTGCTATTGGTCATCTAATTCTCAATTACACAACTCTTATATAAGCCCTGTTATGCCTCTCAATAGGTTTTTTGCTATCCTGTCTCATATACATTTGAATGATAACTTATCAATGCCACAAAAAGGTGAACCCAATTATGATAAGCTATATAAACTAAGACCCTTACTTGATATGCTTTCAGAAAATTTTATAAAATTCTACAAACCATCTGAAAAACAAGCTGTTGATGAAAGTATGGTCAAATTCAAAGGTAGAAGTACTCTAAAACAGTACAATCCACAGAAACCTATAAAAAGAGGTTTTAAAATTTGGGTTAGAGCAGATGAACATGGTTTTGTATGTGAGTTTCAGGTATATACTGGAAAAACTGCTAACTTGGTTGAAAAACAATTGGGCGAAAGAGTTGTAATCGATTTAACCCATCAAATTATTTCAAAAAATTATCAAGTTTATTTCGATAATTACTTTACTAGTGTTAATTTGATGATTGAACTCAAAAGTAAAAATATATTAGCCTGTGGAACAGTACGAAAAAATCGGAAAGGTTTGCCAAAAAAACAAATAAACGATAAAACAATGAAAAGGGGAGATTATGAATCTCGGACTTCATACAAGGGTATCAGTTGGATAAAATGGAATGATAACAAACCTGTCCAGTTTTTATCTAATTTTCACGATCCTTCAATCAAAACTACTGTAAGTAGACGACAAAAAGATGGTACTAGCATTCAAATCAATTGTCCACAAGCCACTCGAGACTATAATAATTATATGAACTGTGTTGACAAAGCAGATCAGTTGAAATCTACATACGAGATTAGTAGAAAAAGTAAAAAGTGGTGGCTTCGAATATTCTGGCATTTTATCGATGTAACCGTTGTAAATTCTTTCATCATTTACAAGCAAAATACCCCTACTACTAAAATGAATTTGATAGATTTTCGACTAAAGCTGGTAACTGAGCTTATTGGGTTTGCATCACCTAAAAAAAGAGGTACCAAGACAAAACAATTTACTCCTAGTAAGCGTAAGCCTCAAATTTCAAATGAAATAAGATTTTCTCAAGCCCCGCACATTCCAACTAAACTCAAAATACAAAGAAATTGCACTTGTTGTAGTTCTAAAACAAATCGAGTTAGAACTTCCTACATGTGCACAACTTGCAATGTTCCATTATGCATAAAAGAAAAACAAAATTGTTATGAAATATATCACAAAACGTAAATGTATATAAGATAAAAGAAAATGAATAAATATCTACCTGAAAAAGATTTAGAAAATAAAAAAAAAATTATAAAAAAAAAAAGAAAAAAAAACGAAAAAAAAAATAAAAAAGAAAAAAAGAAAAAAAGAGAAAAAGAAAAAAAAAAGAAAAAAAGAAAAAAAGAAAAACAAAAAAAAAAGAAAAAAACATAACTCTGCCACAGACGGTCCCAAGCCCGTGTTCTAATGAGGAGGGGGTTTTTTTACTTTCATAACCAAACGAATTCAATTTCATGACTAAAAGGGTGGTTTTCACCCCATTTGAAGGGTTGTTTTTATATTTATAAAATTATTGATATCAGATTCGTATTCTACGATCAAAAATACATAGAAAACGTATATTTGTACTGCGATAACAATAGAAATCAAATTTTGTGACTAAAAACAATAGGGAGCCGATATATCGGCTTCTGTGACTGAAAGGGTTAATAGGGTGGCGAATCAGAGAAATTATAACATTCTAATATGTAATATTGACAAATAGTGAGTATTTAGCCAAATAATATAATTGTGTTAAGATGTTTTATATTAATAATAAAATTGTAATAAAGATTTAGCCTGATGAGGACGACGAATGGTCGTCGAAACGTCGCCATAAATAAATTTGGTTAATTCACCAAAATCAACTATTGATATTATTTGAAAACACAATAATAGAAGTTCAAGTATTATAGCATGCACTGATAAAATACTATTTAAGATTCATGATAAATTGACGAATTTACACATTAGATCCTATTAAGTCGACAATGAAGCGGAATAACTCAGTATTCCGATTAACAATTAAAAAATAACAATCGAGAAATTTCTCATAGAAACCTATTTATAGTTTCTGTGATAGAATATTCTACAAGAACCTATTAAACTGTCACACATTCGAATACAATCAAAGCCTATTGAAAATCATAATAATAGTAGTTCAAACAGACACCAATAGAATAAGGGAATTATTCAATAATAATTAATATAAACTTTTTATGTTTTCATGGCAAATAAACAAAATCTTTTTAACCATCTTAAATAGCTAAAAGCTTAAAGCCAAATATCGAACACATAGAAGGTAAAACAATACTCCTTATAATTAATTGAACTAGAACAATAACATTTTGTCTATATAATAATACTTTAGAGTTCCCAATTAATCGAATATAAACAATAAGTTAATAAATAGTAAATTAATAAACATTATTTAAATATTACTTTTCAGTCGGTTCTACTTTAATTTTCTTTGGAAGTTTGAGACTATCAAGTTGAATTTTTAAATTTTTTTCTTTAAAATCAAAATTTTGCACAATTTTTGATAATTCATCCTTTAATGATAAGTCATCTGTTATTTCATTGTCCAGATCTTCAATTTTTTTTCAATAGTACTTGTTTTTCTTCTACGTGTTCGCTTTTTGATTCAACTTTAAATAGTCTTAACTTTGCCCTATTAGGCTGAATTTTCAAGTCTAGTTCCTTAGGTCGTGTTTGTATGTCAATTTTTTCAAGCTTAATTTTCTTCAAACTTTCTTGACATTCTTTCTTTGCTTCTATATTTTCTAACTTTTTTCTTTTCATAACAGCCTTTTTATTTTCTTCTTCTTCTTTTTGCTTAGCTTTAGATTCATACCATGGTCTCCATTCAGGTCCAGTTGCAACGAAGGGAAGTTTTTCTTTAGGTTTCCTTTTGCCATTCTGTTTTCCTTCTTTATATGATTCTGGGTAATATAGATACTGTTTGAAAGGAGACTACTGCAGAATCTGTAATTGAAAAATTAGAATATTATTTTCATTTTAAAACTTAAAAAATAAAATTCTGCCATAATAGAGATACGTACTCTTGATGTCAGTATTTGAATATACTTTACTATTATTGAGACACGAGTCATTAGGAACTGTTGGCTGCTTAGGTGCATTTGATGATTCTGAAAAATTTATATTTGCAAAATTGGTGAAGTAATATGTAGTTAACAATTTAAAAAAAGGTTCCTTACCATAAATATTAGGGATACATTTTCCATATTTTCTGAACAGTTTTCATTATGTATAGTTGTACATTTAGAAAGAATAGCTTCTTTATCTAAGTCTTCGGTTGTAACTATAATACTAGCATGCTTAAAAGTAGACTGACTTACTATACGTAAATCAAGAGTTTCAAAATTATCCTGTTAAAATTATATTGTACCTACTACATATCAAGTTTAATGCTCATATCAAGGTTATTTAGTTTAAAATTTTTGTTTCAAGTCATATTTTAAAAATTCAATTTTGATGAAGTATACCTTATTATCAATGGAACTGACACTATCATTCTTCATAAAATCCTTAGAGCTAACATTATTAATACTAAAATCCTCAGTCGTTATATTTTGATCATATACTGGACATGCTGTACGCTCTTGAGAAACGTTCGTACTTGCAGAATCAATTACTGGTTCTACAAATCCACCGTCATTTGGAGTTAATTCTATCAAAACAATAGAAGTATGTTGATCCTTGATGCTTTCATCAATACGTGTGTCATCACTATGATTTAAATAGCTGGAAGAATCATCTATTTTATCTAAAATTAAACTTTTAATATGTAAATTACTGATAGAAGAATCATCAGAAACAACATGAACTATATCCATATTATCGATGGTCTCGTCATCCAAACGCATACTCCTGTTATGAAACTCATCGCTAGAAATGTTATCTGATGTAATTTTTTCATCGATACTGATTCCATCCATAGCACTTTCATCAAAATATATTTCAGCAAATCTAACTTCTTCTTGACTTACATTATTGATATTCTTAGCACCTGATAAGTCACTGTTCTCCGCAGTGTCATGATCAGTAAATATTTCACTCTGAATATTTGAATTTTCAATAACTAGAGTCGTAGAACTAAAATTTTCATCTTGATTTTGGCTTTGGCTTTTTGTTTTATTTTTGCATTTATACCAAAGATCATATAAAGCTTTATATTCTAACGGACCAATCCATTTATCGGAGTTGTTTGAAGCTTCTATGAATGCTTGTAAAATGTCAGGATCAATATTTGATTCAAAAAAATAAGAACCATCTTGAGGAGCAGTACTGTTACGTGCTTGTCCGGACACCTCGGATGTCTGATTGACACTTGATTCGGAAGTAGATATGAGTCGATTATAATTTATTCCATCAGCTGAAAACGGGAACAATCCACATCGTCTGAACCCATTTTCGAAGATCTTCTTAATGTCCACTGATTTAAGAGCACTGTTAAGTACACCTGCAAAGAAAACTTTAGTCAAAGCTTGACTATCATTTTCCAATCTCCAAGACCGAACAGAATCTTTGTAAGCAGCTTTGAGTGGGCGAAAAAGTGCAACGTCCATAGGCTGCATGACGTGAGTAGCATTTGGATACAGACAAATCAATTCTATATTATGATTAGCACAAAACCTACTAAGTTCCAAGTTTATGTGCGAGCTGTGTCCATCGACATACAGAATAATTGGAAATGGAATGCCATTTTGTACACACCATGGATATAAATA
Source organism: Gastracanthus pulcherrimus (assembly GCA_949152435.1). NCBI lineage: Eukaryota > Metazoa > Arthropoda > Insecta > Hymenoptera > Pteromalidae > Gastracanthus > Gastracanthus pulcherrimus. Next base: position 172,754,190 of record OX424572.1, on the reverse strand, counting down.
ATTTACTATGTACATATAAAATGTTTCAGTCGTCATCCATCCAGTGCAACTTTTGCGAATAACAAATTCACCGGGAAAATTCTGGGCAATTTGTGATGAAATCCTCTCATTATTGTAAACGATCATGGTTGGAATCAGCTGTCCAGCCGCATTTCCACCAATAAGAGCTGTATAGTACTCCTTATCGCTGCCCACAATAATGTAGGGTGTTTTTTCACCTCTGTGCACTAAAACTTTATCACTCTTGGGGCTTAAACAGGAAGCTGATTCGTCAAGATTAAAAACACACTGGCTTTGCGTTAAGTAAATCCTTAGATTTAAGATAATCTTCCACTTCAGCAAACCATGTTCGTATAGCTTGCTCTGTAACATTGGCTTTGCGCTTGGTTAAATTTTGGCACATCCTCACTGACAGTTCAGAGTTTCTTTTCAGAAATGATTTTGCACTTTTTGACGGACGACCATTCTTGAAAGGTGTAGTTTTATTTTGCTTTTTCACTAAACTTTGAACGTAGTCTAACAGTTGTTCTTTTGTCACAGGGAATCCACATTTACCCATATGCAAAATCCAGTTAACTAATTCTTTTTCCTCTTCTTGACTAAAAACACTGCTTGGACCAGGTCGCACACTGACAGGGTAAACTCCTGTTACCCTGGACTGCAAGGTTGCATAGGGCACATTAAAACTCTTTCTGACTCCTCTTATTATCTGGCCTTTCCTAACCTCTAAAAGGGCTTTCTCCAAGTCTGCTGCAGAATAAGACGGCTTATCCTTAGCTCCCTTTCTACGAGAGCAAAAAACAGATTATAATGATAGTAAAAAAATACTAAATATTAATTTATAAATAATAAATTAATTGATTCGGATTAATAACTTTGTACATTATCGACAATAGGTTACGTCCCTGAATCGGGAACCAGTAGACGATCACTTAAATAATAACATTAAAATACAATAAATTATTTCTTAGCTTTTTTGATTTATTCATGCTGGTCGAGAAAGTATGTATCGTACTTTTTTGAATGCAAAAAACTATGAAATCCGTCGAAAGTCAGACCTTGCATAATGTCTCTTCGTTACCCTACACCAGAAGAACAGCGCAAAAGATCGTGCTGCACACGATCAACTAATTTCTATATTTTTTTCTTACGGTTTATAAGCCTGATTATTTAAAAAAAATTTGATAATTATTTATAGATACTTTATTTGTATAAAGCAATACAATTATTTATGAAAAAATTAATGATTGTTATTGAAAAATGGTTTATTTTGTCAAAATGATCGAGGATTGTGTTGTGATCGTGGACCGGTTCCACTACCTTATACACTTACAAATCCGTTTTTATCTTTACATTCTACTTTGTGCTTGTGTTTTTGATAGTATCTTCTTTCTTACCAAAAGTGCTGACGTATATCTAAAATATAAAGAAACCCAGGTAATATCTTACAAATAGATTTTATTAATTAATAGGTTTCCGCGTGTGGAAAACGATTTTTCACGCGCAGATCGTTAAAAGGTTCCTCGCCCCTTCTGCTTCTCTCTCTCTCTCTCCCTCTCTCTCTCCCTCTCTCTCTATCTCTCTTTCTCTCTTTCATTCTCCTTCCATTCTGCTCGCAGCTGATATTTACGATAGCACGGCGAATCACGTATCTTGCGAGCGAGCTCCCGGCCTCCCAAATGTAATCCGATTTAACGCTGTCGGCTAATTTTACACGTAGGCATATCGTTTTTGCGAGAATTAAAGAAGAAACGGGCAGCTTTCCCTAAGTATATACACGCGGTCCGCGGTGAGTCAACTCACGCGCTGTGGGATTGTGCGGAAATTCAAATGTGAGCAGCAGATAAAGAGAAACAGATGAAAAAAACTAAACGCCGAGACCACCGAGAATAGAAAAAAGCGAGGAACAAAACAACAGTGAATTTTAATAGTCATTTTGAATTGAAACGAACTATAACAAGGAGAGAATACACCCTTCACCCGTCGGAAAACGCATTTTGATGAGGTTTTAAGAAATTATTTCTGATACCTAAAGTTATGAATAATCGAAAATGTTGACGGAAACCCCTTCAAGTTTTATTTATATATTATCATAAATTAAAGATTTCATTAATTATATTTATTTTTGCAGTAAGAGCAATAGTTCAATAATTATAATTTTTATCGGCAAAAAATCAGGTTAAAAATATTTGTACAATAACTTATGTATAAATGTAGTCAAGAGTATTTACAATAACTAATATAATCTACTAAAAACAATATTGAATTTAGTAAGATAAGTATAATACTATAGTAAAGTGTAATACCACTAATTAAACTCCTAAATTATTATACGTAAAAATGGAATATGATTTATGAATATCAACACATTAAAAATGAAGAATGAAAAAATAATAATAATAAATAATTATTTTTTAAAATAAAATTACAGCAATCCATAAATCTTTTCTTTCATCTTATCGAAATTTTTTAATTACTCTCTTTGCAATTAAAATATAATAACTTTTAATAGAAATATGATTTATAATTCTAAAAATTCTAAATTTCGCGATATTTGATGCACAGACATGCTGAGCTTTAGTTTAAGATTAGTCGAAGCAGCTATTTTGAAAAACTGCAGAAGACAAGCGGACATGCCTGCATGACGTCCCGTGAGATATGCCCTGTTATTTTGAGAGAATGGCTTAATGAGTAAAGTAATAGGGCATGACGGCGTTTTAAGCTCCCGTAACATGCAGAGTTGTTGTTACCATGCGAACAATGCGAACATTCGGATAATATGTCTATGCATTAAAAATTATAATAACATTCAGGAGGGTTTTGCATAAAACAAAAATATATTCAGAATGGATCGAAATTGGTATAGATTCTAAGTATATTATAGTTAACTATTATAAGTAGTGCACAATATACAAAGTTTTAGGGTAGGTTAAAAGCAGGCGTTTGCGTCGCGTACTCCAGCATACCCAGACCTTAACTTCGATAGTTTTCAGGTAAGAAAATAATTATTTGTTGTTTTTTGCTTTCAGTCACACTGTTTCAGAGATCCTCGCACCGCCGATTGCACATGTGTTAAAAAAGACTCATAGTTGTATATCTGCAGTATCGCCATTTTATTAAAATACCGATAAGGTCCTATACACAGATTTTCTATTAAGTTAATGAATTTAGAGTAAACTAGCTAGCCATGTGGTCTGCGGCCTTTGGCCCGCGTGATTGCAGGCCGCGTGAGTCGTCGCTCCGGCGTGTCAGATCGAGCAAACTCGCTCTGAAACGCCTCCGCTCGCAAGCGATGCAAGACATGCGAAAAGCTACGCTTTTGCGTATGCCAGCGTAACTTTTTGCATGTAAGGCACGACTGACAATGATCGTGTTTCGCGCTCGCCTTTTATTTTTATTGCTCTCCGTTGGTTTGACATTATATTAAAAAAAATGAAAAGGAAATATTAATTTATGTATAAGTTAAATAATAAAAGACACTCTAAAATCGTGATATATAAAAAGGGGAAAAATTATCGGTAACTTGGAACAATAAGAGATTAATTGGCAAGAATGTCTAGTCCGTTGTTTTGTTGTTATCTTATATCACTGCTTTAGACCTAAAGAACCGAGTGAAAAATGCTTTTACAGTATAAACTTTAAGCTGGTGCCACTGATATAACAAACATCTTTCCACTTTGTCCTAAAACATTAAAACTTCAATAACTTATTTTGTCATGATTATAAAGAAGGCAACAATCAAAATATAAACATTTCTAAACGCCAATATTGTTCGTTTTCTCTAGTGATCTCGCTTTTAGTGACATTATTGCAAAAAGTGTTAAACGCAAAAAAATTTGTATTCTTTCGTGAGCTACAAGTGTACCATAGAACATTTTTACGTATAATGTGTTAGATCCAATTGTGGCTTAAAAATTGATTTCTTAAGCGTTTATTGCGCTTTATTGCATTTTCAAAAAGAAAGCATTGGTTAAATAAAAAAAAATTTGTCATTTTTTCATGTAAAAAAATACTCTATGACTTGGGAAGTTCGAATAAGCGACTCTCAAAAAATGTCCGCCGTATGTGTGTGCGTACGTGCGTGCGTGCGTGTGTATGTGTGTGTGTGAGTGTATGTGCGAGCGTGCGTGTGTGCGTGCTTGCGTGTGTATGAGTGTGTGTGTGTGTGTGTGTGTGTGTGTGTGTGTGTGTGGGTGTGTGTATGTGTGTTATATAAGATAGCTATAAATACGTCGAAAAGCATTTTTAGAAAGAACAGTATGTTTGTTTTTTATTTGCTACACTTTAAAGGGGTTACAAGAAAAATAAACAGATTGGATGCTTTTATTTGACTTTAGCCTATTTTATCACATTTTAGCATCATTTTATTCTTCTTCTTATAACCTCTTTAAAGGGTAGAAAATAAAAAACCGCTATCAAATCATTGGCACTTCGCTTTCTCAAACTAAATACATTGTTCCAATATGAATTTCTTTATTCTAATACATTTTCTTTAATTGCTCTACTTTTTTCTTTTTAATAGCTCAAAAAAGGTGTTTTTTTTGTCATTGATTGTTGACAAAAGATAAATTACAAAGAATTATATATATATAAATTCATATTGGAACAATTTATTTAGTTTGTGGAAGCTAAGTGCCAATGATTTAACTGCGGTACTTTATTTTCAACCCTTTAAAGGGTACTAAAAGGAACATTTTTCCCTAAATAATTTTTTTTTTTGTGGATTTCCCAAAGAATCATGCATATATATATGTACAGTCGAACCTCCCAGCACTGTGAAACTCGGGACTAACTGCCCCTCGGGACTGTGAATGGTGTGCCAGTGAATCAGCGCCGAGTAACAGGGTCGTATCTAGGCTACATTTTAACGTCCCCCTCTACCTTCGCCATGATCAAATATTCTAAGCAAAAGTTATTTATAAACAGTTTTATTGAAAAAATTGTTTGTATAGAAAATTGTATAATTCTTTCTTACAAAGTTTCTATTTGTTTTTTTCGGCTTGAACGTATTTATAAAACTTTTACTATCACATTTTTAAATTTAAACCTTTATATATTATACACTGAGAGGAAGGATTCTTTGCGGCAAAGAATATTTCTTAATTGTTAAATTTTGTGGATTTGAATACGGTCAAATGAATATTTCTTAACAGTTAAACGCATCGTCTCGACTTTAATTTATAAGATGTTTATATGACTGTTACATGTTAGTGTAAGTTTTCGCCTACTATGATTATGTCTACGTATAGGATCTTTTTATATTTTAATGCTTGAAAAGCATCATTATATGCTAGAAAATCGTCAAATAACCTTTCGTACTCGGTATGTTTATCTTATTCGTGCATACTTTTCTCGAGCAAATTCATCTTATACGGGCGACGATTTCATTTTTACAATTGAACTTTTTATAATATACAACTTAATTCTAGAGAGAATACTCGAATACGACGTAAACGATGTTGGCTCCAAAACATAGAAAATGCTATTCGTAATAGGAATAATGACATGCAACCTATAATCTGCATTGTGTAAATTATTATTGAATGATTACTGTCGTTATTACAGTTATTTTGTTATTACAGTTCATACTAATAAGAATAATCAGTTGCATACTAATAACAGGTCAATTCCAACCGGAGTCGGCGAGCCCGTGCCACGCCGCCTGGCCGTATGCGACTCCGTGGCCGGGCCGGCCCAAGCAGCCGCGGCGCGTCAAATGCGGGCGCAGTAAAAATCTATCAAGCCCCACCCTTTTCATTTTTCGGGCTGAAAATTTTTTTACAGGTTCCTGGGAGAATTTTCAACAATTTAACGTATGGATTAAGGCGACGGTGCAATGGATCAAAAATTAAAAATCAGAAACCAAATAATTTTTTTCAAAATGGCGAAAAGAAATTTTTTTCATTTCTTTTGAGTGCACTATTGAATTTCTCGTGAAAAACTACATATAAAACCATTGCATTTGTCCCCGCACTGCTTAACTATCACTAGGCTGAAATTTCATTGGGTCTCCCCTTAATAGTTTTTCTTATTGTTATCTTGATAAAAAGATGTTTGAAAAAAGTGTGGTATTGCGCATGCTCGCGCGTTAAGGTAGTTATCCGGATTTTTCGATTTCTTTAAAAATTCTTGAAAATTGGTATATACATTTATAAAGGCATCCTTTATACGTGATTAAAAGCTTGAATCCCCAAGCAACAGGAAAATTGAAAATATTAAACCTCTAAATTTCATATTTTATCACAGGAAACCTATATTGAGCCCCATAGCGAGATACGCTTCGTTTAATTGCACAAAAGTTTTCTTTAAATTTTGTTCAAAAACTAGCATATGATGTAAAATAACAATACGATCTATGGAGAAAAGAGTTTGATAGGGCAAGCGATGTTTCGTTTTTAAATACAGCAGTCCAAAGTTTTAATCCCTCGCTGTCAGTATATCTATATAGGTGTGCGGTGTTTCACTCTCTTTCGACTTTGGGGAATATTTGATACTCTAAACTCTCTGATGTTTGATACTATAAATTGTAAGGTTTTCACATTAGATAACGCTGTATAATATCTTAGAAAAGAAATTTTATAATTTAACCCCGAGTTGAGCATCACTGCAGCTGGAAAACGACCATAATGAAACTTTTACACAAGTAGTACTTTCTTGATACACGTATATATTTTGTACAATTTTTATATTTGAAGCATTGTATTTATTTAATTAGATAATTGATGAATAAGAACTTACATAAAAAAGTTTCGATTTAAGATAAGTTAATTTTTAAAAATTTGCTTTGTTCAATAATGAAAGGGGTAATCATAATTTAACGAAAAATAATTAACAATAAAGTACTACTTATATAAAAGTTTCCTTATTATTATTATTATAATTATTATAATATTGCGTGAGCACACGCATGGCGTCTTTGAGACACCACCTTTTTTTAATAATAAAAGGGGTATAATCGTCACTTAACGAAAAAGTATCAATAAAATACTACTTGTATAAAAGTGTCATAAGGGAATGTCGCAGCCAAATGCAAATTCCTACATCGTATTTTTCATTATTTCAACTCAACTGTGTGATTCCATAGTCATCCAGTGTTTGTAATACTTTCAAGAACACCGGATGACTGATATAATCAATAAAAATTAGAAATAGCTGCCAATTCATTGGCACCCCTAGTGTGAGAAATCTATTAAATCCTACTAACTTGTTTTTCCAAATATGAAAAGATCCTATTTGCGAATAGGATGTATATGCTATTTTTGTATTGGTGAATTGGATTTAATAGATTTTTCTCACAAGGGACTTAGCATCCTCAAACTAAATTAATTGTTCCAATATGAAATTCTTTCTTCTAATAAATTAATTTTAAATTGCTATGTCTCTGTCTAATTAATAGTTCAAAAAAGGTTCGTTTTTTATTATCTATGGTTTGTCCAAAGATATTTCTTTAATAAAATTACCCAAAGATAGGTAGTAATCCTTATCGCAGCAATTTTTTCTCTGTATCTAATATATTAAAATTATTTAAATATTTAAATTATATCTAATCAGATATTAGTTCGTAGATTCACTGAATTCCTAATCACTTAAAAAATTTTGAACTATTTTCCATCATAGATTTCCAAGATATACTTAACCGTTTAAACTAAATATGACTTTTTTCGTGTAAAATAAAAGAAGGGAAAGAGCCTATTAAAAATTTGCTGTTGTAAAAAATAGGTAATTGTATGCTCTTTTTAATGCATTTACACTACACGGTCGGTGTCGACTAAAGTTAAGGGGGTTAAATACAAGGGTGTCTAAATATGAAAATTTGAAATAATGTCAGTCTCTATTTTTTCTAAAAATAGCTTAGATGTTCATTTTTATGCTTAATTATATTATGTACATAACAAGGATGTTGAAAAATCATCAAAAGAGAAAAATTATCTAACCTAACCCATTGCTACACATTGTCTTCATCGGTGACTCCCAAAATTGACACTATCGCATTTCCGTAGGATATTTTTTCAAATTTTCAGTCCTTTCACTTAAATAATTTGTTTTTACATTCTTTGTATATGTATTCACTAGTATCCCCCGTTGCGGCGTTGTCCACGATTTTTACAAATTATCATAACAAGACTGAACTTTCGTATATATACCGTCCAAATTTTAAGTCGCTAGCATCCCCCGTCGCGTTGATGAGTCGGTCAGTCAGTCAGTTAGGACTTATCCTTATATATATATATATATATATATATATATATATATATATATATATATATATACTCTCTAAATGTGAAATAGTGAAATTGTCACTATTTCGGTTAGTGAACCCATTTCTCACTTGTAAAATAGTGAAAATATCACTAATTCAGAAGTTGAAAATTTTTCACTATTAAAATAGTGAATAAAGCACTAATTGAATTAGTAAACCGAAACGCTATTTTGTGGGGACTCGCTTATTCGCGCCCTCGCGCCCCGTTCAACCGCTAGGCGGCTACCAGTCCCTACACACTTAACATAGGTATTACTCCCGCTTTCCCGCAAGCGCACGGATATCTCTATCAGCGGTATATAAGCCCGAATGCAAACTCCTTCCAGAGCGTCTAAGGCAGGGTTCGTCTATATCGCCTTACTGATGAGTCCAGTAGACGAACCCGGGACGAAACGTGGAGACAGAAGACTTTGTGCTTCTTTTTGAGACCTCCATAATTTCATCTAGTGAAAAATTTCACGATTAAAATAGTGAGAAAAATCTCGCACATTCCTACGAGAGAAAATCCTCGAACAGTGAAACCCGCCAAAAATGTCCGGAAGCGTGCCGACCGTTGAGAGTGAGAATTGGGAGATACATAAAATATAATACAAAAAACACAGCATTGAATTTAATTAATACTGTTAAGTAATCATATAAATGTATATAATTATGAGGTGTAGTGGTTATGTATAATTTTTGCATTTATTCGAAAATTTTACATAACCTCAACCACATCTCGTGGAAGAGGTTAGAAGAATTTTCATACCTCCAGCTAGATTTCTTCAAATTCTATAATATTTTATTATTTAATTATTTTATTTGTTACAGATTCTATAATCTTAAGATTTTCAATTAATTTAAATCTTTCATGGGACAATCATTTTACTACTTTAAATATTAAAGATTCACAATTTTAAACAGTAAAAACTTACTAATTTAAATAGTGAATTTTCATTATTTTTATTAATATCTATCCGATAATTTAAATAGTAAAATTTCACTAATTTAAATAGTGAACTTTCATTATTTTTATTAATATCGATTCACTAATTTATATAGTGAATAATCACTAAAGTAAGTAGTTCATTTACACTAATTCAAATAGTGAAGGTTTTTCACTATTTCATCTAGTGACTATTCACTATTTTCTAGTTGCATACTTTGTACTAATTCTGTTAGTGAATATGCACTAGAAATTAGTGAATTTTCACTATTTCACATTTAGAGAATATATATATATATATATATATATATATATATATATATATATATATATATATATATATATATATATATATATATATATATATATATATATATATATATACTATTAATAATTTCCTAAACTTTCTACATTTTTAAACGCTCTTAAAATATTAATAAACCGGAAAAAATGGAGGAAAATGGTATGTTTCTCAAAAATGGAGTCTTTCTCTTATGTAGGTCATGCTCTTAACAAAATATATTTTTAGCAATTCCATAAATAAATAGAATGCAGGACATACAAAAATAATTTACCTTATCGATTTCAGAAAATCGTAAAATAGGTAATTTTATGCTCGTTCAAATGCATTATCACTCAATCGATGATATTATTTTTAAAGTATCAAAAACCCCGAAAAATCAAAACTCAAAAATCGAAAAAACCGTTAAAAAACAAATCACATGGAAAAATAAAAAAGAATATTTTTAACCCTTCTTCCTTAAAAAGAAACAAATAAATGAGCCTCGAAACATTAATTTTCACTGAGTATAATCAGAGTAATGTTGATACACACACACACACGCACACGCGCACACATCCACATACACACACACACACGCACACATACACACACACACATACACACACACACACACACACACACACACACACACACACACACACACACACACACACACACACACACATCTACACACATACACACATATCCACACAAACACACACATACACATGCACACGCACACACATCCACACATACACACACACACACACACACATCTGTGTATTCCCAATGTATCAAAACATGTTTCTATAATGATTTTCGCACTTTTTCTTATCATCACAGTAGCTTCCTCTATAAGGAAGCAAAGTGTAACAACAATAATGGAAAATACGCAAATGTCGGTAAGTACACAACAACATACTAGCGCCGACACCCCCTTTTTGGTCTTTGAGTAACTATACTTTCTTCTATTGGCTTTTGATCAAGATAACAATAAAAAAAATCTATTAACGAATTCCAAAAAGGTTTTAGTAATTTTGTTCTGTTAATATTCTTAATTGCTAAGACTGTTTATCTAAATTTAGCGCCTCAGAGGCGCCCACCATGAGTGTCTGCATAGGAACAGAAAGTGCGCCTTAGCGCGGATTAATACAAAGATTATAATTAAAGAAATGTCAGTTTCTGGGATAAAATAACAATTTTACACAATTCTTTGACTTATTTTGAGCAATAAAGGTCCTTACCACATTTAACGTAGTACCTTAAGTTTTCATAAACAAAATGCCCAAAGAGGATGAAAAATTGTAAAAGTATTGCAAAAATAGAACTTCAAAAAATCATAATTCTCTTAGATTACACTTTTATAAACGGACGTATATTTTCGGAAAAAAATACTTTCGATCAAAAAAAATATTTTTTTCTTATTTGTTTAAACAATTTCATTTTAAACAATTTGTGTCACTTTTGGCTATTCTAATCAATTTATTCGAATTCTACGGAAAAAAATACATAAGAATACATATATATATATATATATATATATATATATATATATATATATATATATATATATATATATATATATATATATATAATTATTCGTTCCTCTTTTGGTGCACACGGGAAAATACTCGGCTCCCGGACTATTATATACATTATCAATTTCACTAATTGTGATATAAGCAATATTACTTTGTGTGACATTCTAATACTAATTTATTTAGAGTTTACTAATTATGCACTAAATAATTAAATAAAAAAAGAATTAAATTAATAATTAATTAAATAATTAATTAATTAAATAGTTAATTAATTAAATAATTAATTAATTAAATAATTAATTAATTAATTAAATAATGAATTAATTAAATAAATAATTAATTAATTAAATAAATCATTAATTAAATAAATCATTAAATAAATAATTAATTAAGTAAATAATTAAATAATTTTTTTCTAGGGTAGGTAGGAAATGCCATCTAAGGCACACCCGACTGGGTCCGCATAGCCGGATAGTGTGGGGCTGGTTGGACATACATCCGCCGTGTGTATAATATAGGACGAAAAATAAAATAAACAAAAACGCGGTAAAACTACACGGCCGTTGCATCGCAAATCTACCCACTAAAACCTACCTCCTTTTCCTCTTTTGGCGGAAACTCACCCTGGTACCGTTTATCACATTACCTCAGGGTGGTGCCATTACAGCATCGTCACGACAACCGCTGCTACATTGATCTGAAACAAATTTAAAAATGTATAATTTGAAATCCCCCGAAGGGCCGTCAGATCTAATCCGTCTCATTTATACGCGTATTCGAACTGGCGCATTTCATCTCCGTACGGAAAGGAGAAGTTTCCCTAACCCTCCCGCGACATTTATAAAACGAGAAAAAATGTACGTATCCCGGTTAAGGGAATGTTTCATCATCTCCCAACTAATCTATTACTATGGGGTCGTCCGCCATCCCTAGGTTATGAGTGGGTGTCGGAGCCTCTCCCAGCGCTTCATTCGTACTTTCGTCGATTGCCCTTTCTAGGTACCGCTTCTTTTGTCGTAGGACCGTCTCGGCGAATTTTGCTGTGGCGGACCACTTATTCTCGGCGAACATCATTTCGTCCACGATGGTCTCACACGTGAATTGTCTGACCGAGCCGAGAAATGCTGTTCTTTCTTCGTTCCGCTTTTCGCAGACGAAAAACGTGTGAAACGCGTCGCAGCAATCAGCGGAACAGAAGATGCAACTCGGGCTCTGGACCATCCCCATACGATTGAAGTAGAAGCAGAAATACCCATGGTCACTTAAGAATTGGGTTAGGTAGTAGTTGATCTCCCCATGATCTCTGCTAATCCAAAGGTCCAGCTGGTCTATCAGCCTTGCTGTCCATTCACCCTTGGTTGAGGTTGTTCAGGATTCTTGCAACGTTTCCATGGTGCGTTTCCATTCCTCTCTATGGACTGTTGTTCTGTCCTCTCATTTTTTCTTCCGTTCGTCGATTCGCTTGCGCTCCGGCGCATGTAGGTTGATGGGGATGATTCCAGCAATAGCGATCACTGCAAAAGTGAGTCGAATCCGGTATAGTCCTTCTCCATTGCATTGGCCCATATTTTATAACTATACTGTGACGTCGTACGTTTTTTTTTTCGTATATAGATATAGTTAAAATCTAAAAACATAGAAAATAAAAAAACTTTAAGGCATCGTTTTATACTGTAGCCAGTGTGAATCTAGCTTCTTCTAAACAGACGCACTGTGCCGTTAGACGCGCACATGTGCGTTTGCCCTCCCTCTACCCTATCTAAGAGATAACAGAAGCATCGACTATATGCAGCCTTTGTCGAGCTGAAAAATACAGACTGAAATATTATTTTGAAAACAAATAGCATAGCAAATAAGATAATAACTTTTTACATTTTTTAACAGCGTAATATAGTTTTTTAATTCAAATAAAAATATTGTGCGAAAGAATCAAGTCGATAGCTTAATTCTAAATGTAGTTTTAAATATTCTGTTGTAATAATAATATTTACATATAAGATGATAATTTTAAGTACTTAAATATGAATGTTTATTCACTAATTATGGTTTACATTATAGTCATTTTTACTGCAACCTTTTATTATACACAATTTGAATTTAAGTAAACGTAAATTAATGTTAACTTTACTTTAATTACTTATTCTCATTATTATTGCCATTTAATCTTATACTATTTTAACCATATGTACACATTAATTAATTACTATAATTGTAATATGAGTTTTAACAAAAATAATAACTATATAATATAACTATATATATATATATATATATATATATATATAGTAAATATTTTCACAATATTATCATTAATGATTTTTTATGAAATAACTATTATATTTTAAGATCATTTAGTAAATAAAAATATAATAAACATTAATATTTTAGGTTAATATTAAGAAAATCAAATGTAAAATGCAAAAGATAGAGAAGGAGCAAGAGAGCAAGCGAAAGAGAAGATCTCCCTTATCTCTCTAAGAAAAAGCTCGCCCCACCAAAAAGGCCCGAGCCCAAAACATAGCTACGTGCGCTTCTTTAGCGACGCCCTCTGAAGACCTATTCACCCATAACCCTTCTTCTTTCTTTGTCTTAAGTATTAGCCTAATAAGAGGAAAAGCGCGTGGGAGGAGAAAAAGGAGGAAACGTTCTTCGCTATTCGTCCTAGATCGCCCTCACCCCGCTCGCTCGACCCTTTAGCATAGGCGAGATACGGCGGAAAACTGTTTAAAAGACACCGGTCCACGGAGCCTCACCAGCATTAGCTCATCCGACCCCGGGCAAGCTACATGGCTCACGAGCATTTGCCACAAGCATCTCCGGAGCACTATCTGCTCTAGTACAGCTTTGCGTTTGACTCTCACTTGCTTAAGCAACTCTCGACCACTTACACTGGCTAAGTACAGCTAGGCTCGTGTTATAGGACAATCTCTCGATTCGCCACAAGCACCTCCGGAACACTATCTGTTCTAGTACAGCTTAAGCTTACGTCAGACTCCTAGTAAAAAGACTTAGCTTGTCCGAGCAACTCTCGATCACTTACACTGACTGAGTACAGCAAGGCCGGCTATAGATCTTTGTAGAAAAGTTGTAGACAAATCTTCCAAATACGTATTTCAGTATCAGGGTAGATAGTTTTAGTCGAAGACCCACGCATATTATATATTCATTCAAATATTTCGGGTAAAATAGCTTAAAGCTAAACGCCAAAGATTAAAAAATCGAATCATTCAAAAAACGATTTGTCTTACAATAAAGAAATCATCAAATAACCAAAAAGTAATTATATTTAATTCATATTGTATCGTTTAGTTAAAGGCTATTTCTTGTATACAATTAAAAAAAAAAATTATTTGAATAAACAAAAAATTATAAAATAAAATATTCTCAATTATTATAAACCTAAATAAAATACATACATACACATATATACATACATATATATAATAAACACATCTCGTTCCTACTATCTAGGAGCGTACAGTGTTTATCATATTATTAACGTATTAACAAATGCACCTCATTCCTACTATCTAGGAGTGTACAGCATTAGTTATATATATATATATATATATATATATATATATATATATATATATATATATATATATATATATATATATATATATATATATATATATATATATATAACATACATACATATATATAATAAACACACCTCGTCCCTACTATCTAGGAGCGTAATGTTTATTATAATATTAACGTATTAACAAATGCACCTCGTCCCTACTATCTAGGAGCGTACAGTGTTTATTATATTAAAATATTAACAAATACACCTCATTCCTACTATCTAGGAGTGCACAGCATTAGTTAAACATATAAAAACATACATATATACAAAATACTTTCTAGTAATATTTGAACTTCATTTACTAATCTGTTCCCATTAAAATATAATAGTCGAGAAACCTTGTAAGTTCAGCTATATGACACACGTATACTGAGACTGGGAGGAGTTCAAGACAATACGGGCTTATATACGTACGATCACCTTAAGAACCTTGGCTAGTGTGCGAAAGCATAGGCCTAAAAATAATGGCGTGTTATAAAGCTTAATAGCTTTGCTCTAATGTAGTCATTTGGACATTACAGTACAATAAAATGGATATAATGACTGACATGAGGAGTCGACGCTTGCTCGCTTTCGGTCCACTCGTATTCGCCATGAGACGATTCGGATGTGCCATCTTTTACGCCGCTTTGACCGCTGCATACGCTAGGTGACAAAGAAAGTAAGCTTAGTATCTAGTTTGAGTTCTAGATACATAGCCTCCCTTCTTATCGAAACCTCCGCGTCTCCCACATACATGGGAAAGACGGTCTCTATCCGTTTGGCAGTGAAGGGCACGATCTCTGTCTTAGCGGCTGCCAAGTCGAGTTCGTGTTCCTCCATCCAGCGCGAGATCCTGCGCATCGCCCGGTTAAGCAGATATTGTGCTTTTCCAAAGTCCCACGCGATGATGACTAAAGCGACATCATCAGCGTCGACTATCACGTACACCCCTTTCGGTAGCTTGAGTCGTAACATGGCATCGTACAGAATGTTCTAAAAATCAGGGCCAAAAAGCGACCGCTGTGCCACGCCGACGCTGTGATATTTCTTGCCTTCTTTTGTTTCATAGCAGAGGATACGGTCCCTTAGATAGTCCTGTATCATCCGCATTAGGTACTCCGGGATTCTAAACTCCTTCAACGCGTCCAAGATGTCTGGCCATCTGGCCGAGTTGAAGGCATTCTTAACGTCCAGCGTAACAAGGAGTGCGATGTTTCTGGAATGATTTCCAGTCCACGCCTTCCTTCCTAGCCGTACTACCTCTCGTATGGAGTTCACCGTGGATCGCCGTTTCCTGAAGCCGTACTGGTTGTCGGTTAGATCGCCGACAGCCTGCACAGCTCCCTGTAGCCGTGGTTTGAGCATCCTCTCGTAAAGCTTCCCTGCGTAGTCCAACATGCACAACGGCCTCTTAGACAACGGAAGTCGGAGGTCACCACCCTTTCATTTGCTGATCAGCACGAGACGCACAACCATCCAGGGAGTGCCAAAGACACCCGCCTTCAGACACGCGTTGTACATGTTCAGCAATAGAGAAGGTGCTCTCACCGCGATAATCTTCAATATCTCAGCTGGTATCCCGTTGGGCCCAGGCGCCTTTTCGCTCCGTATCAATTTGGCGGCAATCCGCAACTCCTCGATGGAGAATAGGGGAATCTCGCACGATCCGTCCCTGCTCTCGGGGGCATTCATCGCTAGTAAGATTGGCTGTCCTTCCAGCAGTACCTTGACCCGTTTCTCGGTGTTCAGCTTGGCCAGATTTCATCGGGGTAGCTTTCGCGCGACTCCTTTCTGCGATTGGGAGCTATCGTACAGCTGAAAGGTGATGTATTGGTGGTCGCTTCCGTTGCAATACTCCAATACCCTGCAATCCGACGCTTTGTGCGCTAGATTTTCAGATGCGAAAGACACGTCCGGAAACGTCCCAATAAATCCTGGCCGTCTGAATGTCGGCGTGTTCCCAACATTGAGAACTATCAGGCCGAGTCTAGATACCATCTTCATGATGTACTTTCCTCTGCTGTCCGGCACTGGCATGTCCCACTCCAATGCTCGCGCAATGAAGTCGCCGGCAACTACGATCTCGCCTTCTATCTCGCGGATTGCGTCTTCCAGCTCGTCCAGACTCTGTCTGAATTGCTCAATATGGACGATCAAGGTAAAGTAGCAGCTCATGTTACGCCTCTGCTTCTCACCCATACAAAGACGCTTCCGGCCCCGTGTTCTTCCACTCTGATGGTTCGTGGGTCCACGTCGATTGCTGCTGTGCCAAGTGTGTCTTTGTACCTCGTAGGTACCTTCCAGTCACAGTACTGCTCGCTGACTAGCAGCACATCAGCCTTCGTCTCAGATATTTTGTGAGTCAGAAGGCTGTTGGCTAATTCGGCTCTGTGAAGGTTCGCTTGAATCACCGCGATGATCTTCAATATCTCAGCTAGTATTCCGTCAGGCCCAGGCGTCTTTTCGCTCCGCATCATTTTGGCGGCGATCCGCAACTCCTCTGTGGAGAATAGGGGAATCTCATCTACTTCAGCGGCTTCCTCCTGGTCTTGCCTTGGCGAATGTGTTGGGAACAGAGTGTTTACGATTCGAGCCATTCGAAACACGTCCGCATAGGTGACTCCCTCGTCAGGTCGAATAAGGACAGCTTTGGGTCGCTGCCTAGACGTTCTCCTCCTCTTCTTCTTTTGCTGAGCAACCTCGCTCTTCTTGTTAGCCGGTCTCCTGGCTGTCGGGGTTTCTCCCTCCTCGATATGACCGTTTCAAAACCGTCGGTATCCGAGGGCCCGTTGGCTCTGGCCTTCTTGTCAGTGACTGCTGACTCGACACTATCGGAGTCCCCATCTCGCGGTCGCACTCTCTAATTTTGAGACCGCTGGCTTGTGGTAGCTGCGGCTCCCTGAGTATCTGTCACGCTATGCTCTTCGGTGTTAGAGAGCAGGCGGGCCTTCCAATTGTCGAAAACTTCGACGAGGATTGGTAAGGAGTCCTTGATGTTCCTATTGACACCAGACTGCCTCTCCAACCCTTTTCCCATTATTTTGAGGAGTTCGCGTGAACCTTCTCTACGAACACCTCGATACTTACCTCCGAGCGGCTGGGCTGTTGTGTGCCGCCCGGCAGCGATTGATAAATAACGATTAATAAAGAACATTATTTTGTGGTTACAATAACAGATATTTACTTATGAAATCAGTTAATCTCGTTATATCTAGTTAATTCATTCACCATTACAAAGCGAATCCAAAAATTGCACTTATATTAATACTTTCACGCAAATTTATTATGAGGAAAGAATCTCGTTCAGATATCTATATTTATAAATAAAGGGTCGTAGAATACGAAGGATGTACACCCGCCGGAAAGTGATTCTTTTCCGAACGTGACGGGGTTGAAGCTAGTGTCGCCTAGCGCCCGCTCTCCAAACGAAGTTCACGTTTCGAGGGGGGTTTTCCATCTGCAGCCACGAATCATGGTGCGTAGTCAGTGACGTTCTCATGGCATAAACAGGTAACCTTGCTAACCTATATTAAATTTTATTTATTATATTTTTTTATTTTATTCATTATTTTTATTTATTTAACTTGAATTCTAACGTATATTGAGTAACATCATTGCATACTTTATTTTAAGCAACAATATTACTCATTATTTTATTTATTTTTTTTTATTTATCAATTTTAATTCTACATCTTATATTGAGTAATATTATTGCGTACATTATTTTAAGCAATGATATTACTCATTATTTTATCTATTTTGTTAAATAATAGTTAGCTCGATAAATAAAAATTTAATCCTATCATTGAAATATTACTATTGCAGACATCATGGGTCTGAATCATCTTCTTTAGAGCTACAACTATGCTACCAGTTTCTCTGAGGGTTCTAAATACAGCTCGGAGAGAACCCTGCATAAAGTAATCAAGTTTTTCTTCCATGGATAGTTGTGGCATCAAGTCATTATCATAAGTCATCATCGTCATCATCATTCATCTGTACGGGACGTCTGCAAAGAAAATTGCGAGTTTGAGAAGCAGACGAAGCCGCAGCGCCCGCGCTACTATTTACTTCTATATTGGTGTTCGGATTTTTCTTTATACGATAACAAGTACTTATTACTATTATTACCAAGTTATTTCGACTTAATAGCATGTCTTCGTGCTAAACTATGATTTCCAACAAAAATATTAGCCAAAAAGTTATTTTATGTCATAATAAACGAGTATGTAATTCTCAAATGCTGAAAGTATATCAACTTTCTTTCTCCAGCCCGAAAAGTAAAAGGACCGTGAAGTAAGCCGCAACAAATATATAAGTGAAAGGACCATTAAGTTGGCCGCACATACGGCTGGGTATTGCCAACGAATATAGACCTAAATATATAGAAGAACGATTCTTATGGAGCGGTTGGTTCTCAAAAGCGGTAGTTGAATAGTCTCCGCGAGAAGGCGCCAGCCGTTATTTTCCTATGGTGCTGTCTCTCTCGCACCTGCGCGCCGTTCCGGTTTTAAATTCTCTAGAGCTTACGGGCGGACTTTATTCTTGCACTTCAATTAAGATATTAATAAAAATGTTTAGAGTTAAGATTTGATAATTTTAAAAGCATATATAAATTTGATGTATTTAAATGACTTGGGTACAAATTAACTGAAAGTAATAATAAATTAGTATTACAGTTTCGATAAATCTAAGATAATAATAAATAAATAAATAAGTAAATAAATAAATAAATAAATAAATAAATAAATAAGTAAATAAATAAATAAATAAATAAAATTCATTTTTATATCATATTTAATTTTGATATTGCCTTTTGTTATTAAATAATTTTTTTTTCATAATTTTAAGAAGAATATAGGTATTATTCGAACAAATATGAAACACTCGAAAAAATTTACTAAAAAGGACTGAAATCTCTAAAAAAAATTAACTTTAAAAAAGTGAAAGGTTAGGCGAGTTCGATGTATTCCGCAAAATTATCATGGAGCAATACAATAATCTATTTGATAAGGTAAACCATAGATTAAAAAAGTAATGAGATCAATGGAAAATAGTCAAGTTTTAAATACATAAATAATTGTAAATAATTTAGCAACGAACTTACAGATAAAAAAGAACTGAGATCAATCAAACAAAGTCAAGTTTATTATATTTAATCATAATAAAGCAAAAATATTGTTGTATTCAATCAAGGGCTTACTTAACTTAAAGTTACGTTATATAATGATCAATTACAAACAACTCTCAAGATACTTACTACGTAACTTGCCATGCCCGTTTTATTTTGTTTATGGTGTTGTCCATCAGTAACTTTCTACAAACTTATTTGCGTACGTAAACTTATAAAAATGTTTTTTTGATATAATGATATGTATTATCAATGATGATTACATAACACATATTTGTAAATATAGTTAACAAAAAGTGTATAATATGACATAATTTTCCTAATGTCTAAACAAATTATAGAAGTTACACATAAGTTATGAAAATTTTATTCATTTTAAAATAATTAAATATGTAGAGACAATTAATTTTTAAAAGATTTATATCTATTTTTGTATATTCAAAAACTATGTATAAGTACCAATATAATGTGCGAAAAAGTTAAAATATTAATTAATTAGATATATATCACGTTCTAACATATAAAAAGAAAATTTTAGTTGTTCACCAATAAACAAACTGAAACGGGCATGGTAAGTTACGTAGTAAGTATCTTGAGAGTTATTTGTAATTGATCATTATATAACGTAACTTTAAGTTAAGTAAGTCCTTGATTGAACACAACAATATTTTTGCTTTATTATGATTAAATATAATAAACTTGACTTTGTTTGATTGATTACTCAATATACGTTAGAATTCAAGTTAAATAAATAAAAATAATGAATAAAATAAAAATAAAATTTAATATAGGTTAGCAAGGTTACCTGTTTATGTCATGAGAACGCCACTGACTACCCACCATGACTCGTGGCTTCAGATGGGAAACCCCCTTCGAAACGTGAACTTCGTTTGGAGAGCGGGCGCTAGGCGACACTAGCTTCCACCCCATCACGTTCGGAAGAGAATCACTTTGCGGTGGGTGTATGTTTCATCAAAAATAACTTAACCCGGGTTAAGTTATTTTTGCAACCAATTCCTCATATGTATTCTTTTTCAAATATATCATCTAACCTAATAAAAAAAATTAAATCGAGTTTATTTCCGTTTCCTCCATAACTTTTTTTAAATTTTGGCCTTATAGTAATAATTCTTAGACACAACAGTAATGATACGAGTATCTACAAAAAACTGCGATCCGCAAACCTTCTTTAGTTAAGGGGGTAAAAGGGTATTTAATATAATTTGAAAAAATGTTAATGCGTCTCTATGTTTTTTAAAAGTAGCTTAAATGTGCAATTTTATGCTTAATTATATTATTTATATATCAAGGATGATAAAAAAAAACACAAAAGAAAGAATTATCCAACCTAACCTTTTGCTACACATTGTTTCATCGATCAGTCCAAAATTGACACTATCACAGTTGCCGTAGGACATTTCTTCAAATTTTCAGTCATTACACCTAAAAAATGATTTTTTACATTCTTTGTATATGTATTCATGGTAATGACTTATAAAACGCACACCTTTTTTGAGCTATTAATTAGAGATATTTTTTTTTTTTTATAAATGGCATTTCGAACTCGAAAGTTCATCGTCTCATCTACGCAAGCCTTCCACGTTTCCCTATTTTGTGCCAACCCCATCCATTTCGCGCCCTCCCGCCCAATTTCAGTAATATCTGCTTTTACGTTATCCTTCCATCTGCGTCTAGCTCTACCTAGAGGTCGCGTTGCTTTCGGTTTTCCTTTCATTATGCGCGCTGCCGTACGATCATCGCCCATTCTTGCCACGTGCCCTGCCCATCTTAGTCTCCGTGATTTTATTATTCTGTTAATATTTGGTGACGCGTACAAATTATGTAGCTTGTCATTGTGCAGTTTCTTCCACTCCCCAGTTTTCTCATCTTTCTTTGGCCCGTATATTTTCCGCAGAACCTTATTTTCAAATACCCTAAAACGATTTTCTTCCGCTTTAATGAGCGCCCAGGTTTCGCACCCGTACAAGATTACCGGCATTATTATAGTCCTATATATCCTTATTTTGACATTTTTCGACAGTAGCTTTGACTTAAGTAATCTATTCACAGCATAGAAGCAGGCATTACCCGAATGAAGTCTCTTATTAATCTCGGCTTTAATTTTGTTTCGATCATTTATAGTTGTACCTAAATATCTGAATTCGCTAACCTTTTCAAAAGTGAAATTTCCGACTCTGAGATCCCTCTCTCCTTCGCGAATACCCAGTTTCACCATGATCATATATTTCGTTTTCGATTCACTCACTTCGAACCTTGTGTCTTTAGCTGCATTTATAAGGATTTCTGCGTTTCTCGCCACCGTTTCACCATTATCTCCCACTATATCCAAGTCATCCGCATAGCCTAAAATCTGCGTTATTCCGTTGAGTGTTGCGCCTAGCTCGCTAGCCTGCATTTTTCTAACAACATACTCTAGCGTCAAGTTAAAGAGTAACGTTGAAAGCCCGTCACCTTGCTTCAAACCGTCGCGTATCATGAACGATTCGGATACATTACCGCCTACTCGGACCTTGCCAATGCTTCCGTTCAGACATATTTGAATTAATTTTACAAGTTTTTATGGTACGCCAAGAAGCACTAGGATTTCATACATTTTGCTTCGTTTGACAGAGTCGTACGCTTCCTTAAAGTCTACAAATATCTAGTGTATAGTTTCGCAATATTCCCACTTTTTTTCTAATAATTGTCTTATGGTAAATATATGATCGCTCGTCGACCTGTTGCGCCGGAATCCACACTGATAATCTCCTATTATATCTTCCGCAAATGGAACACAGAACTTTGTAGCAGGTAGCTAACAGTGAGATTCCCCGGTAGTTATTGCAGTCTGTCTTATCTCCCTTTTTAAAGATCGGTATGATGATGGATTCTTTCCAATTTTCTGGTATTGTTTAATTTCTCCAAATAGCACATACTAGATAAAAAATTTTAGATGTAAGCGCGGTTCCTCCATATTTAAGTAGTTCAGCTGGTATAGAATCGTTTCCTGCGGCCTTATTGTTTTTTAGCTTTTTGATCGCGGCCTCTACTTCTTTGTAGGTAGTTTCGTCCATATGGAGTTCAGCAGTGTGGATTTCGTCTCCCATTTCCTCGGAGTTTTCATGCACGTTTAATAACTTATCGAAATAATCTTTCCATAATTTCAATAGTTCATTTTAGATGTAAGCGCGGTGCCCCTGTGTAGACTACGTACATTCCAGGTTCCCACCCTTAAGTTTCTTTTGGTTTTGGTTTGGTTTTGTTTTCTTTGAGCCATGATAGTAAGTTAAACCCGCGCGTTTTGGATCCTGTTCCGATCGCAGGTGAGTCCATCCGTCTAGGGGTGATGTTCCATTCCAATATGTAACTTTATATATATATATGTTTATTTATTTATAATTTCGTAAAATTATGACTATCGCGCACACTGACTGAATGTTATACGAACGAGTGAGAGTATGCGCATGCGCGAACAACTGATCTACCAGATCGACTAGAGGCGGCGGCGCTGTGTGCGTCTCGTCACCGTTACGAGCGTAGACGCGCGCGGCGGACATCATTAGATTCTACGACTGAATCTCACAGCGTGCGGTGCTCCCTCGCGTTTTTGGCGGTTAACGACCGTATCGCAATTATTGCGAATATCTATCTTGTCGACTAACGGGTCGTCAGATTCATTAAGAATCTTATCAAATCGCCAATCTGGCAGGACGATTCATTGTGAATCACATCTTATCGAAAGTGACGTGCGTGAACCAGTGTGTGTGTGTGTGCATTTTCATCGCGTAGCGAGCACGCGGCCGCATGCGGCGCTCGCCGAGCGTTCTAGCTGTTCTATTCGACGTAATGTGTGTGCGCGAGACGTCAATTCAAATTATATCGTATCCTTGTTCCCGGTTTTTTATGTAGATTTATATTTGTTGTAGTGTAAAATAAATTTAGGGTTTTTTATCCCGTCAAGGCTTTTTCCCGTAATATTGTGTTTTTAATTTACCTACCTAACCTAAATATAAAAAAAATGAAAAATAGAACATCAATCTTTTATCGAATCAATTCATGGTGCCTCCTGTGAGGTTTGTTCCTCGCGCCAACAAGTGACGTCTCGCGTGCACGAGTGGGCACGTGCTCGAGTCAGCACGTGCAACAATGGGACGATAGCGCGCGGCATTCCAGAGCGGGCTCGCGCGCAACAACATCACGGTCATTCTCCAAACATCTTGATCGCTGCATCGCATCATCTCGCCGTCATCGCTCTCACAACAGGACGCCTCACCACCCAGTGGACTGCTGCATCGAGGAGCGAGAGAGTGTGGAAAATAAGATAAATGGTTTTTCTTGTGCTACAAATTCTTATCAATTTCGCTTTTTAAATTATATCTTGATCATACCGTTAAATATTTTGTTTATTGCTTATTTAGTTCACATTAATAGTTAATAAAAGTTTTAGAATAGATCAATAAATTAAATTCATCGGTTTTATAATTGATTTTCGTCTGTGTTTTTCGCTCTGAGCCTTGGCGTAAATTCAACACCAAGGCTCGGGGGGAGGGGAAAGAACAGACGTTGGCAAGCGCGCGTTCAGGAATCCATAAAATCGTGCGTCGATTCTCGGAATAGGCAGCAGTCGTTCTAGCAACACTAGTTTTATTTTGTTTGCCTGTTTAATTTTAGTTATCCAAGATTTTCGAGCACAAAAGGAACGCGAGCTTTAATGTAGGCCGTGTACCTTTTTTATATTTTTAATATTCACATATGGTTTCAATCTCTAGATTTTTTACATTTCTTAAATTCATTTAAAGTAAATTAATTTTAGTTTCAACTTTAAAATTTTATTATGATTTAAAATTTTCTCTTTCAAAGAAATTACAAACTTTTAGTTTAAAAACGACATAATAGAAATCATTTAATTATTTTTAAAACAATTGCTCATATTCTGATAATTGAATTAGTAGTTAATCAGATTCAATATTTTGAAATAATTCAAACATTTTAGTAGTTTTCAACGAAAAAGAGTATTCGGTTATTTGCGTCATTTTCATTTCTTTCAATAAAAAATTTTTTCTTTCACAATATCTGTAAATCAAGAGAAGCTAGCACGCATTGCGTATATTGTGCAAAAGAGCAAAACTTTTGAAAATAAAATAGAAGCTTTGAAATCATATGTAGAAACGTCCAACGCAGATCCCATCAATGCGAATTTACGTTTGAAGACTCTAGAGACTTTATTTGTAGGTTGTAGCAAATACATTGATGAACTGACTTCTTTGCAAGTAGATCACCCTTTACTCGATGCATTTATTGAATTAGAGTCAAACTACTACACAGTTGCTACCGCGGTCACTAAATTGCAAAACGTAGGACCTTCTTTAAGCTCGACTTTAAACACGACAAACGTCACTATAACTGAAAGGCATGACCTGCCTAAGCTGCCAGAGATAAAACTCCCCACTTTTGATGGTAAACGTGAAGATTGGTTATCATATAAAAACAGATTTGACGCTTTAGTGCATTCTCGCACCGATCTTAGCAACTACGTTAAGCATACTCAATTGTTGAGTTCTCTCACTGGTTCGGCTAAAGATAAAATCGTAGAATTTGAACCTAGTGAGGAGGATTATCTTAAAGCTTGGCAGGCGCTCATAGACTCATATGATCACAAGCGCATTGTGGCGGTCGAACATCTCGACGCAATTATAGATTTACCAGTATTTACTAGTGCGACTGCGAACAATCTTTCCACGCTTCTCGATAAGACTCGTCAACATGTTCATATGTTAGAAAGACTGGATGCTAGACCTAGTGACGAGCTTATAGTTAGACACGTGGAACGATGCTTACCTCCAGCGACTAGAAATAGATGGCAGGACAAACTGGAATTAGACAGTTTACCAAAGTTTAGCGACCTTTTCAAATTCCTTCAAGCTAATATTTTTAAATTACAAGCGTTGGAATGTTCGACCACAGCAAGTCGCAATAACAACCAAACTAAAAAAGGGCTGGTGAAAATCTCGAAAGGGGACAGAATAAGGTAACTAGAGTCAATGCGCGGTCCTTAGTAACTACTACCTCGAATGTCTCTAACAATGTTTGTCTCAAATGCAATGAGAATCATCATCTTTTTAAATGTCCAGCTTTCGAAAGACTTAAGGTTTCAAAACGTTGGGAGTTTGCAAGAGCAAATAAAATGTGTTTCAATTGTTTGTATGTGCACCCTTTACCGTGTAAGAGTGAAAAACGTTGCAAAAAGTGTCAACAAAATCATCACACTTTACTTCATTCAGACAAAAAGTTTCAGACATCTAAAACAGAAACTCCTAAAAAGGAAGATGCTTCTACATCTACAACTCCTAAAATCTGACTATTACGTCATTCATACGTTTCTAGTGTTCTTCCCTCTGATTCTCAATTAATGACTACTGCAGTTTTGAAATTTCAAAACAATCGAGGAAATTGTGTCATGGCCCGCGGATTATTAGATTCTTGTTCTACAGTAAATTTAATGACTGAAAAATTTGTTAAATTATTAAACTTATCAAAACAGACTTGTTTAATTAACATTGGAACCGTTGCTGGTTCATGCGCAGTTTCAAATCATTATGTCAAAGCCATTTTTAATTCTACTTACAATAATTTCAGACGAGAATTAAATTTTTTAATAGTGCCTACCATTGCTGATTCCGTGCCTAACGACACATTTCCTCGGGAGTTATTTGATATACCCAAAAATCTACAACTTGCTGACCCTCAATTTCATGTACCTAAACCAATTGATGTTTTATTAGCATCACGTACAACTTTATCAGTATTAGCGATAGGTCAAATCAAACTTAAAAACAAAGAGACTCAGATTATACTTCAGAAAACTAGTTTAGGATGGATAGTAGCAGGAGGGTCAGATGTCCTCACAACATCAGCAAATTCTTCATGTAAT
Organism: Gastracanthus pulcherrimus; assembly: GCA_949152435.1. Lineage (NCBI taxonomy): Eukaryota > Metazoa > Arthropoda > Insecta > Hymenoptera > Pteromalidae > Gastracanthus > Gastracanthus pulcherrimus. Next base: position 172,727,545 of record OX424572.1, on the reverse strand, counting down.
GTAGTTAAGCTAGACAAACTTCTCGAGCGTTTTTGACTAATAGAAGATTTCGATCATGAGCCTGCAAAATCCCGCGATGACATTGCTTGCGAACAGTATTACGTGGATAACACTCAGCGCGATGAAACGGGTAGATATATTGTTCGTCTCCCTTTTAGAGATAGTAAATTCAAATTAGGTGAATCTAGAAGATTAGCTTTGAAACGTTTTTATGCCCTCGAAAGAAAGTTTGAATCCAATCCACAGTTAAAACAAGAATACTTTAGGGTGATGGAAGAGTACATTTTGTTAGGTCACATGTCACTCTGCGACGACACTAATGATGGATGTTATCTTCCTCATCACGCTGTGATTAAGACATCCAGCGAAACTACAAAGGTTAGAACGGTATTTGATGCGTCAGCCAAAACTTGTACTGGTATTTCATTGAATGAAGTTCTTTTGGTAGGTCCCACTATTCAAAACACAATTTTCGAACAGCTTTTTAGATTTCGCACACATCGTTACGTCATTACAGCTGATATTGAGAAAATGTATCGGCAAGTTTTAGTTCACCCCGATGATAGGAAGTTTCAGAAAACGTTGTGGTATCATCAAGGTAAAATCCGAACTTTTCAATTGAACACGGTCACATTTGGAGTAGCATGCGCACCCTTTCTAGCTATCCGCACACTTCATCAACTTGCTCGTGACGAAGCGAAAAACTTCCCACGTGTTTGCAAACTTTTGACGCGTGATTTTTATGTAGATGATTTCATTTCAGGCGCGGACTCAATCGATGAAATTTTAAGCATTCGCGACGAAATGATCGAATTGTTAAGTCATGGCGGCTTCGTCATTAGACAGTGGGCGTGTAATCATGAATCCGCTCTGAATAACATCGACAAAAAGGTTTTCAATCTCGATTGCGCAATTAAGTTAAATCCCATTCATAAAACTCTCGGAATCATTTGGGATTCACAGTTAGATTGTTTCACATACAAAGTACAACCTTTAGATCCTCAAACGATTTCAACCAAAAGAAAGCTGTTACCCGAAATTGCTAAAATTTTTGACCCTCTTGGTCTGTTAGGGCCAGTTATTCTTTACGCCAAGGTGTTAATTCAGGATTGCTGGAAAGCCAAGATCACTTGGGACGAATCACTTCCTCAAGACATTCATTCTAAATGGAAGTCTTTAGCTGATCAGTTACCATGTTTACAAGATTTTTCAATTCCCCGATACATATTTAGTGTTAGTTTTGTGAGTATATAAATTCATGGTTTCTGTGATGCAAGTCTTTCTGGGTATGGTGCATGTCTTTTCATTAGATCCATAGATTCAAAGGGTATCGTCAAAATAAATCTTGTGTGCAGCAAATCTAGAGTTGCTCCATTGAACGGCGTCACTATCCCTCGTTTAGAACTTTGTGCTGCTTCAATTCTCAAAAAACTCTATGTTGAATCAAAGGCTCAATTCGATTTCCCTTTAGAGAGAGTAATTTTCTGGTCAGATTCCACAATAGTACTTTGTTGGATAACTAAGACTCCTCACTTGTTGAGAACATTCGAATCTCATAGAGTAGCACACATTCAAACGTTAGGCAATCAAGTTCAATGGAGACATGTCCGTTCTGAGGACAATCCAGCAGATTCTCTATCAAGAGGACAATTACCATCAGATTTTGTTAAAAATTCGCTATGGACTTCAGGTCCTCATTGGTTGTCTCGTCCTGAAGAAGAATGGCCTAGGATGATAGAATTCCGATTTGACAAAACTCCCGAATCAGAGAAAGAAACTTGTTTGTTAGTTGATCAGACAGAAGATTTTTTCAAAAATTTTTATAGTAGATTTTCGTCTTACTCTCATCTCGTTAGAACCACTGCAGTTATATTACGGTGTAAAGGTTTAGAATACTGGAAATCAACTAGATGTCAAGGACGCAGGTTGTCCCTAGCAGAAATAGAAGAAGCAGAACGGTTCATTTTAGCTAAGGTTCAACGTGAAAGTTTCGATAAGGAGATTAAACTTCTCAAAACCGCTCAGGACACCACCCCCGGCGAAATTACTGTTCCATTTCGGAAAGAGACCAAGTTAGATGAAATGAATCCTTTTCTTGATGAACTAGGGATGGTTCGTGTGGGCGGTCGTTTGAAGAAATCAGAACTGATCTATAATCAAAAACATCCTTTATTGCTACCTAGTAAACATCATGTGTCTGATCTACTCATTCGCGAAGTCCACGAAATCAATTTACACGCTGGTATCCAATCAACCCTGTACGCTGTTCGCGAACGCTTTTGGATCCTCAATGGAAAAAATCAGGTTAGAAGGATTGTACATAATTGTATCGAATGCATTCGTCAACGTCCAAAAATGATGCAAGCGACAATGGCGGATTTGCCGGAACCTCGGGTAACTGAAGCCCCAGTGTTCAGTCGTACAGGTCTAGATTTCTTCGGTCCTATCCTCATCAAGGAGAAAAAAGATCGGAATAGAAGTTTCATCAAAACTTACGGTTGTGTGTTCGTGTGCATGGCAACGAAGGCCGTACATATCGAATTAGCAACTGATCTGTCAACTGAAGGGTTCTTAGCAGCTTTTCGTAGGTTTATCAGTCGAAGGGGTATACCAGAACACATCTATTCAGATAATGGTACCAATTTTGTAGGAGCCAATAAAGAACTTCGTCAAATCTTCGAATTGCTAGACACTCCTAAATTCAAAGAAGCTATAGGAAATGTCGCTTTGACAAAACGAATTGAATGGCATTTTAATCCGCCTTTATCACCACATTTTGGGGGTCTCTGGGAAGCAGCCGTAAAGAGTTTTAAACATCATTTAAAACGAGTGATTAAAGACCAAAAGCTCACGTATGAGCAGATGAACACGTTGTTAATCGAGATAGAAGCTATCCTGAATTCAAGACCGTTATGCACTCTTTCGGCTGATCCCAATGATCCTCTAGCCATAACACCGGCTCATTTGCTCATAGGTCGACCCTTCAATTTCTTACCTGAGAAAAATTTGTTTTCAGTTCCTGATAACAGACTGTCGACCTACAACTTCGTCACCAAAGCCAGACAGGATTTTTGGAAACAATGGCACAAAAATTACCTGAACGAACTTCAAAAGCGCCAGAAATGGTATTATTCGAATGCAGAGTTGAAAATCGGATCTGTAGTCGTCTTGATGGAAGATAATCTCGGATGCGCAAGGTGGCCACTGGGTGTGGTCGTCGAGGTGTTTCCTGGGAGCGACGACATCGTTCGAGTCGCCTCTGTCAAGACTGCGAGCGGCGTTTATAAACGCAATATTACTCGTCTTTGCTTATTACCCGTTACTTAAGTTATAAATTTAAGGATTGAGTTTCATTAATTAATTTAGAATTAAATTCATGTTATATTCTTATACTTAAAGTTACTTTCATTTAATTTGTTAGATAGTTTAAAGTCAGTTAATTATTTTCAAGTAGATACTATTCTTATCAATTTTATTGTGATAATCAATGCCAATCAATAAATCAGTCCCTCAAACGGAAACTGGTTTAACTTATATTATTCACCAAAGATTCGGTAAATATAAATTTAATTTCGTTATAGTTCGTATTTTATATAATGTTGAAAATTAGTTTAAGTATAGATTCAAGTGTGTTTCGTAATTGCAATATATTATATCTTTTATATAGTTTTATCAAACTCTGTTACATTCGTTGTAATCCAACTCATTCCTCAGCTTCGCCCGGGAGTATGTTCCATTCCAATATGTAACTTTATATATATATGTTTATTTATTTATAATTTCGTAAAATTATGACTATCGCGCACACTGACTGAATGTTATACGAACGAGTTAGAGTATGCGCATGCGCGAACAACTGATCTACCAGATCGACTAGAGGCGGCGGCGCTGTGTGCGTCTCGTCACCGCTACGAGCGATAGACGCGCGCGGCGGACATCTTTAGATTCTACGACTGAATCTCACAGCGTGCGGAGCTCCCTCGCGTTTTTGGCGGTTAACGACCGTATCGCAATTATTGCGAATATCTATCTTGTCGACTAACGGGTCGTCAGATTCATTAAGAATCTTATCAAATCGCCAATCTGGCAGGACGATTCATTGTGAATCACATCTAATCGAAAGTGACGTGCGTGAAGCAGTGTGTGTGTGTGTGCATTTTCATCGCGTAGCGAGCACGCGGCCGCATGCGGCGGTCGTCGAGCGTTCTAGCTGTTCTATTCGACGTAATGTGTGTGCGCGAGACGTCAATTCAAATTATATCGTATCCTTGTTCCCGGTTTTTTATGTAGATTTATATTTGTTGTAGTGTAAAATAAATTTAGGGTTTTTTATGCCGTCAAGGCTTTTTCCCGTAATATTGTGTTTTTAATTTACCGACCTAACCTAAATATAAAAAAATGAAAAATAGAACATCAATCTTTTATCGAATCAATTCAGGTGATAACCCGCATACCTCCCTAGAACTAAGTATGAGAGCTTTCCGACTTTGACGAGGACATAGTCAACTCGTCGTCAGACAGACTCGGTTTCATTCTCATATCCTAACGCCCCCCTGCAAGGCAGCGCACCTTCGCTGGCTTCGTTGCCGTGTAAGACCATGTGGCGAATCATTCTACACATCCCCTCTCAGTGCAGTTGTCGTCGCTCCCGCATCCTCCACGACAGCGATTTTTGGCCCATTTTTTGTTTGAAATGTTTGGTAAAAGAGATAGATTACATAGTAAGGTAGAAGAAGAAAGTAAGATAGGAGATTTTGAATTGTATAGTGTTTGTAGTTGTTGTGGTGCTTGCGTAGTGTTTCTAGATGAATGCGTTCGCCAGTGCGGGCTCATCACACCCACGCCTGGACCTATCGGCTGTCCGCGACTGCTTATTCAGTTTATTCACAGTTAACCTTTTTCTCACGGGTCGTTCCTCTATCCGCAACCTGAGGACGCGCTGTGTAGTGGTGATAGGCACCCACTTGTCCGCTCTGGACGACTACGCCCAGGACCCGCTTAGGGTAACGGTGTTGCAACAGATTAATTAGAGATATAGCAATTTAAAATAAATTTGTTAGAACAAAGAATTTCATATTGGAACAATTAATTTAATTTGAGGAAGCTAAGTGCCAATGAATTGGCCGAGGTTTTTTGAGTTTGATCTAAGAAAAAATATAAATTTTATTAAAAGCTGTAATATGTTGAAAATTTTGAAATTTTTTGAATATTTTAAAATATTTTTTGTATATTCAAAGATATAATGTGAATATATATATATATATATAAAAATTTCACATTATATTTTTAAATATACAAAGAAAAATTTTAAACTTTAAAAAATTCAGTTTTTAAAAAAAATTATATTTAATCTATATATATATATATATATATATATATATATATATATATATATATATATATGTGTGTGTGTGTGTGTGATATATGTGTGTATGTGCTTTGGATATTTTGCTTTGCGGATTACATTCTCTACTGTAGATTTCTGCTTTTCCTGCTATGCAGCCGCGGATTATTAATACGAGTGCCAGTCGTCTTAAACGTTGATGCACTGTTTTGAAAATTGTTGCGATGAATTCCTAAGTGATTGGACGAATTTCTTTTTAAATATCGATCATTCAAATGCAGTGTTTTAATTATTTACCTCAGCTAGTAGTTGTTTTTAAGAAATTTGTTTATAATGCACATTTCATGTATGTTAAAATTTTAAGTAGGAATTTAATATTTTATATAATTTTTTTGTTTTTATATCCCCTGCTAAAAATATGCGATTGAAGTCAATTAAAAAAATTCAAATTTTATTGAATTAAATTTATTTTAATTGATTGAATTGACGACCAGAAAACAAGTCAATTGAAAATGAATTGTGATTAATAAACGTTAATTGCAATTTAGTTCAATCCCTATATTTAGTATTGATTTCTATATATTTAAATCGACTTCTATAACAGAATAGTTCATTTTTTTTCGTATTGTATTTAATTACAATTTAGATAATACATTTCAATGAATTTTAATATATTCCAATACTATTTGAATTTATCTGATTCAACGTATTAATTGACTATAAAACTTCTATCCACATTAATTCATTTTTATGAATTCCAAACGTGAATAGATTTTAATACAGCTTATTCGTATAAGCCCTGAATTACTCTAATCACGTTTGATAAATGAAAATTTTATTGAATTTTGTAGGTTATTGTGAATACTTTATTTATGAATTGACTTGAATCAATTCCTATGAGTATGGGAAATCAATAGATTTAAATACAGTTTATTCGTATAAGCCACGAATCAACTTCAATAAACTTTAATAAACACACATTCTATTGAATTCTGTAGGTTGCAAATACCTTTCTCATTAATTAATTTTAATCAATTCCTATAAGCATAGGAAATCAATATAATTTAATGCAGTTTATTCATATTAGGCGGGAATCAACTTAAATGAACTTTGATAAACATACTTGTTATTGAATTGTGTAGTTTGCGAATATCTTTTTTATTAATTGACTTTAGTCAATTTCTATGAGTATAAAAAATGAATAGATTTAAATGCACTTTATCCGTACAAGACGCAAATGAACTTGGTAAACAAACTTTTAATTCAATTCTGTACATGTGCGAATTATCATGGAACAATTTATGAAATTGTAGGAAGCTACATGCTAATCAATTGTCAGTGGTTTTTTTACAAATAATTCAAATGTTAATTTATTAGAACAATAAATTAATTTTAAATTTAAAATTCAAGATGTTCCCAATTTGGTATTTAAACTGTAAAAGTTTTCATGAATTAGAATAATTAACATTAATAGAAAATGGTACACTTTGAACTTTTTGCACTTATCGTCTACACAATGAATCATTACCTTCATCTACTATAAATAATACTTTTATAAAAGGTTCTCTAGGTTGATATTTAAGAAAGTAATATTAGGTATTAATTAGGTTAATCTCACTCCAAACGGAATTAATTTATCGTAAGCATAAACAAATTGTTTCATGCTATTTTCGACAAATCGTACAAATTACATGTGTAATATTTATTTATTATATTTAATTTATTTAAATTATTACTTATAACTGTACCATTACTTTTTGATAATATACGTATTTTCTATGAAACCACCTTTATTCAATTGGCCTCATATTGATCGTGAAAACTCATAAACCCCATACAAGGCAATAGGAAAGAATACAAAATTTATTTTTTGATCAGCACTAATTGTGCATTTGATAGAGAATCTAAGCCGACGTATCGATGTATATCTTTTTGAAATTAAAGTCGTCGCGAAAACACGTGCTCGCTCTTCTCATATGACAATGTTATCAGATGGTTTGTATTATATTCGAAAAACATGGATATAATGTTTGTTTAATAATAAATAATAAGATAAAAAACTAAGTTACTATTTATTTATAACCTATCATTGATAAAAAAAAGTACTTGCAAAGGCTTATTATATTTTGCGTGTATCGTTCTTGCATTTAAAAAATGCGCTAGTTTATATATTTTACCACTAGGAGGCGTCTCGTAAAGTTAGCTCGCAAGTGGCGAGATTTCCGTACGATTGCTATATAAGAGAGTTTCAAATCTTTAAATTCAATTAGAACTGCGATTGCGATCATGCGTTATTAGGTATATATATATATATGTAAATAGCTTGCGATATATGTAAATTAGGCTTACCCGACTTCAACTGTAAAAATGTGACTTTAGACTACGAGTAAGTAAAATATAGATGAACCGATAACTCAACACGTAAAAAGTTTCTCCGACACTCGATAACAAAGTCGGAGAAGAATGCACCAAAAATTCAAAATGAAAATAAAAGTTTGAAAATTAAAACAAAATTGTATCCATAAAATTTGATACACAGTATTGTAAAATTTGCTATTTAGTATAGCAAAATTTTGAGGATTTCAAATTTTACTATACTGTATACTAAAATTTAATAAAATACGAGTTTGTCTCCACGTTAATATACGGTATAGTAATTTTTCGTGAAAATTATAGCAATATTTACACATACATTTCTCTCCGTGTACAATCTATAGAATGCAATTATGCAAAATAATTAGATATTAGATAAAATATTCGATCTATAGACATGAATAAAAAATAATTACATTTAATTAGTTAAATCTCTTAAACTTAATTGACATGCATCAATTGACATGTATTATATTATAATGCTAAATCTTAATTCTTTTTTTTTTTTTTTTTTTTTTTTTTTATATTATTTAACGTCGCCATGTTTGTGCTTCCATATGGTGCTAATCGGCGACGGGGGTCTGCGGTGTGTTTGTAAACAAAGCACATGTAATTTTTACAGAGGTGCTTGTATCAATCGGCAGAGACTAGGATTCGAACCCGGGTCACCGGCGTGGGAATCCGACACTCTACCGACTGAGCCGCCGCAGGCCCCTAAATCTTAATTCTATTTTGTTATATTAAATTCGATTAATACTATAAAATGATAAAAATCAATTGATACCAATTACATTGAATTGACTAAATACCTATTAAAATCAATAGACAATCAAAGAAAATGTATTTCTTTCAATATATTTTTATAACCATAAATCTAATAGTTTTGAATTGAATTCTAAAGATTGTATATATTTCTATTGCACTTTCCAGAATTAAAATTTAGCATCAAATGCAATAGATTTTTTTTTATTGACTTTAATCTCATTTTTTTAACAGGGTCCATTTATAACTTTTAACCCTTTCGGTGCGTTAAAAATTGCGCTAGCTATGTCCTTTTCTGCCCTGTGATGACCCAGGCTGGGGTTAGGTTAGGTAGCGCGTGAACCTAGAGCGATTTATTTATATAAATTAGAAATTATTAAATGAAATAACATATAAAAATCGCGGATTGAAATAAGGATGTTTTAATTAAGAACGACACTTTCTCTCTGCGTTCAATCCAGGCTTGAGACCATTCACGGCCGCATTAAATGTGTTTGAAACGAGAAATAACGTGGAGAACGAAATAGATAAATAAATCGAGAAAACTCGTGTGTCCTTTAGCACGCCTAGACTCTGACTGACTTTACTCGTGGTCTACAAATTCGTTGTAGCCTTGTTGAGCCACATGTTGTTGTCGTGCAAGCGACACGTTTTTCTTCCCGGAAAAACACTTAAAACGCAGTTAACTTGGACCCCCGAATATCGCGTAGAACAGAGGTTCATTGTTTTAGTGAGCGCGTTTTCTTTGCCTTTCAGAGCCACAATTTGTAAAGCTGAATATTTTATGTCTGAGCCTGTTCAAGAATAGAGTGATTATATATTTGAGAGTATTTTGTATTTTTATTGTTATGATTTTATTTGAATATTTGCGCGCATAAAAATGGCGAATAACACGTGACATATTATTACGTTACAATCACACCATCACAGCGCCGCATGCTTATCGGCGCTGTCGTAAGTCGTAATCCCCACTCCTCGCTGCTATGTGAATGTGTAAGTGTGTGGCACACGTAGATACCCGAAGCTTTGCCGAAACGAAGAGGTTAAAGTAATCATCATCATTTCACATTATATCTTTAACATTGTGAAGAAAAAAACACATATATATATATGTGTATGATTGTCTGGAAAAACGAGTTCAAAAAAAGTTTTTATGTGCATTTTAATAATTTTTTTAACAGTATTTCATGTTATTTTGAATTTTTTATATAATTATTGCACTTCTGCCATTTTACGACTATGACAGACACTTTTTTACTGAAAAAAGCTATCTTCATGATTTTTTTGTATAATGTTTCAAGTTAACAAAACCATGATTTTCAGGATTTTAAGTTTTAAAGTGAGTTTAATTAATCGAAAGGTGCATTAAAAGGTTTTAGAACCATTTTTTATTCAAACTTAAGAAAATTTTCTAAAAGTTCATATGTTGCAATTTTTTAAACAGATTTAATTTTGTTGAATAAATGGACGTAGAAATTTGCTAAATAATGTAAAAAATGACTACATACTCATATTTAGCCTTCATGAACTTTGAACCTAACAGTTTCAAAAAATCTAAAAAAATTCACATATATTCTGCATACCGAGAGGAACAATTTTACGAAAGAAATAAAAAGAAGAATTTTTTTAATTCGAATTCCCAGAGAATTACGCATATACATATATACATATATACATATATACATATATACATATATACATATATACATATATACATATATATATATATATATATATATATATATATATATATATATATATATATATATATATATATATATATATATATATATATATATATATATATATATATATATATAGAGAGAGAGAGAGAGAGAGAGAGAGAGAGAGAGAGAGAGAGAGAGAGAGAGAGAGAGAGAGAGAGAGAGAGAGAGAGAGAATGTCGAACAGCAGACGGAGACGGGGCTTTATAGTCATGAAAGGGGTTGCCCGATGGAGACAACAGTGGGCAAATCCAGCGAGACCACGATTTTATATATGATCGTGAAGGAGACAGACACATCGGTTGTAATGCTTCATCTCCAAGTGTACGGTTTAACTTTCAATGCGTTGAATGACATTTATATGATATTATTTATAAAGCTCCATTGAGTACGAATAGTATAATGTTAATGTTACTCTTCATTTTTAAGTGTCAATTGGCAAGTGGGCATTTGTATCTACATTTTTTATATCACCATTTAATATATAATATGCTACTATCTTTGTGAACTTTTTCCAATATTTGCAGTTCAGCTATTACCTATTAATAGAGTTACAGAGCTTTAAACATGCTCTTGACTCTTCACACACCCGCTGTATAGAGGCACCATTTGATATTATACAGGTGTGACACAATTCAAATTGTATTTCAATTTTTTCGGAAAATTCGAAAAAAAGTATTAAGTCGGCTTCAAATCCTATGGATACCACCGCAGAAAAAAATGTCATGCAAGTAGCATGGAAAAATGGACATATAATATAAGGATAAACGAAACTGCCCAAAAACTTAATTTTCAAAAGAAGTAGACTAGACTGGAGTTTTGCAGGTCGAGCACATACAAATCAACAATGCTGCGGATAAAGAAAATTCAAGTTATTATTGAAAAAAAGGTGAAAGTGCGGATCAGAGCCATAGGTAGCTGAACTGCCCGAAAGCGCACGTGTAGAAATGCAAGTGTCGTGCAATTAAAGCGAGCACGTGGAGACGAAGCACAATGTTGCGAACGAGAAGAAATCACGGAATAGTTCAGTAGCGCGGCTCAGCGGCGACAATGCGAATCACGATCGCTGTTTTTCTTCCTCTCTCTCTCTCTCCCTCGACAAGTCGCGCAGCCAAAGAAGATAGACCTTATCTTCTTTGGCACTGCAGCAGCAACAGCAGCAGGAGCTCGCCGTCGTTCCGTTCCCCCTGCTGCGAACGGACCGCGAACGTCCTCTTGAAGTCCGCGCGCCGCGGGCCGGTCGCGCGCGTGTTGTGTCGTTGTGTGTGCAGTGCGCAGTGCGCGCGAGAAAGAAAGACACAGCGGAGTGGCCGCGAGAGCAACGCAACGAGCATAGCAGTTCCAGTTCCCTCTACATATATACAGATAGCAGTTAGTCTTCACACGCTCGCGGCACGCACACACATCTTTCAGCTGAGCCCGAGAAATCAAAGATGGCCGGCCCGTCGTCGGCGCTTGACGGGTCGTCGTCTCCACGTCTCCGTCGAGGCGCCGCCGCAGCCTCCGCCAGCGCTGGCCTCTGCTGCTCCTCCAACTCCACCTCCACCTCCTCCTCCGCAGCGCCGACCGCGATCTCGACCTCCTCGTCGCCGTTGTTGCGCTACTCGCATCACGGCTCCGAGGCAGCAGATGCAGTAACTCTCGTCCGCCGACTGCGGCACTAGGACTACTATAGGAGTACTATAGGAGTACCAGTGTCTCTATTGCTATCTCCAGCTCTGTGTGTGTGTGTGTGTGTGTGTTTGTGTGAGTGTGTGTGTGTTTGTGTGTATGTCAGTGTGTGCCAGTGCTGCAGTGCTCGGACATCGTCGCCAGGGAAGAAGGAACGAAAGTGCCCGACAGCTACGAGACGGCCCGCCATATCTCAAACCCGGACGAGGAGAAGAAAGAAGAGGAGCTTTGGCGTCCGCGCGTTCTTTGACCCGCAAGAATCGCCGAGGACGGGGGGCGAGTCTTCTTCTTCTACTTCTTCTTCTTCTCGAGCGCCGGCGGCTGCCGCTGTCCTGGGAGAAAAGGTACGTGCTGTAAAAAAGCTCGTCGAGCGGAACGCGAGTAGTACGAGTAAAAATGCGCAGAGCCGCGGGAGATCGGCCCTACTCGTCTGCACCCGGCGGGCCTAGCAGACGACGTTGTTAGTAAAAATAAAATATTGTAAATTTGGATCGCCGCTGATGTGTGTATGGGCGTGTGTGTGTCTGTGACTCTATGGCTCTGTGTGCACGCGCTCGACCGAGTGCTGATGTTTGTGCATTGGGAAATTTGGGAAAACTTCTTCTTTTTTTCCGTCTTTCTCAATCTTTGAGACGAGCTGACACATCGGCAGTGGATGCATAAACGCGCACCAAGTGAGGATATATATTATATACATACATCAAGCTTCCTGTATTCCGTAACAATTTATTGCAATGTTCACTTTTTGTAAAAGTAATTTTTCCAAAGGACGAGAGAGAGAGAGAGAGAGAGAGAGAGAGAGAGAGAGAGAAAGAGAGAAAGACCGAGAGGTAGGCGGGGAAAATCCCTCGAGCTTTAGAGTTTAGATCCGCGCAACTCTCTCGTGACACGCTATTGGGGCAATAATTGAGAAAAGCAGGACTGCTTTTAAGTACTGGAGGCTTAGGTGTGCTGCTGCAGAAAAGCATCAATCACGCATAGTTGTATACAGTCGCTTCGTGCTATCTTGGTATATCGTATATAACATGTATAGGTATAACAGCTCTCGTTATTGAGAAGCTCTGTCTCCTGTGGTTGACTCTGCTCGCGTTTCGATTTCTCCGAACTTCTCTCAGTTCTCTCTTCGCGGGGGTAGATGAGAAAAGTTCCCTTTTCATCGCAGATCGTTGCTACACAGCCTAGATATTTGCCTATATTATGTATTGTACTCTTAATTGAAAGACAGAAACAAGTTCGGATTTTTGCGTTCTTCGATTTTCACGCGCAGCTCTTGCTATCGGTCTTCGATTTTTTTTAATGCAGCATACCACGACGTTTCAGCGTAGAAAGCAAGAACTCGTCGTCTGAACAGCCTGAACTCTGAGTCATATGCTCTGCACGCGTGTGTGCCGCTCATTCTATTTGTCATCGTCGTCCCCTTCGTCGGCTATTACTTACTTATACTGTATAACTGTATACAGCACAGTATATATAGCTATAACGACGACGATCACATCGGGCTACACGAAAAAGTCTCGACACGCACGCGAGCAACCACACAAGCACGTATACAATACGCTCCTATTGAGGCAAGGGCGCTGAGCGAGAAGAAATATAAAAGATAAAAGGTAAAAGAAAAGAGTAAGCTTTTTTTCCGCAGCTAGACGTATCAGCACGGGGAAAAGCCGGGAAATAGGGGAATACGGGAAAAGACGAGACGCCCACGCAGCTGCTATATATTATATTCGCTTCTTGTGTCTCGATCTCGCTCAGTCCAGGACAGGTATCTCCATGAAGAAAAAAAAAAAAAAAAGAAACTACATCTTTATCGAATGTTTTTCCAATTCTCAAATTTCATTTGCTGGAACATACATTTTGTAAAGATTAAAATATTATGTATTTAAAAAGATTCACTGAGAATAGTGATTAGAACATAAATAACAATTACATAAAAATGGTATAAATATCGTGATAAGTATTTTACATTTTAGCATCTCTAACAAGTCTCAAGAAAAAAACTACCTAACTACTTCTAACTTTACTTTTCAAGTAAATAATTTATCAGGAGACGAGGAAGGGTACTTTTCAAAACAGTTTTCTGAACCCAGAAAATAACGGAATTTCTTGAAAATTTAACTAGATAATCTTTATATTAGTACGAAGGGCATAGTAAGCCGTTTTAATCCAAAATTATTTTTTTTACAGGGATCTGTGTTATCGATTTCTTTATTTTAAACAATAACTCGCGATCGAATACGTTTTTTACGCTTTAAAAAATGGCGTATATGCCCTTCAAATTTGTATAAACCTTGTCTGGTTCAAATTTCAAAAGTATCGGTTATTTTGCCAGCCGGAAAACTGTTTTGAAAATTTTCCGTGGTAAGCAAAGCGTATGTGACTCTTTCACACCCCTTTAAAAAAGTTCTTTACCCATAAATCTGACATTTACAAACAAAAATGTATTACAGTTTATAATAAATGGAACAAAAATATTTTTAACAGAATTGTGACGTCACAGGCGTAAGTACATATTGTCCCTTAAAAGAAAGTTACTAACTTAAAATGATTAATCTATTTCATCTTCAATTTTTGTATTTATACTTATATCAGTTTCTGTATAAACAATTAACCTTTTCATCTTACACATTAAGAATTTGAAAATTTGGTTCAAAGTGATTTGTATTAAATCATTTAAAAAGTAAAGTGAGATCTGAAACATTAAAAACGAATGGATGATGAAAGATATTAATCATTTTTACAATAATAAATTTTGACAATGCTTTGTTTAAAAAAATAAAGTAGCAAGCTTGTGCCGCCGACAGTATACTACGGGATATAGTATAAATGTATAATATAGTGAGCCAGGTGGAGAGGGGGAAAGCGCTGCTGCTGGGCGGCGAAGGGTGGTGGAAGAAAGAGAGAGAGAGAGAGAGAGTGCGCGCAAGCAGCAACCCCCTCGAGCTGAGCTCTGCTGCTGCTGCTGCTGCTGCTGCTGCTGCTGCTGCTGCACCCTTTGCTCGCACGCAATGATGGCTGCCTAGGCGCGAGGAGGGGGGGTTGCGCGTATTATTGACCTGCTGCCGACCGGGTCCGCTGTACACTATACCTATAACACTGTACACCTACCTACCTACCGTGTGTGCGCTGACAGGTTAAAAAGAAGCGCCTTTCATGTCGGCATAGACCGCAAGAGACGAGGCCACTTTCTCTCTTTTTAGCGAGGCGTGTCGATAATGCGCGCTTTTCTCCGTTGCAAGGCTCCGTAATGCCTCCCTCTACTTTTACTCCTTTCTCTTCCGCGAGTTTTCTGTTTTCTTCTTTTTTCTTTCGGGGTGGAGGGTGGGGGAGAGAGGTTTTTAACAATGGAGCTTGCGCGATTTAGAGGCCCCACTGTCACCCTGTGGAAAGCTTCAGTTTCGCCAGGCGAGCTCTCATAGGAATGCGACAGAATTTATATGGTATACCACTGTCTACTTACTGTGTTAATGATTTGTTGTTATTACTTAATGCTGGCCTCCACTCAAACAGTACTTCTGTGTTTTCTTAATCAAGTTATTTGATTGGGTCTTGCCAAGCTACTGAAGTGTAATTTCATCAAGTAATTTCAACAAATGACCATTGTAATTAATGGCTGTCAGATACACCAACAATTTTATACTGTCTGTTGCACTTATCTTGGTGGAGATTACTGAATATTTATTCCAGCAATATTTATTTTTAGGCATCCGAATCATCCCGGAAAGTCAGTGTTGAGGCATGTAGGTGATGAAAGTACAGACCAAAACAACAATATTACCATGACAAGCGAGGACCTCCTGCAGCCTGGCCACGTTGTCAAGGAACGATGGAAAGTTGTAAGTCAAACTGTTTATTTTATGATTAAATTTTGTTTTTACAAACCTATTGATTTTTGACAAATGGTGGTTGAAACTTACAAGAAAGTCGAGTACCGGTAGTTTAATCTTATTTATGTATTGTATAATGTAAATTTCAGTTTTTAAGAAAAATCAAGTATTTAATGCATGCAGTTTAGAGTACCTATTAAAATGCTAATTCATCAAATTATCACATGTTTAAAATTTATTAATTAATGTAAGTTAGTTTATGATCCTCAAAATTTTTATCTAAAATTATATAGTAACGTATAATTCATATAGTAACTTGATTCAAAAGTAATTTATATTAAAGTAACTACATATTTTATTTATATTAAAAACTACTTTTTCGTCAAGCTGCTACATGATTATATCACTTTGGAATTCAATGCAGGTTATAGTAACTGACTGACTCACCCTAGTATTAGAATTTTTTAAGCAATACTTTATTAATCAAAATGTATTTTATAGATGAAGAAAATTGGTGGAGGTGGATTTGGAGAGATCTACGAAGGTTTAGACTTAATTACAAAAGAACAAGTGGCTCTAAAAGTCGAATCAGCCCGACAACCGAAACAGGTTTTGAAAATGGAGGTGGCTGTACTTAAAAAACTTCAGGGTAAGCTGGATATTTAATATACAATTTTAAATATGAAAAGTATGAAATGAAACTAATAATGTATAACATAACAGGAAAAGAGCACGTCTGCAGATTCATAGGCTGTGGACGAAACGACAGATTTAATTATGTCGTAATGCAACTACAGGGGAAGAACCTGGCAGAGTTAAGGCGGGCCCAGCCAAGAGGAGCCTTTTCATTGTCAACTACCCTGCGGTTAGGTCTTCAAATTCTTAAAGCAATAGAGAGTATTCACCAAGTGGGCTTCCTTCATAGGGACATCAAGCCGGTGAGTCATGTTCATTAACAAATTCCATCAATGAATGACATATAGAAGGCTTTGTCCCCTGCCAAAGTATGGATTGAAAATAATTGATAGATTGTCTTCATCGAAGCATTGTGATTGTCATTTTGAATATTTTGTATGCTCAACCCAAGTGCTAGACAGATTAATGGCCTCAATAAGTTTTCATATTATATTTACAAGTGTGCCTTTTACAAAAAATAAGTAGATTAAAATATTTTATGATCTTTTTAACTCTTACTTTTGACTTAATACTAAGTTTTAAAATAAATTGGTACTCATTTGAATATCTATTTCTTCGATAGTCAAATTTTTCTATCGGACGCCATCCACACCACACAAGATTAGTTTACATGTTGGACTTTGGTTTGGCTCGTCAATTCACGACAGGAACTGGTGAAGTCAGGCCACCAAGGGCAGCAGCAGGTTTCAGAGGTACCGTCCGATATGCGTCCGTCAATGCTCACAAAAATAAAGAAATGGGAAGACATGATGATCTGTGGTCACTTTTTTATATGCTTGTTGAATTCGTTAATGGACAACTTCCCTGGAGGAAGATTAAAGATAAGGAACAAGTATGTTGAGCAATTAATTAAGCAAAAAAAAAGAAAATTAATTCTTTTGAATTCCTTATTAATTTATGCATTCTCATTATTTCTGTGTAGGTGGGACTGATGAAAGAAAATTATGATCACAAATTACTACTTAAACATCTTCCTTCTGATCTTCGGGTATTTTTAGAGCATATTCAGGTAATATTTTTCTATTTTCTGCAGTAAATAATAAAAATAGCACCTTATTAAAAATTAGTAGATAATCAGTTTACACCTTAAATCTAACGATTAGCATTAGTATTAACTTGTCTATGTATATATTGAAGATAGTCTTTACGAACTTTTTGACAGAAAGATTGCCTGCTACTATTTATGAGTAGAATGTGTATATGCAAAATCTGGCTCTAAGTCAGCCAGCAATGTGACGCTTTTTTTCAATGTCAACGAATGCAATTTATTCTTTAGCTTATCTATAACAGCACATATTTTATTGCAGCTATCAGAGGCAGACTGCTAGTTTGTTTATTATTATTGTCTATAAGTAGCATTGAATATAAGTAATTCAAACAAACATTTCATTCTATTATCTATTTTATAGAGTTTGGAATATGCAGACCAACCAGACTATTCTATGTTGGCTGGTTTATTTGAAAGATGTATACAGCGTCGAGGTATACAGGCAAGTGATCCTTACGATTGGGAGAAACCAATCATTGCAAACGAAGGATTACCAACGACAAAGTCGTTACCTACAGTCACGATTCCACCGGCGCTCACTACAGCTACTACTATCAATCAACCTCCCACAACGCCCAATGTTGATACGAATAATCAAGAGAACGTTGAACCAGATAATAGAAAAGAACTGGAAGTGAGTGCAATGATTTTAGTAGGCGAACTTATTACTGCTAATTATAATGTCTTTATTGTATGTGTAATGGCACATTGTACTTCTTAAATTAGGCCCAACTGGACTACGAAAGTCTATGCAGGAGAAATAGAGTGCGGCGAATCGAAGGTTCCACTGTTCCATTCACTACAGCAATTAGTAATCATGGCCGAGACAAAAATTGCAATGCCACCATACCAATTACAGATAACACGCGTCAGCAAGCCGGGCAGCAAGTTGCAACCACACCTCCAGTCCAAGGTTCACATTTGATTTGTATTAATTGCTACGTCATTTAATAATCATTCCTCCTACACAATGATCTCAACGTTAAGATATTTAAATTAAAAAGAGAAACACGATATTTTGGAAGAAAATATAGCTGCTTTGAGGATCAGTCAAATTGGATGAAGTTGCTGCGTGAAATAATGTAAAGAGGATCATTGGCGTGTTTCAGGATCGCCGAAAAAGCGGCGTGCGGTGTCGATGGCCGTGGAAGCCCAGATCTCGACGGCGCCCCCGGAGAAGCAGGTGGACAACGAGGGCGACGCCCTGATGGCGAGCGCGCGCTCGGCCTCGGAGGTGCCGCGCACCAGGAGCGCGGCCAACGCGGTGACGCCCCTCAGGAAGTCGGCGAGTGGTGCAACCTTCGCCAGGCTGCGGGTCATGACGACGCCCGAGACGACGCCAGGCGAGTCGCCCAGCCCCAGGATACAGCAGGACGTCGACGCCTCTTACTGCTCTTACGACCTCACCAACACCAAGAACCTCGGAAACCAGAGTCCCGTGAGTATCTGCCCGTACCCCCCCCCCCCCCCCCAACAAATTTCACTTTAATTCTTTTTTTATTTACACCTCCGATTCGCTTTCATTATTATTACAACACTCTCCTTGCTCGTCATTTTCTTCTTAAAAACTATATTAGATAGAAGGATGTAGAGCGAGAGAGAGCTTGAATTCTATTAACCCATTTCTTCCTAAGCGGCCATTTTATAGTCGATTGGTTTTTTGCATAAAAAGTTGTCGAAAAAAAAATAATAATAACCAATAAGGTAAAAGCACCAGTACCTGGACAAATCAAAAATTGGGACCTATAGTGGGACACGGACGAAAAATGACTGTTTTCATAAAAAATACAGTCATAAATCGTTATAGTAAAATTTTGTATCTATTGTGTAGAGTATCAACTATTCAAATAAACATGAATTATTCCAACTCTGCGGCAGAAATTATATTCAAAGCTTTTACTAAAAATGTGTTCTGAGCAGGATCCTTGAGTAACGATGGGCGCTACTGAATCGTGCAGATTTGACTTAATCCCGAGGATTGAGTTTTGCATTCAAAAGAAATATTTTAGTCTACCAGATCAAGTTAATGTTTTTATCAATAGATGACACGCTCACGAATACGATTAAAGTTGTATTTAGTGAAAACAATAATTATTTTCTGTACAATTAGGTGTCCTAGTTCTGGTTCCATAGTTTTGCGAGGGAGCAGTAGTGGGACACTCAAAATATACAAATTATAATTAGATTCAGTGACTGAAAACTACTTTAGAGCTTACTAAACAAGATATTAAATAACAATCAGTAATGTCAACTGGAATGAATTTCGGAAATAGTGGATTTTGGAAATCTATAACTTTTGCTTGGGAGGTGTAATCCTATAACCTCAAAAAGTGGGGTTACAGGTCTCTGTTTATCAATTATTGTGATTTTTAATTTGCCGATTCTTACCAAACTACAAAAGCATGTAAATCAATTAGTATTATCGAATAAATTGAGAAAATGAGCTTATTTCTATTTGTTTGCAGAATGGTAACGAATAAAGCTACTTAATAACTGTCCCAGTATTGGTGCCAATTGCTTGTCCCAGTACTGGGTCAACTCGAAACATCGTGTCCCACTACTGCAGCCAGGAACTATTTTATTAAAACCACTATTTATTCGCATAGAAAAGGTTTAAAAATAGTATATTATGACACTGTTGTGGGAGATGGTTTTCTACCTTGCTCGAGGGTTTTCGCACGAGCGAAGCGAGTGAGAAAATCGAGCAAGGTAGAAAAACACCTCCCACAACAGTCTCATACGATATTTTATAGCACAACAACCTCAAAATCGACAATAAAGTTGGCATTTTGAGGTTAGTGTGCTATAAAAACATTTTTTTTTCAATCAATAGGAAATCTCCCGGGCTACACGATAATACTAATATATTTTTTTAATTTTGCTATCAGATTTCAGAATTTAAGTCTTTCTAAACGGGCATCCCAAAAGTGTCCCAGTATTGGTGCTTTTACCTTAGCTCTTTTCTGAAGTAAAATTGTCCGCTCTTTCCGATTCTGATGTCAGAATTTTGAAATTTCCGTTGGAAAATTTCAAAATGGCGGTTTTAGGCAAAAAACCAATCGACTATAAAATGGCCACTTGGGAAGAAATGGGTTAATGAGACTGCTATAGAGCAAAGAATTACTTTGACGGTGTTGTCTACGAAAATTTTCAGAGGTTCATCACTTCCGACGGTCGCTGCAGCACAATGCCCTCCATCCCTTTCACTGAGATGATGAAGAAGCAAATTACTGTCAGTAATAACAGTTGATTTCGGAATGCATTTTGTAGTTTTATTATATATATATTATATAATACGTAAAAAAGTAATGAAACCCAAGGTACAGCAGATATTGCATCGACATTGACGATAAATAGTGGGTAAAGAGTGCTGGTTGACTTTTGTACATTTCAAAATCATATCATATTTTTATATTTTACTTTGAAAAAGATTCCATACATGATATTCAGAAAGTCAGAATTGTTGATATTTTCTGTCTTAATTTTGTCATTTCATTAACGGAAAACTGGTACCATTACACGTATCGTAATTTTACTAACTAATTTACTTAATAATAATATAAGTTTGAGTAATTTTTTTTTAATTGTCTGAACGAGAATTCGCACATGCCTGGTACATGTAAGTGACAACGATAAATTAAATGGCTGATCTAAATAATCGAACTAATATATAAACAGCAATTAGTTTCTAATCCATTAATATTCATTGACGTTTAATACGCGAGTGCAGAACTCTCCTGAGTTGCTCAACAATTGGGACATTGACTTTGTCTTGCACATCGAGAATACAAATTTGAAATTTCCGATTGTATAAATAGCTTGTACGAGGCCTGATACGAGAATATGAGAATAAAGATAAAATCAGTATTTTTCGGAATGTCGGGAGGTAAGCGCAAGTGCCTAGTTAACGGGCCGGCCCTGGCCGAATGGATTGCAGGTAACGGAGCAGCGAGAGCCCCTCCGCCGCGAACCAAAGCGAAGGTCGGAGAGCAGGCAGCAGGCGAGGAGCGGCCGGGCGGCGGCGCGCGACTGCTCGATCACGCAGTTTGCCCAGATCGACGACGACAACGTGTCGGCGCTGCAGCAAGTGACGCGGGGCGGCGGCGGCCTCACCCTCGCCTCCCAGTGGAAGTCGCAGTTCGATGACTCCGAGGAGACGGACAACGAGTGGAAGGCCGAGAACCTCCAGAGTCCCGAGCACAAGACCAACAACATGCCCCCCCTCCTACATCAGGTAGCGCATCGATATTTCTTTTGTCATTTTCTCTTTTTTGACCAATATCTTCAATTCATCGGCATTCAACAATGAACAAATTTAATTTTCCTTTCCAATGTTTCATCAGTATAAGAGGAATTGTACAAAACAAGAAGGCGAGGCACATCTCTGTAACTAGTTTTTCTCGTTCTTTCTCACGAGCTCGTTGTTGCATGTTGGACATTTTTTTCATGTTTTATGTGACCTATAGAACAAGAAGAAAATACTTGCGCAGCTGTGCCTCGACCTTTTTTTCTTTCCTCATTTTATCGAACCGTCGAAATGGAGATGTTTTGTACATTTGTTTATTGCACAATTTTCAAATTATATCGTTCAAGTTTTGAATGTCATAATGCACCCAAATTTTATTTGGCAATTCGAAATTTGATTGTCTTAATATTTTATAGACAAAAATTTAAACCCCATCAACTACAAATGCGTCACGTAAAAAAAGATGTTCGGTACGATAAGGCCACTAGAATCTTCCGTCTAAAGCTATAGGCTTAGGCGAACAAAACAGTATAATTCCACTTTTTCTTTTATTCTGAGAAAATAAAGAAAAAATAATATTCTACTAGACTAAAATTTAAAAATTGTGTTATTTAAATGTTTGTTAATGGCTGAATTTTTATTTTTAAAATAGATATTATGATCAAAAACTACATAATAGATACATTATGAATAAAGTCGAGGATTATTTCCGAGGGCGGGTTTACTGTCCGAGCGAAGCGAGTTATTATTTTATTGATTTGAAGAGTGGGATCCATGGAAATAGAAAGAAATAGTTCAAAATTAAAAACAAAAATTGCGAGAAATAAAGTAAGTAAATTTGGGAGAATAAAGTTAATAAGAGGGAATTATATGTTACTTTTCTCCCGGTTTTCAGGTCAATAAAGTGGCCATTACGATTGAGTTGGGAATAAAATTAATTTATGCCCATCTGAACGAAAATGGCCACCTTTTCCCTGCAAAGCGAGACCAAAATTACACTTTTGGTCCGCAAAAATGATTAGAGGGAAAAAAGTTACTTTTTACCCGCAAATCACTTTTTTCCCGCAAATGCTTAGACTTCACTAGAAACTAGTCCAAATTCCTTTAATTCATCAAGTTCTACCAATAACCCTGATTTTCGATTGTCTTTTAACAATATTGTCTTTTAACAGTTTATTAGTCCCGCTTTCCAAGTCAAAAAGTGGCCATAGTTGAGATGGGCATAAAGTACTATATGTAATTCGAGAAAAAACCACCCGCAGGAAAAATATTCGACTTTTTGCCCTTGTTACATAATGTACTATTTCACCAATAGTGGAATTATCTGGTCTGTTCGCCCTCTCTTTAATTATCATACCTCGCGAGCGTATTAAAATTTTGTAGAGGCAATCATCTTATTTAGTGAGCTCTACATTCTGTGAATTACTAAAATCAAAGTGTAACAAGCGCAACGGTTTTGCGGATTCAAACCACTTTGCGTCTTAGGTCTTACTTTACCGTCCACGGGCCGAAAACAAAGCCCTTGGGCGGAAGGTACGGTATTTTACGGCCTAGAGCGTAAAGTCAATACAGGTAGGACAAAAAATACAGTGTGCACCACGCCGGCAGGCGATTAACGCTCGTGCTGGTTGCATCCTTGCCTCGGCACACCTCGACATCCTTTGGCACGCATCAAGCCGCTCGGGTGACCTCGGCTCGACCTGCAATGCGCACTCGCGGCAATCGCCTACTTTACACCTTACATACACAATACACTATTTTGCCCGCAGTCAACTTTTTTTGACCGTCGGTCGGAAACCGGCCACTTAAGGTCCTCTTTGTAGGTATAAAAAAAGCAAATATCGTGCGTTACAAAAAAAATTTACAAATTATTTTCACAATAAAACCTACAAATATGCCATAGGCCCCTTATAAATAATTAATATGAATAATTAAAATGGCTCTTGCAGCACAACTTCTTCTAACCATCGGTTTTTTATGAAAATTGGTATATAAGGGTTTATGAGGGCACTGATTTCAAATCCGTTGTATGATTTTAAAAATTCAAAATGACGGATCCAATATGGCGAACGAAAGTGCCATGTCTCAAAAAGGGCCCTATCAAATATTTTTATTTTTGTTGATAAATAACCTAAAAACAATGTAGATTCAAAATCAATAATAAAACTTACAGTGCAAACACCTTTTTTAATAATCATGTTTAGATTCACCGTACCCAGTTAAGAAGGTTCAGGTGCTATAAATCGACCAATTTATTTTTTAGGTAGTTAAAACTTATCAGTATCACCATTTATAAATGTGGAAGTAGTATACATTATGAACATAAAAGAATGTTATCAATAATTCTGATGTTTCAAATATAATTATTGCCAATTGAAATAAGTTACTATAAATGCCAAAACTTTTTCGGTACTCAAGCAATTTCTATTTTTAAGGTCTTATTTTGTTCCTTAAATGTTTTTTTATAAATCGACCGAAACAAAATTTTAAAATAATTTTTTGTTGCTAAGAAAAAGCTTATAGTTAAAAAAAAACTTATATGAATTCGCGTAATCTAATTAAACAATAAGCTTTTTTTAGCAATAAAATATTTAATAATTTTGTTTTGGTCGATTTATAAAAAAACATTTAAGGAACTAAATAAGACCTTAAAAATAAAAATTGTATTAATGCCGTAAAAAAATTTGCTTTTTTAGTAAGTTTTTTTTTATTTGGCAATAATTATGTTTGAAGTAGCAGAATTGTTGATAAAATTCTTTTTTATGTTTATAATGTACACTACTTTAACATATATAAATATCGACATTGATGTGTTTTAACTATATAATAAAAGAAATTGGTCGATTTAAAGTACCCGAATTTCCTTAATGATTCAGTCCATGGTCTCTCTAAATATATTTAAAATTGAACAAAAATAACTCTAATAAATTTTAACTATACCATACTAGATAAGTAACTACTTTGAGATTATATGAAACCAACTATTAGCCGTAGTTAGTCATTTTTTAACAATTCGTCTAAAATTAGTCAATTTCTGGTTTAAAAAGCGTTTTATACATCATTTGATTTCTCTGAGGGTTATTTTTTATGAATTTTAATAACACTTTTAAAAACATTTTAACTTCAATTTCTTCAAATTATAAAGAAGAAATTTTTTTTTTGTTTTTTTGCCTATGTTTTTATACTCTGTTTTGCCCCCAGCCATTGTATTGTATCCTCTGATGTCGATTTTGAAGCTCTTCATGATCTTAGATTTTTACTAGAGTGATCTCGGTTATTGTTAGTCTGTAAATAAATAAATCAAAACTTATAATAGTGACTGTTTTTACGACGACACATAAAATGTCCCGAACGTCAAGACACACCAAGTGATTGGGGTTCGTATTTTTTGTTATCTTTTTAGTACCTGTTAGAGATTTTAATCGGTTTTGCACGACGCAACTACGGATGATACGAGTGAGATCCGGTTCCTCGTTTTGCCCCGTCTTGTAGACTGCCCCCTCAGTACAAACCCAGGGTGCCTAACGCACCTGGAAACGCGCCTTTTTATCCTGGATTTTTTTTAATTTATGGAATCTTTACAGAATCAAATAAGTTACGTAAAAATAAAGTAAAAAATGGAATTCGGAATCCGTGAAACCAAAATTTCAAAGAGAAGTATGCGCGAGTCGGGTGAGAGCAGTTTACGAGTCGTGGGGAAATCGTAAATTAATTAGTTTTGCCGTTCAATTTTATTATTCATGGCGTTTTCTACATGATGCACT
The DNA here is from genome assembly GCA_949152435.1 of Gastracanthus pulcherrimus. Taxonomy (NCBI): domain Eukaryota; kingdom Metazoa; phylum Arthropoda; class Insecta; order Hymenoptera; family Pteromalidae; genus Gastracanthus; species Gastracanthus pulcherrimus. The sequence goes on along the minus strand of OX424572.1, from coordinate 172,702,093 downwards.
TAGAAGACAAATGGTATAAATGACAATTTCCAGAAAATTGAGTTAAAAGCATTTTCCGGTCAATGAAGCTGTGAAAAATTGTATACTAAAGCGATAAGAGCGATTGCGCAAACTTAAACCAAATTATTTATTTAAATTTAATCCATTTTATATGGTAATTCTTAATATTTTAGAAACTTTAAACACGTTTTTCTCGAAATAGGAAAATAGTATACCCTATACCCCTTAAAATATTATAACTTATACCCATTGACATTTAAGGGGGTCGGATGCTTTAAATCGACCAATTTCTAGCGCACCTAGAAAATTTGGAAAACCTGGAAATCCCATGGAATAAAATTTACTCTGCAAAAACCTGGAAATCTCAGGGAATTTTTCGAGTTTTCTGGGATTCTCATGCAATTTTAGAATTTATAAAATTTACAATTATAATTCTGCTAAAATCTTCAATTCTGTTATAATATATTAGAAAATACTTCATTCGCCAACTGCTTTATCCAAATTGGCTTTCTTTCAAATATTAGCTAGTAAAATAGAGTCTCTTTTAATTAACAAGAAGAGTCGAGATTTCAGGTCATACTTTGATCCTAAAGGCTCTTGTTGTGAGATATGAGATGTGTTTTACTAGGAATATTCGTTACTTTATTTATAAGTAATATCTCTATACTATTGATCATATAACTTTTCAAGTATTTATGCTAGAAAAATTATTCAAAAGACAAATAAAAGCAGACCTCATAAGATTTAATTTGAGTATGGTTTTGTATTTTTGCATCCGTACTCTAGCGTAAAAACTTGCAGAGTTATGATCTGGAGTATTGGTTATATTTTTAACTGAAATAATGCGTATTTCGGATACAATACGTTATTAGAATTATTTTTAGGTACCAGAAACCATTTTCTAAAGCATCATCGAAATCTGTTTTCTGACGGTTGCGGACTCTGCTTGACAGTTTGAAAATAATATTGTTAAAATTTATCCAAAAGATAGCAAAAATATATCGACTGCAAACAAAGTTAATATGAATAAACAATCAATGCTGCTTAAATAATTGAAGGAGGCTCCTAGAACTGATACACTAAAAATTAAAAATGACTTCCGTTATTATGAAAGTATTTATTAATTATATTGGAGATGGAGATTTGGGAAGGAAGTACCGTAATGTGTGAATGAATACTCAAGAGGTAATTGAATGCTGAAGTAATATTGTATTGTAGGAAAAAGCTGAATAATTTGCAATTAAACAATTTTCATAGTAAATCCGTAAACCCTAAACTCTAAATCCAAATAATCCAAACTGGGCAATTGGCAGTAAACGAATTTATATAATAGAATTGTTAACTTTAAATCCTAAACCCTAAACCCAATTAACCCAAGCCGAGCAATAAAAAAATTTCATAATATAATCGAAAAGCCTAAACCCAACTACGCCGAGCTGAGCATTTTGCGATTAAAAAATTTGAATAATTAAAACATAAATCCAACTTCCCCGAGCGGAGTATTTTTCAATTAAAAAATTGTAATAATACACAAAAAATTTCTAAACCCTAAACCGTAAACCCAACTACACGGAAAAACCCTCGGATGCGCGGTAGTGTCAACGGTAGTATCGCAGCGCCACCGCGCTTTAGATGCACGGCCGTATTATTTTGGGCGTAGAGAGCATCCAAACACGCGCGAGCGTGCGACTCGTGTAGCCCTTGGAACTGCGACCACACTGCTGTGGGGCAGTGTGGCTAACTCGCACAGACGTCTCGATTCTGCGCAGTAGAGCCTCGCGCTCATTGGCTTACGAAGTGCGCGCGCGCTTTGAAAGAGTACGGGAGGGAGCCGCCAAGAAAGCGAAAAATCGGCCGGGCCAGGGTTCAAATCCCACCACTATCGCTTTTTTTTTTTTTTTTTAATAACGCTTAAAGCTAAATACTCCACGCATAAGAGTTCAATAAGTAAATTGTTTAAATTAAGACTTTCATTTTTAAAACTACATACACCACGTACAAAATTATGATTTAAATAAAATAAATATTTTAAAATAATTAATTTATGTAACTTTCATACATGGGGTATTTATTAGTTTAACGGATTTAAAGATATTAAGCAATTTTGTAGTTAATAATTAACGGTTTAATCATTAAACAATATTTTTATTGACCTTTATGTGTGGGGTATTACCTTGATATCCATATGGTTTAATTAAAACAATTTATTTATAGAATTTTCGTACATGGGGTATTTGGTTATAAGAGTATTAATTTTTTATATATATGTTTCGCAATCCAACTTGAACCCTTCGGTCAAATCGCATAACCCTTTTTCTTCGATTATTATCGGGGCCATTCGGTCAGTTCTAAAATTTCCTTAGAACATGCCATGAATACTAGAATGAATTTAATATTTATTGAATAAAAAAATAGAAAGATTAATTAATTTAAGTACTCCAAGCGCAGCAATAAAAACAATTTAAATAATAAAACTATAAGCTCCTTAACCCTACTAACCTAAGCACAGTAATTTTGAATTATTTAAATGACTTATTGAATTATTAAAAAAAAAATTTTTAATATTAAACTATTTATGTAACTATACTAGTATGTTTTTCTAACCATTTCGCTTTCTCAAAGAGAAACTTTTGTTAGGATGAAAAAACGCAAATCTGCTGCCAATTCATTGGCAGTTAACCCTGTAGAAATTATAAAATGTAATAAAATGTAAGAAAATGTAATTAAACGTAAAAAAAACATAAAAAACTGTTGTATTTCGGACATTTTTACATTTTTTTACATTTTTTTTACATATTTTTATGTATTATTATGTTTTCTTACGTTTCATTACAATTCCTTATTTGAAAAGGAAATATTCTGTTCTAATTTGTCACCGATAGGTAGCGAGGCATGTATAAATCAATTCACATGTACAAAATAGGAACTTTATTTATATTTATATTTTTTTCTCTGCTCTAAATAAATATTTCTAAAGAAACGACATACTATGCCCTCCGTATTCTTATCAGGAACCTTCAGTTAAAATTTCAAAAGCTTTCAATGTTAACTCTTGAAGAAAAATGCATTTGAAAATATACAACTATAGTAGTATATTTTCAAATGCATTTTTCTTCGAGAGTTAATAATGAAAGCTTTTGAAAATTTAACGAAGGTTCTTGGCAAGAATACAGAGGACAAAGTATGTCGTTTTTTTAGAAATATTTATTTAGAGCAGAGAAAAAAATATAAATATAAATAAAGTTCCTATTTTGTACATGTGAATTGATTTATACATGCCTCGCTACCTATCGGTGACAAATTAGAACAGAATATTTCCTTTTCAAATAAGGAATTGTAATGAAACGTAAGAAAACATAATAATACATAAAAATATGTAAAAAAAATGTAAAAAAATGTAAAAATGTCCGAAATACAACAGTTTTTTATGTTTTTTTTACGTTTAATTACATTTTCTTACATTTTATTACATTTTATAATTTCTACAGGGTTAACTGCCAATGAATTGGCAGCAGATTTGCGTTTTTTCATCCTAACAAAAGTTTCTCTTTGAGAAAGCGAAATGGTTAGAAAAACATACTAGTATAGTTACATAAATAGTTTAATATTAAAAATTTTTTTTTTAATAATTCAATAAGTCATTTAAATAATTCAAAATTACTGTGCTTAGGTTAGTAGGGTTAAGGAGCTTATAGTTTTATTATTTAAATTGTTTTTATTGCTGCGCTTGGAGTACTTAAATTAATTAATCTTTCTATTTTTTTATTCAATAAATATTAAATTCATTCTAGTATTCATGGCATGTTCTAAGGAAATTTTAGAACTGACCGAATGGCCCCGATAATAATCGAAGAAAAAGGGTTATGCGATTTGACCGAAGGGTTCAAGTTGGATTGCGAAACATATATATAAAAAATTAATACTCTTATAACCAAATACCCCATGTACGAAAATTCTATAAATAAATTGTTTTAATTAAACCATATGGATATCAAGGTAATACCCCACACATAAAGGTCAATAAAAATATTGTTTAATGATTAAACCGTTAATTATTAACTACAAAATTGCTTAATATCTTTAAATCCGTTAAACTAATAAATACCCCATGTATGAAAGTTACATAAATTAATTATTTTAAAATATTTATTTTATTTAAATCATAATTTTGTACGTGGTGTATGTAGTTTTAAAAATGAAAGTCTTAATTTAAACAATTTACTTATTGAACTCTTATGCGTGGAGTATTTAGCTTTAAGCGTTATTAAAAAAAAAAAAAAAAGCGATAGTGGTGGGATTTGAACCCTGGCCCGGCCGATTATTCGCTTTCTTGGCGGCTCCCTCCCGTACTCTTTCAAAGCGCGCGCGCACTTCGTAAGCCAATGAGCGCGAGGCTCTACTGCGCAGAATCGAGACGTCTGTGCGAGTTAGCCACACTGCTGTGGGGTCGCCGGGCGCCCAAACAGAGCGAGCAGAGCTTCCACCTTAGAGGTTACGCTTCGCTTCCAATGTTTTGCGCAGCGGCGCTCCCGCGGGTCTTTCCGTGTACCCCGAGCTGAGTATTTTGAAAATAAATAATTTTAATAATAAAACCTAAGACCTTAATTCAAAACCCAAATAACCCAAGCTGGGCAATTTGCAATAAACAAATTTGAGTAATAGAATTTTGAACACAGACTTTAAACGCTAAACCCAAATAACCCAAGCTGACCAATTTACAATAATAAAAATTTAAATATGTAAATACATAGAAAATAATAAATAATAATATGTAATATACAGGTATATTTGACGCTTTTTCGTGAAGTGAAATTTACTCAATTTTGAGTTTAAGGTTAACAATTATATTATTTAAATTTGTTCACGACAGATTGCTCAGCTTGGGTTATTTGGGTTTAGAGTTTAAGGCTTACGATTTTATTATTATGTTTTTATTGCAAAATTGTTTAATTGAAAATTTCTCAGCTTGGGTTAATTGGGTTTAAGGTTAAACGTTCTATTTTTTAAATTTATTTACTACGCATTGCTCAGCTTAGGTTTAGAGTTCATGGCTTACGATTCTCTTATTCAAATTATTTATTTGCAAAATGCTCAGCTCGAGGTAATTGAGTTTAGGGTTTAGGATTTAGAATTTATGGTTTAATTATTAACAAATTTTTAATTGCAAATTGCTCAGCGTGGGGTAGTTGAGTTTAGGGTTTACGGTTTATGAGGTACTTATTCAAATTTTAATTGCAAAATACTCAGTTCGGGATAGTTGGGTTTAGGGCTTACGATTTTATTATTAAAATTATTTACTTGCAAAAGGCTTTGCTCGGGGTAGTTGAGTTTAGGAATTTGGGTTTAAAACGCATGGTTTAATTATTAAAATTTTTTAATTGCAAAATACTCAGTTTGGGTTTAAGGTTAATAACTCTATTATATAAATTTGTTTACTGCCGATTGCACATTTTTTAATAGCAAAATTTTTTAATTGCAAAATGTTCAGTTTGAGGTCGTTGGATTTAGGGTTTAGGGTTTAGGGTTGAGGGTTTAGGGTTTACGATTTTATTACGAAAACTTTTTATTGCAAAATGCTCTGTCGGGGTAGTTGGGTTTAGGGTTTAGGGCTTACGATTTTATTATTATACTGTGTACTTCGAGTAATTTAGAAAAATGAGCTTCCCAAATATGACCTAGATTAATAAGTTTTAATATTTGAAGCGTTGGGAAAAATATTTCGCTGCCATTTTATAGGATTTACTATATTACATTACATTGCCCTTGAATTGACATAATATTCTTTTTTTACCAATTAAATTATCGAAATTAGAAATCAAAAATTCGATATATATTGAATATATCGCAGTGCAGATTAATATACGGAAAACATTTATATTAAATATTATAAACATCCCTGGTAGAAATCTAAGCTGGTTTCTAGCCATATATTAGCTGGATTTTCTAAATCTGCTTTAATTCTGGTTAAGAAATTAGCTAGAAATCAGTTAAAAACGACATGCTTTTTAGCTAATTTCTAGCTAGATTCTGCTTAATATTCTAATTAATATATAATTGATAAACTAAGTAATTTATGTATTAATTAATAATGGAAATAATAACAGTTTTATAATAATCAAAGTAATACGCAATTCTAATCATACTACATTAAGCATTTTACTAAATTAAAGTTAAAAATGCACCTTAAATGTTTAGACTACTAAACATTTAAATGGAGGTTAGGTTATTTGTTTACATAACGACGTGTGTATTTAAAAAGTATTATTTACACAAAAAGTATCAAGGCCCCGAGTAAAATTTAAGTGTCTTTATTAAAGAAATTTATGTTATAAATAATAGAATGCATGTAGTAATAAAATTATTGTTATTTTAAAAATAACAATAAAAACAGAATATTCTAAATTATGATGAAATTTGGAGAATTGATAAACAAATATTTGTAGTTTTACAATGAAGTTTTATTACAAAATTTTATTTTCGACATCAATCACAAAATTTTTGTTGACTAAGATATGATTGACTAATTTTCGGAAAGAAAATTATTAGTTATCAAATACTTTTAGTATTGCATATACATATTTCTATAATCTCGTAAGTTGTTATTTGTGGATAAAAATATTTATTTTGACGGCATACTATATTGGACATTCAATAAAGTATAATAATGTATATTTTTAAAAACTAATAACTTTTCAAAACAAAATATAAATAGGTTAGATTTGCAAACAAAATACGTTCTAGTTTAAAGCATAGTCTTAATCAGATTCTAGCCAGATATTAGTAATAATTTGACTTATTAATAGCTTATTAATCTGGCTAATAATTAATAAGCTAACCAGCCATTCTAGCTAACTTTCTACCAGGGCATTTATATGTATAAATAGAATAAAAATTGTATACATTAGCCACTTTGATTACCTCTTTTTATTGTTATAGTAATATTTTTCTACTTGTGGAATAGTTTTTTGAATACTTGCAATTCCGGAAAAACGGAGAGGATCGGACGATTTCAACGTAGCATAAATAATGAGTGAATCACTATATATATTATAATATAACTTGCACTTATGGTATGTAAATGATCAAGTGTACCAAAATACAAATTACATTTTCGGCAACATCCGGAAAAGTTCGAAACATTCAGGAAACCATTCCGTATCTTGAATCGTAAAAAAAGGAGCCTTCGTAAAATGTAAAGTGGTCAATTACGGGACGTCTGACGTACCTTTTTTTTTGCTTGTATATACTGATCTTAAAATATATATTCTCAAAGTTTCAATAATTTGTCTAACTTTTGTATGCGCGAGGATCAATTTGTGTCCAAATTCAGGACTTGGATAAGACCATTGAATTGAAAGGTGCCTATGACTTCCAAAAAAAACTTTAGTTCTAATTTTATGGTTTTTTTGGTACGTTTGAAATAATATCAATTCATTTTTTGTTGCATTTGAAAGAGCATAAAATTACCTATTTTTTCCGACCTGAAATTTTAAACGTCGTGATTTGTTTAATGTAACAATTTTTTTTATTGTTTATATTTTTAATGAAGATTCTGAATTCAAATTAATTTTTGAGATTCATCGATCCGTTTTTCTTTTACAATGATTTCTTTATTTTACGATATTTTACGATATTCTAAAATCGATAAGGTAAATTAATTCTGTATTTTAGAAATAATACGATTGTTTAATTCTTTCTTTCGTTGTATTTGATGACCATGTGTCCCATCTTTTTTGGATTCCAACTTGTTTGTTGTGTTGTGCGATGTCGTGAAAGAGTATAAAATTACTTATAAACGGTAAAATTTCTGTTGTTTTTTTATAACTTAACCAATGATATTTTGAAATATTGATTAAAAAGGTATTTGAAGATTGATGAAATAATGTATATAAGTATTTTATATGTTTTATTTCTTATAAATCTGGGTAAAAATGTTACGTATGAACGATCTAATTATGTGATTTTAGATGTTGTTGCAAACAACATAAAGTTGAAAACTGCTTAAAACAGATTTAATTTATATATAGATGTAAATTAAAAATATAAATGTACTATAAAATAAAAAAAAATTTTGAAACAAAAAAGAACCGACTTTGAAAAATGCACTAAAAAGTGTGAAATAATTCACAAAAATGTTCTCGAAGTCGGCGCCGAATTACAAATTGACATATACCGTCACCACTTTTTGTTTCATTGAGAATCTTACTCTTCTAAGCGCATTAAGATTATCCCGGGGATAATACATAAATTTGTAACAATTGTAACAGTATTATTTGAATTATATGTGATAGTTTAGCCGATGACTATCATTTGAAGAAGATTGTTGCATTGGAAGTTCTTTTTAAAAGCATTTTCTCTCAAACCAGTGCTCTCTATTGCGAGTTATTAACTTTAAGTGGGATATACGATAGTGGGACACATATTTCGTTCCAGATTTAACGAAATTGGACCTATTTCAATATTATTTATAAATTATATTCTTGAGCAAGATACTACCATCACGGACCTTATTGTGTATCAGTGCCTCTATTGTGAATCAGTTTATGTTAAAACTATATTGTGAAAGTTTTGCGTTACTTTTATTATTATTTTGAAAGCACTTATTCTTATGTATCAAAATAATTAAAGAAGTAATGCAAAACATTTATAATGTCTATTTAGAAGTAAATGATTCACAATAGAGGCACTGATCCACAATTGGGTCTGTGACGGTATATGTCAATTTGTAATTCGACGCCGACTTCGAGAACATTTTTGTGAATTATTTCATACTTTTTAGTGCATTTTTTTCACACTTTTTAGTGCATTTTTTGAAGTCGGTTCTTTTTTTTTCAAAAAAATTTTTTATTTCAGACTTTTTAGTTGTAAGAGCTGAGTTTCATTCAATTTATATTGTAATATGGGTCGACGAACATAGGATGCTGCACGTAAGAGAAATGACCGTTTGCACGAAACGCAAGAGGCTAAATCTGAACGATTTTCTCGAGCAAAGAGGACAATGGCAGACATTCGTCGCGAGGAATCTCCTAGCAAATGCGTTGAAACTGTCCCGGATGCGAGAAAGAAGTGCAAAGATTGAGAAATCTTCCACGCAGAGATGGCATACATTTTTCTTAGTTCCTTTGCATGAAATATAAAAACAACATTTTATATTATTGTCATATCGTCATTCCTGTTTCTACGTTTGGCTGGGTGGTTGGGTAGGAGCTGGGTGGAACTCGAATTGCGGCCACCTCCACGTCGAGAGTTTTTTTTTTTTATTTTCAATATAATTATATTATCAATATAATTATATTATCAATATAATTATATGCAATATAATTAATGATAAAGAAAATGAAATAAGCAAAGAGCTGCAAGTTTTAAATAATTATTTTCAACCGAATCAGTAAAGTATTTTTTGGAATAATCTCAGGACAAACATAAAATAAAAACACCAGTACTGACGTAGTACAGGCTCCATACTGGCCCAGTTATATAACGGAACCACCATGGGATAATTCTCTTATATTAAAAAAATATTATCAAAATCGGTTCAGTAGTTTCCGAATAATCGGCGAAAGAACCTAAAAAATTACCAGTACTTACGTAGTACCGGCTCCATACTGGCCCAGTAATATAATGGGACCACAATGGGATCATTCTCTTTCATTCAAACAATATTATCAAAATCGGTTCAGTAGTTTCCGAATAATCGGCGGAAAAACATAATAAGTTACCAGTACTGACGTAGTACTGGCTCAATACTGGCCCAGTAATACAATGGGACCAACATAAGATCGTTCTCTTTCATTAGAAGAAAATATTATCCAAATCGGTTCAATAGTTTCCGAATAATCGGCTGACAGAGTCGTCAGAGGCCGAAATGTACAGAAAACATATTTATAAAAACCTAAATTACTGGCGAGATACTGGACCAATAATCACAAATTTTGAATAGGACCACCGGAGGATAATTACCTTTCATATAAAAAAATTTCATCCGAATCGGTCGAGTAGTTTCGGATCAATCGCTGGACAAACATAAAAAAAAATAGCCATGTCGAATTGAAAACCTCCTCCTTTTTCGAAGTCGGTTAATAAGATTATGGCTACAGCTAGTTGAATTAACTGTTGTGAATTAAACCATCAATGATAAATCAGCACACGTTTTTGAGCTCCTAATTAAAAAGTGATATATCAATTTTAAATTAATTTATTACAACAATATTTTTTTGTATTAAAAAAATTGAGGCCTCTAAATGGAAAAGGGCGCTTAGCGCGTTATCGCCAGATAAGTATTGTCCGACTAGCCAATTTTCAACATCGCTTCAAATTAAATTTCTTTAATTGATATATAAAGAGAATACTATTGCGTAACTTTTTGTACTAAAACTAAATTTTTAGCTATTTTAGTTTTTTAGTAATAGGCGAAAAACGTCATTTTTCAAATTAAAAAAACATTTCACAATTTTCACTTCAACTTGGCATAACTTTTTCAATAATAAATTTTTTACATTGATACATTTACATGATAATATTTAGGGTGTTCTATGAGATGTAACACTTGCAAAAAGTACAAAGAAATATTTTGGAAGAAAGTGGCAAATTTTTAAATACATTTTGTCGAAATCGTGAATTGATTTTTTCGATTGTAAAAGTTGTGTTACCAATTTTCGAATTATTAACTTTTATCTATACTAAAACCTTCAATACGAGCCATAGAAGTTTTTTGAAAAGTTTTAAATTCCAACTCATTATTCTTAAAAAGTACTGGCAATTTTTGTGTCAGCGTGAATCCGCGTGAACATACGTTGTGAACGTTAACACGATCCCGCCGCGCGCGCAGTATCACACTGACACAAAAATTGCCAGTACTTTCTAACAATAATTAGTTGAAAATTAAAACTTTCCAAGAAACTTCTACGACTTATAATAAAGATTTTAGTATAAATAAAACTTAATAATTCGTAAATTTGTAACATAACTTTTGCGATTGAAAGAATCAATTTACAAATTTGACGAAATGTATTTAAAAATTCGCCACTTTCTTCCAAAATATCTTTATGTACTTTTTTCACATGTGATATCTCATAGAACACCCTAAAGATTATTATGTAAAAGTTTCATTGATATAAATTCATATTTGAGAAAGTTATGTCGAGTTGAAGAGAAAAATGTGAAATTTATTTTTTGTTTTATAAATGACGCTTTTACTTATTACTAAGACATTTAAATAGCTAACAATTTAGTTTTAGTACAAAAAGTTGCGCAATAGTATTGTCCTTATATATCAATTAAAAAACATTGATTTGAAGCGATGTTCAAAATTGACTAGTCGGACGATACTTATCCGGCGATATCGCGCTATGCGCCCTTATCCGTTCAGAGGCCTCAATTAGTTTAGTTTGAGGAAGATAAGTGCCAATGAATTGGAAGCGGTTTTCTATAATGCATTTTGATCCATATCTATATATAGGTATACAGTGGTCGTGTGCAGTGGCTTTGGCGTCGAGACCTTCAATGGGCGAACACTCTAGCATAAAATGATCAGAAACAAAAAAAAAGCAGAAAAGTTAGTTATACATTGTAAAAAATTAAAATAGATTTACAACCACGCTTGTAAATTTATTACTAGTCTGAGTGTGGTAAATAAACACCTACATTGTAAATACCCGTCATTGAATGTAGCAAACTTACCGTCACGAATATAAATTTACCGAAAAATTGCAAATTTACTAGTTTGAGACTTGGAAAAATAAAGTCCTAGTCTCAGAGTAGTAAATTTACAGTGACTTGTAAATTTATAATGTTCTGTAAAGTTACTAAAATCTAGTAAGATCACAAAAAATCTAGTAAAATAACTAAAATCTGGTGAAAGTATCGAACTGATACCAATATTTAGATGATTGGAAAAAAAGCATTTTGGCTCAATATTTCGGTAGTTTTTGGCTAATAAAACAAGGGGTGATTACTCAAATGAACAAACAGTCATATGCCACAAAAATATTAAGCTAACGAGATGTTTTTATGGCGTTCAGTCGATCTGCAAATAAACCATCATAACCTCAAATCTTACAGGTGTTATCGCAACTAGCAAGTTTACAACGCGACTGTAAATTTACTACACTGAGACTAGGTCTTTTTATTTCCAACTCTCAGGCTAGTCAATCTACGAAATGATATTTTACAGTGTAGTATATAATATATAATTTTGGCGGGATTTAGAAAAAAAATTACGAATTTTTCCAAAAAAAATCATCTTTTATTTTACGATCAAATGTATTGAATGTTATAATTTTTAAGATGTTATAGGTTCCAGAATATAATTTTATATATGTGAAGAGGTTTCAAGTTGATTGGTTGAAAATTTATTGAGGTATCGTGTTCGCCAATTTAAAAAAGTCGTTTCGAGATAAACGATTTTAAAGTTTTACTCCGCCCGCTCTAGCTGCTTGACGCGCGTAGTCAAATGCCTGTAGTTGTGCATTAAAGCAAAGAAAATCGATTTCTTTCCCGTCTATATAAAATGTTTCGCTTAAATTACAGCAGCTTTTCAGCAGCAAAATAAAACCAATTTAAATAATAAGAAAAGAAAGAAGCATTTATTTTTACAGCTGTTATTGTAAACAAATTACTTGAACTCAATATTTTTAAATAATGCTTGTTCATAAAGGTTATGATTCGGGTCGATTCATTCAAAATATGCTCTGAAAACACGTGTCGCGTAATCGTTGTAAATGTTTAGACTTTGATTTTAGTTATTCAGATAATTGTGAGTTAATTAAATAAGACAATAGGGAACAGCCATAATATGAAAAATATGGCTAATTTATTTTTTCTACAATAGAAAATCATTAATAAATATATTAGACATGAGTTTTCTTATGATTTAATCCTTCTACGTTTTAGCATAATTAATTAAAAAAATTATAAATTTTAGTAGCTTTCGCATAATGCAGCATGCTTGTGATTGGGTTTCCTCTTAAAATGGCGGACTGATCCTACCACACCCATAACCTACAAAGATCCATATATATATATTTAAAAATTCGGTAGGTCCGGGCTGCCATATAGCTTTTCTTAATCACGTGACCTTATACAGCGTTTAAATTCTTATTTAGGAAACACAATTTTCAAAAAATTGCTACTCATGAAATATGGGCGTAAAAAATGTACTTTTTCACTTTTGTGTATAATTTAACATTAAGTTTCATTTAAAAATAATTTAAAAAATCATGTCTGTTCCCTATTGTTCCTAATGGATGTTAGGACACTTATGTATAGGGGAGAGTGGGGCGGTACGGGCTCATTTAAATTTGAATGCTCATACATTAAAATGTGTGGGATTTTTAAAACTGTAAAAAATACTAAAATATTCTAATACTATTCATAAATGATATTTAGTAACTTATAAATCAAAAGGTCCATTAGTATACGGGTGTCAAAAAGTTGAACAATTCTCGTCCCTTCTGTTTTACAAGGTAGCAGGGCATTATATGAATCTCAAAACAATAGTACTACAACCGGACTATCGTAAGCAAGAATCTGCAAAAATTTCAGAATATCTAGTATTTTCTATTCTGAGTAAAAAATAAAAACTATGCAAAATGTCTTGTCTGTCCCATGTCCCAAACCTTAATTTCATCCAAATATACCAAAAAATTTAGTAATACACTAAATTTTAACCAAAAAAAATTACACAGAGGGTTAATATAAGTTTTAGTTAATCCAAAAATGATGCGCGACCTTTTAATGCGTGTATTTATCTGTTTATGTATAGTCGTTTCGAAATATGTCCCCTAGTTTTGATGTCTTGTCTGTCCCAAGGACTTTATTCAAAGAAAGTTGTATTAAAACATTCACAAATTAAAATGCAACCTATTCCTTCTTGTAACTCTTATATACATTTTGTAAAAGAAGTTCACATATACTTATTTATTAGTATTGTTTTCTACAAATAATTAGTTAATGTTGTACTTCTACTACCGTACCTTTATTATATGTCTTGTCTGTCCAGCGAAAAATTCGTTAACGGAGCATTCAGTTTGAAAAATAAATATTTAAATCGAATTTGTCGTTTAAAAGGACAGAGGAACTACTTCTTTCTTAATTTCACATACATCTGGTGCATTTAAATAAATAAACTATTAAAAAAATATGTACGGCACAAATGTCTTGTCCGTATCCTTTTTAAGCGTAGTTCATAATTGTTCATATTCTGTAATAAGCGATGCAATTTTTAATTTGTGCTAAACAAGAGATACTTCGTGTAAGGTAATATATATATATCAAACAATATTAAATGAAAGTTATATTCTATAAATTCGTAATTTAAAAGAATTGGTTATAAGAAATTTTCAACATTATAATATTTTTTTAACTACATACGAGTGTTTTTTGATCTCACCCATTATAATTTTCTTTATTTATACGATTAATATTATTACATCATATTTTTTATTTTCGGTTGCAAAGACTTTATTTTTTTTAAAATCATACTTTTAAAAAGAGCCAACTTTTTGACAATCACCCATACACATAGAAAATGAAAGTATGGAAAGGTCTAAAAAAGCCCCACTAGTGAGGCGAGATGGGCTTTTCTGCGTAGCATCATGGGCTTTTTATTTCTATCAATTATAAAATAAAATAAATCAAAATAATACAGAGGAGATTATTCTTTATTACAAGTTCAAATAGGAAAATCGACTTTTCTGTATAAAATATTGGTCTACGAGTGTTTAATGTGTATATCAAAGAACGTAGTTTAGAGGTTAGATGTAAAAGAAGCTTTACGGTAGCGTTGAATCGTCAAATTTTGAACATTGCATTTTTATTGTTTTAATAAATGTTTCAACTTTTTTTTCTATTTAATAGTAGTAATAAACATTTATATTTATTTTAATACTAAAATTCCTTAGAAAAATAGTTAGATTATATAAATAAAGCGAAGCCCATACCGCCCCACTAATCGAACCCAAGACGCTCCATTGTTACTTTTTTTCAAACAGTAAATTAAAAACATTAAGCAATATAATAAAAAAGCAAACCATATGTAAATAAAGTTATATAGTTTAACTTTCTTATGCCAGATGTAAACATACGTAACTATTTTTTTTTCTCAGACTCATAAAATTCATTATTATTATACAGCGGTTTCTTTGGTTTTATTTTAACTTTGTTTATATAGGATCAATACTCTATACCTCCCTGTTCAACTACCATGAGAGAGTTTTGTTCAATATAGTTTATTGTCTCAGAAATAACGAAGTCCATTTGACCCACCAAGCCCATACCGCCCCGCTATCTCCTGTTGCCAAAAAAATGTTTAAAGCTTAGCTTCAAAGGAAATATTAACGTGAAGCCTTAAACATCTATGTATATTTTTAAAATATAACATAACCTTCCTTCCAAGATAGTTTAGCTTTACTAAATGTCATGGTTTATTTATAGTAATTACATTTATTTACTTACTTTTAATTAAGTTTTAATTTAATATTTTAGCCTCGACTGAAACATATTGCCGCTCGTGCTTGAAAATTCTACAATTCCAAGACCTTGCCACCACTATAAAAACTCTTCCTGCTGACTATCGCTATATATATGTAGTCGTTGCTATCGTTACTCTTACATTTCCACGAGACTTTAATAAAAAATAAATTGAAAAATTATTATATGAATACCTTTTATATTATAAAGATGATAAACAATATATTATATAATCAGAGTTTACTATATTATTATTAAAAAGTAAATAACTTGATTTTATGTAAGTTGTTTTTAATGTGTGTGATATTGTGTATGTGATTTGTTATTTTGATTGATTTTAGTTATCATAGAAACCATTAAAAATGTACGTTATACGTGTATAATTGAAAAAGATAAAATGAAAATCGCAAAAAACAGATCAATATAAATTTACTGTATGTATGATTGTATACAAATGACGAAGTAATTAACAAGCCCATTAATAACATTCGTCGGACTATAACTATTTATCAAGTAAAAAAATACATCATCGATCTCTCTGTTTTGAAAATAGTTTAAGACGTAGAAAAATAATCCCAATAAAAGACCCTTTGCATGTCTGTCTCGAATGCAGATTCAACAATGTACTCAAATGAAAAATTGCATTGTAGTCTACTGCTGGCAGCGAAGTAGCCGCGACGACGGTCACTGCATCGCAAGCATCGCAGGATGTGAAAGTCGCAGTAATGGCGCAAATATCCGCAAACTCAACACAGCAGCAACAGCAACAACAGTCACAGCAACAGCCACAGCAACTGGCACAAACGCAATCCGCTCAGAATGTATTGTCGCGCATTAGTGAGGATTCGCCGAGACCCGCGCCGCTGCCGCAAAGGTGTCTTAATATTACCGGAATCGAAAAATATCCGGAACTTCAGGGAGCCTTGCCACGGGCATGGAGCGTTCCGGCGCTGGCGCCGCATGTTCGAAGCTATTTAGAAGCCCCTTTGGTAAATAAATTTTTTTTCACTCATTAAGCTGAGACTATATATCCCCAAAGTAACTCAAAAAAATTGATTTTTTATTGTGTTTTGTATTTATAAATCATTAGTTTATAAATGAATGAATATTTTAATGACTTGGGGACCGTCTATAAATTAAGTAAGGCTCTTTTTGAAAATTTTGGACCCCTCCTCGCCCCTCGTAAGACATTTTTCCTAATTTTCCTATGTGCTTAGTATACACCGTAAGAATAATAAAGATCCCCCTCGCCATCAATACCTTACGTAATTTATGGACGGCCCCTTGATAGATATATCATAACTCAAAAATTAAATGTATAACGATTTAAATTAATTTTCATCATTCGTGCTTAGAAAATGCCATATTTCGTGGGGGTTTTGCGTACGTTAAATGGCCAATTATGCACTACGGGCCTTGTTTCCTATAACGCACGCTAATCGTTACGTAATGAAAATAACGCAACGCTAAAGCTTTACTCATGATAAAAAATATTGTGTGAAACAAGTGAGGTTATAGTTATCAACAGCGCCATAGGCAACTATACCTCACTCGTTATACAATGTACTATTATTTATATAAAAGTTACACATTTTCAAAAATAAAACGTGAAATAAAGATTCCTCAAAATTGAAAATTAACATCCCCCTTTACAGATT
The DNA here is from genome assembly GCA_949152435.1 of Gastracanthus pulcherrimus. Lineage (NCBI taxonomy): Eukaryota > Metazoa > Arthropoda > Insecta > Hymenoptera > Pteromalidae > Gastracanthus > Gastracanthus pulcherrimus. Next base: position 172,684,967 of record OX424572.1, on the reverse strand, counting down.
TAAATTTTTTATATCCCATTAAAAAGTATAAATAACTTGCTTTTATATTAGTATACTTTAGTTATTATAACATAAAGCTATGTTTTTAACCTTTTCATTTGGAGTTTTGTATCTACAAGATGTTAATAAGTATATAGAAAATGTAAAGCATCAAATTTCTTTAGTCCTAAAAATACAATTTAAAAAAAAAAACCCAAACAAATTTAGAAACATATTATATTAACAGAAATGTATGCTCACCTATAAGTAATATTGGCATGAAACTTGGATATCATTATTGGTTTTTGAGGTTGCTGATTACGAATCTGAGGCCGAAACGAGTGAAATTAAAAGAATCAAAATAGCGGATCTAAAGTATAAATTCGTAATTTCGGTGTTCACTCTTTCTCTGCCTAGACTTTAGAATTAAACCCGCTTTAACTTTCAATTACAGGGGCGGCACTACTAGTTTGGATGGTCTAGAAAAATCAGACATAACACATGAGTAGGTATTGAAATCCAGACCTGAGAATCATAACCGGATAATTTTTAAATTATAAAAAAGAGTGCAGATAATGATACTGTAAACCCCAAACTATCAACCAAACTAACCCAAGTTCAGCAATTTACAATAAAATGCGGGAAAAATGAAATCGTAAACCTCAAACCCTAAACGCAACTAACCCATCTCAGAAATATATAATAAAAAGAACTAAAAATATAATCCTAAACCTCAAATTATAAACTAAATAACCTAAGCAAAGGATTCTATAATTCATAAGCCAATGGTCGCGATAGTGTTAAATATTAAGTAAAAGTAACTATACTGTTGGTTTATATTTATTTGTTATTTATTTTTATTTTTTTTATTTTTATTTTATTTATTTATTTACAATTTATGCGTTAAGATAGTTGTATCGCCAGAAACAGGCATTATCAAAAAAATTTCTTGTATAGTTCTCGAATAGTCTATTAATATCGGTGTAAATATATGAGGTAAATACGTATGTTACGAACTATATTTCATATTGATTTAGGCTTGTTGAGCAAAGATATTGTTAAGAGGGTCCTCCAGTGATTGTATCCAACATTTTAAAATAGCTGCTATTTTTAGGATTTGGTTTAATATTGAAATTTTTTGCAGATTTGGATTACTTATGGGGTATATCAAGTATTCTATATGCTAGAAGTATCTAAACTGCTCTTCGCTGGATGATTTCTTCGAAGACCTCATTTTTTCTTGAAATGAGGTATACGCATAGAATTATGAATTTTATTGAAACTGAGCTTAAAAGACTTTTTTAGCGTAAGAAATCTAAGTCGGATTTCATTAAAAGAAAATTTTATTACTAAGTCATTAATTTTGAATTTTGCAATAAAATTTTTAACTTTTTATAAGTAAATAACAAAATTAATATCTAAATAATGAAATTTTGTTTAAATGAAATCCGACTTATATTTCTTATCCTAAAAGAAGTATTTTAAGCCCAGTTTCAATAGAATTCATAACTGTGCTATGCGTATACTTAATTTTAAGCAAAGACGAGATCTTCGAATAAATCATTCAACGAAGAGCAGTATAGGTACTTCTAGCATTTAGAATACTTGATATACTCCACAAGTAATCCAAATCTGCGAAAAATTTCAATTTTAAACCAAATCTTAAAATAGCAGCTATTTTAAAATGTTGGATAAAGTCACTGGAGGCCTCTTTAAGTAAAACAAGGCTCTTACTTCGCTACTGTAAAAATCTCTATTTTAGATTTAATTTTAATTTTTCAAGGCTTATATTTCTCTTTTAACGTATATCGTTACATCAACCGTTGAAAAATGCTACTTTATCTATAAGGCAGAACAGTTAATTGTTTATAAAAAGTTGTGAAAAAATCGCCTTAAAAAACGTTTATTTATTTGTTTAAGCATATTTTATAGAAGTATATAATCAACGAACCCAAAAATCTATAATTACATAATAGTTTTCCTGCAAGTAAAAATAAAATACGCTGCCAACTGATTTGGCACTCAGCTTTCTCAAATGCCCTTTCTAATAAACCTAATTTCTACATTCTACACGTAAGGTTTAAGTGTGAGGCTATTCAATCCGATTCAAGTGAACTACAATGTTTTAGAAAGATAAAGTGCATGCCATTTATCGGTCTTAACTTAAAAATAAATCGATTGTTTGCTTGTTTATTGACATTAACAGGTTGAACGCGGCTTGAGACATATTATGTGTCGCGTTTTTCTAGCTCGGTGTGCGGCGTTAAACCTATATGGTTCCTGAAGTTTTTTTTACAAAGTACTATCATGGAATAAGTAAATTAAACACTAGTATACCTATGTCCTTCATGATCCTAAGAACAAAAATATTCTATAAAAACTGCGGTACGACCAAAAAGAAATTGTATCTGCAATAACAATGAAACAAAAATGTTCAGAATTCAATTATTATCTTTAAGGGGAGGGATCGGTTTCAGCCTAGTAATATTTAAAGGATCTGAAAAAAAAAATTTTTTTAGACTGAAATTTGGATAAGAAATGTGATAACGCATTAAAAGAAATCCAAAAAAAAATTTTCCACTATTTTCAAAAGTTTTTTTGGTTTTCGATTTTTAATTTCGGACCTATAGCACGCTCAGCCTAATCCATGCTCTAAGTTGTTTGAAATCATCCCAGGAAGTAGCAATAAAATTTTCAGCCCGAAAGATGTAGGAGTAGAAAATTTATATATATAACGAGTTATACGTCCTTGTTTTTATTATGAGTATGGATTTCTAGTGTTTTCGCAGTTGAAATTCCTCTTCTTAGAATGCGCTGCAAATTTCAACATTTGTATGGGAAAATTCTATTCTACAAGTAAAATTGCGATACGAAAAAAAGACTATATGCACAATTCAGTCCGAAAGCAAGCATATATATAAATAAGCAAACCGGGGGGTCGCAGCCCCGCGCCGCCCACAGCCAGTACGCGACTCCGCAACCGGGCCGGCGCGGCAGGGTACGACACGGGGAATTCGCGGCACAGTAAATTTCCTACTCCTCCTACACTTTTTCATCTTTCGGGCTGAAAATTTGTATGCTACTTCCTGGGATGATTTCAAACAACTTAGAGCACGGATTAGGCTGAGCGTGTTGTAGGTCGGAAATTAAAAATCGAAAATCAAAAAAAAATTAAAAAATATTGGAAAAAAATTTTTGGATTTTTTTTAATATTCTATCACATTTCTCATCCAAATTTGAGTCTAAAACATTTTTTTTTCTTTCTGATCCTTTAAATATCACTAGGCTGAAATTTCACCGGTCCATCCCGCAAACTCTTATATATTGTCAGCACTGAACATGTTCATTAAAGTATTGTTATGTTTTAAATTGCATAATATTGAAATATATTATTGGAATGTTTGATCGATGTTTATTCGAACATTCGTTTATTAAAAATGTCTAACGTCTACCTTTTGATAAATTTAAATAATTGTTCTATGTATCGTCGATTAACACTTTTGGATGGTTATATTTAAAGTGTCTCATACACGTTTGATCAGAAAACCTCTGAAAGTGTTAAAATCTCAAAGCATTAACATAAAAATTATTTCGTGTATTTGTAAGACTTTTCTCGCAAAGAAAAATATTTATCTTTAAAGCAAGAAATTTGTGACTCGCGTCTTAATGCGTTTACGAAGAGATGAATAAAAAAATTTCTTTGGAGGGTAATTTGAGTTTTCTTATAAAAACAATTAACCAACGTTTCGGCCTTGATATTATCGGCAGGCCATCATCACTACGAAACTGCAGATAATCTCTTTTCGAAGATGCGTATATAAAAAAAAACATCTTTCTGCAACACTGTATCAAAACGATGCATAGAAAAAGAGGAAAATATATAAGCCCTTTTGATTGAAAAGTATATGAGACACTCTAAACAATATCGTCTACAATTTGCTGTTAGAAGCAATCATTTAAAATAATCAATGTTTTTATACACTTTACTTAACAAAAATGATTTAATACTAAATTGCCTTATATAATAGTGACTAACTTGATGTCGAATTTTGTCCAGTTACACTAGAGCTCAATTAAATAACCTCTCCCTTGAAGCTAAGGTGTAGAAACGGTAAAAGAGATATCAGTTATATAGTAATTTTAATCAATGATACTGGGTATTACACTTGAATTTCACAAAAGAATTGTATCAAACAATAATGTCTCTTTGATAAAGCAAACATGTGTGCTTTAAAGAGTTAGTCATGTATATTTATTGCAATATGTATGCGCTTGAAAATGTAGGTTCAGCAAGCTGCATTCGATGACTTGATGTACGAAGTCGACGTAATGAGAAACATAGCGACACGGCACGACGAGCCACGGCAAAGTCCGCCACCCAGGAGAGCGAGTGTACCCGCGGTCGCGTTGTCCCCACCTAATACAGTTCCGAATACGCCTGCTGTAGATGAGGAGGAGCAGGCGGTCGCAGGTAGATTAGAAATCAGAGTCGTTGATGCAACTGGTGGTGCTACGGTAGTGCAAACTAGTGCTGATAAGGAACCTTTACAAAGTATGCATCATTTCATTTTTATTTGTGTATTGTATTATAATAGCTAAGTAAACCATGTGCACTTTTGTAGAAAAATTAACGAATGGTACGGCGGGTAGTCCAGCTAGTCCAAATCCAGGTCCAGAAGAACAGTCTGTTTATTACGATGCAACGGAGAATCGCGTTTCGGTAAACAACGTTCCAAATAAAATTTCCACAACTACGGCTACCTCGACAACGTTGCCGAACACTGTTACTTTCCGTGAAACCAAAGAAAACAAAGACAAAGAGCTATCCAGTAGACCTTACAGTGCTCACAGTAAGATTCCAGTTCCCGTGAGAAGTCCAAGGTGCTCTCTGTCTGAGTCTACTCCGGAGACTAATACGCCGAATACGAGAACTGGGACTGGCAGCGATCCTGACAAGGCATCATCCATGAATTTAATATCTAAGGAGAAAGAATCAAGTAAGTAGTACCTCATACCTGATATTTATTGCAATTGTGGCTTTGCAAATGATAAATTACTTAACTGCTGTTTGTTACTTCGTGATATGTATTGTTTTTTGTCTTGTTTGAGTATTGTTTCATAAACTTCATAAAGAACTGCATATTTTACGTGTACATTTTAAATTTTATTATTAGAGATCCGGCTATTGTTTTCACCATTAATTGGATAAATATATAAAACAAAATTTATATTTTAAATATATCTTATATCTTATCCTTATTCTTAACATTAATTAGGAACCAGATAAATATTACCTTTTTATATAAATATTGAATAATTAATTAATTGAAAAGTTAAAATGGGAATATATGCAAATTAAGTTTACTACTGCAATGTTCGTGTAACATATAACAAGAGCTGACCTGCATTATTTTAGCCATTAATATACAAGTAATATTTTAAGAATGAATTTATTTGTTAAAAAAAACTCTTTTAGTTGATTAACTTTTCTTAAATAAAGTTTTTATAAATATTGCCAAGGCATATTATTAACATGTAATTAGATAATATCAACTCTTATTTAATATTTTATATTCTTTTGTACTAAAGTTATGCAATGAAAAATCAGGCTTTGTTGAACGCTACAAAAATAAAATAAAGTGACGCTTATCGTAGTGACAATAGGCATAAAAAACGGAGCGAATTCTCCAAAACAAAGTAAAAAATGTTTATAAAATTAAAATACATTGTTATTAAAATTATATTTTAACTAGAAAATTATTTTAAAATTACAGTAAATTAAATAGAAACTTGCGAACACGTAACCCTATCTTAGAGCCTTTCCAATATGCACTCTTCCTCAAAATTGTTATTAAAACTAATAAGAGGAGACCACAGAGTTTGGGTCTTGGATTTTGATGAAACTTGGGGATCTACCTTTGGAACCTAAAAATGAAGCACAGTACCCATAGTTTTATCCACAATGGGTTTTTTAATCTGAGATAGAGCCAAAAAACATTAGCATTGCTCATATGGGTAATGCTGAAAATCAGATATTTATATAGATATGAGAGCGTTCAAAAACTACGCAACGCTGTTTTTCATGATATTTGTCTCCTACCCCCCCCCCCTCCCCCCACACATCACACATCATCATATTTTCTTAAACCCTCACCCCGCTCCCTTCAATATCATGCAACACAAGGAAATTTCAAAAACATGGACACATTTAGATTTTAATTTTATTAAGAAATTCGTGAAAAAATAATTAAATTCCCAAGACAGTTTATATTCTTAAGAATATGATAACTTTTATAAGAATAATATACATATTAAACTCATACCGTCCAAAAATTTCAGATTTGTCGTACCCGATGGGCGGATGGATGGATAGTGAAAAGTAACCGAGGGAGCGTTAGCGACCGAGGTATTGTTGCTAGTAATACATTAAAATTCCGCTGGAATTCGGTCGTTGTTTGAATTTCTGTCACATGACTTTTTCATGACAACGTAGATGTATCGCCGTTCAACGCCTCTATCGGTGACTCTGATTCTTTGAAATACATATAGTAATTTTTATAACTGCTGATGGAGGCGCTGAACGGCGATATATCCACGTCATCATGAAAACGTCACGTGACAGGAAATTAAACTAACGTCTAATTTCAGTCAAACCTTAATATATTATTTTTGTAAAAGTTATCGCATAAGTAAAAAAACTGTCATGGGAATTCTATTATTTTTTCATGAACTTTCGAATAAAATTAAAATAACAATTTCTTTACGACCCATGCAAGTTCTCTAAAGGACAATCCGAGATATCTTCAACATCTTTCTTATCTAGCCACTAAGCAGAATCTGTAGGATTTTCTGCGAGACAGTTAACGTACAGTACTTCATTGCATTTTTTCTTCAAAATAGTTTTTGCCTTAACCCTTTACTACCGAGGTGGCGTCTGTACGAACCCACTCAAAATTTAATTTATAACTTTATCAATATTATATTTTCAGCCCTAAAACCTTTTTGTAAACTCATTAAATATAATTATAGTTATTATGTAAAAGTTTGGACCTATAGAGTTAATTAGTTTAAAAAGTTATATACAATTTAAGTATAAAAATTCGAAAAAATAAAAATGGAAATCTTAAAAAATTATATTTCTTTTTACCACAAACTGTTTGTTTTGAAAGTTTTACACGTTGAATGAATATTAAACTGAATATGAACTCACTTATATTACAGAGTCTATTAATTTTAAAATAGTTATGAGTTAAAGCAATAAAATAGTTATTATACCTTTTTACGCAATTTTTGTATAACGCCCATCTTGCCCCACCGGTGGGTCAAGATGTGCTTTATAAAACGCTTTTTTCATTTTATAAAATGCTAGACGAATATTTACATTAGGTACTTTTACACTCATACATTACATTCTTGATGAGTACTATTATCTAAATATCCTTTCATAAAATACTATTCATTATCAGTGTAAAAGTTATACGTTTTCAAAGTAAAAGTGGCCCATCGTGCCCACTATCCCCTATTCACTTCTGAATGCAAAACTTTCGAAAATTCATTTCGAAATAATCAGCAAACGATTTTCGTAAAACGGCTACAGCTTTGAGGTTTTTGAACATGTATGATAGATTTTTATTTTATGTTGAAACTTGTGTAAAACTATAACAGCATGCACAATTTTTTGAATGCATAAATAAAAAGCACCACTTTTTTTGGCTAATTTTTGTTAGTAATAGCAGTACGGTACCTTACATGATATAACAGGTATAATACCTTACATGTAAGCAGTTTGCGGTGATTCTATAGAAAATCAAGATTGATATATTCTTTTCTGAAACTCCGGTAAAAAGGTTCTATTTGGTACGAATGCTCGTGAAATTTTTCAGTATTTTTTTTAAACCCTTAGGTTTAAAATTGTTCAAGGCTAAATATGAGCAGATAGTCACTTTTAACATTTTTGAGCAAATTTCAACCTCTCTTATTTAACAAAGTTAAATCTTTTAAAAAAATTAAAAAAAGCTTTATGCTTGCTAATTTTCTGAATATTTCATAAAATATGATTTCAAAACGATTTAATGCCCCTGTCGATTAATTAAACTTGCTTTAACCTTTAGAGGGCCGGGATTTGAGGTGGCATATCGACCATAGAAAACCGGTAAAAAAGGTATCTTATATCATTGATTGATCATATGGAAAGTGTCGATCAGGGGTGCGCCAATATATTGGCGTTTCGGTCCGCTAAGGCAAAACATGTATTAAAGCCTGTGTTAAAAAATTCAAATTTAAAAAAAATTATTTTAAATAGTATATAACCTTTTTCCAATTCATTAATACATGTTTTCGATGTATTTTTCGATGCTGAATCCAAATCTGACATCAAAACCACTGTAAATCTAAAAACAACCCCTATAATAGGGTGACAACCACCCTCTTTGCCTCGTAAATTGATTTTTCTTTATTTAGAAGCGCAGATACACGTTTTCTATGTACTTTTCGATGCTGAATCCAAATCTGACATCAAAATTACTGTAAATCTAAAAACAACCCCTATAACAGTGTGAAAACCACCCCCTTTGCCTCGTAAATTGATTTTTCTCTATTTAGAAGTGCAGATACACGTTTTCTATGTATTTTTCGATGCTGAATCCAAATCTGACATCAAAATTACTGTAAATCTAAAAACAACCCCTATAACAGGGTGAAAACCACCCCCTTTGCCTCGTAAATTGATTTTTCTCTGTTTAGAAGTGCAGATACACGTTTTCTATGTATTTTTCGATGCTGAATCCAAATCTGACATCAAAATTACTGTAAATCTAAAAACAACCCCTATAACAGGGTGAAAACCACCTCCTTTGCCTCGTAAATTGATTTTTCTTTATTTAGAAGCGCAGATACACGTTTTCTATGTACTTTTCGATGCTGAATCCAAATCTGACATCAAAATTACTGTAAATCTAAAAACAACCCCTATAACAGGGTGAAAACCACCCCCTTTGCCTCGTAAATTGATTTTTCTCTGTTTAGAAGTGCAGATACACGTTTTCTATGTATTTTTCGATGCTGAATCCAAATCTGACATCAAAATTACTGTAAATCTAAAAACAACCCCTATAACAGGGTGAAAACCACCCCCTTTGCCTCGTAAATTGATTTTTCTATATTTAGAATTGCATATACACGTTTTCTATGTATTTTTCGATGCTGAATCCAAATCTGACATCAAAATTACTGTAAATCTAAAAACAACCCCAATAACTGGGTGAAAACCACCCCCTTTGCCTCGTAAATTGATTTTTCTTTATTTAGAAGTGCTGATACACGTTTTCTATGTATTTTTCGATGCTAAATCCAAATCTGTTATCAAAATTACTGTAAATCTAAAAACAACCCCTATAAAAGGGGGAAATCCACCCCCTTTGCCTCGTACAATTTCCAGCACAATATGAAATTCTATTTTTTTTTATCCCGATCCTGTACGTAGTTTTTAAATTGCAAGCACTTTTTGCTTATTTTTACGGGTTTTTTACGTGTTTTTTTTTAATTCATGTTACACGATTATCTCCGCGAAATCTTAGCGGATCAGGCTCAAAATATTTTTGCGACCTCTCCGAAGTATAACAACCTGATGGTCTTATTTTGAGATTGATCCTGCAAATATACGCTAAATGCGGCGACTATAAAAAATCGCAAAAAACCGTTTTTGGGTTATAACTTGAAAACTAAGCTTTCTATAAAAAAAAGTTACACAGAAAAGTTGTACATCTTTGAAAAATACAACTTTTTCCTATTGACATTTATTTATGAAAATACTTTTAACTCGAGTTAACAGGCCAAAAACGAATTTTAACATCTAAAAAACAGCTTTTTACCATATAACTTTACAACTATGCATTTTACATGAAAAAGCTAAATGGAAAAGTTGTAGATCTTCGAAAAATACAACTTTTTTCTTGACACCAAGATGCGAAACGGCTTTTAAATCAAGTTAATAGTCCAAAAACGATTTTTGACATCGAAAAATGTAGTTTTTTATTATATTATACAATCAAGATAACGCGCAGCGCGAGCACCGGTAAGGCAATCGAGCGCGAATCGCGAGCTGAGTACGGTCGTGCCCTAATGCTTCGCGTTTTGCATGCCTTGTATCGCAAAGCGAAGCGCTCGCTCTGAAGCCCCGGAGCAGGCAAGTCACATGCGGCCGAAGGCCGCGTGTGGCGCGCTAGTTTTAAGCCCATATGTTTAAAATTAGCTAAAGATGACCAAGATGTGTATTTTAATAACTTTTTAAGGGGAGGTCGGAGTCCTATGCCTTATACCCAGTTACCGACATTATCGATTTTTCGTTTTACGCAGTCAATTTTTACTTTAATAAAATTTTACGAACGTAAGCACATTTTTAGTGATAAATAGATTGTGCGTACGTTCGCGAAATTTGAAAATCTCATTTATTCATTAAATAAAACGAAAAACTGGAATGTCGGTATTCAGCATCCCCTTAATCAATATTTCATGTTATTTTAATTCTTTCTATGAATATTGCACTTCTGCCATTTTGCGACTATGGCAGTAACTCTTGTACTAAAAACATTGTATTTTTGTCAAAATTGTAAGTTTCAAAATGAGTTGATAATTAATTGACAAGGGATTAAATGGCTTGGAAACCATATTTTATAAAAGTTCAGACAATTATCAAAAAAAAGACTTTTTTGATTGTTTTAAAAAGATTTAATTTTATTGAATAAATAGAGGTTGAAATTTCCTAAAAAATGCTACAAGTGACTACACGCTCATTTTTAGCCTCTAACAACTTTAAAAATCTACGAGTTTAAAAAAACTGAAACAATTCACGAGTACTCTACGTACCAAATAGAACATTTTGACCGTAGTTCCAGTAAAAAAAAATTTTTCGATCTCGATTTTCCAAAAATTTACCCTTGTAATATGATATATAAACATATATTCATATATATTATATTATATTTTTTAAGTAAAATTCATAAAAATCTAAAAGATGTTAATCTACTAACAAGGAGAACGTCAACTCTACAGATTTTGATGAGGCTTTGGGATGTGCTGTCTGGTACCTAAAAATTATGTCTAGCACCCTTAGTTTGTTGTAATGGGCCCTTGTATTCAAGATATAAGCTATATTCCAAATATACGTTATTTTTGTGAGAAACGGTACCTCCTCTAGTGATTATAAATGTACATGTATTGACACAAGAAAAAATGGTTTAAACGATTATAAAAGTAGGTAGAAAGAGTTTTAATTTGATTAGACCTGTAACATTCAAAAATATAAATCTGAGCCGAAGTTATTATTTTTATAAAATAAAAGTCAGTCATACATGTTCAAAAACCTCAAAGCTGTAGCCATTTTACGAAAATCGTTCGCTGATTTTTTTGGCATAGCGCGTTTCTCACACATAAGAATTATACACGTAATTATTGTACACAATTTAGCATTGATCAAATTATATATAGATATATTTGACCAATGCTAAATTATGCACAATAATTACGTGTACAATTCTTATGTGTAATAAACGCACTATGCAATTTTTTTAAATGAATTTTCGAAGGTTTTACATTCAGACGTGCATAGCAAGTGCATTTTGTATCTAATCGAAAATAAAAAAAAGTCGTGTTTCCGTATTTTCAAAGAAAAATAATGTATTTCATTTTGAAGTTAATTGGGATATTGCGTGTAAAAACCATTAGATACGTAATGTAGAATATAAAAAAATAAAGGAAACGTATTTTTTCTTTTTTTAAATTGATGAAAATTAAAAGAGCCCTTTGAATGCTCGTAACGTCACGAACACATATACGTTCGTGACGTCATATATCATTGCAGTATGTCTATATATATATTGAAAATCTGTAAACTGTAAACGACTGTAATTCTTTTAATTTGCATCTATTTAAAAAAATAAAAAATACGTGTCCTTTATTTTCTTATATTCTACATTACGTACCTAATGGATTTTTTCATTCTAAGTCCTAATTGGTGATACTGATCCCAGGATTCTGCATGATTTGAGATAGCTATCTCGACTCTACATTCTAGCTTCTAGATTCTAGAATCGGTCCAAAATCACTGTGTTAGATCAAATAGCAAGGATGTAGGTGAATATAGTTTACATATATCAAAAATATAATTTTTTTTATACAATTTACTTTCTTAATTTTTCATTTCTCAATTAGATATTTTCCTTGTAATTAGTTAATTGGTACTTTATGTAAAGAAAAGGTCTTTTGAATTTTTGAAAAAAATCATGGAGCTTCTGAAAATCTTAGAGAATAAAATCACATTCTAATATATATGTTAATAGGGTCTTTATTTTACTTATACTGTCATACACTATGGAACCAATATGAGCTTTATGGGATTTGATGACACCGATAGGTCAGATATATGGTATGTGGGTGATTGTCAAAAAAATGGAGCTTTTGTTGTCTTGCTTTTAGATATCTCTTTAGAAGTACTTCAGAACATATGATACAACTAACAAATTCTTCGAGTGTTATAATGCATCATGTAAAAGATGTTCCTTTAGTTTTGAAAGTCTAAATATTCGGTTAATCTGAATAAATCCAGTTTAATGGTCGATTTGTCATTTTCGTGGCACGTCGAATTCACGCATTTGTGAATCATGTTGATAGCATATTTAAACTTTCGAAACAAAAGGAATATCTTCTATTTCATCAATTATCACTAATGTCACTGTACAAATCTGGCACATATTATACATGTAGTACAAATGCCAAATCTGTAATACAAATACCACGAAAACGACATTATCCACCTAGACATTGTCATATTCGTGTCATTTGTATTACATATTTGGTTAGTGCACTACATATGTAACGTGTAGTAAAACTTTTAAAGTAACATTACTAGTAATTAATTAAATAGAAGATAATCTTGTTGTTTTGAAAGTCTAAATATTTCGTTAACGTCGATAAATGCGTAAATTACACATGCCACGAAAATGAAAAATCGTCCATTAAACTGGATTTATTCAGTTTAACCGAATATTTAGACTTTCAAAACTAAAGGAATATCTGTTACATGATGCATTATAACATTCAAAAAATTGTGTACTTCTGTCATATGCTCTGAAGTACATTTAAAGGGATAGCTAAAACCAAGACACTAAAAGCCCAGTTTTGACAATCACCAATATGTATTTTATACGTTACACACTGTACGTACACAATGTAAATGTATAAATGGTGTAGTAATATTGTGTGCACGGTATATACATACACACGCACATATATATATATATATATATATATATATATATATATATATATATATGTATATATATAAATTTTCTACTCCTACATCTTTCGGGCTGAAAATTTTATTGCTACTTCCTGGGATGATTTCAAACAACTTAGAGCATGGATTAGGCTGAGCGTGCTATAGGTCCGAAATTAATCTTCTCTATATTATAAAGATATTTCGCCGCTGTCGACGTCGCCGCTGCCGTGATAGGAATCCCCCTCAGCTTCCCCTCGGCTCCCCTTCGTCCGTTTTTCTACGTTACTTTTCATTACGTTTACGTTATTTATGCGGTTTATTACGTTGTTTTCCCTTAATTTACGCATGAGAATCGAGGGCTTCTTCCTAGCTTCCTTTTCTGTACGTGATTTTGGCCTACTTTTCGAAATTTTTTATTATTTTTACGTTAGTAATGAGCTATTTAACGATATTTTACGTTGATTTACATTGTTCCACGTTATTTTACGTTTAATACTCGAGGCCTGCTCTATAGGGTGGATGTACCGTTTATGGCCAGTGCTCCGGTTTTGGCCATCTAACATAATTTTAATAATTTTAAAAGTTTTAAATGTCGAATTCCATACAACTTTGGCATTAACATCATTCTTAAGTATTTTAGAACATTGTATAATAATGAAGGTACACTTATTTCAGTATATTTTGACAGAAACAATACTTTTAGTTTAAGGTGTGTCGTAACTGGCATATTCTTACGCAAATCGACAAGAGAAGCCGATGACTAATCCGTTCATATTACTTAGTAATATCATTTACGGTAAAATATAACTACACAGGTACAATTTATTAGGTTAAAATATTAAGAATAAATTTAATAATTGTCAAGAAAAGTACAATTTTATAGAAAATTAAGGGTGACCAGAAGTGGTACAACAAAACTGTTAATACACCAGTTTTGGTCAGGGTACTTCAGTCATAAAAATACATCAAATTTACTTTTTACATGATTATTTTAAGTTTTGTAAGTCTAAGAAATAGATAATATGATTTCTAACTACGTTTTTAATCAGTAAAAAGCTTGATTTAAGTAAAATACTAGGGGCATCAAAAGTATGTTATGGGTTATAATAGGTTATATTTCATTCATCAAAATTTCTCCGAAATGAATCAATTTTAATGTAGAAACGCATTTTGTAGAATCGTGAAGAAATTAAAAACTCTTCTAAGAAAGAAAAGTGATCTTTTTAATGATTTTTAGAATAATAAATGACTTTTACGTATATTTGTTTATTTTAGCATACAAAATATATATAATTTAATATTTTAAAACATTATATCGAAACAGTTACAAGAACTAATTGCTTTATTATTAAATATATGTGTTCAATTGGTAATAATTGATAATATGTAAATATTTTCATAGTGGCTAAAGTCAGTACATTCCTATTTTCAAACTACTACTGGACTAGTGATTACGTGGCCAAAAACGGTGTAGAACGGGAATTATTATAATTTTTCCATTGGTGAAATTTCCTCGGGGTTTTTCATAAAACAAACGAAAAATTTATCCAATACATGTGTTGTAGAATATGTGTACATTTGTTGAATGATTAAACATTGTATTTTACTGTGGTAAATACGTTCTCAAAAGTCAAAAAAAGTTTAAGGAGTCCAGAAACGGTACGTCCACCCTACATCCATTATTCTCCTCTATTTTAGTCTATGTTTTAGAAGTCTTCGTTATTTATGCGCTATTTCACGTCTAATAATCGAGGCTCCTCTGTATCTCCGTTATTATCCGTTATTTTGGCCTATTTTTTATAATTTTTCGTTTTTTATGTTATTTATGCGCTATTGTACGTTACTTCACGTTCTTTTATGGATATGTTGGGGTCATGTTCAGTAAGCTTTGGCATCCGAAAATAACATACGTTCCTATTTAAAATATACAGGTTCTATCGTTACTTACGGGCGTTAAAGCTTACTAAATACGGCCCCTGGGTTATTGTGTTACTCTCTGTGATTACTTGTTAATTCTTCGAGTTTTCTTCGAATTAATAGTAATAGGTTCTTCGCGCTCTAATGTGTGCGTGATTTCCTTTTTGCCTGCTTGTTACATAAACTATATAATAAAATATAGACACACATTCTTAAAATATGCACGAATTTCTTTCAATTAATGTTTTTAAATTCATAAGACCTATATATGGAATGTAAAAATTTTGGTTGAATTTTGAAAAATTAAATTTTTACAGTTTATTTCTTATGTATTAAGCGGTGTTTTCACTTATAAAGTTATCCAAAATTTCTTTTTATGAGCTAGAGAAAAATCAGGACTTAAGGGGAGAGCGGAGTCCTATACCTTATACACAGTCACCGACATTATCGATTTTTCGTTTTACGTAGTCAATTTTTACTTTAATAAAATTCTACGAACGTACGCACATTCTTAGTCATAAATAGATCGTGCATACGTTCGTGAAATTTGGAAATCTCATTTATTCATTAAATGAAACGAAAAGCTGCAATGTCGATATTCGGTATCCCCTTAATAAAAGATATAGCAGGTTGAAAATCGCGATGTCACAAACTCCGATTATTATAGAAATATTATACTATTATAACGGATTGTTATAGTAATAAAAGTACACACATATAAATAAGCCAATATTGTAAATTTAAAAGAAAATATAAATTGGTACACTTACGAATTATTGTTGAATGCCTCATAAATGAAAATAATCATCCACGTTATTATAAGAAAGCTTAGTTACGTATGTAAAAAGTCAAAATTTTACTAATAAAATTATAGTTAGAGATGAGATGTTGCTGAAAAAATGTATGATATAAATAAATTAGGAGAAGGATTTGGAGTAATTTGGGAAAAGTAGTTTGGATACCGTGCGCGTTATGAGCAGCAAAAAGCAGCGCCGTTGTTATTTATCATTTGTTTGTCTCGCGTGCTTGCAGTCCGCGTCGTCTGTTGCCTCAATCGGTCGCAGTAAAATGGTCAGTGATATGACACGAGTAAAGAGTGAGCGATTGAAGGCAGCAGCAGACGCCGCACAGAGCAGAAAAGCATAAGTCGAGGAGGAGGATAAGGAGAAGTTTAACGAGCAGCGGGCCGGGCTTGATGTATCCTGCAGTGCAGCTGCGGGGCAAGCCACTGAGCATCCACAGTGTATTGGAGGGAGCAGCCACGGGCGGGCCCTGTTTGCGGCGCTGCGCCACCCTGCCGGACGCCCGGCCGAACCTGGCCAGCAGCCTGACCTCGACGAGCTCGACGGAGGAGGAGAACCTGACGGGCTGCACGCCGGCGCTACGCCGCCGCCGACAGAGCAGCGACAAGTACGTGACGGACGCGAGCCAGTTGAACCTGCGCTTCCAGAGGCCCCAACAGCGCAGGCCCAGGCCCAGCTCGGAGCTGCTGCCGCGCTTCTACCCGCGGGGCGTGCCCTCTCACCTGCTCGGCGAGTGCTGCCCGGCCAAGCGCACCGAGGATAGCAGCGACAACGACTCTGACAGCAGTGCCGCTGCGGCCCAAGCCCCGGTTCCGCCCCCGCCACCACCGCCGCCACCACCGCCGCCGCCACCGCCGCCGCATAGCAGTCACGCAGCCGAGAACAACGCCAGGTGGGTTTGCCTCGAGATACCTAATGTAACCCCCGCTTCGACCCTTTCACCTCTTATTTTTATCTAATCCCATTCTTCAGCAATATCCTGCTCAGTATCATCTCATATGCTGCATATGCTCAATATCATCTCATTTTCATCTTCTTAATGTGTCTTAACGAGTGCCACTAAAATATTATGAATAGTTTATGCTAATTCCTTTGACTGATTTTTATCTGCCTAAAGTACGAAAGATAAACATTCAAATTATGTAATGTGGCATAAATAACAAATATACATTCATATGTATAGAATATTCGGGGGGTTCGCACTTATTAACAGGGAACAGACGTGACATAATTGTATACGGTAAATTTGTACACAACAGTTTTCTATACCTAATTATTATTCGAAATATGTCGATTGTAAAACTCTATATGAAAGAATACTATACAATAATTCTATACACTTATTTTTGTCTGGTTTTCTCCAGCTCGAGAGCCCATTACCGCAACACACGCATACCAGATGTTATACCTTACCCGGAGTAGTCCCACTTCGGGTGGACGAGTTGGAGATTACTTTTCCTGGGAGTGTGGTACCCAGTAGGGGGTCAGAGTTGTGCTTGAGTTGCTGTTTCTTGATGAGTGTTGGAAGGGTCGGGTTATCACTCCCCCACCAGCCCCAGACCACTATCAGTCACTTACAAATCCACATACCCACGAGCAGTAGTATAATAACTAAATTACCTCATTATTATTTGTTTCGTTTATTCATTTTTATTATCGAATTTTCCCCTTTTTCCACTAAAATAAAAGAATAGGGTGTACGCTCCCTGTAAGTATATTTATATGTGTTTTATACGTGGTTGAAATTTTGACCCATCTTGTGGTATCAAAAATTGAGAAATTTAGCTTCAAAGTTTCAATTTTTAACATAAGAACCCTATATTGAGCTCTCAAAAAAAGGACACTTGTATCTATTGTAAGCTAAGTTATCTTTAAATTGTTCTGAAAACCTAGCAGGGATGTAATGTAAAATAAGCATATATAGATTATACAAAAAGCTGGACATCGCATGCAGTACGATTTTTAAAACTATAGCTATCTAAAGTTATGCTTCAATGTTATTAGTATATCTATATCGTGGTACAGTATCTGCAAAAGTTAATGCTGTACTTCGATTCTTAACATTAATACATTACTTTTATATTCTTTACGTATATGCTAATGATTTACATAGTAATAATTAAAGGGTTTTCATTATAAGTATTGCCATTTTATATTAATTTTTTTGAAAATTAACTTTCTAATATTACTGTCAGCCAGTGAACGTCCTTAAATAATTTCAGGGGGCTTAACGAAGGAAAAATTAAAAATTAATCGATACCCAAAAATGAAACAAAATTGAACGAAACCCATTTCTTCCCAAGCGGCCATTTTATAGTCGATTGGTTTTTTGCCTAAAACCGCCATTTTTAAATTTTCCAACGGAAATTTCAAAATTCTGACTTCAGAATCGGAAAGAGCGGACAATTTTACTTCAGAAAAGTGCTATTGGTTATTATTATTTTTTTTCGACAATTTTTTAGGAAAATAACCAATCGACTATACAATGACCACTTGGGAAGAAATGGGTTAATGGCGCTTGAAGAACTAATTTTTCTAGCAATTGGTCTTTGAAATATGAACAATATGATAATTGTTAGATATATCAGGGTTTTTGCTCTCGCTATTACGAATCCGTCGTCAGATTTTCAAAATTCAAAATGGCAGGTCCAATATGGTGAACAAAAGTGCCATTTCTCAAAACTGGCTACACCAATTATTTTTATTTTGGTTGGTATATAATCAAGAATCAATGCATATTCACTACAAAAAAAAGGAAATTTATAGTGTAAGCACCTTTAAATCATGTTTAGGCTCACCGTGGAGAGTTTGCAATGTACCAGTCTTCGTACGGGCTATTGATATATAAAAACATTATTTATTATCTTACATGTTATATTTTGTATTTTAACATGGGAAACTATATATATATATATATATATATATATATATATATATATATATATATATATATATGTGAAAAATGACCGACGCTAGTGTACCGCGTCAGCGGTCGCATGATAGATTTAAATTTCCAAAGCACCTAGTATTGATAGAATATAGAGTAGAACCATTCCATTTTTTTTATGTTTGTTGGAAATCTACTGCACTTCAGTATGCCGAATCAATGTCAGGATGCTACAAACAGCTTTGTAGATAAGGTAATAAAAATGAAAATATTGTTGCACGTGACATATTTTAATTAACTGACAAATAGATATAATGAAAAAGTCTCGTTTAGTATGCATACCGACAAACTATAATATATGACTTATTTATAACCAGAGATGGGCAAGTATTCGATCTCAACATGTTTTCGAATACTTTTTGTAATTTTGCAATGAAACCTTCGAAACAAGAATGATTCGAGTTCTAAAGGTATTTGAAAAAAATATTCGTCAAATACTTTTGACGAATACTCAGTATTCGAAAAAGTATTCGTCGAAAACTTTTTCAAATACTCGATATTCGAAAAAATATTCGTCGAATACTTAATAATAATAATAATAAAAATAATAATAAAAATAACCTCAATATCTCAAAAACATAACAAGTAGACCCATTCGATTATGCAGAGCAACCACAGAAATAAAAACAAACACGATCCAATAGTCATAAATCATTAGATAATAAAATATAAAAAAGTATTCGAACAAAGTATTCGTTGGGTACTCTTCTCGAATACGGAGTCGAATGGGTCTACTTGTTATGTTTTTGAGATATTGAGGTTATTTTTATTATTATTTTTATTATTATTATTATTATTATCCATTTAAGTTAATGTTAAAAAATCATATCTATGGCGAACCGGAAAGACGACTCAAGTCCACTTTTTTCAATTTCTGGTTTACACTAGATTTCACCATTATAAGTAGCCCCCTTTCATGCGAAAGTGGTAAAAATTGCCGTAGCAAAGCTATCATAGCCGAAAATAGTACATTACGACTTAAGGAGTTCGATAGTAAAGTCAAAATGATAAAATGTTTCTGAAAATTTAATATGTCATTCTTCTATGAAGTTTACGATAGTATGTGAAATTTGAAACCATTAACCATTGCCTTTTTAAAGATAATTGACTTGAAAATGTGACTCTTATACACGGGCTCTTATGAGAGCGGCTTGTAAACTGACAATAAACTTAGAGTGCGATTGTTTAAGAATTATAAGAATGAAATGAAAAGCAATGCAAAATATTGGGAAAATATTAAATTTTAGAACGAATGAGAACACCGATTCCGAGGACTAAGCGAAAACGTAAATAAAAACACTAGCTTGTAGGCTGCGCGAGGAGGTGCGCGGTAAGAGGGGAGCCGGTGTACGGACTCTCTTTTCCTCGCCCCGCACGGGAGATCTATCTAACTTCCTTGGGGCCTGCGGCAGCTCAGTCGGTAGAGTGTCGGATTCCCACGCCGGTGACCCGGTTCGAATCCTAGTCTCTGCCGATTGATACAAGCACCTCTGTAAAAATTATATGTGCTTTGTTTACAAACACACCGCAGACCCCCGTCGTCGATTAGCACCACATGGGAGCATAAACATGGCGACGTTAAAAAAAAAAAATCTAACTTCCTTAAATCCATCTGTACGTGGATCGATCAGAGCGTGTATCAGTGATTTATTTAATTTAGTACGTAAATAAATTTTATTGCATAAACTATAGAATATACACATAAAATCATATATGGTTTTCAAAAAATAATTCATATGATTCCCGAAAAAACGACTCAAGTCCACTATTTTTTAAATTTTGGGTTAATTTACGTTAGATTTCATCATTATAAATACTCCTTTTTCACATAAAAATAACAAAATTTGCCAAAGTATAGCTATACAATATAGGCCAAAGCTGCACAATGCATAATGATTTAAGTCGATTTAATAAAAACTTTGCTTAAAATACAACTTTAATTCATCATTACGTGGATCAGGGAGCTTATAGTTGATTTTATTTTATTTATGTTAATCCATTTTACTATACGGTACATATTTACATAGCATTTGCTTTTCATAATGTTTGAACTGTTTGTATTAGTTACTTAAATATCGCAATCATCGGTCAGCTACTTTTATTTTGCATAAGTTTTTACTGATTCGGTTTTTACAAAAACAGTATAAGAGAATACACTAATTACGATGTTTAATAACCTAACGTCACTTACACGTCACCCAGCACAAGGTATATTCAAATTATGCTTATTGCACCTCGCTACAATAGTCGCCCGCGTATTTCCTAGCGGTGAGGGAAGAGAGAGAGAGAGAGAGAGAGAGAGAGAGAGAGAGAGAGAGAGAGAGAGAGAGAGAGAGAGAGAGAGAGAGAGAGAGAGAGAGAGAGAGAGAGAGGGAGACAGAGAGAGAAAGAGAGAGAGCGAGAGAGAGAGATAGATAGATAGATAGATAGATAGATATACTGTTTATTCATCAAAGACGAAATTCTTACAATTGCATGTACATGTATAGTTATAATAATTAAAATATCAGTCAGTATTATATATTTGTTATCTTACATGTAACATTCTCTTATTGCATTTCTTATGTAGTAAATAACATTATTCGCTGTAACAGTTCGTCAGTTTATAAAATCTAAATATAATGAACTAGTCATAGTCAAATGGCACATCACAGAACACGCGTCGTCAAAATACATAGAATAAAATAAATAAAATAGAGATAACATAATATGATAAAAATAAAAAGAATACATACACACACTTTACTAAATTTTTACGTATAACTATCACGTCGAAAATTTAAAAACACTCATTCATATGACACTTTTACAATTCACGCTAATAACTACATTCACACTTAACACTTAACATATTTAATAAATAAATAAATTAATAAATAACTAAGTCAAATAAATAAATAAGTTAGATAAATAATTAAATTAAATAAATAATTAAATTAAATAAATAATTAAATTAAATAAATAAATAAATTTAAATAAATAAATAAATAAAATAAATAAATAAATAAATTAATTAATTAAATAAATAAATAATTTAAATAAATAAATAACCTAAATAAATATCCGAGTCAGATTGGGAATACACAGAGATGAACAAAATAATGTATAAACCGATTCTCGAAAAGTTCACCTCTATGTATTCCCGTCACCATGTAATTGTTTAAGGTGCCTGCTAAACGCCGTTTTAAATTTACAAAAAGATGGCAGGTACCTCACACTGCTTGGGAGCGAATTCCAGAGGTACGCACCTTGAACTCTAAACGAGAATAGGCCCTTATCGGTGCGCGACCCCGGAACCGAGAGCTCTTTCATACCACCCCTACTTGAAGTCCTGGCCTGGTTTTTTTCAAAGAGGGCAGTAAGATATGGTGGCTGCCGCATGACAACCGCTTTGTAAAGCAGCAGCCCCATAAAATACTCCTCCCTCACCTTCAGATCTAACCAGTCCAGTTTTTCCCTGTAGGCGGTGATATGCTCATCACGCCTAACACCACATATGTATCTCACATATGAATTCTGTAAACGTTGTAGTCGTGTCTGAAGCTCCCCTGACACGTCAAGAAGAACCACTGAGCAATAGTCTAAGTGAGGTAGTACCAGTGCACATGCCAGCTGCTTCCTCAGTATCTCTGTGGTGCTTGAACGGAATAATTTTAAGCTATATAGAGCTCTATTTACTTTCCTACTGACCGCATTCAGTTGCGGCTTCCATGTTAACCTTCCGTCCATCACCACGCCGATGTTGGTGACCTTATCGACAAAGGGAACGTGTACGCCGGTCTGTATCTCAATGCCTTGCAAGTCAAGGTTCTGAACCTGTTTGATGTTATGATCAGATCCGAAAATAATCGCTTTTGTCTTGCCGACATTGAGGCGCAGGCCAGCTGACGTTGCCCAGTTCGACACTGCTCGTGCTACAGCCGACATGCGACCGATACCATTACAAAGACCTTTCAGGGTCACTTGAGTGTAGGTTTGCAGGTCGTCAGGGTAAAGTATATGTTCTACACCATCTAAGTCTAGTGCGTCTTGTAAGTCGTTTATGTACAGGCTGAAAAGCAGGGGTCCCAGGACTGAGCCCTGTGGAACGCCAAGATTGGTGGTTAGCCAACCTGAATCCCCTTTTGTGTTTGTGACGACTTTCTGTCGTCTCCCCATTATACATGACTTCAGCCACAGGAAAACACTCCTGGAGAATCCCATGCGCATCAGCTTACGCAGCAGTTTAGTGTGTGAGATGGTGTCGAATGCTTTGCTAAAATCAAACATCAACAAAATAGTCAATAATTTTTTGTTGTTGTTAATGCCTGATCTTATGTCTTCCGTCAGTTTTAGCAGTGCTGTCTGTGTACTGTGATTCTGTCGAAAACCAGTTTGCATCGGGCCCAAAGTATTGTTTTCTCGTAAAAAGTCAGTTATTTGGTCGTGTACTATTTTTTTCAGGACCTTAGAAAGGAAACTCAGTAGGGCAATTGGTCGGAAATCTGACACCGTAGATGGGACAGGCTTCTTCTTCAAAGGCACCAATTGAGCTCCCTTCCAAGTTCCTGGAAAAATGCCACTTGACAGAGAGGAGTTAAAGATCTTAACAATATGATCTCCACAAACGGAAGAGCCTTAGCCACTATACTTTGGGGAATGCCGTCTTCCCCTCTAGCCTGTGATGAGAAATGGGCAACAGCCAGGACCACGTCCGAGAAGCTGACTACTCGGAAAACAAAGCCGTTATCACTGGCAATGGTCAAGACGTTGTCAAGTTCTTTATCACTTTCACTTTGGGAGATCGAGACCCCTGCAAAGTGGGCATTGAGCTCTTCCGGCAAGAAACCATGAAGCTCCTCTCTTGTCTTTGGCAGAAGGCCCAGAGCCTTGAGCTCTTTCCAGATATCTTTCTTATTATCAATTGCTTAAAAAATTCTATTTTGTAAAAATCTTTCCTTTGTTTTCTTCGTTCGTAATTCAGCTTCAGCTGCAAGGCTCTGATACTCCCGCCACAGTCTGTCGTCTTTGGTCCGCGCATAGCGTCGTCGTACAGTCACGTTTTTTGTATAGATGTATCAGTTCAGCATCAACCCATGGTGGATTCGTTTTCTTTTTCGGTGCAAATTCTTTTAACGGCGCAATTTTATCAATCACAGCTATGAGGTTGACACTAAGGCACTCTAGTTGACTGTCTACACCCGCCGCGGGACCATCGATCTGCGACCAATCACAGTCAGCTAGGTGAGACAGGAGGTCGTCTTGCTGGATCGATTTAAAATCCCTGTAGCTGAAAGATTCAGTCACATGGGATGCAGCAGTTTCGACCCCAATCTCGACCTCTATGATGTTATGATGACTGGGAAAAGGCGCCGGCCGATTGTCCCTGCTCAGTACAACGTCATTATTATCTGTCAAGATCACATCAATCCACGTGTGAGAATCTGTGAGATGATGAGTCGCACCATGATCAACTATTTGAAGGTTAAAATCATCAGCCAACCGCCTAACAAATCTTGCAGCGGCTGACGTTCCGAGTAGGTTCGCATTCAGATCTCCCATAATAATTTTATGACTAAAGTCTTGCGTATGTGTCGTTAGTTTGTCTGTTAAGTCAGAGCCCTGTAAAAACGGTACGTGTGGTGGTCTGTATATTAAAGCAACAAAGACGGGGAAAGGCTGCCCTACTGAACACTGCATATTAAATATTCAGGTATAAATGACCTGCCCTCCTGTGTTGTTGGAGAGCTGCATAGTAAATTGGCATTGAAAGTGTTATGAATGTACAGGACTAGCCCGCCCCCTTGTTTGTTGCGATCAAGTCTAAGTAGTGAATAGTCGTCGACCTGAATGAGATCACTCCCAATATCAGGGTCAAGGTGCGACTCAGCAACTCCAAAGAGATGGTAGGGAGGACGAGCTGAAAGGTGTTCTTTAATCATGCCAATGTGCCCCATTAGAGAGGTAACATTGACAAAACCTGCTCTCAGTCCCCTACAGTGAACCCCCCCCCCCAGCAGTGTCTGCAGATAGTCAATTTTTTGCAACAGTTGACGGAATAACAGTTTTATCAATTGCGCTTTCTTTATCAACGATTTTTTTTATCTTATCTACGGTTGGTGATGGTTAATTAGTGGCATATGATGCCACTATTGTTTGTAAATCAGCCGCAGATGAAAATTCATGAGAGACGTCGCCATCACGCCTCTTCACCAGGAAACGGCCCCCTCTATGCCAAACATATTTGAAATTGAGACTATTTTCATATTTCTATAGTTGTCGAGTAAATTACTATTTGTAGTAGACGCATTATTATTTTTACATTTGTTTGTACTTGTCAGAGAACGGTATTGTTTTGTGTACTGGGGAGCACTGCAATTTGTTGGTATTCAATTTTGTTAAGTATGAGTTGGTTATTTTTTTGGATGTTTTCTCTGTTACTCTCAATTTTATTGATAGTAGTAGTATATGCAGAGGTAAAGTTTTCTTTTGTTATTAGAAAACTAGAGAAGAGAGAGAGAGAGAGAGAGAGAGAGTTAAAGTTAAAAATCGTTTTTTATATTGTTATGATGTTGCAGTGTATTTCTAATCGTGTATAAAAAATCATTTTAAAAAATCCTCTACCGACTTAAATCCACATTTCTTGGAAGAACGACTTAATTACTATGATTAGAGTAATATTTGACATTTTATTTAACAAATATAATTTGGCTGCATATCTCTTATGTTTCCATCTAGCATATCAGTGCAAACATTAAAACGTTATATCTCGAAAACGCGAAAAATAGACTTAAGGGGAGGCCGGAGCGAACTTTACCATTGTGACCTCCACCTCGCGCCGTATTTTTCATTATACGTCTAAAATTCACATAGTAACATCAAAATCGAGGTTGATAATAGTTTGTTATTTATGTAAAGAAAGTTAGATATGTAAAGAACACCGGACAATAGCATTTTTGTTTATTAGTAGCCTCAAAAGTTTTTTATTGTTAAATATTGTTACAATTGACGAATGGAAAACGGTAAAAGTGATGGTCATCTTACCGTTTCTTAGCCTTACTGATAGCTTCACCTCGCGCCGTATTTTTCATTATTTTACGAAATTGTACGCAATTATGTACGCTTGAAGCTTTATAAACATTTATTTTTATGACAAGAACACCGGACAACCGCATTTTTGTACCATAAATGACCACAAATTTTTATTTTTATGATATTAATTTTTGAGGTTAGGTAAAATCTGCACCAATCAGGATAGCTCCGACTTCCCCTTAAGTCGTTTTTTCGGTTTGCCACAGATATTTTTTTATATTTACTCGATATTAAAAATTTAAAAGTCTTAACACAATCGTAAAAAGTACATAGTTGTCATGCATGATTATTATTCAATATGATTCTAAAAACATCTGTTCACAGTCTTTTTTAGAATTGTAATTTTTACAATTGTACTAAGACTGTCATGCATGATTATTATTCAATATGATTCTAAAAACATCTGTTCACAGTCTTTTTTAGAATTGTAATTTTTACAATTGTACTAAGACTTTTACATTTTTAATATCAAGTATATGACTTTTTTTAACATTCACTTAAATGAATAATTATTAATCATATTAATAATAATAAAAATAACCTCAATATCTCAAAAGCATATCAAGTAGACTATTCAATTATGTAGAACAACCACAGAAATAGAAACAAACACGAACCAATAATCATAAATCGTTAAATATTAATATATAAAAAAGTATTCGAAAAAAGTATTCATCATACTTTTTTCGAATACTTTTCTAATTGGTGCATATTGCACTTATTTGTCATGTAAATCCTGTGGAAACTCAAACATTCCTTGTTTTGAAGATTTCATTGCAAAATTAAAAAAAGTATTTGAAAACATGTTGAGGTCGAATACTTGCCCATCTCTGTTTATAACAGATGCTTTATCAAAACGCAAACTTAAAATATTTCGCGCCACGAAAAGATTTTGCTTTGCGTCTTAAAATGAGTCTATAGGAGTGAGTTGTCCCGTACAGCCCCTAGCCGTTTATTGCTTCCACTGCTAGATGGAAGTACCTCAGGTACGGTAATTTGTTGCATATTATAGTGCTATTAAACATACCCTCAAATCATTGCTTTAAATTTAAAACTACAAAAGTTGTTCGACAAATAGACGTTACGCTAATTGCTTCTTGTACGAATAAGTTAATGTTATTGTAATAATTTATAGATGATGGTTAAACCTTCATCTGCTTAAAAAGAACCTCGGGCGCCCATAAGTCGTTGCGCAATATCACTTAGATTGGTAAAATGTATTTTTTGCCCAGTACCGTCCATGCAACTTATGCCCATATATTTCTATATTTATTCTTCGTAATTGAAGTTTTTCAACATATTAATAACTGTAATTATATTAAAAGACACTCGTTTAGTTTTTCTTTTTATTTTTGAGCAGAAAATTGTCTACAATTGAAAACAAGAAAAAATAAACTGGATAGAATGTAAAAAAAAGCCATAAAGTGACGACTAGAAAATTAAGTATCACACAGAATATAATAATACTGATTCCTTTGGTTCTAACCTATACTATAGTATATATTCTTAATAAAAATACTATTTTTCAACCTGTAAATATAATTTTTAGTATGATTATTAATCATTTAGACAAGAAATTTCACTAAAATGTGATAGTAGACGGTACAGGACAACCCTGTTTTAAATATCAAAAAAATTATTTTTCTATTTTTATTAATAATTAACTAAAATCATTGGATACGAAAAAAACTATTACGGTACTTAAAAGAGGTCCATTTAAGGATAACATTCCATATTTTTATTTCTATTTTCTGCTTCGTAGTAAAATGTTACAGTCAAAATAGTTATCGGGTCGGTACTGGGTAGCTTTCTCCTATTTCTGCCTTTTTTCTTCGCGTGTAATTAAAATGTATGTTGAATTCTTCAAGTACAAATATTTACGATTTCATACAACTGATATATATTTACGATTTATATTTGTCACAAAAGTTGGAAATTTAACCAAAAAAGTGGTAAGAGGTAAGAGCTGTAAATACGCAATTGAGATCAATTGGCTTAAGTATATGTTAAAAAAAGAAAAGAAATCCGGCCCGTTAAAAGAAACTGATAGGAAGAATTACGAGGGTTAATTTTTAACACACCCAGCCATAAAGTACGTACTTTATCCCCGCCTAGCCGGGAATAAAGCGCTACATTAAATCCCTACCCCCACTCTAGTCCCCGACGCGCCACGCGCTGTTTGTGCCCGAGCCGAAGGCGAGGGCACAAACAGCGCGTGGCGCGTCGGGGACTAGAGTGAGGTTAGGGAGTTAATATGTAGCACTATTTTCCCTTGTCGGCGGTGAGCGAGTACGAACTTTTTGGTAGATAGGGGAGGATGGGGTATTGCCGGTCACCTAAGCAAACGTGCTTGTTATTTCCACTTTCAAATTGTTTCTTTTAACTTTAAATAATTATTATGTTAGTTCAAACCATTGACTATAAATATTTCTTATTGGTTTAATATAAAAATGTAAGATATCAAAGCTATAAGTCGTATTAAAAAAAAGCATTTTGACGGAATTTACTCCACATCAAAGGGTAATACCGGTCAGCCTTGGTACAATTCCGATCACTATTAGAAAGTTACTTTTATAGGTGAAAAATTTCTTTAAATCAATTATATGAACTTTCATATGATCCGTCGCATTATTATTCGCACTTATATAGTGAAACATATAATAACATAACCACTGTTCAATCAAAAACACTTAAGCAAAATCACCCTACCTGAGAGCGCAGCGAAACGTTTTCTTAGCCTCACTTTTGGGAGCGTCATATAAATAACATGGTGACCGGGATTACCCCCATTCTGCTTAGTAATCTAAATTGAAATGACAAAAAAGTAACAGGTTTATACTCTTTTCTTCACTACTTCGTATTCTTAAATTGTTCAAATTAATAAAGATGCAAAAAATAACTGCATAAAGCAACAAATAATATGCATAAAAGCTTATTTTATAGACCAGATTTCTTATAAGAAATATAGGCCTAGATTTTGATTGTGTATAATTCTTTAATAAAACTGAATAGAAGGTTGTTTGGACATTAGATTAATTGCATTTTATGTTGCGTTAAATATACTATTAGAAATATTACCTAAAAATGTTTAGATTATTGAAAATAAGGGTGACCGGAATTAGCCAGTGACCGGCATTACCCCGTTCTTCCCTATGTTAAAAAATCGTATATTGCACACGTGAATAAAGTAAACCAGCGATAGCTAGCGTGTATGACGCCCTCGCTCCGCTCGGGCGTAACACCGTACCCGGGCATTTACTGGCTCACTTTATTCCCTCGGTACATAATATACTATTTATATATGAGGTATGTCACCTTGGGCATATTTTTAGCGTAGTCATTTCTTTTGAAAAAAAATATACTACATAAAAATGTAACTTTTTAATTTAAAACAAAATAGGTGCATAATCTTCAAGTATGAAGTGGATAAATGATTGGGGTCATTCGTTAAAATTTATAAATTAATTTAATATAAATTAATACTGATATTAAAATTTTGGTTTATCATCTTAAATGTATAATACTTTTCATAGAAATTACGACGAAGCGTTTGAAAAGTATCATTAAAATTTTTATGAATTTATGATAAAATTACTCGTCAGGGTTTTAAAGAACAAACATGAATATTTAGATATAAGACGTGAAAATAATTGTAACAGAAAAATGATGATTGATTACAGGTGCCGAAGATTCAGGCCTATCCCAGACGGAGCGATAGTTAGCAGGGAGACGTGAGGCTTGGCGTTCAGAGCAACATTCGAAAAATCTCTGATTATACTGCGGCACAATACCGTGCACTTCTGCAATCGTCAAAGTGTTTCACCACAGCCAACAATGCATGTGATGCCTTTGGAGTCGAGAGCGTATAAATACAGCTTTTATACAAGGGGGGGAGGGGACTGATTTTAATAGAAATAAAAACCGAGACGACAGCAGTCACTTGAGATAAACGAACAAACGATATTTTCGAGTCATGATATGATATGATGTGGAACAGCTTGTGCGAAACACAAGTTGGCAAGTGACAATGTGATTCATGATATTCTTTGCGATATATTTCGTATGTATACATACTGTTCCGTATTGCTATGAGAGTATCGAAGTTATACATGAGAGTATTTCTCGCACTACATAATGTCGACGTTAGAGGTTAATAAGTAAAGTTTTTAAATTGGTCAAATGGTGCGATTAGCGTGGAATGTCAATTATAGCTTTTTTTAGTGGAAAGTATTGTAAGGTAAAACTTTTATTTTGATTTTAATTCTCTGCGCAAACAGCTTTTTATTGACTTTACTTTTCTTTAAAAAGAAATGACTTGTTTTAAACACATATTCACTTTTTAATTACTTTTTTCTTTGAAACATAAAATTTTTATTCGAGTTTTCTTTATACAAAAACAAACATGATTATTATGTAAATAATAAATCAATACGTTGCCTGTAAAATTTATTAATGCGTCTTTAACTTCGATAAGAGAATGTATGAAACGGTCATTTCTTTATATTATTGAAAAATCTAGGTTTGGCATCGCAAAATAAAAAACAGAGAAATGCGTGTAAAAGATATTCATAGTGAGCATGAGGAATCGAACGCAAGGAAAACAAAGTATGCGTGATGTGCGTGACAAAATTCGCATCGATGGGAGGTAATTTTCGAAGTAGGTTTGGAGTAATGTGCGAGTGCTAGTCCCGATAAAAAGAAATCTACCGCGCCAACATCAACAGAATGCAACAATTTTCACTTAGAAATTTACTGTAGCATAACATCTATAACTATATCCGCAGTTCTAGCAAGCTTCAGCTAACCAGAATGAAAATAAATTCATTACGGTTGTTCATTATGTACAAATTGGACATTGGCACTCTTAATTATTTAGAAGCGTATCTTTAAATATTTAAATGAAATAATATATTCTATTGATTAGCAATTGCAGCCATAGTCAGCAATCGGTGCTCAAATGCTCTATGTCGATTATACGCGATTGATGATTTAGCTGTCAAGTAATTCAACTTTTCAGTCTGCTACGTATCTTCGATAATTCATTAAATACAAGTGATTAGTTTTTCTAGCACCTAATCTGAGTGCTCATTATGATGCTTGAAAGACTATTCATTTGGATCATTATCGCGACTAGTAATTAGTTTTCTTGTCATTAATATTATCAAATGCAATTTTGTTCATGTGTCTGCTTGATACTTGTAGGACTTCAATTTAAGCAACGCGCATTACCGTGATTGTAGTACTTTACCCTTAAGTGCGTAAATAAAACAAAAATTATAGAGCTTAGATGACTTTCTTAACGATCTCAATTCACGGATAATACCCGTGCAGAACTTAATGAACTATTATATGAGTCGTTGAGTCAGAACGGTAATGTTAAGTTACATGTGTGAAGAATTCTTTACTATAATACGTACTTGAAAGTCATAAACAATTCGCAATTTGTAAAGCGTGTTAAATTCAGTGATATATAAAACTAGTCAGCTAGAGTTTTAACTATTGTCTTTAAAGAAGTAGGGTTTGAATGTAACGTCTCATCGACTTCAGTGCTGACTGAGAATATTAAAGTGCGAAAAACGTAAATGTTTTCTGTCTCTTTATACAATTTAATTCACAGGTAAAAACTTACATTTAAAGCATAAGATCAAAAAAATGAAGACTAGACAAACTCAAGTCGTCAAAGACGTTACACTCTTTCCTCGGAATTAGATTAGTTTTCAAATTAGTGCAATACGCTCCAATCGAAAAAATATTTGAATACACATGAAGAGGAACAATATTCCCCACGTGTATTATATATCAAATTATTATCAATATTTGTGATGATAATTATCAATTATGGACTGAACAGTTTTGATGTAAAAGGTTAACGCGTTATTTATAATATACAATATCTTGCTTCCATGCCGAACTGCGGAAATGACGAAGTATGTAACAAATCTGCGTCATACACTTAAAGCAGGAAGAAAATCGTTATTTTGAACATTAAGAAATACTCTTTTTAGGAAAAAAACTCTAAGAATACGGAAAAATAATACCTGCTAAAATTGACTTTATAAAAATATTTAAGATTCTCGAGATAAGAACGCCGTGTCTATAAAAATGTTGCATTCCGTTGAGAGAGAAAAAACTCCGAGCGCCCGGGACAACTCCATCGTTTGGGTCCCTGTAAATAATTATACTATACATTGTAACGCATAGAAAACGATGCTAATTAATTATTGAAAAATTGTACGAGCAGAAAAACTTTAACGCGACATCGCCATAAATGATAATGATGTAACATTAATAATTAACACTAATTATTGTATCTTCTCTGCTTTGTAATTTACATGTTAAATAGAGTGAAAAAAATACGGAAAGCAAAAGATTAAAAAGTGAAAGACGACTTTTCTCTCGTCAAAGTTTACATGTGAATGGCTACACTCTACTATATCTGTAACCCTTCTCGTCGAAGAAGAAGAAGAGTACTATTAATTATGATAAATTAATGATTGTAATAAGTATATGCAAATAGTAAACAGATACATTATTATTGTCTATGGATATTTATTGTTAGTTTATTATTAAATTATTATTATTATAATTAATAAACTAAAAACGGAGGTACAAAAAAAATTTCGAGAAATAAAAAAGGATATATGAAAAATTAAAGAAAAAGTGCTTGTAGCCTCATGCATAAAAAGTAAAATGAATAAAAGTAAGAAAGGACATCTCTTTCATCACGCATCAAGTAATTATTATTGTTCATTGACCTTACCTTCCTATTTTCATTACTTCATATTTTTATCAATACATTCAGAATACATTTATGTATTTATACATTTTTTAAAATGAAAGTGCATCAAAATACATGAATGTTATACAATTTATAATTTTTTATAACCATTTAAGTAAATATCTCAATCCTGGACGATTTCCTATTAGACAAAAATACTTGATATTTAGCTAGCAACATTTGCCTCGCTCTATGTAAATGCATTTTGTATTTCCTCATTCCAGAAGAAAATAAAAATGGTGGTGGCTATGTAGTAAATGACAATGAATACAATAAAAACGATGAAAATGAAAAACACTAAAAAATTTTATAAAAATAGTTAAAATAGTGCACATTGGCACACGTTAACACATGGGAAACTTAAGGAGG
The DNA here is from genome assembly GCA_949152435.1 of Gastracanthus pulcherrimus. Classification (NCBI taxonomy): domain Eukaryota; kingdom Metazoa; phylum Arthropoda; class Insecta; order Hymenoptera; family Pteromalidae; genus Gastracanthus; species Gastracanthus pulcherrimus. The sequence continues at coordinate 172,651,830 of OX424572.1, read as the reverse complement.
TTGGTGACTAAAGTAAAATATGCAATAATTTTTTGATATTGCAGTATAACATTGTTTTAGCTATAAGCTAAAATTTTAGGAGGCTTTACAGTATTTGTTTATGAGATAATAACGATCAAAATGTATGTATTTTGCACAGAAATAGTAGGAAACCAAAATTAATGCTTTCCGATCGACCTTTTAATATTTACAAGAGGAATTTGTTTACAAAAAATATTGCAAAATAAAGTACATGTACTCTTCATATGATTTACCGTTTAGAAAGTACAGGTTACCGTATTACTTTCAAAGATATACGTGAAAACGTAAAAATCAATCTAATACTCTAAGTGCTACAATGCTTGGAATAGTCACTAATGATGGTGTGTGCGGAATCCAAACACGCATTAACGCTCGCCGATGCGTCCGTAACAAAAAGAGGGCTAGAAAATTTTCTATTGAAAATCATTATCTAAAATTTTGCATACACCTGCTATAAACCTTTTATAATATATCTACAATTGAAACTTATAGTTTTTCGAAAATTTCCAACAGACTTTTATCGATGGAAGAAAAGAATACGCGGATTTAAAATAATATTTTATCTTTATATTTTTTATTCTTTTCCTTGTTGAAAATAACCGCACGAATTCTGCACGGAAATCAGCATGGAAATCCGTATCGGAATCAGTGCGGAAACCGTATGTGATCGATATGGGAATCCGCCTGGAATAGGTCCGAGAACGCTCCGTGGAATCAGTACGGAAATCTGGATGAAATCTGTAGAACACAGATATTGATACTGAATCTGTAAAGAAATAGTGAAAAATTCCGCAATTAAATCTGCGTAGTATCCGTACAGAATATTCAGAGAAATATTACTGAAATACCTAATGGCATAGAATACGGAAATTGGTATAGAGTCTGTACAGAAGTAATGCAGAAATCGGTATTGAAATCCGCGCAGAAACCGTACAAAATCCGTAGGTAAACATTATTGAAATCTCTATTGGTGTACAAAATGAAGTTGGAATACAGAATCTCTACAGTTATCATGCGGAATTCCGTATTTCAATTCGTGTTGAATTTCAATAGAATCTGTATGGAAATTATGCAGAATTGAATATTTTGAAATATTCACGAAATATGTTGAATATAGGTACAGACTGAATCCCCACAAAACGGTATAATATCTGTACCTATACAGCATTGAAAGTCGCAGTAAACCAGAGATTCATTTTGATATATTAATAAAAGTGGCCTATATCATTATGTGGTATCTGACTAAAATAAATTTCAGAAAACAGTTTTGAAAAAAGGAACTCCTATTTACTCACTTTCAATCTTGCAGCCTATTTACAAACCATATTTACTAATAATATAAATGTATAATTTTCTTCTATGCACTGCCAAGCTAAATCACTCTAGACTATACGGACACCTGGATAAAGTGTTCAACTGCTGAATCATGTCATTGTCACTTTGTTCGATGAAGTAATATAGACTTTGATACCATGCATTCGATGATTGTTATTCTGAAAATCGAATTCAAATTTCATTATTCGCCGTAGATTTTCCTCAATGGAATTTAACTTGAATTTATATTTACATAAGTAACTTACAAACTTACAAAAAGTTATAAGTTAATATTCAATTTCATGTTCAATTTAAAATTACTGTAGAATAAAAAGAACAATATTTATAACAGTAATATTGTAATCTTGTCAAAATCATCCTGTAGATGTCCAATTACTGTTCTGAAATAGAAAATAATATATCTAAAGAAATAATTCTGCTATCGTACTGGTTAAAAAGTAAAATTGGGTACTTATCTGACTTTGTAATCCACAAATAATTGTAATAGATTTCATTATTTCAACATGTTGATAATTTAATCTGAAGTACTGATGTACACGAGTGAGGGAAAAGCCAAATTTGTGTCAGAGTAAGCCTCTGAAATTAAAAAAAAATAATTTAAACAATTATAAATTAAAATTTATAAGAATTGTATAAACAAATAATCAAGGCAATTAATATTTCACAAAAATAAACAATTCTTTTTAAGTGACATATCGAGTCATTGAATAAGATGTTAAGTGCATTAATTTCATGTTTAATGTCTGGGAATCGATAACAGCATCCCAGAGACCCCATAACCGGAGAACATCAAATATTGTCTAAGTTATTTTAAATGGAATAAACATAATTCTTCATCTAACAAATAAATATATTTGATAATATAATATCTTTTGATGTAGAACAATAAAGAAAAATTAGAGATTACTAATAATTTAAAAAAGTCATACAAAAATATTTTGTTTTATAACTTGAAGTAAAAGATAAATATGAAAAAATGATTTTTCTCTCATACTGATTAAATACAAAACTATGATACTCATCTGGCTATAAAATCCTTGAATAATTTAAGTAGACTTCATATTCCTTCAACAATTTACTCTTGAGTACAGATATATACGAGTAAGGAGAAATCAAAGTTTCGCTGAGATCAATTCTCACAGCGTAAGCTTCTGCAACAAAAAAGAAAAAATTATTGTACAAGCCAACAGTATTTTTTAAGAGATTAAAATTGTATTATATCTACTGTCTTTTTTATCTAGTATACCCTTTCACTAAATAATTAGACAAAATCCATAGTTAATATATTTTTAAATACTTTCTGAATTATTCTAAATCTTTTGTTAAATAACTGAAAATTTTAACAAACTTATTATTCAAAATCTATCACATCTTTATAAGCAGATAGTTAAAACAATTATATTCCACAAAAACACATATTTTTCAAATTGACATAGTCTCAGACAGATTCCATTTATTTACACGATTAATAAAGATATACCTATGCAACAATTATTTATCCAACTCGTCAAGACAAGAACTTTGAGTCAGTTTTTTAACACGAGATCAGAGTAAAAGTATCGTCTCACATGAAGCATGAAGTAGATAGTAAACAAATCGTGCGCTAGAGAGGTTATGCTATTTTTTACATAAATAAAAACGAAACATTTGTATATGGATTCTAGAAAATGTATATATACAGAGCTGTATTGTATAGTTAAAAATTAATTTTTATTTAAATCTACCTTTGTATTAGAAAACTGTCCTCCACACATATCAACAAGGCCCCGTTATCCTTCCTTCGTTAAAATTTAGGATGGGAACGGATTGAAATTAAAAAAAATTAATTAATCCGATTCAATCCGTTTTTTGAATCCAGTTGGATCCGTTTCAAACTGTTTAAATACGTTGTAATCCGTGTCAATTATGATACGGATTACAACGTATTGAAACGGATTGAATACTACATTTTGATTTCCTGTTATGGTTTGAAACGGATTTGAACAAGCAAAACGTTACAATCCGTTTCAATCCACTTTAATCCGTTTAGATCGTAAACTATAACGAGGGTTCATACGCACAACATTCTCACAGCAAGGAGCATACATAACCCAACAGACTGCCGCTCGACGGCGGCAAGCATTGCGCAGTTGTCGCGTGTATAAGCAAATGTACGCAGTACGCACATCAATTTTCTTGCCGAAACTAAGTAAATAATCTAATGTAAAGTAAGATTTCTATAAATATTAATTTTTAACTATACAATGCAGTTCTATATATATATATAATAATCAAATCGTGCGCTAGAGAGGTTATGCTATTTTTTACATAAATAAAAACGAAATATTTATATATGGATTCTAGGAAATGTATATATATATATATATATATATATATATATATATATATATATATATATATATATATATATATATATATATATATATATATATATATATATATATATATATATATATATATATATATATATATATATATATATATACATTTCCTAGAATCCATATATAAATATTTCGTTTTTATTTATGTAAAAAATAGCATAACCTCTCTAGCGCACGATTTGATTATGTGACTGTGTCACTCATACCATTCTAACATATTTTTATAATAGTTACTTATATACGCATAGGTGTATATACATGCATAAACAACACACACATATATATAAACATCCAACGTTATTTTTCTCATTAATCTTTACAAACAATGTAATGATAATTGTTGTTTGAATCATTGTTAAAATTATGGTTGAGTTTGCCATTTCAAGATTACAGGCATGGATTGACGTTTGGATAGCGTTACTTATATACGCATAGGTGTATATACATGCATAAACAACACACACATATATATAAACATCCAACGTTATTTTTCTCATTAATCTTTACAAACAATGTAATGATAATTGTTGTTTGAATCATTGTTAAAATTATGGTTGAGTTTGCCATTTCAAGATTACAGGCATGGATTGACGTTTGGATAGCGTTATGAGGATTATGGCAACATTGAATCGTAGAATGGTTCGATTAGTAAGGTACTGCAAAAAAAATTCTGATTTTTTCAATTAGAGTTTATGATATTCGCATACCACGTAATTTTTTAACACTCATTACAAAACAAAGTATTGATAATTGTTGTTTGTATACTCCTAAAATGGATAGCCTTATGAGGATTATGGCACCATTGAACGTTAGAATGGTTGGATTTGTAAGGTACTGCAAAAAAAATTCTCACTTATCCAATTAGATGTTGTGATATAAGCGTCCAACGTAATTTTTTATTAATCTTTATAAACAAAGTAATGATAATTGTTGTTTGAATCATTGTTAAAATTATGGTTGGCTCTGCCATTTCAAGAATACAAGCAAGTTCTTCTCATTAATCTTTACAAACAAAGTAATGATAATTGTTGTTTGAATCAGTGTTAAAATTATGTATGACTTTGCCATTTCAAGATTACAAGCATGGATTGACGTATGGATAGCCTATGAGAATTATGGTACCATTGAATGATAGAATTGTTTGATTAGTAGGGGACTGCAAAAAGAATTCGGACTTTTCCAATTCGAGTTTGTGATATAAGCATCCAACGTAGTTTTTCAATAATCTTTACAAACAAAGTGATCACTATCGTGGTCTTTAGGGTCCGGTTACTTCTCTCCACTGGATTGGCTTGGGGATTGTATGATGGCGTGGTCACATTTCCATACTCCTTCAGCGTCTCGGCCAGGTTCTTATATATAAACTCTTTTCCATTGTCCGTAAGTAGATAATTTGGTGTTTCCCATCGAAATAGGATAAGCTCCTCTAGGGCGCGAGCCACCGACTTCCCATCCGCTAATTTGGAGTTTCCAATCGAAATAGGATAAGCTACTCTATGGCGCGAGCCACCGACTTCCCATGCGCTTCAGCTCAATCCAGCGCGTGAAGAGATCTTGGAATACCATCAAGTTTTAACCTGACTTTTGCTTGGCGGGAATTCCATAAGATCGGCTATCATTACGGCCCAGGATTGCTCTATTATCCGCTTCTTGAGTAATTCTATTGGTCCAGTGTGGGGATCTTTGTGCTTCAAACATTCAAGACAGGACTGTACGAAGTGGCGCACATCATAGTACAGGACAGGCCAATAGTACCAGCGGGCTACTCGGTTATACGTCTTCCCCAGTCCCAGGTGCCCCGCGGAGTTGATGCAATGACTTTCAGTCATCACTCTCTCATGGTGCTCCACTGCCAAGACAAGTCACCACCCTTCTTCTCGAGAGGTCACTGGGTCCAGTAAGGAGTAGCTACGAAATTTGTACAGCATTCCGTCTTCGAGTCGCCAATCTGGAAAACGATGTGGGTGCTTTCGTACTTCCTCCATTCCACTCAAATATCGCTCATCTTGTATTTCGTCGAATCCCGCTATTTCACCATCTTTATACATCCTGGACAAAGCATCAGGTACCTTATGTAGGGTGCCTTTCCGATGGATCGCTGGAGTTCGCTACGGAGTTCGCTGGTCGCAATCGGTCATTGAACTCGACCACTATCGCCGGTCCTACCGAAGAGACCGTGGCTCCTGCATCAATTAGGGCTCTGTATGGCCTGAAACCTAGTATGGCCTTTGTAAAGATGCGATTCTCAGCGCTTACCCCTTCCACTTCATCCTCGACTGGTTCCGTAACCTCCGATTGGTCATCCTCGGGCGTACTTAGCAGGCTACTCTCCCACCTAGAGTAGATGCATGTATGCCAGCATCTACGTGACTCGCCGGAGAAGAAGGGACCACCAACGTGGAAGTGGACACCTGTGATCTATCAAGAAGGTCGACTGCCTAAGTTATTAAGGCTAGGCTCTCGAAATCCTCCTGCTCATCAGCTGTAGGATTGAGTGCCGTCTATGCAATAGTTGACAAAAAAACCTAAAAACCAATCTTCGTAAAGAGTATAAGAAAAGGTGTAAAAACGGAAAAAGTGCATTGAGATATGTGCAAGGGAAGCTATTCTAAAGAAACGTTGAAAAAACAACACAAAAACTGTTACGGCGAACAACTAAAATAAAATAACTTTGCAAAATGAAGTTTGACCATTTATTACACAACACTTTTTTTTGGCATCCCTACTAATCCAACCGTTCTAACATTCAATGGTGCCATCATCCTCATAAGGCTATCCAAATGTAATCCTTAAATGTCAAAGTCAACCATACTTTTAACAATGATTCAAAAATACAATTATCGATACTTTGTTTGTAAAGCTTATTTATAAATAACGTGGGGTGCTTATATCATTTACTCTAATTGGAAATGCCATCATTATTTTCGCAGTCCCCTACTAATAGACCCATTCTAACATTCAATGTTGCCATAATCCTCATAAGGCTATACCAACGTCAATCGATCCTTATAATTTTTAAATGGCAATGTCAACCATAATTTTAACAATGATTCAAACCACAATTATCATTAATTTGTTTGTAAAGATTATTGAAAACTTACGTTAGATGCTTATATCACAAACTCTAATAGGAAAAATCAGAATTTTTTTAGCCGTCCCCTACTAATCGAACCATTATAACATTCAATGGTGCCATAATCCTCATAAGGCTATACTAACGTCAATCGATCCTTATAATATTTAAATGGCAATGTCAACCATAATTTTAACAATTATTCAAACAACAATTATCATTATCTTGTTCGTAAAGATTATTGAAAATTACGTTAGATGCTTATATCACAAACTCTAATTGGAAATGTCAGAATTTTTTTAGCAGCCCTCTACTAATCGAACCATTCTAACATTCAAGGGTGCCATAATCCTCGTATGGCTATCCGAACGTCAATTGAAGTTTATAATTTTTTAATGATGATTCAAACTACAATCATCATTATCTTGTTCGTAAAGATTATTGAAAATTACGTTAGATGCCTATATCACAAACTCTAATTGGAAATAATTGGAAATGTCAGAATTTTTATAGCAGTCTCCTACAAATCGAACCATTCTAACATTCAATGGTTCCATAATCCTCATAAGGCTATCCATACGTCAATGCATGCTTGTGATCTTAAAATGGCAATTCAACCATAAATTTAACTATGATTCAAACAACAATTATCATTACTTTGTTTGTAAAGATTAATGAAAAATTACGTTGGATGCTTGTATCACAAACTCTAATTGGAAAAGTCAGAATTTTTTTAGCAGCTCCCTACTCATTAAACCGTACACACATTCAATGTTGCCGTAATCCTCATGAGCTTATACAAACGTCAATCCATGCCTGTAATCTTTGAATGGCAAAGTCAACCATAATTTTTCAACAGATTCAAACAACAATTATCATTATCTTGTTTGTAAAGATTATTCAAATTTACGTTGGATGCTTATATCACAAACTCTAATTGGAAAAGTAAGAATTTTTTTAACAGTCCCCTACTAATCGAAACAATCTAATATTCAATGGTGCCATAATCCTCATACGGCTATTCAAACGTCAATCGATGCTTATAATTTTTAAACAATGTCAACCATAATTTTAACAATGATTCAAACAACAATTATCAACACTTCGTTTGGAAAGCTTATTAAAAATTACGTTAGATGCTTATATCACAAACTCTAATTGGAAATGTCAGAATTTTTTTAGCAGTCCCCTACTAATCGAACCATTCTAACATTCAACGGTGCCATAATCCTCATAAGGCTATCCGAACGTCAATCGATGCTTATAATTTTTAAACAATGTCAACCATAATTTTAACAATGATTCAAACATCAATTATTGTAACTTTGTTAGTAAACCTCATTAAAAAATTACGTGAGTTGCTTATATCACAAACTCTAATAGAAAAGTCAGATATTTTTTAGCAGTCTCCTACTAATAGACCAATTCTAACATTCAATGTTGCCATAATCCTCATAACGGTATCCAAACGTCAATAGATGATTGTAATCTCTGAATTGCAAAGTCAACCATAATTTTAACAATGATTCAAACAACAATTATCAACACTTTGTTTGGAAAGCTTAATGAGTAGAATAACGTTGGATGCTTATATCACAAATTCTAATTGGATAAGTCAGAATTTTTTTTGCAGTACCTTACTAATCGATCCATTCTAACATTCAATGGTGCCATAATCCTCATAAGGCTATCCATACGTCAATCCATGCTTGTAATCTTGAAATGGCAAAGTCAACCATAATTTTAACAATGATTCAAACAACAATTATCATTAATTTGTTTGTAAAGATTAATGAAAAATTACGTTGGACGCTTATATCACAACATCTAATTGGATAAGTCAGAATTTATTTTGCAGTACCTTACTAATCCAACCATTCTAACATTCAATGGTGTCATAATCCTCATAAGGCTATCAATACGTCAAACCAATGTTTGTGATCTTAAAATGGAAAACACAACCATAATTTTAACAATGATTCAAACTACAATTATCATTATCTTGTTTGTAACGATTATTGAAAATTACGTTAGATGCTTATAGCACAAACTCTAATTGGAAAAGTCAGAATTCTTTTTGCAGTCTCCTACTAATCAAACCATTCTAACATTCAATGTTGCCATAATCCTCAAACGGTTATTCAAACGTCAATCCATGCCTGTAATCTTTGAATGGCATAGTCAACCGTAATTTTAACAATGAATCAAACAACAATTATCAACACTTCCTTTGGAAAGCTTATTAAAAAATTGCGTTGGATGCTCATATCATAAACTCTAATTGGAAATGTCAGAATTTTTTTAGCAGTCTTCTACTTATTGAACCATTGTAACATTCAATGGCGCCATAATCCTCATTAGGCTATCCATACGTTAATCCATGCTTGTGATCTTAAAATGGCAATTCAACCATAATTTTAACAATGATTCAAACTACAATTATCATTATGTTGTTTGTAAAGATTATTGAAAATTACGTTAAATGCTTATATCACAAACTCTAATTGGAAAAGTCAGAATTCTTTTTGCAGTCTGCTACAAATCAAACCATTCTAACATTCAATGGTGCCATAATCCTCATAAGGCTATCCATACGTCAATCGATGCTTATAATTTTTAAATGACAAAGTTAACCATAATTTTTACAATGATTCAAACAACAATTATCATTACCTTGTTTGTAAAGATTATTGAAATTTACGTTGGATGCTTATATCACAAACACTAATTGGAAAAGTCAAAATTCTTTTTACAGTCCCCTACAAATCGAACCGTTCTATCATTCGATGGTACCACAATCCTCATAACGGTATCCAAACGTCAATCGATGATTGTAATCTTTGAATGGCAAAGTCAACCATAATTTTTACAATGATTCAAAAACAATTATCATTACCTTGTTTGTAAAGATTAATGAAAAATTACGTTGGATGCTTGTATCACAAACACTAATTGGAAAAGTCAGAATTTTTTTAGCAGCTCCCTACTCATTAAACCGTTCACACATTCAATGTTGCCGTAATCCTCATAAGCTTATACAAATGTTAATCCATGCCTGTAATCTTTGAATGGCAAAGTCAACCATAATTTTTCAACAGATACTAACAACAATTATCATTATCGTGTTTGTAAAGATTATTGAAATTTACGTTGGATGCTTATATCACAAACTCTAATTGGAAAAGTAAGAATTTTTTTAGCAGTCCCCTACTAATCGAAACATTCTAATATTCAATTTTGCCATAATCCTCATACGGCTATTCAAACGTCGATCGATGCTTATAATTTTTAAACAATGTCAACCATAATTTTAACAATGATTCAAACAACAATTATCAACACTTCGTTTGGAAAGCTTATTAAAAATTACGTTAGATGCTTATATCACAAACTCTAATTGGAAATGTCAGAATTTTTTTAACAGTCTCTTACTAATCGAACCATTCTAACATTCAATGGTGCCATAATCCTCATACGGCTATTCAAACGTCAATCAATGCTTATAATTTTTAAACAATGTCAACCATAATTTTAACAATGATTCAAACAACAATTACCAACACTTCGTTTGGAAAGCTAATTAAAAAATTGCGTTGGATGCTCATATCATAAACTCTAATTGGAACAGTCTGAATTTTTTTAGCAGTCTCCTACAAATCGAACCATTCTAACATTCAATGGTGCCATAATCCTCATAAGGCTATCGATACGTCAATCCATGCTTGTGATCTTAAAATGGAAAACTCAACCATAATTTTAACAATGATTCAAACTACAATTATAATTATCTTGTTTGTAAAGATTATTGAAAATTACGTTAGATGCTTATAGCACAAACTCTAATTGGAAAAGTCTGAAATTTTTTAGCAGTCTCCTACAAATCGAACCATTCTAACATTCAATGGTGCCATAATCCTCATAAGGCTATCCATACGTCAATCCATGCTTTTGATCTTAAAATGGAAATTCAACCATAATTTTAACAATGATTCAAACAACAATTATCATTACTTTGTTTGTAAAGATTATTGAAAATTACGTTAAATGCTTATATCACAAACTCTAATTGGAAAAGTCAGAATTCTTTTTGCAGTCTCCCACTAATCAAACCATTCTAACATTCAATGTTGCCATAATCTTCATACGGTTATTCAAACGTCAATCCATGCCTTTAATCTTTGAATGGCATAGTCAACCGTAATTTTAACAATGAATCAAACAACAATTATCAACACTTCCTTTGGAAAGCTTATTAAAAAATTACGTTAGATGCTTATATCAGAAACTCTAATTGGAAATGTCAGAATTTTTTTAGCAGTCTTCTACTAATCGAACCATTCTAACATTCAATGGCGCCATAATCCTCATAAGGCTATCCGAACGTCAATCGATGCTTATAATTTTTAAATGGCAAAGTGAACCATAATTTTAACAATGATTTAAACATCAATTATCGCAACTTTGTTTGTAAAGATTATTGAAATTTACGTTGGATGCTTATATCACAAACACTAATTGAAAAAGGCAGAATTCTTTTTGCAGTTACCTACAAATCGAACCGTTCTATCATTCAATTTGCCATAATCCTCATAACAGTATCCAAACGTCAATCGATGATTGTAATCTTTGAATGGCAAAGTCAACCATAATTTTTACAATGATTCAAACAACAATTATCATACCTTGTTTATAAATACTATTGAAATTTACGTTGGATGCTTATATCACAAGCTCTAATTGGAAAAGTAAGAATTTTTTTAGAAGTCCCCTACTAATCGAAACATTCTAATATTCAATAATGCCATAATCCTCATAAGGCTACCCCGAACGTCAATCGAAGCTTATAGTTTTTAAATGGTAAAGTCAACCATAATTTTAACAATGATTCAAACATCCATTATCGTCACTTTGTTTGTAATTCGCATTAAAAAATTATGTGAGGTGCTTATATCACAAACTCTAATAGAAAAGTCAGAATTTTTTTAGCAGTCTCCTACTAATTGACCCATTCTAACATTCAATGTTGCCATAATCCTCAAACGGTTATTCAAACGTCAATCCATGCCTGTAATCTTTGAATGGCATAGTCAACCGTAATTTTAACAATGAATCAAACAACAATTATCAACACTTCCTTTGGAAAGCTTATTAAAAAATTGCGTTGGATGCTCATATCATAAACTCTAATTGGAAATGTCAGAATTTTTTTAGCAGTCTTCTACTTATTGAACCATTGTAACATTCAATGGCGCCATAATCCTCATTAGGCTATCCATACGTTAATCCATGCTTGTGATCTTAAAATGGCAATTCAACCATAATTTTAACAATGATTCAAACTACAATTATCATTATGTTGTTTGTAAAGATTATTGAAAATTACGTTAAATGCTTATATCACAAACTCTAATTGGAAAAGTCAGAATTCTTTTTGCAGTCTGCTACAAATCAAACCATTCTAACATTCAATGGTGCCATAATCCTCATAAGGCTATCCATACGTCAATCGATGCTTATAATTTTTAAATGACAAAGTTAACCATAATTTTTACAATGATTCAAACAACAATTATCATTACCTTGTTTGTAAAGATTATTGAAATTTACGTTGGATGCTTATATCACAAACACTAATTGGAAAAGTCAAAATTCTTTTTACAGTCCCCTACAAATCGAACCGTTCTATCATTCGATGGTACCACAATCCTCATAACGGTATCCAAACGTCAATCGATGATTGTAATCTTTGAATGGCAAAGTCAACCATAATTTTTACAATGATTCAAAAACAATTATCATTACCTTGTTTGTAAAGATTAATGAAAAATTACGTTGGATGCTTGTATCACAAACACTAATTGGAAAAGTCAGAATTTTTTTAGCAGCTCCTTACTCATTAAACCGTTCACACATTCAATGTTGCCGTAATCCTCATAAGCTTATACAAATGTTAATCCATGCCTGTAATCTTTGAATGGCAAAGTCAACCATAATTTTTCAACTGATTCAAACAACAATTATCATTATCGTGTTTGTAAAGATTATTGAAATTTACGTTGGATGCTTATATCACAAACTCTAATTGGAAAAGTAAGAATTTTTTTAGCAGTCCCCTACTATTCGAAACATTCTAACATTCAATGGTGCCATAATCCTCATGCGGCTATTCAAACGTCAATCAATGCTTATAATTTTTAAACAATGTCAACCATAATTTTAACAATGATTCAAACAACAATTACCAACACTTCGTTTGGAAAGCTAATTAAAAAATTGCGTTGGATGCTCATATCATAAACTCTAATTGGAACAGTCTAAATTTTTTTAGCAGTCTCCTACAAATCGAACCATTCTAACATTCAATGGTGCCATAATCCTCATAAGGCTATCGATACGTCAATCCATGCTTGTGATCTTAAAATGGAAAACTCAACCATAATTTTAACAATGATTCAAACTACAATTATCATTATCTTGTTTGTAAAGATTATTGAAAATTACGTTAGATGCTTATAGCACAAACTCTAATTGGAAAAGTCTGAAATTTTTTAGCAGTCTCCTACAAATCGAACCATTCTAACATTCAATGGTGCCATAATCCTCATAAGGCTATCCATACGTCAATCCATGCTTTTGATCTTAAAATGGAAATTCAACCATAATTTTAACAATGATTCAAACAACAATTATCATTACTTTGTTTGTAAAGATTATTGAAAATTACGTTAAATGCTTATATCACAAACTCTAATTGGAAAAGTCAGAATTCTTTTTGCAGTCTCCCACTAATCAAACCATTCTAACATTCAATGTTGCCATAATCTTCATACGGTTATTCAAACGTCAATCCATGCCTTTAATCTTTGAATGGCATAGTCAACCGTAATTTTAACAATGAATCAAACAACAATTATCAACACTTCCTTTGGAAAGCTTATTAAAAAATTGCTTTGGATACTCATATCATAAACTCTAATTGGAACAGTCTGAATTTTTTTAGCAGTCTCCTACAAATCGAACCATTCTAACATTCAATGGTGCCATAATCCTCATAAGGGTATCCATACGTCAATCCATGCTTGTGATCTTAAAATTGCAATTCAACCATAATTTTAACAATGATTCAAACAACAATTATCATTGCTTTGTTTGTAAAGATTAATGAAAAATTACGTTAGATGCTTATATCAGAAACTCTAATTGGAAATGTCAGAATTTTTTTAGCAGTCTTCTACTAATCGAACCATTCTAACATTCAATGGCGCCATAATCCTCATAAGGCTATCCGAACGTCAATCGATGCTTATAATTTTTAAATGGCAAAGTGAACCATAATTTTAACAATGATTTAAACATCAATTATCGCAACTTTGTTTGTAAAGATTATTGAAATTTACGTTGGATGCTTATATCACAAACACTAATTGAAAAAGGCAGAATTCTTTTTGCAGTTACCTACAAATCGAACCGTTCTATCATTCAATTTGCCATAATCCTCATAACAGTATCCAAACGTCAATCGATGATTGTAATCTTTGAATGGCAAAGTCAACCATAATTTTTACAATGATTCAAACAACAATTATCATACCTTGTTTATAAATACTATTGAAATTTACGTTGGATGCTTATATCACAAGCTCTAATTGGAAAAGTAAGAATTTTTTTAGAAGTCCCCTACTAATCGAAACATTCTAATATTCAATAATGCCATAATCCTCATAAGGCTACCCCGAACGTCAATCGAAGCTTATAGTTTTTAAATGGTAAAGTCAACCATAATTTTAACAATGATTCAAACATCCATTATCGTCACTTTGTTTGTAATTCGCATTAAAAAATTATGTGAGGTGCTTATATCACAAACTCTAATAGAAAAGTCAGAATTTTTTTAGCAGTCTCCTACTAATTGACCCATTCTAACATTCAATGTTGCCATAATCCTCAAACGGTTATTCAAACGTCAATCCATGCCTGTAATCTTTGAATGGCATAGTCAACCGTAATTTTAACAATGAATCAAACAACAATTATCAACACTTCCTTTGGAAAGCTTATTAAAAAATTGCGTTGGATGCTCATATCATAAACTCTAATTGGAAATGTCAGAATTTTTTTAGCAGTCTTCTACTTATTGAACCATTGTAACATTCAATGGCGCCATAATCCTCATTAGGCTATCCATACGTTAATCCATGCTTGTGATCTTAAAATGGCAATTCAACCATAATTTTAACAATGATTCAAACTACAATTATCATTATGTTGTTTGTAAAGATTATTGAAAATTACGTTAAATGCTTATATCACAAACTCTAATTGGAAAAGTCAGAATTCTTTTTGCAGTCTGCTACAAATCAAACCATTCTAACATTCAATGGTGCCATAATCCTCATAAGGCTATCCATACGTCAATCGATGCTTATAATTTTTAAATGACAAAGTTAACCATAATTTTTACAATGATTCAAACAACAATTATCATTACCTTGTTTGTAAAGATTATTGAAATTTACGTTGGATGCTTATATCACAAACACTAATTGGAAAAGTCAAAATTCTTTTTACAGTCCCCTACAAATCGAACCGTTCTATCATTCGATGGTACCACAATCCTCATAACGGTATCCAAACGTCAATCGATGATTGTAATCTTTGAATGGCAAAGTCAACCATAATTTTTACAATGATTCAAAAACAATTATCATTACCTTGTTTGTAAAGATTAATGAAAAATTACGTTGGATGCTTGTATCACAAACACTAATTGGAAAAGTCAGAATTTTTTTAGCAGCTCCCTACTCATTAAACCGTTCACACATTCAATGTTGCCGTAATCCTCATAAGCTTATACAAATGTTAATCCATGCCTGTAATCTTTGAATGGCAAAGTCAACCATAATTTTTCAACAGATACTAACAACAATTATCATTATCGTGTTTGTAAAGATTATTGAAATTTACGTTGGATGCTTATATCACAAACTCTAATTGGAAAAGTAAGAATTTTTTTAGCAGTCCCCTACTAAACGAAACATTCTAATATTCAATAGTGCCATAATCCTCATAAAGCTATCCAAACGTCAATCGATGATTGTAATCTTTGAATGGCAAAGTCAACCGCAATCTTAACAAGGATTCAAACAACAATTATCATTACTTTGTTTGTAAAGATTAATGAAAAATTACGTTAGATGCTTATATCACAAACTCTAATTGGAAATGTCAGAATTTTTTTAGCCGTCTCCTACTAATCGAACCATTCTAACATTCAATGGCGCCATAATCCTCATTAGGCTAACCATACGTTAATCTAAGCTTGTGATCTTAAAATGTCAATTCAACCATAATTTTAACAATGATTCAAACTACAATTATCATTATGTCGTTAGTAAAGATTATTGAAAATAACGTTAAATGCTTATATCACAAACTCTAATTGGAAAAGTCAGAATTTTTTTAGCAGCTCCCTACTCATTAAACCGTTCACACATTCAATGTTTCCGTAATCCTCGTGAGCTTATACAAACGTCAATCCATGCCTGTAATCTTTGAATGGCAAAGTCAACCATAATTTTTCAACTGATTCAAACAACAATTAACATTATCTTGTTTGTAAAGATTATTGAAATTTACGTTGGATGCTTATATCACAAACTCTAATTGGAAAAGTAAGAATTTTTTTAGCAGTCCCCTACTAATCGAAACATTCTAATATTCAATTTTGCCATAATCCTCATACGGCTATTCAAACGTCGATCGATGCTTATAATTTTTAAACAATGTCAACCATAATTTTAACAATGATTCAAACAACAATTATCAACACTTCGTTTGGAAAGCTTATTAAAAATTACGTTAGATGCTTATATCACAAACTCTAATTGGAAATGTCAGAATTTTTTTAACAGTCTCTTCCTAATCGAACCATTCTAACATTCAATGGTGCCATAATCCTCATACGGCTATTCAAACGTCAATCAATGCTTATAATTTTTAAACAATGTCAACCATAATTTTAACAATGATTCAAACAACAATTACCAACACTTCGTTTGGAAAGCTAATTAAAAAATTGCGTTGGATGCTCATATCACAAACTCTAATTGGAAAAGTAAGAATTTTTTTAGCAGTCTTCTACTAATCGAACCATTCTAACATTCAATGGCGCCATAATCCTCATAAGGCTATCCGAACGTCAATCGATGCTTATAATTTTTAAATGGCAATGTCAACCATAATTTTAACAATGATTCAAACAACAATTACCAACACTTCGTTTGGAAAGCTAATTAAAAAATTGCGTTGGATGCTCATATCATAAACTCTAATTGGAACAGTCTGAATTTTTTTAGCAGTCTCCTACAAATCGAACCATTCTAACATTCAATGGTGCCATAATCCTCATAAGGCTATCGATACGTCAATCCATGCTTGTGATCTTAAAATGGAAAACTCAACCATAATTTTAACAATGATTCAAACTACAATTATCATTATCTTGTTTGTAAAGATTATTGAAAATTACGTTAGATGCTTATAGCACAAACTCTAATTGGAAAAGTCTGAAATTTTTTAGCAGTCTCCTACAAATCGAACCATTCTAACATTCAATGGTGCCATAATCCTCATAAGGCTATCCATACGTCAATCCATGCTTTTGATCTTAAAATGGAAATTCAACCATAATTTTAACAATGATTCAAACAACAATTATCATTACTTTGTTTGTAAAGATTATTGAAAATTACGTTAAATGCTTATATCACAAACTCTAATTGGAAAAGTCAGAATTCTTTTTGCAGTCTCCCACTAATCAAACCATTCTAACATTCAATGTTGCCATAATCTTCATACAGTTATTCAAACGTCAATCCATGCCTTTAATCTTTGAATGGCATAGTCAACCGTAATTTTAACAATGAATCAAACAACAATTATCAACACTTCCTTTGGAAAGCTTATTAAAAAATTGCGTTGGATACTCATATCATAAACTCTAATTGGAACAGTCTGAATTTTTTTAGCAGTCTCCTACAAATCGAACCATTCTAACATTCAATGGTGCCATAATCCTCATAAGGGTATCCATACGTCAATCCATGCTTGTGATCTTAAAATTGCAATTCAACCATAATTTTAACAATGATTCAAACAACAATTATCATTGCTTTGTTTGTAAAGATTAATGAAAAATTACGTTAGATGCTTATATCAGAAACTCTAATTGGAAATGTCAGAATTTTTTTAGCAGTCTTCTACTAATCGAACCATTCTAACATTCAATGGCGCCATAATCCTCATAAGGCTATCCGAACGTCAATCGATGCTTATAATTTTTAAATGGCAAAGTGAACCATAATTTTAACAATGATTTAAACATCAATTATCGCAACTTTGTTTGTAAAGATTATTGAAATTTACGTTGGATGCTTATATCACAAACACTAATTGAAAAAGGCAGAATTCTTTTTGCAGTTACCTACAAATCGAACCGTTCTATCATTCAATTTGCCATAATCCTCATAACAGTATCCAAACGTCAATCGATGATTGTAATCTTTGAATGGCAAAGTCAACCATAATTTTTACAATGATTCAAACAACAATTATCATACCTTGTTTATAAATACTATTGAAATTTACGTTGGATGCTTATATCACAAGCTCTAATTGGAAAAGTAAGAATTTTTTTAGAAGTCCCCTACTAATCGAAACATTCTAATATTCAATAATGCCATAATCCTCATAAGGCTACCCCGAACGTCAATCGAAGCTTATAGTTTTTAAATGGTAAAGTCAACCATAATTTTAACAATGATTCAAACATCCATTATCGTCACTTTGTTTGTAATTCGCATTAAAAAATTATGTGAGGTGCTTATATCACAAACTCTAATAGAAAAGTCAGAATTTTTTTAGCAGTCTCCTACTAATTGACCCATTCTAACATTCAATGTTGCCATAATCCTCAAACGGTTATTCAAACGTCAATCCATGCCTGTAATCTTTGAATGGCATAGTCAACCGTAATTTTAACAATGAATCAAACAACAATTATCAACACTTCCTTTGGAAAGCTTATTAAAAAATTGCGTTGGATGCTCATATCATAAACTCTAATTGGAAATGTCAGAATTTTTTTAGCAGTCTTCTACTTATTGAACCATTGTAACATTCAATGGCGCCATAATCCTCATTAGGCTATCCATACGTTAATCCATGCTTGTGATCTTAAAATGGCAATTCAACCATAATTTTAACAATGATTCAAACTACAATTATCATTATGTTGTTTGTAAAGATTATTGAAAATTACGTTAAATGCTTATATCACAAACTCTAATTGGAAAAGTCAGAATTCTTTTTGCAGTCTGCTACAAATCAAACCATTCTAACATTCAATGGTGCCATAATCCTCATAAGGCTATCCATACGTCAATCGATGCTTATAATTTTTAAATGACAAAGTTAACCATAATTTTTACAATGATTCAAACAACAATTATCATTACCTTGTTTGTAAAGATTATTGAAATTTACGTTGGATGCTTATATCACAAACACTAATTGGAAAAGTCAAAATTCTTTTTACAGTCCCCTACAAATCGAACCGTTCTATCATTCGATGGTACCACAATCCTCATAACGGTATCCAAACGTCAATCGATGATTGTAATTTTTGAATGGCAAAGTCAAGCATAATTTTTACAATGATTCAAAAACAATTATCATTACCTTGTTTGTAAAGATTAATGAAAAATTACGTTGGATGCTTGTATCACAAACACTAATTGGAAAAGTCAGAATTTTTTTAGCCGCTCCCTACTCATTAAACCGTTCACACATTCAATGTTGCCGTAATCCTCATAAGCTTATACAAATGTTAATCCATGCCTGTAATCTTTGAATGGCAAAGTCAACCATAATTTTTCAACAGATACTAACAACAATTATCATTATCGTGTTTGTAAAGATTATTGAAATTTACGTTGGATGCTTATATCACAAACTCTAATTGGAAAAGTAAGTATTTTTTTAGCAGTCCCCTACTAAACGAAACATTCTAATATTCAATAGTGCCATAATCCTCATAAAGCTATCCAAACGTCAATCGATGATTGTAATCTTTGAATGGCAAAGTCAACCGCAATCTTAACAAGGATTCAAACAACAATTATCATTACTTTGTTTGTAAAGATTAATGAAAAATTACGTTAGATGCTTATATCACAAACTCTAATTGGAAATGTCAGAATTTTTTTAGCCGTCTCCTACTAATCGAACCATTCTAACATTCAATGGCGCCATAATCCTCATTAGGCTAACCATACGTTAATCTAAGCTTGTGATCTTAAAATGTCAATTCAACCATAATTTTAACAATGATTCAAACTACAATTATCATTATGTCGTTAGTAAAGATTATTGAAAATAACGTTAAATGCTTATATCACAAACTCTAATTGGAAAAGTCAGAATTTTTTTAGCAGCTCCCTACTCATTAAACCGTTCACACATTCAATGTTTCCGTAATCCTCGTGAGCTTATACAAACGTCAATCCATGCCTGTAATCTTTGAATGGCAAAGTCAACCATAATTTTTCAACTGATTCAAACAACAATTATCATTATCTTGTTTGTAAAGATTATTGAAATTTACGTTGGATGCTTATATCACAAACTCTAATTGGAAAAGTAAGAATTTTTTTAGCAGTCCCCTACTAATCGAAACATTCTAATATTCAATTTTGCCATAATCCTCATACGGCTATTCAAACGTCGATCGATGCTTATAATTTTTAAACAATGTCAACCATAATTTTAACAATGATTCAAACAACAATTATCAACACTTCGTTTGGAAAGCTAATTAAAAAATTGCGTTGGATGCTCATATCATAACCTCTAATTGGAACAGTCTGAATTTTTTTAGCAGTCTCCTACAAATCGAACCATTCTAACATTCAATGGTGCCATAATCCTCATAAGCCTATCCATACGTCAATCCATGCTTGTGATCTTAAAATGGCAATTCAACCATAATTTTATCAATGATTCAAACTAGAATTATCATTATCTTGTTTGTAAAGATTATTGAAAATTACGTTAGATGCTTATATCACAAACACTAATTGGAAAAGTCAGAATTATTTTTGCAGTCTCCTACTAATCAAACCATTCTAACATTCAATGGTGCCATAATCCTCATAAGGCTATCCATACGTCAATCGATGCTTATAATTTTTAAATGGCAAAGTTAACCATAATTTTTACAATGATTCAAACAACAATTATCATTACCTCGTTTGTAAAGATTATTGAAATTTACGTTGGGTGCTTATATCACAAACACTAATTGGAAAAGTCAAAATTCTTTTTGCAGTCCCCTACAAATCGAACCTTTCTATCATTCGATGTTGCCATAATCCTCATGACGGTATCCAAACGTCAATCGATGATTGTAATCTTTGAATGGCAAAGTCAACCATAATTTTTACAATGATTCAAACAACAATTATCATTACCTCGTTTGTAAAGATTATTGAAATTTACGTTGGATGCTTATATCACAAACTCTAATTGGAAAAGTAAGAATTTTTTTAGCAGTCTTCTACTAATCGAACCATTCTAACATTCAATGGCGCCATAATCCTCATAAGGCTATCCGAACGTCAATCGATGCTTATAATTTTTAAATGGTAAAGTGAACCATAATTTTAACAATGATTCAAACATCAATTATCGTAACTTCGTTAGTAAACCGCATTAAAAAATTACGTGAGTTGCTTATATCACAAACTCTAATAGAAAAGTCAGATATTTTTTAGCAGTCTCCTACTAATAGACCAATTCTAACATTCAATGTTGCCATAATCCTCATAACGGTATCCAAACGTCAATCGATGATTGTAATCTCTGAATGGCAAAGTCAACCGTAATTTTAACAATGATTCAAACTACAATTATCATTATCTTGTTGGTAAAGATTATTGAAAATTACGTTAGATGCTTATAGCACAAACTCTAAATGGAAAAGTCTGAAATTTTTTAGCAGTCTCCTACAAATCGAACCATTCTAACATTCAATGGTGCCATAATCCTCATAAGGCTATCCATACGTCAATCCATGCTTTTGATCTTAAAATGGAAATTCAACCATAATTTTAACAATGATTCAAACAACAATTATCATTACTTTGTTTGTAAAGATTATTGAAAATTACGTTAAATGCTTATATCACAAACTCTAATTGGAAAAGTCAGAATTCTTTTTGCAGTCTCCTACTAATCAAACCATTCTAACATTCAATGTTGCCATAATCCTCATACGGTTATTCAAACGTCAATCCATGCCTGTAATCTTTGAATGGCATAGTCAACCGTAATTTTAAGAATGAATCAAACAACAATTATCAACACTTCCTTTGGAAAGCTTATTAAAAAATTGCGTTGGATGCTCATATCATAAACTCTAATTGGAACAGTCTGAATTTTTTTAGCAGTCTCCTACAAATCGATCCATTCTAACATTCAATGGTGCCATAATCCTCATAAGGCTATCCATACGTCAATCCATGCTTGTGAACTTAAAATTGCAATTCAACCATAATTTTAACAATGATTCAAACAACAATTATCATTACTTTGTTTGTAAAGATTAATGAAAAATTACGTTAGATGCTTATATCACAAACTCTAATTGGAAATGTCAGAATTTTTTTAGCAGTCTTCTACTAATCGAACCATTCTAACATTCAATGGCGCCATAATCCTCATAAGGCTATCCGAACGTCAATCGATGCTTATAATTTATAAATGGCAAAGTGAACCATAATTTTAACAATGATTTAAACATCAATTATCGCAACTTTGTTTGTAAAGATTATTGAAATTTACGTTGGATGCTTATATCACAAACACTAATTGGAAAAGGCAGAATTCTTTTTGCAGTTACCTACAAATCGAACCATTCTATCATTCAATTTGCCATAATCCTCATAACAGTATCCAAACGTCAATCGATGATTGTAATCTTTGAATGGCAAAGTCAACCATAATTTTTACAATGATTCAAACAACAATTATCATACCTTGTTTATAAATATTATTGAAATTTACGTTGGATGCTTATATCACAAGCTCTAATTGGAAAAGTAAGAATTTTTTTAGAAGTCCCCTACTAATCGAAACATTCTAATATTCAATATTGCCATAATCCTCATAAGGCTACCCCGAACGTCAATCGAAGCTTATAGTTTTTAAATGGTAAAGTCAACCATAATTTTAACAATGATTCAAACATCAATTCTCGTCACTTTGTTTGTAATTCGCATTAAAAAATTATGTGAGGTGCTTATATCACAAACTCTAATAGAAAAGTCAGAATTTTTTTAGCAGTCTCCTACTAATTGACCCATTCTAACATTCAATGGTGCCATAATCCTCATAAGGCTATCCATACGTCAATCCATGCTTGTGATCTTAAAATTGCAATTCAACCATAATTTTAACAATGATTCAAACAACAATTATCATTACTTTGTTTGTAAAGATTGATGAAAAATTACGTTAGATGCTTATATCACAACTCTAATTGGAAATGTCAGAATTTTTTTAGCAGTCTTCTACTAATCGAACCATTCTAACATTCAATGGCGCCATAATCCTCATAAGGCTATCCGAACGTCAATCGATGCTTATAATTTTTAAATGGCAAAGTGAACCATAATTTTAACAATGATTTAAACATCAATTATCGCAACTTTGTTTGTAAAGATTATTGAAATTTACGTTGGATGCTTATATCACAAGCTCTAATTGGAAAAGTAAGAATTTTTTTAGAAGTCCCCTACTAATCGAAACATTCTAATATTCAATAATGCCATAATCCTCATAAGGCTACCCCGAACGTCAATCGAAGCTTATAGTTTTTAAATGGTAAAGTCAACCATAATTTTAACAATGATTCAAACATCAATTATCGTCACTTTGTTTGTAATTCGCATTAAAAAATTATGTGAGGTGCTTATATCACAAACTCTAATAGAAAAGTCAGAATTTTTTTAGCAGTCTCCTACTAATTGACCCATTCTAACATTCAATGTGGCCATACTCCTTATACGACTATTCAAACGTCAATCAATGCTTATATTTTTTAAACAATGTCAACCATAATTTTAACAATGATTCAAACAACAATTATCAACACTTCGTTTGGAAAGCTAATTAAAAAATTGCGTTGGATGCTCATATCATAACCTCTAATTGGAAGAGTCTGAATTTTTTTAGCAGTCTCCTACAAATCGAACCATTCTAACATTCAATGGTGCCATAATCCTCATAAGCCTATCCATACGTCAATCCATGCTTGTGATCTTAAAATGGCAATTCAACCATAATTTTATCAATGATTCAAACTACAATTATCATTATCTTGTTTGTAAAGATTATTGAAAATTACGTTAGATGCTTATATCACAAACTCTAATTGGAAAAGTCAAAATTATTTTTGCAGTCTCCTACTAATCAAACCATTCTAACATTCAATGGTGCCATAATCCTCATAAGGCTATCCATACGTCAATCGATGCTTATAATTTTTAAATGGAAAACTCAACCATAATTTTAACAATGATTCAAACTACAATTATCATTATCTTGTTTGTAAAGATTATTGAAAATTACGTTAGATGCTTATAGCACAAACTCTAATTGGAAAAGTCTGAAATTTTTTAGCAGTCTCCTACAAATCGAACCATTCTAACATTCAATGGTGCCATAATCCTCATGACGGTATCCAAACGTCAATCGATGATTGTAATCTTTGAATGGCAAAGTCAACCATAATTTTTACAATGATTCAAACAACAATTATCATACCTTGTTTGTAAATATTATTGAAATTTACGTTGGATGCTCATATCATAACCTCTAATTGGAACAGTCTGAATTTTTTTAGCAGTCTCCTACAAATCGAACCATTCTAACATTCAATGGTGCCATATCCTCATAAGCCTATCCATACGTCAATCCATGCTTGTGATCTTAAAATGGCAATTCAACCATAATTTTAACAATGATTCAAACAACAATTATCATTACTTTGTTTGTAAAGATTATTGAAAATTACGTTAAATGCTTATATCACGAACTCTAATTGGAAAAGTCAGAATTCTTTTTGCAGTCTCCCTACTCATCAAACCGTTCTTACATCCAATGTTGCCATAATCCTCATAAGGCTACCCCGAACGTCAATCGAAGCTTATAGTTTTTAAATGGCAAAGTCAACCCTAATTTTAACAATGATTGATACATCAATTATCATCACGTTGTTTGTAAATATTATTGATATTTACGTTGGATGTTTATATCACAAACTCTAATAGAAAAGTCAGAATTTTTTTAGCTGTCTTCTACTAATCGAACCATTCTAACATTCAATGGTGCCATAATCCTTATACGGCTATTCAAACGTCAATCGATCCTTATAATTTTTAAATGGCAAAGTCAACCGTAATTTGTAACGTGGCTTTCGTTACGACGGCTTATTTATTAGACTTTTCTCGACACTGTAACGAATTTCTCTATGTTAATGGGCGCCAGGTAAAGCGCGGCTAACTCTGCACGAGCCCTTTCCCAGAGGAAGTTCCGTGAAGTTGAAAATCAGGAATCACTAGATTTATATAATAAACACACAAATTTTCTCTTTAAGTACCTAAGCTTTCTTGCATTTAATATACGCACTGTCGCCACATTTACAATTTTCGCGCAATGGATCTATCGGTCGCTATACAATATGGCTACGTTAGCACTTGCACGCGTCTCTCGCGACGACCAAATCACCACGTTTTCCCGAGTTTTCCGAGTCGCGTAATTTTCCCCCCAATAATTTCCGTAAATCTAATGCTGGCCCGACGCGTACTGATTCTATATACTGGTGTCACACCACTACGAATTTACTCGCCTAACCCCGAGCACATGGCGGCGATGCACGATAATTGTTCCACAAAAAAATATATTACTTATAAGTGCCGAGGGAAGCTCGACAATTACAATCCACTCACCGTCGCCAATCCTGCACGTCGCACGATGCTCCTCACAATTTGGTCGCAAAATTTTCGTTGGAGAATAATCTCGCTGGTATATAAGTCGCAAGGTTTTAAACGCGTCTATGCTTGGTCACGAACGGGCAGGCAATTCTCGCAATGTACGTCTATCTTCCCTGACGGGCGGGCAGGCAATGCCCAAAATCGGAGAGGGCGGAAATCTCTTCCAAAATTTTCGCTCTTCTTCTCGAACAACTTCAGCCCACACACTTGTCGCTTCCGCCCCTTTCTTCACGGTGATTGGCCTTGATTTTCCCTAAATGCGAAAATCAAGGCCAAGTCTGCGGCGATTTGAGTCGCTAATGACCATTGGTCCGCTCCGCGATTGCCGCCCTGCCCCCGAAACGCGGCATTATGAATTGCTAAATATACACGCACGGGCAACCCGGCGTGTATATCTATATCGGGCGCTTTCGGTTTTGTCGCTGCCGGACCATCACAGTTGGCAGCGGCGACGTGCGCGCGTCGGCCTACGCTATGATAGGCCGGCAGCTTTATGCGGCTCGCGGCGCGGCGGCTGCTAGCTCTCCCCATGCTGTCGACAGCCGTGTCGGTATCTCTCTCTCTCTCTCTTTCTCTCTCTCGTGGCTACAGCCGAGATGGTGTGCCTCGAGGAAGCCGCCGCTGCTGCTGTGAATCCTCTTTCCTCCCGCGTCTGCGTGCATTGGGAGAGAGGGCGGTTGCGCGCGCGTGTGTATGTGTGTGCGCGGGCAGTGGCTTATCATCCTCGAGAGGCGAGCAAGAAAGAGCAAGCGAGAGAGAGAGGGTCGCGCGTACAATGTGAAGTGGTGTTATCATGAAGTGGTGTTGGTGCCGTGCATGTGTGTGTAGGCTCGTCGTCGTTGCTCGCTCCGATCGGTCGTCGCTGCGGCGATGAGCTGGTGCCGCTGGTATGGGTGAGTGCGTGTGTGTGCCGGTCTGCGGCTTTCCTCGGTCGCGACTCTCCTTATCCTCATTTCCTCAACAAAATAAAATAACAATTCCCCCCATTAATAACAATATTATTTAATATAAAATGCTCGGCTCTGGTGACGGGTGACTTGGTCGCGATTGACTGCCCGTGTTTTAATATATTGGGACGTGGAATACACGTCACAAACTCTCCCCCCCTAAACGGGACACACCGCCAGGAGTGGACTGTTTATTCCAATAATCAAACGAGACTCTAGTTGAGCCATTGTATCCCATCAACGCGATTCCCGAACAACCCTCGGCACCGGAGCTTTTGCAAGAAACAATATATATGTATCTATACTTAGAACTAATCAGGCTGAAAACAAACAGAAAAAATTATTAATACCTCCACCTTGCTACTCCCAATCCGACCACAGAGCAACGGCGCTCATAGATCACGCGACCATAGGGGAATTATAAGATCCTAAATAAAAGAAATTTCAATAAATAAATAAATAACAAGAATTCTAACAACTTACTGGGCATGGGTATGCCTTCGTTACTCTATGTTTCGGTCGCTAATTGGATTCTCAGGTTACGCCCTTGGTCGCCGATGCTTGGGGTCTCGGATGGGTCGCTATATTTATGGTCGCTAGAGTGTTCGGAGTCTCCATCTACTGGCCACTTCGATGAATAACCACTTCAAGGTCGCTTGGAAGGAGGAAGTCGCTACTACGGGGCTCTCCCCCTTGGGGGAATTTATCTCTTCAATTCAATCACGTGCACCTCGGGTATTCTTTTATCCTCCCCCATATTTAGCACATATACCAGCGGAGACTTGACTTCTTTGATGGCAAATGGGCCGTCAAACCGGCCAGCTAACTTAGCCGAGAACCGCTTGTCTTTGTTTGACAAGTGATGGGTTGCCCTCATTACTAAGTCCCCTACCTGGAATGTCGCCTCCTTCCTGCCACGATTGTAGTATTTGGTTGGTCGCTCCTTTGCAGAATCGATATGCCTGATTACTAGGTCACGTAGGGCATCCAATCTTCTTACTCTACCTAACCAATCTTCGGGGTCGCTACTAATAATTGGTCGCTTTGGCTCTACTTCTCTTCGTAAACTCTTCACCAGCCTTGGGTTTCGTCCATAATTCAAGAAGGCTGGTGATACCTTGGTGGTCGCTTGCATCGCAGTGTTGACTGCATGCCTGAACTCATGAAGATGGGCATCCCAATCCCGATGGTCTTGTTTTACGAAGGTCGCTATCATGGTCTTTAGGGTTCGGTTGCTTCTCTCCACTGGATTGGCTTGCATGTGGTATGGTGGCGTGGTCACATGGGTCACTCCATACTCCTTCAGAGTGTCGGTCAGGTGCTTATTAATGAACTCTTTCCCATTATCTGTGGGTACGTAGTTTGGCGTCTCCCACCGAAACAAGATGAGTTCATCTAGGGCGCGAGCCACCGACTTGCCATCCGCCTTTCTCAGCGGCTTCAGCTCGATCCACCGCGTGAAGAGATCTTGGAATACCACCAAGTATTTGAATTGACTCTTACTTGGTGGAAATTCCATAAGATCTGCTGCCACTACGGCCCATGGTCGCTCTACAATTCTTTTGCCTAGTAGCCCTATGGGTCCGTCTGAGAGGCCTTGTGCTTCTGGCATTCGAGACAAGACTGGACGAAGTGGCGCACGTCGTAGTACATGCCTTGCCAGTAGTATTCGCGGGCCACTCGGTCATAGGTCTTCTCAAGTCCCAGGTGTCCCGCGTAGGTGATGGAGTGGCTCTCCGTCATCACTCTCTTACGGTAATCTACTGGGACGACAAGTCTTCATCCTTCTTCTCGAGATGTCACTGGGACTAATAGGGGGTCGCTACGAAATTTGTACAACATGCCATCTTCGATTCGCCAGTCGGGGAATCGGTATGGGTGTCTTTGTACTTCTTCCATCCTAGCTACGTGTCGCTCATCCTGTATCTCTTCAAATCCAGCTATTTCCCCTCCATCTTCATACATCCTGGACAACGTATCTGGCACCTTCAGCAGAGTGCCCTTCCGATGGATTACTTCGAAGTCCCACTGCTGCATTTCAAGTGCCCAACGGGCTAGTCGTCCAGTAGGGTCCTTTAGATTACGAAGCCATTGGAGGGCGCTATGGTCGGTGATGGCCTTGATTTCGTACCCTTCAAGGTATGGTCGCAACTTCTTAATGGCCCATAATAACGCCAAGCATTCTCTTTCGGACGTGGTATAATTTCGTTCAGCCGCCGTGAGTACTCTACTCATATATACGATGGGGTGCTCTCCATCATCCCCTTCCTGTGTCAAAACCGCCCCAATCGCCACTCCGATTGCATCACTCTGGACCGTGAAGGTTTTGCCAAAATCTGGTCTTGCCAGGACCGGAACTACCGTTAGCGCCTTCTTTAGACCTTCAAAGGCCTCTTGTTGGTCGCTATCCCATTTCCATTCTTGCCCCTTTCTTAGTAACTTCACTAACGGAATTTTCATCTCTGAGTCGTTCTCAATCAATCGCGAGTACCATCCTACCATACCCAGAAATCGTCTCAGCTGCTTAACGGTCTTTGGTGCTGGATATTCTGTCACTGGCGATACCTTTTCTGGGTCTGGTCGCAATCCATCTTTATCAAGCAAGAAGCCTAAGTACGTCACTCTCGAGCAGCAGAATTCGCACTTTTTCGATTTACTACCAATCCTGCTTCGACCAGCTTCTTGAGGACCAGCTCCAACCATTGGAGTACCAAGTATCCAAACACATGTGGTTCATACTGGACGCCAAACAAAGCATCGATCAGGCGTTGAAAGGTCATGTTCGCATTCGTTAATCCGAAGGGCATTTTTACGAATTGCCAAAGTCCTGACCCCGGCACTGCAAATGCTATAAAATTCTTGCTGCTTTGCTCCATCGGTACTTGAAAATAGGCTTGCTTGAGATCAATTTCGGTAAAATATTTGGCTTTACGCAATTTGTCCAATATGTAATCCATGCTCCTGATAGGATATGCATCCTTCCGGGTCACTTTGTTGAGGTCGCGATAATCTATACAAAATCTATAACTCTCGTCTGGCTTCTTGATGATTACCGGGGCGCTACTCCATTCACTTGCCGATTGCTCTATTACTCCACTCCTGAACATCTTCTCTATCTCTTCGTGTACTACTTGCAGAAGTTTGGGTCGCCATCAAACATCGCCTTGGCCGATGTTTGATGGCGGCTGTAGAGAGGACATCTATGTGATGTTCGGTCAGTGTGGTCGTTCCTAAATTTTCCGATGGCGGAGGTAATATCTTGGTCACTAGGTCTTCTATGGCTTTTCGCTGCTCGTCGTCTGCCTCGGTAATTCCGGCGCATTCGGCGTATGCTGGGGTCGCTTGGATTTCCTCGTCGTCCCAAGATTGCTTCCACGGGCCCTCGTTAGTCCTCCACATCCGTCTGCCGTATCTTACATCAACGTCCCATGGGGTGGTAAAGTCCTGTCCAAGTAAAATGTCGTGGTCGCAAGGATCTACGGCTCTTACCGTCAGCTTACTGGACCTGCCATCCAATTCCATGTTGATGTCCAGATACCCCAATACTTTCTTTGTTCCACCTAACACACTTCTTATAACAGAGTTCGGTGGTCGCAATCGGTCCTTGAACTTAGCCGCTATCGCTGGTCCTACTAGGGAGACCGTGGCTCCTCCATCAATTAGGGCTCTGTATAGCCTACTACCTAGTATTACCTTCGTGAAGATGCGGTTCTCTTCGCTCATACCTGCGACTTCGTCTTCGCCTGGTTCCGGAACCTCAAGTTGGTCGGCTTCCGGCGTACGTAGTACGCTGCTCTCCCCCCCTAGACTAGATGTGGGCACCCCAACATCTAAGTCTGTAACAGAGGTAGAGGGGCCCTCCAACGAGGGAGTGGACACCTATGACCCTTCCAGAAGGTCGACCGCCTCTCGTACGAGGGCTAGGTGCTCGAAATCCTTCTGCTCGTCAGCTGTTGGATTGAGCGCCGTTACGTTGGACCCTTCGAGGATCGGTAAGGTTGTCACTCTTTCGGTCACTCTTTTGCTCTCACGACTCTTTCTATTCTCTACTTTTTCTCTCTCTTCTCGAATTTTGTTGCTCTCACTATTCTCTCTACTCTCTACTTTTTTTCTCTCTTCTCGAATTTTGTTACTCTCACTACTCTCTCTAATCTCTACTATTTCTCTCTCTTCTCGAATTTTGTTGCTCTCACTACTCTCTCTGCTCTCTACTTTTTCTCTCTCTTCTCGAATTTTGTTGCTCTCACTACTCCCTCTACTTAATGGTCTTGTGGTCGCTATTGGTGAGGTCCTATTTAATCCTCCGCTGTTTGAAGTATTACTCCATACTGGGTGAATCTCCCCATCTGACAATATGGACTTAATACTTTCAGCTGCCTCGCCTATCATCGATCCACTTCTCTCCTGGTCGTTGCTAATTTTCGCTTTCTCTGGGGTCGCTATTCTCTTCTCCATTCGTTTGCATAGTGTCCTATCGTCCTACATAAGTAGCATGTCGTATGTGGACATTCTCTTGCTCGGTGCCCTACCGTCTGGCATGTATAGCATGCACCATATACTGGTATATTTTGGGCAGGAGGCCCACTTTGGTCTCTAGCTCCTCTCATATTATAGGCGCCTCGGCCGGTGAATCCTTGGGCCTGACCACCTCTACCCTGAAACGAGTTAACATTCTGGGAAGGAGACCATTGCCAAGCGGGCACAAAACTCGGTCGCAGTGGATTTAGCGGTGTGCTGTGCGTCATCGTTGCGGTCGCGTTGTGCGAGGCTGGCTGTACTGGGGTCGCTTGTACGTTGGCCTCAGGCCTTTGATTCTCCTTGGCAGCCGTTACCGCATTTATTTGTTTTTGTTTTTTCTTCGCTTTTCTATTCCAATTTCTCTTTCTCGCAGGTTTGGTTGTCGCTGATGTGCTGTCGCTAGTGTCGCTTTCTGGGTTCAATTTCTCGTAGGCTGCCGCTACCTTACGGACTGAGGGTGACCCAGAGTATGTTGCACCTGGTATGCTCATCTTCTCCTTTGGTGGAGGCTCTTCAAACCGGTCGTCTAGTTCTTTCTCCTTTTCCCAAATTCTCCCTAGTTTCTCTATATCCTTGAGCGTCTTAATTTCTTTCCCCGCCATGAAGTGTCGATAGTCTTTCCTCAAGCCCTTGTAGGCCTGTTTTACTATTGTTTTCCTGGATGGGGGTCGCTTAAAGTGGTCGACAATGTATTCCACGCAGGATATATAATTGGCAATCTTTTCTCCTTTCGCCATCGATCGGTTCCGCAAGTCCGCCATGTGTCTTCTTCATCTCTGTGACCCAAATACTACCTTTTGAACGCTTTTTCAAAGTCTTTTCATGATTTTAGGTCCGGTCGCTTCGATCGATACCATCTGCTAGCATTATTTGAAAATATCGATGGATAACGCATTCAATAGCTCCTTGTCGCTGATGGCTAGGCTTGCTTTGCAATCCTGCAGCCGGTCTAAAATTTCCTCTGGCTCCTTATCTTCCCCATTGAACTTTAGGTTCCAGCTCTGCAATATTTTAACATTCTTCTCCGCTATGTCGGCATTCGAATGCCATTTCCTATTTTTTTTGTTTCATCTTCTTATCTTCATATTCCGAATCGCTAGTCGATGTCGACTGGTTCCGATTGTGGCCTCTCCTGTGTTTTCTACTTCTTTTATTGTGGTCGCTATCTGAGTCTGATGACGTTGTATTACCGTCGCTACTTGTGGTACTATTTCTCGAACTCCTATGTCTACGGTTTTTCACTTTACGGCTATCTCTCTTCTTTACTGATCTTCGGTCTAGTACGCTACTTTCCGAGCTACTGGATGACAGTCGCTTTCGTTCGCCTCTTCTCTGTTTTGATGCTTCGGTTTGCTGGTCTGCTGGCCTTGCGAACGGTGTTCACCTTAGGACTCCGAATCTCTGCCACTTCGTGATTCCTGGGTCGCTCTCTTCTCTCTTGAGATCCCCTCGGTGGTCTCGGAGTGTCTACGTAATACTGTGGGTTTGCTACAGGAGGTGAGACTACCGGAGGTTGTGGCGCGTATACCGGTTCTCGGAGGAGAATTGGTCTATGTTGTGCCATTTTCAGTTGTTCAAACTCCTGCAGTATCCGTTCATATGGTCCTGCCCCCTGTGGAATGGCATCTTCTTCTCGATTTTCCTCATCTTCTTCGTTGCTTACGTCGATACTGTCTGTTGAGTTCCCATTTCTTGGGTTACCGGCTATGGGGTCTCTATGTTTTACTTGTTTGATATATTGAATACTATCGTTTAGGTTTATCCTCTACTGTGATGTTTGGCTTTGTGATGTTTTGGTCGGATTGTCACTTCTTGCTAGGGGTTGTCCCATCTGACTAGTCCCCGGACCGGCCCCGACGTTCGTTGCTTGTGCCATTGCAGGAAATCGTGTGACCGACGGCACTGCGGTAGTTGGCATCGAAGGTAATGCTGGTTCCGAAGTCGTTTACGCTAGTGTAATCAATTGTATTGGTCTTGGGATCATTGGTACCGCGGGAGTTCCCGTACTGGAATCCGGTGGTGGATGATGCCTCTCCATGCCTCCATGCCTCTCCTGACCGACAATTCAATGGCCGGTTATGATTGGGAGGCAGCGGTGGAAAGGGAGTACGCCCTCCAAGAGAGCAACCAGGTTTTTAATGCCTTGAGGATGGTGGCCAGATACCGGGAGCCTCCACAGGTCCTACCACCTACATTTTCCAAATTGCTCCACAAGCTCATGTACCCATCAACGATGGAATCGGGAGCTGTTGGTGGAGTTGGAGAACCAATGCTCCGAGCAGGGGAAAAGGGTGGCGCAACCCTCTCCCCTAGTGACCCCATTGACACCCAACCAAAAGAGGGTGAGGCCAAGAGAGACAATAGTGACCTTGCCGCAACGCGGAGAGGGAGTGGCGGTGACCCCAGTAGTGACGCTATAACCACTTCACAGCCGCTCGAAGAGGGAGAAATAGCGACCCTCAATAGACCCTGGAGTAAAGCGATTCCAACTAAAATACTACATAGCGTAACGAAATACCACGTCATAAATATTAAATCTGTTTCAGATAAGATTTAATAATATGTTGCTAGGTTCTCGGATCAGAAAATACGTGAGACACATTTATCAAAGTACCTATTTGCCTAGAGAGGACACATTCCCGTCACATTATACTAATTACAGTAAGTCTACCACGCTGATCGATCAGATAATAAAACTGATATCCATCCATCTAATTTAAAATAGTTTTAGTGTTTATCCACAAACTTTTAGTGCGATAATCAGAAATCTCTGATCAAACAAAATTTAATAAAACGTCGCCAGTATTTCAAATGAAGGAATACGTGAGATACGCAAAGTGACCATATTCCTGTAATGCAATGTAAATTATAGTAAGTCAACTACACTCTTTGATCAGATCATAAAGCTAATGCCCTGCTGTCTTATTTAAAGTAGTTTTAGTTTATATCCACAACCTCTGATTGGGTTCATCAATTTTCTTCTGATCCTCCCCCTCCCCCCTCCCGCGCAAGTTGCACAATATACTATTTCATCCATGAAACGTCATCAGCGACCCCACATACCTATAGACGGTCAATATACGTAGTGTCTAAACAATTTAAAATAAACTAGTTAACACGCTTGGCTAATTCCGGTAGGCAACGGTACAGCAAATATACTGAGGTGTTTTAGCTATATACGTATTATTGTCAAAAACAACTAAAATAGTTTTTATTTATACTCACTACGACTGTGTTTTTATCGGTATAGTAATAAATACAACGCTGTATCGAAAAGAAGCTAGTCTGAGGTATTTCTATGACACTAATATTAAATCTCCGCAAACTGCTCATTAACGGTATTGGCACTTTGAGGAGCTCTTCAAACTGACTGAAAACTCCTCAAACTGCCCAATGTCGCAAAGTTTTCTCCTCAAACTGACACATACGTATACATATATATATACACAACACAACACAACACACACACATATATATATACAGGGTGATTCAGCAACAATGCAACATTTTTATATCACCGTAATCAGCGTGAAAAACTGAGCTTAGGAAAGGTTGTCCGAAAATTTTTCCGATGAAAATAAGCTCAGGAAAAGCCATTGGAAGAAGCCAATCAGAGCGCGCGAATAGGAGCAGAAAATTTCCCCCCGCCAGGCTAACCGTCTTGCCCCGGTGGGAGGGGGAAACCGGCGCACGCTGCCGTGGTTCGCTGCGTTAAGAAGTATGGAGGTACGCGCGCCGTGCGATCGACAAGAGCGCGACAATTGAATTTGCGGTCGACGAGCAGCCATGTTCGCCTGCACGTTCGCCTGCACTGCGGTTATTTTCCAAATTGCTCCACAAGCTCAAAGCAAGAAGCCATAATACATAAAATGGCTCCCGAGTAACTCTCGTGGATCTTTATGCGAATTCATATTCGATAGTAGAAATCCATTTCAGCTAACGAATCAAGAAAAATTCTGAGAGATTGACTACGATCCGCTGCGCTTGAGCTGTTACGCTCAGCTGCGAGCTTCTGCTTCACAAATCTGTCGCGAGTCACGGGCGAGTTGCCCTTCGTGAGTCAAGCTCGTTTTCGATTAATTTTCAGTAATGACGCGATAGTAATTTCCTGCGATACTCGGCGACCGAGGTCAAACACTCAGTTCCGAGCTTTACCTAGACGTATCTCTCGTGAATCACTAGGCGAGTTACCCTTCGAGAGTGAAGCTCGATTTCGATTAATTTTCCGAGGTGACGCGAGAAAAAGCTCCTGCGATACGCGGCGGCCAAGTTCAAACACTCAGTTGCAAGTTTTACCTCTTTAAATCTCTCGCGGGTCACTAGGCGAGTTGCCCTTCGAGAGTCAAGCTTGTTTTCGAATTATTTTACGAGGTGACGCGATAAAAAGATCCTGCGATACACGGCGGCCGAGTTCAAACACTCAGTTGCTAGTTTTACCTCTTTAAATCTCTCGCGGGTCACTAGGCGAGTTGGCCTTCGAGAGTCAAGCTCGTTTTTGATTAAATTTTTTAAATGACGCGATAGAAAGTTTCTGCTATGAGCTACGGCCGAGTTCAAACACTTAATTGCGTCTTTTACCTAGACGAATCTCTCGTGGGTCACTAGGCGAGTTACCCTTCGAGAGTGAAGCTCGATTTCGATTAATTTTCCGAGGTGACGCGAGAAAAAGCTCCTGCGATACGCGGCGGCCAAGTTCAAACACTCAGTTGCAAGTTTTACCTCTTTAAATCTCTCGCGGGTCACTAGGCGAGTTGCCCTTCGAGAGTCAAGCTCGTTTTTGATTAAATTTTTGAAATGACGCGATAGAAAGTTTCTGCTATGAGCTGCGACCGAGTTCAAACACTTAATTGCGTCTTTTACCTAGACGAATCTCTCGTGGGTCACTAGACGAGTTGCCCTTCGCGAGTGAATCTCGATTTCGATTAATTTTCCGATGTGACGCGAGAAAAAGCTCCTGCGATATGCGGCGGTCGAGTTCAAACACTCAGTTGCTAGTTTTACCTCTTTAAATCTCTCGCGAGTCACGGGCGAGTTGCCCTTCGTGAGTCAAGCTCGTTTTCGATTAATTTTCAGTAATGACGCGATAGTAATTTCCTGCGATACTCGGCGACCGAGGTCAAACACTCAGTTCCGAGCTTTACCTAGACGTATCTCTCGTGAATCACTAGGCGAGTTGCCCTTGTAGAGTCAAGCTAGATTTAGATTAATTTTACGAGGTGACGCGATAAAAAGCTCCTGCGATGTGCTGCAGCCGAGGTCAAGCACTCAGCTGCGAGTTTTACCTCTTTAAATCTCTCGAGGGTCACTAGGCGAGTTGCCCTTCGAGAGTCAAGCTTGTTTTCGAATTATTTTACGAGGTGACGCGATAAAAAGATACTGCGATACACGGCGGCTGAGTTCAAACACTCAGTTGCTAGTTTTACCTCTTTAAATCTCTCTCGGGTCACTAGGCGAGTTGGCCTTCGAGAGTCAAGCTCGTTTTTGATTAAAGTTTTTAAATGACGCGATAGAAAGTTTCTGCTATGAGCTACGGCCGAGTTCAAACACTTAATTGCGTCTTTTACCTAGACGAATCTCTCGTGGGTCACTAGGCGAGTTACCCTTCGAGAGTGAAGCTCGATTTCGATTAATTTTCCGAGGTGACGCGAGAAAAAGCTCCTGCGATACGCGGCGGCCAAGTTCAAACACTCAGTTGCAAGTTTTACCTCTTTAAATCTCTCGCGGGTCACTAGGCGAGTTGCCCTTCGAGAGTCAAGCTTGTTTTCGAATTATTTTACGAGGTGACGCGATAAAAAGATCCTGCGATACACGGCGGCCGAGTTCAAACACTCAGTTGCTAGTTTTACCTCTTTAAATCTCTCGCGGGTCACTAGGCGAGTTGGCCTTCGAGAGTCAAGCTCGTTTTTGATTAAATTTTTTAAATGACGCGATAGAAAGTTTCTGCTATGAGCTACGGCCGAGTTCAAACACTTAATTGCGTCTTTTACCTAGACGAATCTCTCGTGGGTCACTAGGCGAGTTACCCTTCGAGAGTGAAGCTCGATTTCGATTAATTTTCCGAGGTGACGCGAGAAAAAGCTCCTGCGATACGCGGCGGCCAAGTTCAAACACTCAGTTGCAAGTTTTACCTCTTTAAATCTCTCGCGGGTCACTAGGCGAGTTGCCCTTCGAGAGTCAAGCTCGTTTTTGATTAAATTTTTGAAATGACGCGATAGAAAGTTTCTGCTATGAGCTGCGACCGAGTTCAAACACTTAATTGCGTCTTTTACCTAGACGAATCTCTCGTGGGTCACTAGACGAGTTGCCCTTCGCGAGTGAATCTCGATTTCGATTAATTTTCCGATGTGACGCGAGAAAAAGCTCCTGCGATATGCGGCGGTCGAGTTCAAACACTCAGTTGCTAGTTTTACCTCTTTAAATCTCTCGCGAGTCACGGGCGAGTTGCCCTTCGTGAGTCAAGCTCGTTTTCGATTAATTTTCAGTAATGACGCGATAGTAATTTCCTGCGATACTCGGCGACCGAGGTCAAACACTCAGTTCCGAGCTTTACCTAGACGTATCTCTCGTGAATCACTAGGCGAGTTGCCCTTGTAGAGTCAAGCTAGATTTAGATTAATTTTACGAGGTGACGCGATAAAAAGCTCCTGCGATGTGCTGCAGCCGAGGTCAAGCACTCAGCTGCGAGTTTTACCTCTTTAAATCTCTCGAGGGTCACTAGGCGAGTTGCCCTTCGAGAGTCAAGCTTGTTTTCGAATTATTTTACGAGGTGACGCGATAAAAAGATACTGCGATACACGGCGGCTGAGTTCAAACACTCAGTTGCTAGTTTTACCTCTTTAAATCTCTCTCGGGTCACTAGGCGAGTTGGCCTTCGAGAGTCAAGCTCGTTTTTGATTAAAGTTTTTAAATGACGCGATAGAAAGTTTCTGCTATGAGCTACGGCCGAGTTCAAACACTTAATTGCGTCTTTTACCTAGACGAAT
The DNA here is from genome assembly GCA_949152435.1 of Gastracanthus pulcherrimus. Classification (NCBI taxonomy): domain Eukaryota; kingdom Metazoa; phylum Arthropoda; class Insecta; order Hymenoptera; family Pteromalidae; genus Gastracanthus; species Gastracanthus pulcherrimus. The sequence continues at coordinate 172,613,460 of OX424572.1, read as the reverse complement.
CTCTCGTGGGTCACTAGGCGAGTTACCCTTCGAGAGTGAAGCTCGATTTCGATTAATTTTCCGAGGTGACGCGAGAAAAAGCTCCTGCGATACGCGGCGGCCAAGTTCAAACACTCAGTTGCAAGTTTTACCTCTTTAAATCTCTCGCGGGTCACTAGGCGAGTTGCCCTTCGAGAGTCAAGCTTGTTTTCGAATTATTTTACGAGGTGACGCGATAAAAAGATCCTGCGATACACGGCGGCCGAGTTCAAACACTCAGTTGCTAGTTTTACCTCTTTAAATCTCTCGCGGGTCACTAGGCGAGTTGGCCTTCGAGAGTCAAGCTCGTTTTTGATTAAATTTTTTAAATGACGCGATAGAAAGTTTCTGCTATGAGCTACGGCCGAGTTCAAACACTTAATTGCGTCTTTTACCTAGACGAATCTCTCGTGGGTCACTAGGCGAGTTACCCTTCGAGAGTGAAGCTCGATTTCGATTAATTTTCCGAGGTGACGCGAGAAAAAGCTCCTGCGATACGCGGCGGCCAAGTTCAAACACTCAGTTGCAAGTTTTACCTCTTTAAATCTCTCGCGGGTCACTAGGCGAGTTGCCCTTCGAGAGTCAAGCTCGTTTTTGATTAAATTTTTGAAATGACGCGATAGAAAGTTTCTGCTATGAGCTGCGACCGAGTTCAAACACTTAATTGCGTCTTTTACCTAGACGAATCTCTCGTGGGTCACTAGACGAGTTGCCCTTCGCGAGTGAATCTCGATTTCGATTAATTTTCCGATGTGACGCGAGAAAAAGCTCCTGCGATATGCGGCGGTCGAGTTCAAACACTCAGTTGCTAGTTTTACCTCTTTAAATCTCTCGCGGGTCACTAAGCGAGTTGGCCTTCGAGAGTCAAGCTCGTTTTTGATTAAAGTTTTTAAATGACGCGATAGAAAGTTTCTGCTATGAGCTGCGGCCGAGTTCAAACACTTAATTGCGTCTTTTACCTAGACGAATCTCTCGTGGGTCACTAGACGAGTTGCCCTTCGAGAGTGAAGCTCGATTTCGATTAATTTTCCGAGGTGACGCGAGAAAAAGCTCCTGCGATACACGGCGGCCAAGTTCAAAACTCAGTTGCAAGTTTTACCTCTTTAAATCTCTCGCGGGTCACTAGGCGAGTTACCCTTCGAGAGTGAAGCTCGATTTCGATTAATTTTCCGAGGTGACGCGAGAAAAAGCTCCTGCGATACGCGGCGGCCAAGTTCAAACACTCAGTTGCAAGTTTTACCTCTTTAAATCTCTCGCGGGTCACTAGGCGAGTTGCCCTTCGAGAGTCAAGCTCGTTTTTGATTAAAGTTTTGAAATGACGCGATAGAAAGTTTCTGCTATGAGCTGCGACCGAGTTCAAACACTTAATTGCGTCTTTTACCTAGACGAATCTCTCGTGGGTCACTAGACGAGTTGCCCTTCGCGAGTGAATCTCGATTTCGATTAATTTTCCGATGTGACGCGAGAAAAAGCTCCTGCGATATGCGGCGGTCGAGTTCAAACACTCAGTTGCTAGTTTTACCTCTTTAAATCTCTCGCGGGTCACTAGGCGAGTTGCCCTTCGAGAGTCAAGCTCGTTTTTGATTAAAGTTTTTAAATGACGCGATAGAAAGTTTCTGCTATGAGCTGCGACCGAGTTCAAACACTTAATTGCGTCTTTTACCTAGACGAATCTCTCGTGGGTCACTAGACGAGTTGCCCTTCGCGAGTGAATCTCGATTTCGATTAATTTTCCGATGTGACGCGAGAAAAAGCTCCTGCGATATGCGGCGGTCGAGTTCAAACACTCAGTTGCTAGTTTTACCTCTTTAAATCTCTCGCGGGTCACTAGGCGAGTTGCCCTTCGAGAGTCAAGCTCGTTATTGATTAAATTTTTTAAATGACGCAAAAGGATGCTTTTGCTATGAGCTGCGGCCGAGTTCAAACACTTAATTGCGTCTTTTACCTAGACGAATCTCTCGTGGGTCACTAGGCGAGTTGCCCTTCGAGAGTGAAGCTCAATTTCGATTAATTTTACGAGGTGACGCGATAAGACTCTCCTGCGATGCACTGCGGCCGAGTTCAAGCACTCAGCTGCGAGTTTTACTTCGACGAATCTCTCGCGGGTCACTAGGCGAGTTGCCCTTCGAGAGTGAAGCTCGATTTCGATTAATTTTCCGAGGTGACGCGAGAAAAAGCTCCTGCGATACGCGGCGGCCGAGTTCAAACACTCAGCTGCAAGTTTTACCTCTTTGAATCTCTCTTTGGTCACGAGGCGAGTTGCCATTCGCGAGTCAAGTTCGTTTTTTATTAATTTTCGGTAATCTATAAATTATATTACAGATATTGTTTTTTTTTCATGACTGTATACAATATTTTTTTTGTCATATTTATTACTCTTTTTTTAAGAATTAATATTTAATGTTCGAACCTACGTCTGTCAATTTGTATGTTCGACAACTAATATGTGAAGTTGTCTTTTGTAGGTTATTGATTTAACTGTTCTGTTTTGATGTGCCTCATAATTACATAAATAATCTAAAAACTAGTGATGATCACAGTCCAAAAGTTTTCGACACGGGATCCGTGTCAGCCAGTTATCTGAATTATATGCAAAAAGCACCTTTTGTTAATTAATTAATGGCTTGAAAAGGTTCGCAACCGTTGGACGAAACGTTGCAACTTATGGAAGTGTGTTTTTATTTTGTTTACTAGGGTTAACTCTCACATTTGTAATTACCTTTAAATTAAAAATACATGGATAGTACTACGCAGAATAATTCTTAAGGATTTATAAAATTCACTTAAAAATATATTAAAATTACTTACTGTATATGGGACAAAATTTCTTGTCTGTGAATATTTAAAAAACTTTTTAACTGTATAATTTCGGAAATTGTAGGCCTTGAAGCAAATATGATAAGCAAATGGATCATCGAAAGATGACAAAACACTTCCAAAGGTCTTGTATCTATTTGCGTTATTAAAAAGGCGAGAAGTAACAGACACTTTTCCTGACGTTGTTAGCACAAAATTATACACACATTGAGGCACATCAAAACAGAACAGTTAAATCAATAACCTATAAAAGACAACTTCACATATTAGTTGTCGAACATACTAATTGACAGACCTAGGTTCGAACATTAAATATTAATTCGTAAAAAAAGAGTAATAATTATGACAAAAAAAATATTGTATACAGTCATAAAAAAAAAACAATATCTGTTATATAATTTATTGATTACCGAAAATTAATAAAAAACGAACTTGACTCTCGAATGGCAAATCGCCTCGTGATCAAAGAGAGATTGAAAGAGGTAAAACTCGCCGCTGAGAGTCTGAACTCGGCCGCCGCGTATCGCAGGAGCTTTTTCTCGCGTCACCTTGGAAAATTAATCGAAATCGAGCTTCACTCTCAAAGTGCAACTCGCCTAGTAACCCACGAGAGATTCGTCTAGGTAAAACACGCAATTAAGCGTTTGAACTCGGCCGCAGCTCATAGCAGAAGCTTTCTATCGCGTCATTTAAAAAATTTTATCAAAAACGAGCTTGACTCTAGCAGGGCAACTCGCCAAGTGACCCGCGAAAGATTTAAAGAAGTAAAACTCGCAGCTGAGTGCTTGAACCGGCCACAGCGCATCACAGGAGCTTTTTATCGCGTCACCTAGAAAAATTAATGGAAATCGAGCTTGACTCTCGAAGGGCAACTAGCCTAGTGATCCACGAGAGATTCGTCTAGGTAAAAGACGCAATTAAGTGTTTGAACTCGGCCGCAGCTCATAGCAGAAGCTTTCTATCGCGTCATTTAAAAAATTTAATCAAAAACGAGCTTGACTCTCGAAGGGCAACTCGTCTAGTGACCCACGAGAGAATTAAAGAGGTAAAACTCGCTGCTGAGTATTTGAACTCAACCGCCGTGTATCGCAGGATCATTTTATCGCGTCACCTCGTAAAATAATACGAAAACGAGCATGACTCTTGAAGGGCAACTCGCCTAGTGACCCTCGAAAGATTTAAATAGGTAAAACTCGCAACTGAGTGCTTGAACTCGAACGCACCGCAACGCACGAGCTGTCTATCGCGCCACCTCGTAAAATTAATCGAAATCGAGCTTGACTCACAAAGGGCAACTCGCCTAGTGACCCACGAGAGATTTAAAGAGGTAAAACTCGCAGCTGAGTCTTTGAACTCGGCCGCCGTGTATCGCAGGATCTTTTTATCGCGTCACCACGTAAAATAATTTGAAAACGAGCTTGACTCTCGAAGGGCAACTCGCCTAGTGACCCGCGAGAGATTTAAAGAGGTTAAATCCTCATCTGAGTGTTTCAACTCGGTCGAAGCGCATCGCAGGAGCTTTTTATCGGGTCACCTCGTAAAATTAATCGAAATCGAGCTTGACTCTACAATGGCAACTCGCCTAGTGACCCGCGAGAGATTTAAAGAGGTAAAACTCGCAGCTGAGTGCTTGAACTCGACCGCACCGCATCGCAGGAGCTTTTTATCGCGTCACCTCCGAAAATTATACGAAATCGTGCTTGACTCTACAAGGGCAACTCGCCTCGAGACCCACGAGAGATATAAAGAGGTAAAACTCGCAGCTGAGTGCTTGAACTCGACCGCACCGCATCGCAGGAGCTTTTTATTGCGTCACCTCCGAAAATTATACGAAATCGTGCTTGACTTTCAAAGGACAACTCGCATAGTGACCCGCAAGAGATTTAAAGAGGTAAAACTCGCAGCTGAGTGCTTGAACTCGGCCGCAGCGCATCGCAGGAGCTTTTTATTGTGTCACATCATAAAATTAATCGAAACCGAACTTGACTCTACAAGGGCAACTCGCCTAGTGACCCACGAGAGATTTAAAGAGGTAAAACTCGCAGCTGTGTGCTTGATCTCGGCCGCAGCGCATCGAAGGAGCTTTTTATCTCGTCACCTCGTAAAATTAATCGAAATCAATCGTGACTCTACAAGGGCAACTCGTCTAGTGACCCACGAGAGATTTAAAGAGGTAAAACTCGCAGCTGAGTCTTGAAATCGGCCGCACCGGATCGCAGGAGCTTTTTATCGCGTCACCTCGTAAAATAATTCGAAAACGAACTTGACTCTTGAAGAGCAACTCGTCTAGTGACCCACGAGAGAATTAAAGAGGTAAAACTCGCTGCTGAGTATTTGAACTCGGCCGCCGTGTATCGCAGGATCTTTTTATCGCGTCACCTCGTAAAATAATACGAAAACGAGCTTGACTCTTGAAGGGCAACTCGCCTAGTGACCCTCGAAAGATTTAAATAGGTAAAACTCGCAATTGAGTGCTTGAACTCGAACGCACCGCAACGCACGAGCTTTCTATCGCGCCACCTCGTAGAATTAATCGAATTCGAGCTTGACTCTTCAAGGGCAACTCGCCTAGTGATTCACGAGAGATACGTCTAGGTAAAGCTCGGAACTGAGTGTTTGAACTCGGCCGCCGAGTATCGCAGGAAATTTCTATCGCGTCATTACTGAAAATTAATCAAAAACGAGCTTGACTCTCGAAGGGCAATTCGCCCGTGACTCGCGAAAGATTTAAAGAGGTAAACCTCGCAGCTGAGTGCTTGAACTCGGCCGCAGCGCATCGCAGGAGCTTTTTATCGCGTAACCTCGTAAAATTAATCGAAAACGAGCTTGACTCTACAAGGGCAACTCGCCTCGAGACCCACGAGAGATATAAAGAGGTAAAACTCGCAGCTGAGTGCTTGAACTCGACCGCACCGCATCGCAGGAGCTTTTTATTGCGTCACCTCCGAAAATTATACGAAATCGTGCTTGACTTTCAAAGGACAACTCGCATAGTGACCCGCAAGAGATTTAAAGAGGTAAAACTCGCAGCTGAGTGCTTGAACTCGGCCGCAGCGCATCGCAGGAGCTTTTTATCGCGTCACCTCGTAAAATTAATCGAAAACGAGCTTGACTCTACAAGGGCAACTCGCCTAGTGACCCGCGAGAGATTCGTCGAAGTAAAACTCGCAGCTGAGTGCTTGAACTCGGCCGCAGTGCATCGCAGGAGAGTCTTATCGCGTCACCTGGTAAAATTAATCGAAATCGAGCTTGACTCTCAAAGGGCAACTCGCCTAGTGACCCACGAGAGATTTAAAGAGGTAAAACTCTTAGCTGAGTGCTTGAACCGGCCACAGCGCATCGCAGGAGCTGTTTATCGCGTCACCTCGAAAAATTAATTGAAATCGAGCTTGACTCTCGAAGGGCAACTAGCCTAGTGATCCGCGAGAGATTCGTCTAGGTAAAAGACGCAATTAAGTGTTTGAACTCGGCCGCATCGCATCGCAGGAGCTTTTTATCGCGTAACCTCGTAAAATTAATCGAAATCGAGCTTGACTCTACAAGGGCAACTCGCCTAGTGACCCGCGAGAGATTCGTCGAAGTAAAACTCGCAGCTGAGTGCTTCAACTCGGCCGCAGTGCATCGCAGGAGAGTCGTATCGCGTCACCTCGTAAAATTAATCGAAATCGAGCTTGACTCTCAAAGGGCAACTCGCCTAGTGACCCACGAGAGATTTAAAGAGGTAAAACTCGCAGCTGAGTCTTTGAACTCGGCGGCCGTGTATCGCAGGATCTTTTTATCGCGTCACCTCGTAAAATTAATCGAAATCGAGCTTGACTCTACAAGGGCAACTCGCCTAGTGATCTACGAGAGATTCGTCGAGGTAAAACTAGCAACTGAGTGCTTGAACTCGGCCGCAGTGCATCGCAAGAGCTTTTTATCGCGTCACCTCCGAAAATTATACGAATTCGTGTTTGACTCTACAAGGGCAACTCGCCTAGAGACCCATGAGAGATTTAAAGAGGTAAAACTCGCAGCTGAGTGCTTGAACCGGCCACAGCGCATCGCAGGAGCTGTTTATCGCGTCACCTCGAAAAATTAATTGAAATCGAGCTTGACTCTCGAAGGGCAACTAGCCTAGTGATCCGCGAGAGATTCGTGTAGGTAAAAGACGCAATTAAGTGTTTGAACTCGGCTGCAGCGCATCGCAGGAGCTTTTTATCGCGTAACCTCGTAAAATTAATCGAAATCGAGCTTGACTCTACAAGGGCAACTCGCCTAGTGACCCGCGAGAGATTTAAAGAGGTAAAACTCGCAGCTAAGTGCTTGAACTCGGCCGCAGTGCATGGCAGGAGCTTTTTATCGCGTCACCTCCGAAAATTATACGAAATCGTGCTTAACTCTCAAAAGGCAACTCGCCTAGTGATCCACGAGAGATTTAAAGAGGTAAAACTCGCAGCTGAGTGCTTGATCTCGGCCGCAGCGCATCGAAGGAGCTCTTTATCGCGTCACCTCGTAAAATTAATCGAAATCGAGCGTGACTCTACAAGGGCAACTCGCCTAGTGACCCACGAGAGATTTAAAGAGGTAAAACTCGCAGCTGTGTGCTTGATCTCGGCCGCAGCGCATCGAAGGAGCTTTTTATCTCGTCACCTCGTAAAATTAATCGAAATCAATCGTGACTCTACAAGGGCAACTCGTCTAGTGACCCACGAGAGAATTAAAGAGGTAAAACTCGCTGCTGAGTATTTGAACTCGGCCGCCGTGTATCGCAGGATCTTTTTATCGCGTCACCTCGTAAAATAATACGAAAACGAGCTTGACTCTTGAAGGGCAACTCGCCTAGTGACCCTCGAAAGATTTAAATAGGTAAAACTCGCAATTGAGTGCTTGAACTCGAACGCACCGCAACGCACGAGCTTTCTATCGCGCCACCTCGTAGAATTAATCGAATTCGAGCTTGACTCTTCAAGGGCAACTCGCCTAGTGATTCACGAGAGATACGTCTAGGTAAAGCTCGGAACTGAGTGTTTGAACTCGGCCGCCGAGTATCGCAGGAAATTTCTATCGCGTCATTACTGAAAATTAATCAAAAACGAGCTTGACTCTCGAAGGGCAATTCGCCCGTGACTCGCGAAAGATTTAAAGAGGTAAACCTCGCAGCTGAGTGCTTGAACTCGGCCGCAGCGCATCGCAGGAGCTTTTTATCGCGTAACCTCGTAAAATTAATCGAAAACGAGCTTGACTCTACAAGGGCAACTCGCCTCGAGACCCACGAGAGATATAAAGAGGTAAAACTCGCAGCTGAGTGCTTGAACTCGACCGCACCGCATCGCAGGAGCTTTTTATTGCGTCACCTCCGAAAATTATACGAAATCGTGCTTGACTTTCAAAGGACAACTCGCATAGTGACCCGCAAGAGATTTAAAGAGGTAAAACTCGCAGCTGAGTGCTTGAACTCGGCCGCAGCGCATCGCAGGAGCTTTTTATCGCGTCACCTCGTAAAATTAATCGAAAACGAGCTTGACTCTACAAGGGCAACTCGCCTAGTGACCCGCGAGAGATTCGTCGAAGTAAAACTCGCAGCTGAGTGCTTGAACTCGGCCGCAGTGCATCGCAGGAGAGTCTTATCGCGTCACCTGGTAAAATTAATCGAAATCGAGCTTGACTCTCAAAGGGCAACTCGCCTAGTGACCCACGAGAGATTTAAAGAGGTAAAACTCTTAGCTGAGTGCTTGAACCGGCCACAGCGCATCGCAGGAGCTGTTTATCGCGTCACCTCGAAAAATTAATTGAAATCGAGCTTGACTCTCGAAGGGCAACTAGCCTAGTGATCCGCGAGAGATTCGTCTAGGTAAAAGACGCAATTAAGTGTTTGAACTCGGCCGCATCGCATCGCAGGAGCTTTTTATCGCGTAACCTCGTAAAATTAATCGAAATCGAGCTTGACTCTACAAGGGCAACTCGCCTAGTGACCCGCGAGAGATTCGTCGAAGTAAAACTCGCAGCTGAGTGCTTCAACTCGGCCGCAGTGCATCGCAGGAGAGTCGTATCGCGTCACCTCGTAAAATTAATCGAAATCGAGCTTGACTCTCAAAGGGCAACTCGCCTAGTGACCCACGAGAGATTTAAAGAGGTAAAACTCGCAGCTGAGTCTTTGAACTCGGCGGCCGTGTATCGCAGGATCTTTTTATCGCGTCACCTCGTAAAATTAATCGAAATCGAGCTTGACTCTACAAGGGCAACTCGCCTAGTGATCTACGAGAGATTCGTCGAGGTAAAACTAGCAACTGAGTGCTTGAACTCGGCCGCAGTGCATCGCAAGAGCTTTTTATCGCGTCACCTCCGAAAATTATACGAATTCGTGTTTGACTCTACAAGGGCAACTCGCCTAGAGACCCATGAGAGATTTAAAGAGGTAAAACTCGCAGCTGAGTGCTTGAACCGGCCACAGCGCATCGCAGGAGCTGTTTATCGCGTCACCTCGAAAAATTAATTGAAATCGAGCTTGACGCTCGAAGGGCAACTAGCCTAGTGATCCGCGAGAGATTCGTGTAGGTAAAAGACGCAATTAAGTGTTTGAACTCGGCTGCAGCGCATCGCAGGAGCTTTTTATCGCGTAACCTCGTAAAATTAATCGAAATCGAGCTTGACTCTACAAGGGCAACTCGCCTAGTGACCCGCGAGAGATTTAAAGAGGTAAAACTCGCAGCTAAGTGCTTGAACTCGGCCGCAGTGCATGGCAGGAGCTTTTTATCGCGTCACCTCCGAAAATTATACGAAATCGTGCTTAACTCTCGAAGGGCAACTAGCCTAGTGATCCGCGAGAGATTCGTGTAGGTAAAAGACGCAATTAAGTGTTTGAACTCGGCTGCAGCGCATCGCAGGAGCTTTTTATCGCGTCACCTCGTAAAATTAATCGAAATCGAGCTTGACTCTACAAGGGCAACTCGCCTAGTGATCTACGAGAGATTCGTCGAGGTAAAACTAGCAACTGAGTGCTTGAACTCGGCCGCAGTGCATCGCAAGAGCTTTTTATCGCGTCACCTCCGAAAATTATACGAATTCGTGTTTGACTCTACAAGGGCAACTCGCCTAGAGACCCATGAGAGATTTAAAGAGGTAAAACTCGCAGCTGAGTGCTTGAACCGGCCACAGCGCATCGCAGGAGCTGTTTATCGCGTCACCTCGAAAAATTAATTGAAATCGAGCTTGACTCTCGAAGGGCAACTAGCCTAGTGATCCGCGAGAGATTCGTGTAGGTAAAAGACGCAATTAAGTGTTTGAACTCGGCTGCAGCGCATCGCAGGAGCTTTTTATCGCGTAACCTCGTAAAATTAATCGAAATCGAGCTTGACTCTACAAGGGCAACTCGCCTAGTGACCCGCGAGAGATTTAAAGAGGTAAAACTCGCAGCTAAGTGCTTGAACTCGGCCGCAGTGCATGGCAGGAGCTTTTTATCGCGTCACCTCCGAAAATTATACGAAATCGTGCTTAACTCTCAAAAGGCAACTCGCCTAGTGATCCACGAGAGATTTAAAGAGGTAAAACTCGCAGCTGAGTGCTTGATCTCGGCCGCAGCGCATCGAAGGAGCTCTTTATCGCGTCACCTCGTAAAATTAATCGAAATCGAGCGTGACTCTACAAGGGCAACTCGTCTAGTGACCCACGAGAGATTTAAAGAGGTAAAACTCGCAGCTGAGTCTTGAAATCGGCCGCACCGGATGGCAGGAGCTTTTTATCGCGTCACCTCGTAAAATAATACGAAAACGAGCATGACTCTTGAAGGGCAACTCGCCTAGTGACCCTCGAAAGATTTAAATAGGTAAAACTCGCAACTGAGTGCTTGAACTCGAACGCACCGCAACGCACGAGCTTTCTATCGTGCCACCTCGTAGAATTAATCGAATTCGAGCTTGACTCTTCAAGGGCAACTCGCCTAGTGATTCACGAGAGATACGTCTAGGTAAAGCTCGGAACTGAGTGTTTGAACTCGGCCGCCGAGTATCGCAGGAAATTTCTATCGCGTCATTACTGAAAATTAATCAAAAACGAGCTTGACTCTCGAAGGGCAATTCGCCCGTGACTCGCGACAGATTTGTGAAGCAGAAGCTCGCAGCTGAGAGTAACAGCTCAAGCGCAGCGGATCGTAGTCAATCTTTCTGAATTTTTCTTTCTGAAATGGATCTCTACTATCGAATATGAATTCGCATAAAGATCCACGAGAGTTACGCGGGAGCCATTTTATGTTGTATGGCTTCTTGCTTTGAGCTTGTGGAGCAATTTGGAAAATAACCGCAGTGCAGGCGAATGTGGCAGCTGCTCGTCGACCGCAAATTCAATTGTCGCGCTCTTGTCGATCGCACGGCGCGCGTATCACCATACTTCTGTGTGTGTGTGTGTGTGTGTGTGTGTGTGTGTGTGTGTGTGTGTGTGTGTGTGTGTATATATTTTTAGTTACATATTTCTAGTTACTTATATACGCATAGGTGTATATACATGCATACACAACACATACACACACACACACACACACATATATATATATATATATATATATATATATATATATATATATATATATATATATATATATATATATATATATATATATATATATTTATACGTATAAGCGCTCGCAAATTTGATACCTTTCGAAATACTCACGGCCGTTGCCGCACCGTAGTCAATCGCACGAAGGAGACGTGCAGTCTCAGCACTCTCCCCTTTACGGCCAGGTCGACGATAGCAAAAGTTGTCAGTTCTTGATTGGAGGAAAGGCTCTGACGTACACATTCGTCGCACACACTAAGCGAGATTATAAATTCCTCGTGCTTACCGAATTATACTCTTTTTGACTAGAAGTGTGAAGTGACCGTCAACCTCTCTTGTTCAACGAGAGACGAGGAGACCTGGAGCCTCTACACCGACCTCGAGTAGTCCGCTGAAGTCTCCGGCGTCAACGACATTAGCCTAGCGACATCATCTCTGTTGGACGCATCCACCGGCCTGGAGAAGCCACCTTCTTGACTAGAATTGAATGGAGAGTCTACTATCCGAATATAAATTGCCACGCGACCCTTAGCGTATAATAGTAATTAATTGTAAGTTAATACAAATTAATTATTAAGGATAAATCGTGAGTTTAGGCCTAGAAAGCCGAGGCGAGCGAATAATTGTTCAACTATGAACAATTTAATTAATTCGTAACTTCGGCGAATGTTAGTGAAGAACCCTAATTTCGTGCGTAATTATATAATTGTAAAATAAAAGGTTAATAAACATGTTACATAAAATTGTGACGGGTAATGGTACCCGGTGAGTAACGAGAGAGAAAGAGAGAGAGTATAGGTAGGCCGCGGGGGGGGGGGGGGAGCACGGCGAGAGAGAGCCGCGATGTAGACAGAGACGCTTGAACTTCGGAGAGAGCACGTCGTAGAGACCGCGAGTGGGATCAAACATCGGAGCTATCGTGGGATTAGGAGCAAACTCGTTCCAGCGAATAACCGAGGGCCGTAACACCACCCTGTTCACTCCCTTTGGACCGGTGGTTTGTGACAGCGCAGGGATCATCGCAGCAACGTGCGCGACTCGCTCCAGCGAATTACCGAGGGCCGTAACACCACCCTATTCACAGGGATCATCGCAGTCGGGGATAAATGTGAGTGCCTTTCGACTCAAAACTCTCTTTATCTCTTTCTCTCTTTTCGTGGCCTCTTCCCTACCAGCGACTAGCCTGTGAGAGCGCACGTGCATCGGCCAGTACGCATTTGTACCCCTTTCCAAATTATAGTATAATATACACGGTATTATTAGCAACTCTCTCGAGTACCCTTGATTCTTCCTTCCCCGCACATAACTCATGCTCTGACCTCCATAATAATATATTAATATATCGCGGGTTTGCTCCGGGCTAAAACCCCGTTATATATAATTGGCGCCCTCCGGAAAAACTCACAGAGTTGTGGGAATTACTTGGGAAAAATTAGCGACAAAGTGTATAGTGCGGTTCGCGCGGCGTATATTGTGAACGCGCGCATCGAATAATAATCGAGTCAGCCGTATATGGGGCGAATCACGTCAACTCTCCTAGCGCGGCGCGCGAGCGCTTAATACTGTTGTTTTCAACTCGCGTTTGCGGTATGAAAAAAAATATATAAAAAATATCCAATAAACTATTTTGATGTATTTTTTCCTCAGCTTTCCAATGGTCTAGTCAGATTTTCCAAAATTTTCCATTTTCCTTAAAATAAAACACAAAACGTGTTATATCTCGAAAAGTCTATTTTTAATATTTTTTTTTAATACTTTTAATCGAAAGCTGAGGTTCTTCTACATAAGAAAAGTTCTTTTGCACAGAGTGCCCGATTATATTTCAGTGAGTATATAAAAAATGTTTTAGAACTCAAACCAAGATTAGATAATGCTAAATCTATACCAGGGACTTTGCAGTATCATGCTTTTATTCCATTGAATCAAAACACATTCAAACTACAGAAAACGTCTTTAAGTTCTAAATATTAAATCTTTCCAAAGAAAGACACTAAGAAAAAAGAAAATAATGTATCCAAACCCGCAACAAAGACAAAGAAATCCACGAAGCTAAAGACTTTGAAAGCCTCTTCGAAAGCCAAAGTAACAAAAAAACGATTAATAAAAACAAAAAAATAACTAAATTTAACTAACAGGTTTAAAAGAAATTATAAGGTAGCAAAATATGAAAAGGAGGACCGGATCCAGCGGCCACCGTCGAGCGCGAAGTCACGCACCTTGCTGCTGCGCGCGGTACTTAAACTTTTCGGCGTTCTATTACTCACTGAAATATAATCGGGCACTCTGAGCAAAACAACTTTTTTTATGTAAAAAAACCTCAGCTTTCGATTAAGAGTATTAAAAAAAATATTAAAAATAGACTTTTCGAGATATAACACGTTTTGTGTTTTTTTTTTAAGGAAAATGGAAAATTTTGAAAAATCTGACTACACCGTTGGAAAGCTGAGGAAAAAATACATAGAAATAGTTTATTGGATATTTTTTATATATTTTTTTTCATACCGCAAACGCGAGTTGAAAACAACAGTATTAAGCGCTCGCGCGCCACGCTAGGAGAGTTGACGTGATTCGCCCCATATACGGACTTTGCGCGGAGAGTATATTGCCACTGGAATGCGAGCTCTCGCGCGCAAAAGGTAAACAAACCTCGGCGGACCCTGGAAAATTCTGAGTACGGGCCAGGCTGGTATTAAATAATATTTCGGCATTTTAGTGAATTCGAACGGCTGCTCGATTTATGCGTACATCGTATTTAACATACGAGGAGAATATGACTTGCTGTTAAATAGTTTTTATAGAGTAAGGGAACGTATGCGAATATAATTTGTTGTAAAGGCGTGTCTCGCAAGTGGACAAATGTGTTTGTCAAAGTTTTTTTGTACCAAATATTAAATTAAAATATAGTGATCAAAATTTTGTCTATCAATTAATAATAAACAAAACTTTTTTTTTAGTCATAAACTGTTTGTTTGAGTAAAATAAAGTATAACATTAAGTTGGATTTCGAATGATTAAAGTGAAATCGCATAAATAACTTAAACACTTTATTAAAATTTTCCTACTCTTGCAAGGTTTGGAAAAATAAAGTGTCAAGTCAGATACAATCATAGTGAGTATTGACTTGCTATATGTAAAGCGAATTCGCATAAATAATATCAACATCTTATTTTCGTGACGAAAGTAAATGTAACGGTTGTCTTTAAAATTTCCGTTTATTTTGAAGTGCTTACAAATAAATTAATTATTAAAAATTTTAGGTTGTAAATTGAGCAATAACGTAAATTACTCACAAACTATTGTGTTTAATTTATGGTTACATTTATTTTTGACAGTTGAAAATTAAAGTTTTTGTTGTAAAATTAATTTAGGGTTGAGCGAGTTTTTTGCTGTCTTGTGGAGGGAGGTTTAAATAAATCAAAAGACATTGATTTTCTCTTTAACCCTTTAACGCCCAACTTGACCATTTTTCGACAATATTTTCAGTGGTGTGTAGCACTAACTTAAAATGGTTCAAAAAATTCTTGAGATACCATTTCTAACATAAAATTTTATGTACTTTCAGAATCCGGTATCAGAATTGTCGAAAAATTTAACAATAAAAAGTTATAAACAATTTTTTGCAAAAAAACGTAAATTTAAAAAAAAAAAAATTCGTTGAACCCAAATTTCCGAATGGAAAGAGGGTTCGCTCGTACGTCTAACACGTATATATTTGGTCAATGATATGTATACTTTATTGTAAAACAGTTGCAATATCGAAATTAAAAATGGCGGCCATCCAAACAATCCCTTTTCCACCAAACTTATCTAAAAAGGTTCGTGATTTTTTCTTCGATCAGGATCGACTTTACGAAAAAAAGTTATAGAACAAAAAGTTCCTAGAATTGATCAAAGAACACGTATGAATTTTTTCAGAATTTTCGGAGCGACTTTTGGATTTTTGGATATGGCTATTTTTTGAAAAATCATAAAATGGCTCCGAAAATTCTGAAAAAATTCACACGTATTCTTTGATCAATTCTAAGCACTTTTTGTTCTATAACTTTTTTTCGTAAAGTTGGTCTTCATTGAATTAAAAATTGTTGAACGTTCTTAGCCGCTGCTGAATGTAACGTTGCCCGGGTTTCACCACGTGGAGGTGAACGTTCATTGAAAACACACGTTACCGTTTTTTTTTGTTGTTTTGTTTTTATTGTTTTTTTTTTGTTTTTTTTTGTTTTTTTAATAATTTTTGACTCTGAATTTTTTGATTTGTAGTAAATACTCAAAGAAGATAACTACTAATAGTGCTTTTTTTGAAGCATGGTTCACAAAAATATTCATTATTGCATTTCTCACAACATTTAGAACTTCTTACTTTACATTCCGAGCAATACGAGCGTTTAGTTCCTTTTGCAAGCTCATGCTTCGTCAATAAAACTGTTTGTAGATAATGCTTGCTTATTTCTATAGCAAATTCTTTTATCCCGCATTTTTCATTTTGTCGAACAGTATTCCTCAGAATAAGTGCATTTGTAATAGATGCTTGAATTATTCGCATCAAAATACTCCACGTCCATTTTTTGGATCGGATATTTGGTAACACTTTATTACAATACTGATCGTGGATGTCTACTCCGCCCATAAATTGGTTATAAATTTTAAAAGCATTCGGAAATGGTATTTCCGCCTTCTGTTGATCAGTGCTACTGTATCTTTTTACAACACCAAGGGGCTTGATACCTGCTGCAGTGGACAGAATTGAAACAGGCTTCGAATCTTGCACAGTAATAAAATTCAGCCCACTAGTCTGGTCATGTTGTACAGCAAAAGTCCCTTTAGGAGCTTTTTTTTCCAAGATATTTTTTACTTTCACCCGATTTTCTCTAACTGTCCCTGTAGCTTGAAGACCAATTTTCTTTAGATGAACCAATAAATCTGGACTAGTAAAAAGATTGTCGAAATAAATATGATTCAGTCCCAATTTACGCGGAGATAAAGATTTCAACATATTTTCCAGCATTCGAATAACTACTCTGCTACCTAAAGCACAATTTGCTAATCTATCATTTGTTTCCTTTTTACCGCAGTAAATGTCAAAATGAAAAAGGTAACCAAAACTGCTACATAGAGCCCAAAGTTTGATACCAAATCGAGTTGGCTTTCCCCTTTTAAATTGTTTTAGAGTACATCTACCAAAATATTTAACCATCATTTCATCGATCGAAAATGCTGTGCAAAAATAGCCGAATTTCTTTATGTTCGTGTTGAATATATCAGTAATAGCTCGAACACGCCAAACTTTGTCCAAATAATTTTTATCCTTCAACTGCGAACATTTCAAAAAATTTTTTATTTGTTCAAATTTATTTCTACTTATGGAGTTGCAAACTATTTCACTTTTTAAAAATGGATCTGTTGACCAATAATCTCGTTGAGATGGTCTTTTATTATAGGTTGAGAAAATTATAACACCTAGAAAAGTATTCAAATCCGTTAGAGATAACTCATACCCATTCTCTTTCGTAGCGTCTATAATGTAATTTTTTAATTCTAGAGAGAAAAAGAACTCAAAAATCTCTACTGGAGAACAATTGAAAATTTTTTTTCTGTCTCGTTCGAATAAAAAAATCTCATTCTCAGGAGAATGATTGTGCACCTTCTCTCCTTTTTTCCAAACATACTCATGAGCTTCTTCTAATTTTTTTTGAGTATTATCATAATCATCAAATACTTTAGTGTAAGAAACAGAAGGAAATGGAACAGACGAGTTATTCGTGACATTTTCATGAAGTTCATCTTCATCATTTGACCCATCATTATCAGAGTTTCCTGAATCCTCACTAGGAATAAATACATATTCATTGGAATTTTCTTTTTCAGAAATTTCATATCGACTTCCTCGATTCCTCGACATTTTGAGGTCGTTAGCTGATATATGTATGAAAGAAGCGTGAGTGTGTATAATATAAAATAGGTATAAGTAGTTTACAAAGTAATTTATAAAATAGGTATAAGTAGTTTACAAAGTAATTTATAAAATAGGTATAAGTAGTTTACAAAGTAATTTATAAAATAGGTATAAGAAAGGATAGGTAATTTACGCGTTAGTATGTATTTTTAGTTTATACTTATGAACTATTACGAAAAAAAACTACAAATGTAATCAGAAATAGGGCATATATTTTTTTATGAATTTCTTGATATATGTGTTTATCGAGGTAAAATAAAAAAACGAAGAATAATGTTCTTTGATTAGAGAAAACAATAAATAAATGTTGATTGTGGTGAAACCCGGGCAACGTTACATTCAGCAGCGGCTAGGAACGTTCAACAATTTTTAATTCAATAAAGACCTACTCTACGAAAAAAAGTTATAGAACAAAAAGTGCTTAGAATTGATCAAAGAATACGTGTGAATTTTTTCAGAATTTTCGGAGCCATTTTATGATTTTTCAAAAAATAGCCATATCCAAAAATCCAAAAGTCGCTCCGAAAATTCTGAAAAAATTCATACGTGTTCTTTGATCAATTCTAGGAACTTTTTGTTCTATAACTTTTTTCGTAAAGTCGATCCTGATCGAAAAAAAAATCACGAACCTTTTTAGATAAGTTTGGTGGAAAAGGGATTGTTTGGATGGCCGCCATTTTTAATTTCGATATTGCAACTGTTTTACAATAAAGTATACATATCATTGACCAAATATATACGTGTTAGACGTACGAGCGAACCCTCTTTCCATTCGGAAATTTGGGTTCAACAAATTTTTTTTTTTTAAATTTACGTTTTTTTGCAAAAAATTGTTTATAACTTTTTATTGTTAAATTTTTCGACAATTCTGATACCGGATTCTGAAAGTACATACAATTTTACGTTAGAAATGGTATCTCAAGAATTTTTGGAACCATTTTAAGTTAGTGCTACACACCACTGAAAATATTGTCGAAAAATGGTCAAGTTGGGCGTTAAAGGGTTAAATTATATTCTAACCTTACAAATATACAATGGCCTAAGTAGGCAAATAAAAGTATAGTGTCGTGTATGTATTAGGTGTGGTCGCGTTTGGGTCTCGCTAATTACTGTCGCGGTCGATCTGTAATCGGAAAGAAAATGTGTCGTTGGAAGGCGTGAGTGTGTGTGTGTGTGTGTGTGTGTGTGTGTGTGTGTGTTTATATATGTCTGAATCCAACGGCGGTAGAGGCAACTAGGCAGTTTTCGGAACATCCCGCCCGCCTTCGCCAAATACAGGCGAACAGTCATCCTCTTGAGGCATGATGCAGATTTTAGAAATCGGTCGAGTGTAGCTGGATGTCGCAGTTTTCACCTTCACGACTCGAACTAAGCCGTCCGGGCCTGGGTGAACTGCAGTGACTCGAGCTAGTGGCCACTTGCAAGGTGGGCAAAACTCTGAAGATATTCTTCGGACCATCGACTCCAAAAATCTTCATACATGTGATGAATCATTTGCCATTTGTTTAGGCGGGATGTTGCACAGTCAAGTACAGATGGCTCAGGGACGGTAAGAATAGGCACACCAATTAAGAAATGTCCGGGAGTCAAGGCATTTAGATCTTCTGGGTCGTCAGAAATGGCTTGAAGCGGGCGTGAGTTTAGGCACGCTTCAATCTGGGCGATCAGCGTTGTCATTTCCTCGAAGGTCAAGAGAGCTTCCCCAATAACTCTTTTAAGGTGATACTTGACAGACTTGACGGCTGCTTCCCAGATGCCACCAAAGTGTGGGACTCCTAACGGGTTAAAGTGCCACTCGGTCCCATCAGTAGCCAGGAGACGGGCAATTTCGTCATGCTGAGCACTGGCTTGCTCAAACAGGCACCTGAGCTCCTTATCTGCTCCAACGAAGTTGAGGCCGCAGTCGCTCGTAAGAGAGGCACAGATTCCTCTTTTGGCAGTAAAGCGCTTATAGGCACTCAAGAAATCAGCTGTTGAGTAACCTTTCGAGAAGTGCAGATAGATTGGTCCTGTGTAGTCGACTCCTGAGTGAAGGAAAGGCCTGAATTGTCGAACTCGTTTGAGAGGGAGGTCTCCCATGAGCTGCGTGGTAGGTTGAGCTCACTGTCGCCAACAGCGAAGGCACTTGAAAATGGTTGATTTGACGAGTTGTCGTCCTCGAAGAATCCAGAACCGCTGTCTAAGATAGCTGATGGTGAGTTGCGTACCTCTATGCAGCGTCTTGATGTGAGCATCCAGAACCAGCAGTTTTGTGAGATTCGACTGTTGAGGCAAGATTAAAGGGTGTTTCTCATCTGGGTGTAGTAATGAGTGCCTCAATCTTCTGCCGACTCGAAGATGGCCATGTTCCTCTAAAATAGGATAAAGGCGAATTAAAGTACTTGGACAAGGCAAGGGTTCAAGTTTTACTAAACAATTGATTTCACTGGTAAAGTAAATGTGTTGTACCCAGTGAGTTAGCGCCTTGAGGGCTTGCAATAATCGAGCTGGTGTCAATACGTTAAGTTGCGTGAGTTCCTCGTCAGTAATCTCACGGTTTGTAAGACGAGCTGCGATGCGAGCTCTTGCCCGCAGTAAGGGCTGTAGCCACCGAGCAACTTGACGAACGAGTCGAAATAATGAGCTGAATCTTGCAATGAAAGTAGGGTGGTGGGGTGAACGATGGTGGTGCCCCTGTTGCAAAGCACGCAGCAGGTCGTCGCTCGAGGGCCTCTTCTTGAAGGTCGTGAATGTTGCAATCGCTTGATGATTTCCAGCGTGAAGCAGTGCTGGCTAAGAATGATGGTCCATGTAGCCAAAGTGATGATTTAGTCAAATGTGATGCGGACATGCCTCTTGAAGGCAAATCAGCTGGATTGTCAGTACCGAAGACGTGATGCCATGCGACACTGGAAACCGCCGTTTGAATTTCAGAAGCTCTGTTCGCTACGTACGTCTTCCAAGTAGTGGGCGGCTCCTTTATCCAGGCAAGAGTAATAGTGGAATCCGACCAGCAGTAACACCGTGCATGTTCAAGTGACAAGGTGCGGCGGACTCTATGAGCCAGACGTACGAGCGTTACGGCGCCACAGAGTTCCAGACGAGGTAATGAGACCTGCTTGAGTGGAGCAACTTTTGATTTTGAGGTTAAGAGAATACATTTTACATTACCCTCTTTATCTACGGTGCGTAGATACAGACAAGCTGCGAAGGCACGTTCTGAAGCATCCGAAAACCCATGCAACTCAGCAAGCTCAAGGTCACCTGAGGATCCGATCCAGCGAGGCACTGCGAAACTTTGAAGATAGTGTAAATCTTCTATAAACAGGCTCCAACATTTCTGCAAGGGCGACGGCAAGGGGTCGTCCCACATCACTTCATCAAGCCACAGAGACTGCATAAATATTTTGAATGATGTTGTCAATATTACAACAGTGTGTAATCCATCCCAGTGGATCGTATAGCTGGACGATAACAGATAAGGCATTTTTTTGGTGACCTTCTCGGACACAGATAAATTAAATTTAAAGCAAAAGACATCGAGGAGAGGTTGCCATGTTATACCTAGCATTGGAATTGTTTGAGCTTGAGGCCACGAAATGTGCAGACAAGTGGCTGGCTGATCCTTAGGCACATCAGTCAATAAGCTTAGATGATTAGCGGTCCATTTGCTAAGGGGGAACCCGCCTGCCTTGAGAAGTTCCACTAGTTCGTGCCTAGTTTTTATGGCTTCTTTCAGAGTATCTGCTCCAGCAAGGATATCGTCTACGTTCGACTGTTTTAGTAACATTTGAGCTGCATGAGGAAATCTAGCACCCTCATCTGTAGCCAGTTGTTGAAGAGTTCTAATGGCTTGATATGGAGAAGGGCCAAGACCATATGTAATCGTGCACAGGTTGAAGATTGTGATGACTGAGTTGACGATCCACAAAATTTGTTGAAACACTTTATCTTCCTCTGCGATCAGAATTTGCCTAAACATCTTCTCAATATCGGCTGAGAAGACGCAGTGGAAAATTCTCCAGCGCAGCATCACATCAAATGGGTCGAGCTGGAGTTTAGGGCCTATATGAAGGCACTCGTTGACTGAGTAAACGGAAGGCAGTTTGACTGATACATTGAAAACGACGCGCAGCTTATTAGTGTCCCCATGAGTCTTAAATACGCCATGATGAGGCAAGAGGAATGATAGCGAACCTTTTGGGGCTGAATCGAGTGTTGAGAACTCCTTCATGTGGCCAAGAGAGAGATAATCTTGCATAAAATTGTTATATTTCTCGCATAATTCAGGCTGTTTCTTGAACCGTCGCTCGGTTCGGTGTAAGGCGTGGATTGCGGCTTCTCTAGAATCGCCGAGATCAGGCAGGTTGGAGTTGAAAGGCAGACGAAGTACATACCTGCCATCGGCATTTCTTTTGTGAGTTCTAACGAAGTGATCTTCACAAACGCGCTCATCCTTGGTAAGAGGCACAGGCTTTTCCGACTCGAATTCTTCTTGTTTCCAAAAGCGAGTAAAAAGGGCTGCTAGATCCAGATCAATGTGGCAAGAGAAACTGGAGACGGTGAGTGAGTCGCTGATTGAAGCGGGAGAAGAGCCGGTGAGAATCCAGCCCAATCCAATTGCCCGTGCGATGAGGTTACCGTCAGGGCCTTTACGAAGACCTTCTTCCATTACCTGGGGATGTTGATCTGCCCCAATAAACAGTTCAACTGGATCAGTCGAGTTGATTTGAGGATCGGCGAGAGTCAATCCTTCCAGAAAGGCTTCTGTATTTGACATCGGTCTAGGAGAAGGCACGTAATCCGTAAGACGAGGCAGAATTAGTGCCGTTAACCTAAAACGATTATCACTTTTGAAATAAGGTGAAATTACAACTGTTGCCTTTAATCTGGCTGTATATCTGGGTATCGCTCCCACGCCTGAGACAGGCACGAATGCAGATTGACGAGGTGTCTTCAGACGCTTGGCGAGTGATTCTGCCATGAAGGATGCCTCTGAACAGGGATCGATGAGCGCTCAAGCATAAGAGGCGCGGCTATGCTCTGAAAATACAGAAACTCGCGCCGTGGCGAGCAAGAGAGATTGTCAATTTGGAGGAGTTTGCGTTGCAAGTGACGTGACGTCAGTTTTTGTAGCTTACGGCACATTTCCACTGACCGAGGGTTCGGCGGCTGCAGGTTGGTGAAGACCATGTTGAGGTGGGGCGTCTGGAGTCAGCGCCGCCCGTGATTGAGTGATTTGTTGAAAATCTTGAGATTGAGTTGTGTCTGGAGTGGAGTTTCGAAAGCTTCGATGAAGCAGTGTGTGATGTCGACTGTGACAAGAGGCACAGATTCCATTTGACTTACAGTCGTGAACACTATGCACTCCAAGGCAATTGAAACAGAGCTGTTTTTCTGAAACGAATGTGTGATGGTTATCGAGAGAGCAGGCTTTAAATTTGGCACATGCACTAATGTAGTGATTTCCATTGCAATAAGAGCAAATGCGAACGGGAGGCTTCGTAGCATTATGCACAGTAAGTCCAACATAATTCGGCTTTTTGTTGACAGGTGGCGCTTTCTTCGCTTGCGATTGACCACCGGACGGTAAGTCAGGTTTCTGACATGTCGTAATTTCTAGCGCTTGAATGCGCGACTTGAGGAAGGCTGCCAACTCGTTCTATGTCGTTGGTGTGGTGGTGTCGCCCAGAGAAAGCCCCCAGTCTCTGCGTGTTCTGGTATCAAGACGTCTGACGGTAATGTGGACTAGGATGTCGTCCATCTTGTCAACTGGCCTTTGTAGTTCTTGCAGCGTTTCAACCACTTCTGTTGTTCCATCTCTAAGGGCTTGTAAGGCACTAGCGGTGTAGCTACTGCTATCAAACACTGCACGCGATTCAGAAATGTAAAATTAAATAAGGAAATGGTTTAAATAATTGAACGAGAGTAAATCGAATTTCGGTGTATTTGTCAGACTTTTGTATGATTGTACAGAAAAATGATAATAGCGCGACTACGCTTGCAAGTATTCAAATATTTATCCGCACGCACGAAAACGCAACTTAGAATAAGTGAACATAAATTCAGTGTTTGAGACACTCGAAGCGCACAACTCGGTATCCAAAACTTGACTGCCTGCGCTGCAGCCACCCTCGTAGCCGATCAACCCGCCGGTCTTCACCGCTCATCGCCGATCGCCGGAAAAAGGCCGCCCTCTTTCCCTCTCTTCATGCCCTTGTCGCACAACATGTGCACGGCATCATCGTTCACTCACTCACACTCGATCTATAGACGAAGCGCATAAGTAATTCAAGCGCCTCGCTTGAGCGCTGGCCTCGCGCTAATCCGGACCGTCATAAAAACGGGGTCCACTCGTCGACCCAAACCCAGCGCGCGCGCGGTATTCTCGCGTAGTGTACCGGTTCGACTCTGCCCTGGGTCTTACCAGACGCCGGCACTCGAACTCCAACTTCAGACACGAATGTTTATTTGTCCCCGCGAAGTCATAAATTGAGTCTCCGGTTCGCGCGCTCGTCGAACAAAGGCCTCTACTTTTTCCGACATCCGCGCGCGTCGGCAGCTCGTCCTATAATCGAAACGCAGTTCTCAACTACCTCGCTCTCATACATGTACAGCTTGTAAGCAACACGTTTACTGTTCCCGCATACGCCCTGGCATAAGCCAGTGACGCAGGAAAAACTCACGTATCTTTCTTACGATGAGAAAACCTACGCCGGAAACAGTAAATAAAAAATCGCGTAAAAATATGTCGCGCCGCATCGTCGACCACTCAAATCATTCGCGCCTAGCTTGACGTCACCACGTGCACGTCAGTCGAACCGAAACTCCGCATCTGGCCCGCTCTTCTTCAGGCGTATACCGTTCCGGGCAACCCGTCCCAGTGGCCCCCCGAGCACGAGAAAAACATCTTCGCCTTCTCGTCCCGTTGCTACGCAGCTACTCGTAGCCTCTCCTTTTACAAGCCGATCACGACTTACGAAGAGTAAAAGCGGCCCCCGGCGATCCAATAAAATCGCCGTGCACGCGAGCCTACGCAGCGGCTTCAATAGATCCGCCGAGTAGGGACGTTTGTCTACGGAAATACGCAGAGTTTCAATCCGATGTCATGCACGTCGGGAACAAGCGAATTCTGATGTTACCGGGCTAAGCTGAAACAATGACTCAAGACACAGGTGTATTAACGTACGCTTGTTGTCATAATGAGTTTTTAATCGTCTCCAGGCACGACTATAATTTTCACCTGTTACAGGAATTTTTTTAATCAGGTTGGCAGCTTTGCCAGATAGACTGCTTTTTAGATAGTAAAGACGCTCAACGTCTTCAATATTTGAGTCGCGTTTCATAAATGCCGTGAACATATCTTTGAACGACGGCCAATCAGAATGATTGCCTGAATATTGAGGTAGACTGATGGGGGGCATCTTACGGAACGCAGGCTTTGATTCAGCAGGTGTAGCAGAGGGAGTGGCACTAGGTGCTTTGACTTCCAATGCATCGAAGGCGTCTAAGAATTGTTCCTTTTGTTCTAAAAAGGTTTCCTCAGCGCTTTCCATGAGTCCCTCCTTGAAATAATTCTTGCTTTCATCGTCAACAGTCGCTGCCTCCAAGATGAGGTTATGCCTTTTTTGAACGGTAGCCCATTTTGGCTCAAGGGCTTCCAATCTGGCATGGATGGATCCTTTAGATGTTTGTTGACCTTTCTTTTTTAGGTTAACAAATGCACGAGACATTAAGTCCGCCCCCTTTACTTGTTTTTCGACAAGTTGATCCATGGCGGTGATTTAGTCTATTGCACTTTGCACGTTGCAACAAGAGCGCTGAAACGGTAGTACAAGAGTGTACGGCTTGATATGCTGCTCCACGGGAGAGCGAGAGAGAAAATGCGTAAATACGCTAATATCTATGCTGCTCCTCGTATGAGAGAGCGAGAGAAAAGATGCTAAAGGCACCGAATGATCTGAGAGAAGATTTTTCGCAAGCTTACTACCTGCGTGAGAACGACGCGCGGCTAGCTACTTGCACTGCTCAGTGAGAGGCGAGAAAAGGGGAGAGAGAGAGAGAGAGAGAGAGAGAGAGAGAGAGAGAGAGAGATAGATAGATAGATAGATATACGATTTATTTGTCATTTTTGGCAAAAATACATTACATAAAAATTGTTATTTAGTCATTACATTAAAGTCTTTGATCACTATCAAAGGTCGTCAGTATATAAATAAGAAAAATCGTTGCACAAATTTGTCATTATCTAATATCACAGTTTGTTTATATCACAGTTTCATAACAATTTCTGAAAGTTTACTCATTCTTGCATACACGTACATCCATCACGTCACAATTTAAAAACAATTACAATTCAGCAAATACATACACTCATCACACACGCAGATAAATTTACTCTTTATTAAAATATACTCTTTATATTTTGTACATTACAACATATTTCACGACTAAGAATACAAAACACGGGAGAACGGATAAATTAAAAAAAAATAAATAAAAAGATAAAATAAATAAATAAATAAATAAATAAATAAATAAATAAATAAATAAATAAATAAATAAATAAATAAATAAATAAATAAATAAATAAATAAATAAATAAATAAATAAATAAATAAATACATAAATAAATAAATAAATAAATAAATAAATAAATAAATAAATAAATAAATAAATAAATAAATAAATAAATAAATAAATAAATAAATAAATAAATAAATAAATAAATAAATAAATAAATAAATAAATAATTAAATAAATAATTAAATAATTAAATAAATAAATAAATAAATAAATAAATAAATAATTAAATAAATAATTAAATAAACAATTAAATAAATAAACAATTAAATAAATAAATAAACAAATAAATAAATAACTACCCATGTATCATCGTCGTCATGTCATCATGAAAAAATGTCAAATTACTCACTGTGCAGTTGCCTGAGGTGCCTGCCTAACGCCGTTTTAAATTTACATAAGGACGGCAGATACCTCACACTGCAGGGGAGGGAGTTCCAGAATCGCGAGCCTTGGGCTCTAAACGAGTAGATACCCTTATCAGTCCGCGATCCCGGAACCGAGAGCTCTTTCACACCACTCCTACTGGAAGTCCTAGCTGTGTTTTTACTAAAGCGAGCCGCAAGATACGGAGGTTGTCCCATATTTATTGCCCTATACAATAATAATCCTGCAAAGTACGCTCTTCTTTCCTTTACTGTAAGCCAGCCGAGATATTTCCTGTGAGGAGTGATGTGCTCATCCCTTCTAACACCACATATGTATCTCACACATGAATTTTGAAGTTGTTGCAACTTCGTCTTGAGCTCATCAGATACATCAAGGTGAACCACGGAACAATAATCTAAATGTGGCACTACCAGCGCGCATGCAAGCTGCTTTCTCAACGCCTGAGTTGTGCATGAACTAAAAAATCGTAGGCTGTAAAGAGCACGATTTACCTTTTTTCCAACTGCATCAACCTGCAGTTTCCACCTGAGTTTAGAGTCCATGACAACACCAAGGTTTGTGACCGAGTCAGAGAAAGGCACATGTACACCTTCCTGAAACTCAATGCCGGGCAAACCAAGATCCTGCAGCCGATTGATGTTTTGCTTGGAGCCGAAAATGATCACTTTTGTTTTGCCGACATTGAGTCGCAGTCCGGATGCTTCGGCCCACTCCGACACTGCCCGCGCAACAGCCGACATGCGTCTGATACCCACATGAAGATCTCGCCATGTCACTTAAGTGTAAGTTTGCAAGTCGTCCGTGTATAGCAAGTGTTTAACATCACCACCAGTCAGTACGTCTTGTAAGTCATTGATATAAAGACTGAATAGCAAGGGCCCCAGGACTGAACCCTGTGGCACACCTAGATTGGTGGTTAGCCAATCAGATTCCCCGTTGTTGTCAGTTATGACTTTTTGCCTGCGACCGAAAAAAAAACACTCCTGGAAAAACCCATGCGTATCAGCTTACGAAGTAATTTAGATGGTGATATAGTGTCAAACGCCTTACTAAAGTCGAACAGTAGCAGTATAGTCATTAGTTTCTTATTGTCGTTAATCCCAGTTCGTATGTCCTCGGTTAGTTTTAGTAGAGCTGTCTGGGTGCTGTGATGCTATCAGAAACCGGTTTGCAGAGGATCCAGTACCTTGGAGAGAAAGCTCAATAGTG
The DNA here is from genome assembly GCA_949152435.1 of Gastracanthus pulcherrimus. Taxonomy (NCBI): domain Eukaryota; kingdom Metazoa; phylum Arthropoda; class Insecta; order Hymenoptera; family Pteromalidae; genus Gastracanthus; species Gastracanthus pulcherrimus. The sequence goes on along the minus strand of OX424572.1, from coordinate 172,585,982 downwards.
CTATTGGGCGAAAATCTGATAGAGTAGATGGCACTGAAACCTTTTTTAGAGGCACCAAGTGAGCCCCCCTCCAAACCCCTGGGAAGACACCACCAGACAAAGAGATGTTGAAAACCCTCGCCATATGATGACTTACATACGGGAGAGCCTTAGCTACAACGCTTTGGGGAATACCGTCCTCACCCCTAGCCTGCGACGAGAAATGAGCAACAGCCAGGACTACGTCCGTCACTGTAACGTCTTTGAAAACAAAGCCGTCGTCACTAGCCGAGTCCAAGATGCTACCCAAATCAACGTCACCTTCACTCTGGGAGACCGAAACCCCCGCAAAGTACGAGTACAGCTCACCCGGCGAGAAACTATGCAACCCCCCTCCCCGTGCCCTTGGCAGGAGCCCCAAGCGCTTTAGTTCTTTCCAAATATCCTTCTTATTTTCTAGGGCTTCAAAAATTTTATTCTTCATGTAAGTCTCCCACGCGATTTTCATGCGTTGTTTTGCTTCGACCGCGAGAGACCGGTACGCGAGGTCTGCCGCTGTTAAAAATTCATGGGAGACATCGCCATCTCACATCTTGGCCAGGAAACGCCCCCCCCCCCCCCCCTATGCCATACATATTTAAATTTGAGCCTCATCGCAAGGGCTTCAAGGCTTCTAAATTTATTAAATGTTTCCTTTGGTAGATGTTCATTTATAAAAGTTTTACTATTTTTATAAATAAATAAAAAATAAATTAACACACTGCTGGAGAGGGTAACAACCCACGGTGTTCGTCTGCGCTCGCTAGTTACCTCGGCTGATGTCACCGAAAGCGACTCATCTGACCGCAGCAGGCGGGTATTTACTATATCCGTTTTCTGTATTGATGGGAGGACAGGACGCAGTATAGCATGAACCACATCAACACGCTTAGTGCTGTTACCGTCAAAAATATTTGAAATTATTAAGTCATTATTGCAATTTTAATTATTATTAGTTTGTATTGTCCTCCCACCTACCATGTTAACCCGCGTGCTTCGTGCAGATGACGTCGATGCCGTATCTTGCAGTGTATCGTTGCTTTCGTCATTCAAATTACACAGCCCCACAAAAAAAAAATTGTAAGTCCCAAAAACTTGACCACGGTACTTATATGTTTTTGGGATCGCTGAATCCGAATCCAGGGTTAGTTTGACCCCATCAGATCTTTCTCAAGGTCAGTTGAAGGTCAAATTATCGAAATACATGAAAAATACACTAAAACCATGGTATCTTGGGGTTTTTGGGGTCGCTGAATCCGAATCCGGGGTCAGTTTAACCCCATCAGAACTTTCTCAAGGTCAGTTGAAGGTCAAATTATCGAAATAGATGAAAAATACACTAAAACCATGGTATCTTGGGGTTTTCGGGGTCGCTGAATCCGAATCCGGGGTCAGATTAAACAATCAGATCTTTCTCAAGGTCAGTTGAAGGTCAAATTATCGAAATACATGAAAAATACACTAAAACCATGGTATCTTGGGTTTTTTTGGGGCGCTGTATCTGAATCCGGGCTTATTACAACCCTATCAGGTCATGGTCAAGGTCAGTTGAAGGTCAAATCATGAAGATTCATAAAAAGTAGAGTCAAACCATGACATTTGGGGGTTTTTGGGGTCGCTGAATCCGAATCCAGGGTCAGTATAGTCCCATAAGGTTATATTTATGGTCAGTTCAAGGTTAGTTCAAGGTCATGGACGTAAAGAGAGTTAAAAAATTAGTTATAAACTGAAACAATGCAAAAGGTAATGTAAACCATAAAGCAAAGAACAATGTATATGCAAGTACAATCGTATCCTTTAAAACTATATCATAGTTTGCTGCTCCTTCATTTACTTTAAATTTGTTAGAAGTATATGCAATTCAATAAAATACCCGTAAAAATATTAAGTCCATTACTCTTTTTTATGGTAACGAACTATTTTATTGTCAAATGATCTACGAAGTGGATTACACTTCCGCTTCTCCGATGTTGATGGTAGATCTCTTTTTAACGACCAACAGTAATCTGCTAACATATTTACGTCCCATCTTCCTTGGTACCTGCGCTCCATTTCCTTGATATCTTGGTGAAATCTCTCTCCCTGCTCTTCGCTGTAATCACCTAGGTTTTCTGGAAATTCATCAACATGCGAATATAAAAAGTGTAATTTTAGATTCATTAGGCAGCCTTAATTTTTGTAACTATTTACTAAATTTAAAACTATTTGTTGGTAATTTGGGCTCTTATGATTTCCAAGAAAGTTTTTAATTACGTCCTTGAAACATAACCATGCTTCTCTCTCTGTATGATTCATTTTCGTAACAAAAATTTCATCATTTATCATCTTACGAATCTGAGGGCCATCGAAAATTCCTTCATTTACTTTAGCATCACTTAATTTGGGAAACTGATTTCGCAGATACTTAAAGCAGCTACCATCTTTGTCTAAAGGTTTTACCCATTGTTTCATAAGTCCCAATTTAATGTGCAGAGGTGGTATAAGAATTTTTGATGGATCAACAAGTGGCTTATCTTTTATATTCTTAGAACCCGGTTCGAACTTTTGTCTAAGGGGTCAGACACTCTTTATGCAATGATTCTTTCTATCCCTACTATCCCATTCACATAAATAGCAACGATATTTTGTGAATCCCGATTGTTGACCCAGAAGTATTGTTATGATTTTAAGATCCCCGCATATTTGCCATTTATGATCATTGTATTTTATTCGGTCTAATATTACTTTCATGTTACAGTACTCTTCATTCAGTATTACCGAATATCCTATGGGAATGGCTGCATAAACATTTGTATTGTGTAACAGAACGGCTTTTAAACTTCTCGTTGACGAATCGATGAACAATCTCCACTCGTTAGGGTTGTAACATCCATGTTTAAAGCAATTCATCAACCCAACTATATCTTTGCAGTAAACTAAGGAAAATTCTTCATCTTTAGCGAAATAATCACGATATTTCTTGTCTCTGTCTCGGTAGTAAGAAACTTTAATTTTTCCAGCTTCATTAGTATTTTCTTTTAGCCATGTAGCCAAGTACTCCGCCATACTTCCACTTGCGTACATACCCAGTGGATCTTCTCTTTTATCAATTGACGATTCATATATAGGTTTCGTGACACTTAAACGTTAGCGTAATTAATTTGCGACTTGTTTTTACTATTAACTCCATGCAAATTCGTATTACAAAAATAACAGTCTTCTTTTCTTAAAGGTTCCTTCCATATCGTAGGCACTTTCATTTTTACTTCAGTTTTACCATTTTTGTCTTTCTGTAGCATTTTCCTACATATTGCGCATATGATTTTAGGAACCCAATCAAATTCATCAATTTTCATGTCTAAATCAAACATGTTCTAGTTAATAGTAACGAAAGTGTCACGAAACCTATATATGAATCGTCAATTGATAAAAGAGAAGATCCACTGGGTATGTACGCAAGTGGAAGTATGGATCTTGAGGAAAATTTAGAAAGACATGATGAAGATGAAATCTTAGAAGAAGAAATGGAGGAAGGAGATATTATTGCGGAAGAAGAAATAGCGCCTGATGAAGACAATGACGTTGCTAGTACAAGTGATACAAGTGACGAAGAATACATCCCCTATAATACTAAGAAGGAGAAAGGTCCACTTACACAGGAAAAAGTGAATGATCTCATACGCGATTTGGGCCTACCAAAGGATGGGGCGGAGTACTTGGCTTCATGGCTAAAAGAAAATACTAATGAAGCTGGAAAAATTAAAGTCTCTTACTACCGAGACAGAGATAAGAAATATCGTGATTATTTCGCTAAAGATGAAGAATTTTCCTTAGTTTACTGTAAAGATATAGTTGGGTTGATGAATTGCTTTAAACATGGATGTTACAACCCTAACGAGTGGAGATTGTTCATCGATTCGTCAACGAGAAGTTTAAAAGCCGTTCTGTTACACAATACAAATGTTTATGCAGCCATTCCCATAGGATATTCGGTAATACTGAATGAAGAGTACTGAAACATGAAAGTAATATTAGACCGAATAAAATACAATGATCATAAATGGCAAATATGCGGGGATCTTAAAATCATAACAATACTTCTGGGTCAACAATCGGGATTCACAAAATATCGTTGCTATTTATGTGAATGGGATAGTAGGGATAGAAAGAATCATTACATAAAGAGTGTCTGGCCCCTTAGACGAAAGTTCGAACCGGGTTCTAAGAATATAAAAGATAAGCCACTTGTTAATCCATCAAAAATTCTTATACCACCTCTGCACATTAAATTGGGACTTATGAAACAATGGGTAAAACCTTTAGACAAAGATGGTAGCTGCTTTAAGTATCTGCGAAATCAGTTTCCCAAATTAAGTGATGCTAAAGTAAATGAAGGAATTTTCGATGGCCCTCAGATTCGTAAGATGATAAATGATGAAATTTTTGTTACGAAAATGAATCATACAGAGAGAGAAGCATGGTTATGTTTCAAGGGCGTAATTAAAAACTTTCTTGGAAATCATAAGAGCCCAAATTACCAACAAATAGTTTTAAATTTAGTAAATAGTTACAAAAATTAAGGCTGCCTAATGAATCTAAAATTACACTTTTTATATTCGCATGTTGATGAATTTCCAGAAAACCTAGGTGATTACAGCGAAGAGCAGGGAGAGAGATTTCACCAAGATATCAAGGAAATGGAGCGCAGGTACCAAGGAAGATAGGACGTAAATATGTTAGCAGATTACTGTTGGTCGTTAAAAAGAGATCTACCATCAACATCGGAGAAGCGGAAGCGTAATTCACTTCGTAGATCATTTGACAATAAAATAGTTCGTTACCATAAAAAAGAGTAATGGGCTTAATATTTTTACGGGTATTTTATTGAATTGCATATACTTCTAACAAATTTAAAGTAAATGAAGGAGCAGCAAACTATGATATAGTTTTAAAGGATACGATTGTACTTGCATATACATTGTTCTTTGCTTTATGGTTTACATTACCTTTTGCATTGTTTCGGTTTATAACTAATTTTTTCACTCTCTTTACGTCCATGACCATCAACTAACCTTGAACTAACCATAAATATAACCTTATGGGACTATACTGACCCTGGATTAGGATTCAGCGACCCCAAAAACCCCTAAATATCATGGTTTGACTCTACTTTTTATGAATCTTTCTGATTTGACCTTGAACTGACCTTGACCATGACCTGATAGGGTTATAATAAGCCCGGATTCAGATACAGCGCCCCAAAAAAACCCAAGATACCATGGTTTTAGTGTATTTTTCATGTATTTCGATAATTTGACCATCAACTGACCTTGAGAAAGATCTGATTGTTTAATCTGACCCCGGATTCGGATTCAGCGACCCCGAAAACCCCAAGATACCATGGTTTTAGTGTATTTTTCATGTATTTCGATAATTTGACCTTCAACTGACCTTGAGAAAGTTCTGAAGGGGTTAAACTGACCCCGGATTCGGATTCAGCGACCCCAAAAACCCCAAGATACCATGGTGTTAGTGTTTTTTTCATGTATTTCGATAATTTGACCTTCAACTGACCTTGAGAAAGATCTGATGGGGTTAAACTAACCCTGGATTCGGATTCAGCGATCCCAAAAACATATAAGTACCGTGGTCAAGTTTTTGGGACTTACAATTATTTTTTTTTGTGGGGCTGTGTTATTATCAATGTTATATATATTATTATTATTATTTACATTATTACTAACTACACTATTTATCTTATCATTACTATTTCTATTTCTAATACTGTACGGTGAAAACGTTGTATTTGCCTTACTGGTAGGCAGGCCAATTTGGTAATTTTCAATTTTACTTAAAAATTCTTGATGTTTATGTTGCATAATTTTCAAAGTTTTCTCTATATTATTATTATTATTTATTGCAGTTTCATGATTGTTATTGCTTGCGGTCTCGTGTGCAATAATTTTTCCTATGTCCTTTAATATGTCGGAGTTGTCACTTTCAATTTTATTAACTTTATCAATTATTATTTTAAGGTCATTATCGTATTTCTTTGTCTCACTATTATTTTTGACTAGATTTTTCACTTGAAAATTAGACTGCTTAATGTTATCTACTCTTTCTATAACTGCATTGTAATTAACTTCGATCTTATTCAACACATTATCTGTTACATTTTGACACGTTTCGTGTAGCTGTTTGTTTTGAATTTTTAAATCATTAATGTCATGACAAAGCACTTGATTTTCATTTAACATCTCCTCCAGCTGGGAGTGTTGTTTTAACATCTTATCCTCTATTTTCTGTATTTTGGACCCAATTGTCAGTACTAGAGTATGTATCGCTGGTAACGAATCTAGTGTTTTAACAATTGCATCTAATCTGCTTTCAAGAGAGGACGAATATCTAGTTGCATTGTCTATGTTTCTAGATGTCGAATTGGCGTACTCTACCAAGCAGGAGACTGTCGTCCCTTTTTTATAGGTAGTAGAGTCTAACATATGTATTACCGATGCATTAACATCATTTACGTTGCTGAAATTACTTGTTTGTACCGTGGAAAGAGAGAGAGAGAGAGAGAGAGAGAGAGAGAGAGAGAGAGAGAGAGAGAGAGAGAGAGAGAGAGAGAGAGAGAGAGAGAGAGAGAGAGAGAGAGAGAGAGAGAGAGAGAGCAGTAGATAGACTGCCACGTAAGCGGAGAGAGTTGAGGGAAGCGAAAGCGTTGCTTCGACGTGGTGTTGAATGTTTAGGCAGTGCAGTTTAGGCAGCAAAAAAATGCGAAAGAAAACAGTAACCTCAACAATTTAATTTAATTCAATTTTTTATAATGTTCTTATGTGACAAATTATCTATATTTAAAATTTTTAATTCATTGGGAAAACTGTTGAAAGTTACTATAGCCTTTTTATAACAATTTTTATCACCAACTTTCTTCTTATAACTCGGTAAAATTAAATTCTTTTTCCTTGTTACACTCGTAGATTTGATATATTGCATTTTGAGATCTGCATAATGATATTTTATAGCTTCTAAAATATATATTTGTTCTATGCTTAAAGGATTATTTTGTACAATAAAGTTTCGTTTATTAATAATATTTAAAAAAAAATTTTGTAGATTTTGAACTAAAACTCGATTATTTTTATAAACTCCACCCCAAGATAGTATTCCATAGCTTATCAGACTATGGAAAAAAGCATAATAAATCATTCTTAATGTCTCTGTAGACATTATTTTCGCAATTTTGTAAAATATAAATACAAGATACTTTGTTTTATTTACAATGTACTGAATGTGTTTATCCCATCTTAAATTAAAATCTATAACTATACCCAAATATTTATAATATTCTACTCTTGTTATATTTTTATTATTAATTTTAACTTCTAATTTATTTGGGACACTGTCACTATAATTGCCAAAAGTAATAAAAACAGTCTTGTCTACATTTAGTGATAATTTATTTAAAGCTAACCAAAAATTAATTCTATTTAAATACTTGTTCATCTTGTCTTGTGCTTCTTATTATATCTGAACATCAATTTGGTTTTAGGAAGAAAATGGGTACTAGAAATGCTTTAAATTATTTAACTAATACCTTGTACACTAATTTAGATAAAAGTAAATCGATAATTGTAACATTCCTAGATTTGGCAAAGGCGTTTGACACCGTAGATCATGAAATTTTACTAAACAAACTCTATTGTATTGGTATTAGAGGACAGGCACTGGATTTGCTTTCAAGTTATCTCAATGATAGATACCAAGCACTGGTTATTGATGATACTGAAAGTGATAAATTGTTAATAAATACGGGTGTACCTCAAGGTACAATCCTCGGTCCACTGCTTTTTATTCTGTATATAAATGATATCCTAAAGGAAATCCCACTGGAAGAAATTTTGTCATACGCAGATGATACTGCTATAATTGCTACTGGTAATAATTGGATAGAAAAAAAAAAAAAAAAAAAAAAAAATATATATATATATATATATATATATATATATATATATATATATATATATATATATATATATTCTGTGATAAATTGTTAATAAATACGGGTGTACCTCAAGGTACAATCCTCGGTCCACTGCTTTTTATTCTGTATATAAATGATATCCTAAAGGAAATCCCACTGGAAGAAATTTTGTCATACGCAGATGATACTGCTATAATTGCTACTGGTAATAATTGGATAGAAAAAAAAAAAAAAAAAAAATATATATATATATATATATATATATATATATATATATATATATATATATATATATATATATATATATATATATGTATATATATATATATATATATATATATATATATTCTATCCAATTATTACCAGTAGCAATTATAGCAGTATCATCTGCGTATGACAAAATTTCTTCCAGTGGGATTTCCTTTAGGATATCATTTATATACAGAATAAAAAGCAGTGGACCGAGGATTGTACCTTGAGGTACACCCGTATTTATTAACAATTTATCACTTTCAGTATCATCAATAACCACTGCTTGGTATCTATCATTGAGATAACTTGAAAGCAAATCCAGTGCCTGTCCTCTAATACCAATACAATAGAGTTTGTTTAGTAAAATTTCATGATCTACGGTGTCAAACGCCTTTGCCAAATCTAGGAATGTTACAATTATCGATTTACTTTTATCTAAATTAGTGTACAAGGTATTAGTTAAATAATTTAAAGCATTTCTAGTACCCATTTTCTTCCTAAAACCAAATTGATGTTCAGATATAATATTATGCTTTTCCACAAAATCATAAATTCTATTGTAGATAATTCTTTCAAAGATTTTTGCTACATTAGAAATTAGAGAAACAGGTCTATAATTAGACATATTATGCTTTTCACCTGATTTATATAATGGTACTACCTCAGCCCTTTTCAGAGCATCAGGCCAAACGGCTTTATCAATACATGCATTAAAAATATTTTTTAGAGGTTCAACAATATAGTTGCACATCATTTTCAAGACTTTAGCATGAATTTTGTCAACACCACCCTTTTTAATTTTAAATTATTGATTATACCTGTTACTTCATTTTCATTTGTAGGATTGAGAAAAATAGAACTTACATTCATTTCAGGTAGTTTGATTTCTTCATTGGTGAGTTTAACAATTTTATCACTTAATTTTTGTCCTATTTCACAGAAATATTTATTTATATTTTTAGTAATTTCAACTTTGTCGGTGATCTTATTTTTATCAACTGTTATATAACTTATAACTTCCGTAGATTTCGTCTTTTTACCTATTTTTGAATTTATAATTTCCCATAATATTTTTGGGTTATTAGAATTATTTTGGATTAGACTTTTATCAAATTTCATTTTGGCATCTATAATTACTTTATCCAATATTTTAGCATAATTCTTATATTGCAAGCGAAGCTGTTCATTTTTGAGATACAATTACAATAAGTTATATAAAAATTTTTTGGTTTCGCATGATTGTATTATAGCATTTGTAATCCATTTTTTCCTTCCTTTTTGTTTAGATTTACTATTATTTTTTTTCTTTGCCAATTCAATGCATTGTTTTATTTTGCATATCAAAATATTAGTAGCTAAATTAGGGTCATGTATAGCCAAATTTTCATTCCAATTTTTTGTTCTAGCAATGTTTATTAATTTTGTATAGTCTAAAGTTACTATTGGTTTATTTAATTCCGTTTTAATCTTATCTATAGCAATGAAAATAGGATAATGATCTGTTAAAGAATGTTTGAGTATGTATGTATTAGTATTTAGTCCACTAGTTTTAATGAATATATTGTCTATACATGAACCTTTACATATCGTAGTAGGCGGCTTCGTAATACTAGTAAATCCTGGCAAATATCCTTTATCACAGAAATTACATAGGAATTCTTGGCTTATGTTATCACATTGTAATATGTCTATATTAAAATCACCTATTACTAAATGATTTTTAATATTTTTCTTTTTGACTAGGTATTTGTTTAGTTCTAGAATGAATTCAGCCTTAGGTATACCATGAGATCTGTACATAGCAGAAATCTCTAGTTTACTATCATTATTAAGTGTAACTCGTGTATTTATGATTTTAATCCTACCACATTTAACAATTTCAGTTTTTTGTACCAAGCTTTTATCAATAAAAACAATAACTCCATCATTTCTATTTATCCTACTATCATTATAGTAACTCTGATATTCATATTTAGATCCTTTTAATTCGTATAAATTGTAATTGACTTGTTCAAAAGCTTCACTGCATATAATAATAGAAGGTTTATTTATTAGACTTTCAAATAATATCTTAACTTTATCAAAATTAGCATTCATACTCCTAACATTAATATGCATTATTAAATCTTTTTTGTTATTAATAACTTTGTTAAAATTAAAAATATTATCACATATTTTTTCTTTGCGTATTAAATCATTTTTTATCTTATCTAAAAAATCAAAATTATCCATTTTTACTATTATTTTCTTGTATTCTTTTTGCCGTTTTTACTGTCTGTGATGTAGATAATTGTGCTTGTCTAGCTTGTTTCGATTTGTGTTTGTGCTGTTCCTGTTGGAGTTGCTGCTGGTTTCTGTTACTTGTTGATGGATTCACATCTGATGGTACTTGAGTCTTCTTCGTTCCCTTCTTCGAATGGTAATCCATATTCACTGGTGGTAAGGAAGGTTTCATCGGGTAATCAGTCGAGTCTATATATCTTGTAATTTTTTTTTTCAAAATATTACATACATTATGGTCATTGGCATAATGATTAGTTGAATAATTAGTATTATAATTTTCATTACTATATTCACAGTTTAAGCACTTTATAATATTATTTATACATTCACTAGTTTTATGCATTTCAGAGCATTTAAGGCATGTAGGGTCATTTGTACAGTTTTTTCCACTGTGGCCGTTTCTGCCACAGTTATAGCAAGGTGTAATGTTTATTAAATCGTAGGCTTTACAATTTTGATACCCTACAAAAACTTTGCTATTATTTTCTTTGATATATTTATATATCTCTGCAGGAACTTCCATTAGAACGGTAGTCTTGTTGTTTGTATCATTTGTATACGTATGCAGCACTTGACCTTTTCTTGCAAAACTGCTGAAATTTCTTGAATTTATGTCATTTTCTAACTCTTCTATTTCCATGTTATCACAGTTATCAATTCCCACGATTTTTATTTTAGGGTTATTTAGTTCCTCTTTATTGATATTAAGTATACCTTCTAACTCTCTTTTCAATACAGATTCTGCTAACTCTGCACTATTATTAGTTGAACAACTTATTAACAATTCATCTTTGTTATTTAAATAGACTTTTTTAGTTTGTATATTTTTTTCTTTTGTCAGAATTTCAATGACACTTTTCTTAATATTAACATTGCTACTATTTTCGTCGTTATTGATTTTAGTTACTTTTATTTTGGTCACTTTTTTTTGCTGTGGTTTGGGAAAACTTGTGACTTCTGAATATAGATAACTTTTGATTTCATTTTCCTTTTGGTTGTCTTTAAGCTTTTCTTTAAGTAGATCATTTTTTTCTTTTAGTTCACTAACCAATTGTTTCAATAATGCATTTTCAGCTTTCAGCAATTCATTCTCATTATCCTCTTCGTAAATTGTTGTATTATTTGATTCCTGAGTTTTATTTGAAATTTCAGTTAATAAATCCTTTCTTATTTCTTCTGAAGTTTTAAGTTTCACTTGAGCAATCAACAATCTAGATAGAACACTCAGGTTTTCTTCTTCAATTTTGGAGGTTATGTTGAGCTGCTTATGTTCTGGACATATTATTAATTTATCGCTAATGAATTTGTAGCCGTTGCACCTCTGTGTCAAACAACTGTAATGATATAATTCTTCGCAGATAATACAAGTAACTGTAGACGACTTTTTTTTGCAACAAGAGAAATAAAATTCACACTTGTCAGGAGGCTTCTTACCTCCCGACGCCATCTTGGATTCTGATATACACTAAGACTTTTGGTCGTTGAAATTCGTTGCGAATTTCGGTGATTTAGAGATGCTCTAAAATCACGCACGATTTATGATTTTTCACTTGCACCTTTCAATTACACTTTTTTATGCTTCTTTTGCCTAAAATTAAAGATGTTGCCTGATTTTCGACGTGTTTAATTTTCCTGCGTTGAATGATATGCAGAAAACGACAAGTGAAGACACCAGAATGCACTTCACTGGTTGAGGCACTAGTGTTTTTTAGATGCAAGTGAATTTTAACTGAGATGTCACAAGTAGGCAGTAACTCCACTAGCTCGTTGCTCGAGATTTGCCGTGAATGGTTGAAATGCGGCTCGAAGGACCAGAAAATTAGCGAGTTTTTTGCTGTCTTGTGGAGGGTGGTTTAAATAAATCATAAGGCACTGATTTTCTCTTTAATTTATATTCTAACCTTACAAATATACAATGGCCTAAGTAGGCAAATAAAAGTATAGTGTCGTGTATATATTAGGTGTGGTCGCGTTCGGGTCTCGCTAATTACTGTCGCGGTCGATCTGTAATCGGAAAGAAAATGTGTCGTTGGAAGGTGTGAGTGTGTGTGTGTGTGTGTGTGTGTGTGTGTGTGTGTGTGTGTGTGTGTGTGTGTGTGTGTGTGTGTGTGTTTGTATATATCTGAATCCAACGGCGGTAGAGGCAACTAGGCAGTTTTCGGAAGAAGGGTTAAATAAATAATTTGGTAAATAAAATAACACTTTTGACCACTTGCTCGTTTACTAGCTAATTTAATTGCTCATTTATTCGTAGCTAATTTAGTAACCGTATATCTGATTTACGGAGAAATACAGGCTGGTAGTACATGCGCTGATATTGTAGCTTGCGGGGCGACTACACAGCAACCGACTTCGTTGATAGCTTAGACAGATATTGAAGAACAGAAAACTCGTCGAGAAGAGAAGCTCGATGAAGTATTACAAGATGCGAAGTTCAGCAATGAAACACAGGCCGAAATATTGCAAAGGCAGCAATATTATGCAAGTCACCGAGGAAGTACGGGCCTACCAAACGATTTTGTTCCAATATCAACCAGCTTTACTCAGATGAGTTCCTTGAACATGTCCTTAACAACATGCTAAGAGAATGGACAATTGAACACTGGTGTGTTACGGAATAATGTGGGAGCAGGATCAGAGGCGGCAGCGACGGTTTTTACAACAACACCGAACCACACGCCACCAGCTGTCGAAATCACAGCACCAGCGTATGAAGTGCCTGTACGAACACTCATACCAATACCACTACCGCCACCATTGTCAGTGTCATTCTGGGGAATAGAGACGATTAGTACCACGGTACCAACAAGCATGCTAGCAGTAACAAGTACTAAAAGCACGACCACAACTGCTACAGCAACTGGCTCAGGGAGAACAAGTAAGACTAGTAACCCGATTACAGTATTTTCTACGGGTACGAGACAAACTGCGAATGCGCAAGGAAACGCAAATATGGTAATGGTGACGTTATCGAATGGAATGTCATACCCCGATCCAAGAGCCGTGGCACTCGAAATGACAAACACACAGGTAGTGGCGCAGGAGTACAGTAATCAAGTGAAAGAGCTGCAAGAGAATGTTGCTGAACTGATTACGAGCACAGGGTTGCAGTTTGAAACCATGCAAAGTAACGAAGAAGCGAATACGCATCAAGGGCGAGGAGGAAGGCCCAAAAACAACAAGAGTGTCGCTTTTCAGGACACATTTGACCTACGCTATGACGAGGACTACCAACAATACGAGAACCCAAGGGCACAAACAGGAGAAGCGGCAAGAGTGGGTGGATCAGCACTTAATGCAAACACTCCAAGCTTTAGATCACTTCTTCAGCAAACACCAGAGAGAGAATCAGCGAGGGCTCGCCAGCGCAATCAAACTCTCCCAACCCGGCCAGAGTCTGGGGGAGGGGAGTGTCTCAGTACTTTGAGACAACGCGACCATCACAAAATAACACATTTGCTAGTCATCGTGTTAATGATATTGGAAAAACAATTCGATCCGGGAACATCAAGTTTTCTGGTGAAAAAGACGGTCGCAGTATAGAAGAATTTCTGCTACGCGTCAATGAGTGCCGCTCACTAGCCCGCATAGAGGACGAGGACCTCCTGAATACCATGACAGAGTTGCTGCAATGAGCAGCACTCCAATGGTGTCGTCAGTCTAGAAAGAATTGGCACACATGGCAAGATTTTTACGATGCAGCACGACGCTGTTACGGAGTCGATGGCCGTTATCAACTGCGGTTAGTGACAGAAGCGACAGCGCGACCTCAAGGATTTGCCGAACCAGTTACGGACTATATCTTTATTCTCCTAGAGAGAGAAAAGATACCTTTTTTTGTATTCCTTTCAAATTACATGCATATTTTTTTTTGAAAATGATTATTATTCTTAGTTTTTTTACTTTCACATTATTATTATGTTTGTGAATGTTGATTTATGACATTCTTTTATTTATTGAGAGAGAGTTGTAGATGTCGAGCTGGCACACCTCCGTCTAGCACCGTCTGGGGGAGGGGTGTGTCACGGATAATGGTACCACGTCACATATTCTCTCTCCCTCTCTCATACAGAAAACATGTATTAACCATTTAAGTGTTACAGGCATCATCAGCGGCGGCATGAGATAGGGAAGGAGCCGGTGAGTAACGAGAGAGAAAGAGAGAGAGTATAGGTAGGCCGCGGGGGGGAGCACGGCGAGAGAGAGCCGCGACGTAGACAGAGACACTTGAACTTCGGAGAGAGCACGTCGTAGAGACTAGTGGGATCAAACATCGGAGCTATCGTGCGATTAGGAGTAAACGTGCGAGACTCGCTCCAGCGAATTACCGAGGGCCGTAACACCACCCTATTCACTCCCTTTGGACCGGTGGTTTGTTTACCCACCCTCATCGAGCTTTTCAACTCTGGACATCAAGCGCGCGATTGTCGTAGCCGAGACAGAAGTAAGGCCTGCTACAAGTGTGGCGCGGAAGATCACAAAGGGGCAGCCTGCAAGGCTACCGAGGCGAAGTGCGTCTTGTGCACTGACCTGTAAGTAGACCAAGCACAGCTGGGCCACACGCCGGACTCAGGACAGTGTAGAGCGTTTCGCGAAACGCTTAGGCAGACCAAAGCCAAGCGTTAATGATGGACCGCAAACGGTCCTTCAAGCGAACCTCCATAGAGCCGAATTAGCCAACGGCCTTCCGACTCAAAGTATATCTGAGACGATGGCTGATGTGCTGTTAATCAGCGAGCAGTACTGTGACTGGAACGTACCTACCTGGTACAAAGACATACTTGGTACAGCAGCAATCTACGTGGACCCGTGAACCATCAGAGTGGACGAACATGGGACCGGATGCGGCTTTGTGTGGGTGAGAAGCAGATACGTAACTTATGTGAGCTGCTACTTTACCCCGAACGTCCGTATTGAGCAATTCTAGCAGAGTCTGGAAGGGCTGGAAGACGCGATCCTCCAGATAGAAGGCGAGATCGAAGTCGCCGGCGACTTCAATGCGCGAGCATTGGAGTGGGGCATGCCAGTGCCGGACAACAGAGCAAAGTCCATCATGGAGATGGATCTAGACTGGTTCTGATAGTTCTCAACGTTAAGGTAGTTGGGCTGGGAAGGAGAGCATGGACTGGAAGTCATTTTTCCAGGATCATCGCGCTTCTCGTTACGCTGGACGTTAAGGATGCCTTCAATTCGGCCAGATGGCCAGACATCTTGGATGCGCTGAATGAGTTCAGAGTCTCAGAGTACCTCATGCGGGTGATATGGAACTACCTAAAGGACCGTAACTTCCGCTACGAAACAGAAGAAGGCCAAAGCGAAAAATATCTCGGCGCCGGCGTGGCACAGGGGTCAATCTTTGGCCCTGATTTTTTGAACATCCTATACGGTGCTCTGTTACGACTCGGGCTACCGGATGGGGTGTACATAATAGCCTATGCTGATGATGTCGCTTTAGTCATCATCGCGCGAGACTTTGAAAAAGCACAATATCTGCTTAACTAGGCAATGCGCAGGACCTCGCGCTGGATGGGGGAACACGGTCTCGACTTGGCAGCTGCCAAGACAGAGATCGTGCCCTTCACTGGCAAACGGATTGAGACTATCTTCCCCATGTATGTGGGAGATGCGGAGGTTTCATCAAGGAGGGAGGCTATGTATATGGGACTCAAACTAGACACTAAGCTTACTTCCTTTCGTCACGTAGTGAATGCAGGGGATAAAGCGGCGAAAAAAACGGCACAGTTATGCCGTCTCTTAGCAAACATGAGTGGACCGGAAGCGAGCAAGCGTCGACCCTTCATGTCAGTCAATACATCCATCTTATTGTACGGTTCTGAAATATGGGCCATTGCAATGGAGAAGGGGTCATACCGGATTCGACTCACTTCCGTTCAGTGTAGAGGAGCTCTCAGAGTCACCAGCGCCTATCGCACGGTCTCGGGACCCGCAGTGTTCGTTATTGCGGGAATCATCCCGATCGACCTACACGCGACGGA
The DNA here is from genome assembly GCA_949152435.1 of Gastracanthus pulcherrimus. NCBI lineage: Eukaryota > Metazoa > Arthropoda > Insecta > Hymenoptera > Pteromalidae > Gastracanthus > Gastracanthus pulcherrimus. Next base: position 172,569,470 of record OX424572.1, on the reverse strand, counting down.
GCGCAAGCGAATCTACGAACGGAAGAAAACAGGAGAGGACACAACAAGTCCATAGATAGGAACGGGAACGCACCATGGAAACGTGGCAACGGTCCTGGACAACCACAACCAAGGGTAAATGGACAGCAAGGCTGACAGACCAGCTGGGCCATTGGATTAACAGAGATCATGGGGAGGTAAATTACTACCTGACCCAATTCCTGAGTGACCATGGGTACTTCTGCTCCTACCTCAATCGCATGGGGAAGGTTCAGAGCCTGGGTTGCATCTTCTGTGCCGCTGATTGCGACGATGCGTTTCACACGTTTTTCGTCTGCGAAAAGTGGAACGAAGAAAGAACAGCTCTTCCCGGCTCGGTCGGACAATTCACGCCTAAGAAGGTAGTGGGCGAAATGCTGTTCACCAAGAATAAGTGGGCCGCCACGGCAAAATTCGCCGAGACGGTCCAACGACAAAAGAAACGGTACCTAGACCGGGCAACCGACGAAGGTATGAAAGAAGCGCTGGGAGACGCTTCAACACCCCAACATAATCCACGGACGTTGGACGACTCCATGGAAATGGGCGAGGAGGGAGAATATGGGACTTTCTTAACCGGGAGACGCTCATTATCTCTCATTTTATGAATGTCGCGGGGAGGGACGGGGATACTTCTCCTTTCCGTACGGAGATGAATGCGCCGGTTCGAATACACGTATAAACGAGACGAGTTAGATCTGACGTCCCCTCGGAGGATTTAAAATTATGAATTTTAAATTTGTTTCAGGTCAAGGCAGCAGCGGTTGTCGAGACGATACAAGAATGGCACCACTCTGAGGTACTATGGTAAACGGTACCAGGGTGAGTTATGCCAAAAAGGGTGGTAGGATTTATTGGGTTGGTTTGTGATGCAACGGCTGTGTAGTTTTTTCGCGTTTTTGTTTATTTTATTTTTCGTTCTATATTATACACACAGCGGATGCATCCCCAATCAGCCCCACACTATCCGGCTGTGCGGACCCAGTCGGGTGTGCCTTAAGTGGCATTTCCTACATAACCTCGAAAAAAAATCCCTTCCCCCTATGTCGCGGGGAGGGACAGGGATACTTCTCCTTTCCGTACGGAGAATATTGCGCCGGTTCGAATACGCGTATAAATGAGACGAGTTAGATCTGATGTCCCCTCGGAGGATTTAAAATTATGAATTTTAAATTTGATTCAGGTCAAGGCAGCAGCGGTTGTCGAGACGATACAAGAATGGCACCACCCTGAGGTACTGTGGTAAACGGTACCAGGGTGGGTTCCGCCAGAAGAGGATAGGGTGGTAGGATTTAGTGGGTCGGTTTGCGATGTAACGGTTTGTCAAAAACTGCCTTGAATTCGCGCAGTCCCTAACCAGTTAGCTGGGTCCTTAACCAACTGACAGATAGCTGCGCGAAAACAATTCGTCCTAAACCAGTTTTCAAATTTCCATTGTTATCAAATCCAATAATACGGTACCCTTTTTTTTAAGTAATGCTAGACTAATTTACATTTTGCTTCCTTTGTTATTATTTTTTCATGTATGTTTTATGAACTTTGTTTTACGTAAAGGAAAAACTAAAAGTCAAATCGATCTATTATAAAAAGTAGTTTATCCCTGACTGTGAAATGCACACGACATCAGTTCGTCACAAGTATGTCCTATAGCTGAAACTCGATACGTGAAGCGGTACCAAACATCGTAAACACTTCAAAAGTGCTATATTGGAGATAATTGAACACTTTGGCTCAAAGAAATGGTCTTTACTATCCAAAAAGTATAGAGGTACCCAAACACTCCACCAGTGGAGCTGAATGAATACTCGTGATTTTAATTCAGTCTCTTTGCAAATCAACAATTGTTCACACTTTTCATTGATGATAACCAACGCTAAAAATATGTAACAACTGGGGAAGTATTGTAGAACACTTTAGCGCCCTCATATTTTTTCTTTTTGTAAAAACCACCTTTTCCAAGCCAAAATGTTAAATTAGCCCCGAAAGTTTTCATTTAGCCCGCTATCTCCTATGGATCGAGCCTCGCTCCGCTAGTACGTGAACGTCGTCGTGTCACGCGCGGCGGTAGCGAGCGTATGGCTCGACTGCATGGAGGTGGAACGATTCAAGTACGGTACCTCGAAACGCACGGAGAGGGAACGAGTGTCGCGCGGGTCTCAAACTGCACAGAGAGGGAACGAGTCTCGCGCGGGGCTAGAACTGCAAAAAGAGGGAACGAGTCTCGCGCAGGGCTTGAACTGCACGGATAGGGAACGAGTCAAGCGCGGAGCTCGACTGCCTGGAGAAACAACGAGTCAAGCGCGGGGCTCGAACTGCACAGAGAGGGAACGAGTCAAGCGCGGCGCTTAAACTGCACGGAGAAGGAACGAGTCAAACGCGGGGCTCGAACTGCACGGAGAGAGAACGAGTCTCGCGCGGGGTTCGAACTATCACGGAGAGGGAATGAGTCCCGCGCGAGGCTCGAACTGCATGGAGAGGGAATGGGTCGCAGAGAGGAATCGAGCCATCACGCGTGGCTTGAGCATGCGCTGAGAGGGAACGAGTTTCGCGCGGGGCTCGATTCCGGCTCTTGGACTTATTGTTATGTTAGTCCAGGCTATTTTTAGGTATATTTTAATTTAGTGTTAAATATAATTATTTCCTTAACTGTATGTTATTATGATAGTGTGTTTAATGTTTTTAATTAATCGACTTTTACTATATAATTGTCAGCAATATTATTATTAATAATTATTTTCCCTGTAAGTTAAGTAAGATATAAATATAGATATATTATGCAATTAGTTAAACCTTGAGAGATTTAGTAGTGTTACTTAAACATGTGTGAAGAGAGAGAGAGAGAGAGAGAGAGAGAGAGAGAGAGAGAGAGAGAGAGAGAGAGATTGATTGATTGATTGATTTATTTGAGACTAAGGACTCCAGGTCCTACATAGTCTTAGCATAACTACATTTGCAATATACTCGTATAATGAATTAAAACATTTAATCGCATGCGGGATTACCGTAAAAGCACGCAACGACGACATGTATCATACTTAAAATTAATAAAATAAGTAAATAAATAAATAATACATCGTAAAGACTTAGATAACTAATAAAAATAAAAAAAAAATGTACAATAAAAATAATGATAAAAAAAACAACGGTTGACGCAGAGAGAAAAAAAACAAAAATATAATAAAATGCTTCTAAAATATCTTACAAAAATTTACAAAGGAGGCTCCCCGAAGGAACGGCGCAGCATATGGTCAAAAAGTCGCTTCTAGGTAAAACTAGGTTGCATGATGCATCGTCTCAAATCGTGAGGTAGCGAGTTCCAAAGACGCGCGGCTCCAACGATAAACGAAAACTTAAAATAGTCAGTCCTTGCCCATAGTAGTTTGAGATCATACTCAGAGCATCTCAAAGACCCTACGCTGTTCACTGGACGAAACTTTAGTCTATTCACGATATAGGAAGGCTGATCGGAGCGAAGAATATTGGCAAGGAGTGACAGACAAAAATAATTCTGACGTTCAGTATAAGGCAATATATCATTGGCTTTATAAGCCGGAGTAATGTGCTCAAATTTCTTTACGCCGGTAGCGAAACGCACGGCCGCATTTTTGCAACGCGAGAGCTTAGTGACAAGCTCAGATGAAAGATCAATAAACAGACGAGAGAGGGAGAGAGAGAGAGAGAGAGAGAGCGAGAGAGAGAGAGAGAGAGAGAGCGAGAGAGAAAGAGAGAGAGAGGGGGGAATAAAAAAAGGTTCAGGTTTTAGGTTATATGTCCAAAAATGAAATATAAGACCGTACTTTGTAGAAGGTCAAATTAGGAAGAATAGTAATAGTTTGAATGGGTGTATTATCACAATTTTATTATATATTTATTATATATTTATCAATATTTATTATATATATGTCAAAATTGTAATAAAAATTATAGACTGTAAAAAGTCTTCAATTATAAGGTATGAAGTTAGCTTTTTCTTACATTTGGGGGTCGCTTGTGCATGATTGATGTTATTTTAATTATGCAGGCTGTTTCTATTCTGATAATAGCTGAGAGGATTTATGATTAGATATGTTAAGTGGGTGTAGAGATAATTGAGTTTTAGAGAGAAAAGTGTAAGTGCTTTTGATATGCTTATGATACGAAAATGAGGTGTTTTTATTAACATATTTGTAAAATGTTGAGACTTCGTTATATCGATGGCATTTATTGATTTCAACATGATTTCGTACCTGAAAGTATCAAACGTTACGTTAAGATTGCAATTAAATTTAGAGTTTATTTTATTTTTGAAGGATTTTGATTGGAGATAATAATAATAATATTTGTCATTCATTGTTATTGTGTGATAACTTATACAATCTCTGGAATTTTGAGAAATCATGCGTGAAATATTCGGATTTTTAAAAGTTTTGTAGTAATTAAATGAGAACGTTGTATCTTTTGCTGTATCTTGTAATTTTGGCTCTCTAAATTGAAGGAGTTGGTTATGTGATTTTTCTCTTAATTTTGTGACATTGTTTTTGATAGCTAATCCCAAATTCGAAGCTATATTATTGGTGTATGTAAGAGTCTTATTGCTTTTTGTTGGAATATCGTTGTCTACACTACTACATGCTTGTACAAAAATTAATCGACTTACTAAAAAATGTCCCAAAGACATAAACTAAAATGCGAGTATAGAAAAGAGTGGGGAACTATATGGGCAATTCTCACGAAATTGTACATTTGCACGTCCCTATCATTATAACTCTGCAGTTCTCACTTATGAAATTCGGACCTGCATATTCTGGGGTATCAAAATGTCCCCGAATTGAGAAAAAAATTTTCGATCCGTTTGTATTTTTATATTAAAGCAGAGGGCCAAAAATGTATAAACTCCGAAGCCTTTTTCGAGTGTCTCCAACTTGGGTTTTCATAATGCAGGGCGTATTAAAGTGGATTACAGTATTTTTTAAATATCGGAGCTTTGCTATCTTAAAGTATAGATAAAACACTAACAAAAAATGACAGCAACAAATTTTTAGCCAGCGAATTTCATACTATAAATAACGTTCACAATATGTCTCCAATTTTCCCATAAAATGGAAAGCCATTTTAATTCACCACTTTAAGCACTTCAGAACACTTCAAAATACACTTTATAATACGTAAATCGATAGGTCTGGATCTGAACTTGAAGATACTACTCATAGTTTTTCAGGAATCATGAACTATCATACTATAAATAATCGGTTTAAAAAAAAATCAGTGTGAGTAACAATTCGGTGTAATCTCCGAAGCCTCTTTTCTCGCTAGCCTTGAGGGCCTGGACTTCATTGTACCGTCGTAAAAAGTAAGTCATTACAAGACCTTCAAAAGTATCGGGGGAAATTTCCTCGACCCCCCTACTAATCTATTAAATTTCCCAAATATGTTCGTTTTGTAATCTCCGAAGCCTGCAAACTCTGAAGCCTTTTTAATGCGCATACAAAATCTGACTTTCTCCTGCTGTACTATCGATTACCACATTGTTTATGGCAGCAAAGTTCAAAAATGGGGTCTCTACCGTCAAGCATAGTGTATGGTCAACAATACACAAAGCTATCCGCGCGCTGTCCTGATACCGTGCGCTCGCACGACCTTTCCGCGGTTGACCTACAGGGCACCGCGGGCGGCGCGAAGCGCAGCGCGGTTATACTCACTCTTGCGTCGCGAGTGCTCGCAGTGTGCACTGGTTAACAGTAATAGTCATCTGCTGACATAGTTATAGAAAATTCAGTAGTGAGTGGTGTTTGTCGCAGGATAGAAGTTTTAAGTGAACTGGTGAGTATTCTTTGCGCGAGAATAATTAAGTGAGGTGCCTTACATTGAGGGATATTGTTTCGATTTCCCGAACAATAACATTGAAATTTGACTGCGTCCGTGAAATAATGTATTCAAATTTAAATTCGCAAATTTTTAACTTCTTATTTTCGAATAATATTTTGTGTTTCCATTTTCTGATCCAATTTTCTCTACTCTGCACAGAGATAAAAATGGCTCGAAAGAAAAAATCGTAAATCGAGGGAGAGAAAGCTGTCGAAGAAAAAAAGTCGGAGTGATGATGCGAGAAGAGAGATAAGACGAGCAGCTCAAATAAAAAGAAGGCAGAAAATAAAGGACGATCCTGTGAAATATGAAATCGTGTAGTCAAGAGAGAGAAAAAGATACAGAGATCGAGTAAAAAAAGGTAAAATTAAAAGTGTAGATATGCTGTCAGTTGATGAGCTTAATATTGTTAGACAGAAAATACGTGAAGCTGTAGCGCGATTGAGAAAACGTCGAAAAGAAAATGCATTGCCATTTGATGACTCTCCTCCCCATGAGGAAACTATACCACAAGTTAAAAAGTTAAAAAGAAACGGATTCGAAATATTATATATTCTAAATACTATCGAGATTATTGTAACTTCAAAAAACAAAACACACTGTTACAGAAAAAAACCAAAGCGATAGAGAAAAAACTTCTGAGATTACGTAAAACTAATGTTGAAAATCCAATTGTGAATGTTTCTCCAGAAATATTAAGCATAATACGATAGGAGAATGTTAGTGAGAAAGTTAAGAAAAAATTATAAATTTCAAAACTAGTATATGCGTTAATGAAGGAGATGCGTTAAAAAACAATTTTTCAGTGGGTTATAAACAAACCCGTTCATTTGCCGAGAAAAAATTATTGCGAAATATAAATGAAAAAAATCCGGCAAATGAGAGTTCGACGCAAAAAATTAACGATATCATTTCATATAGAGAGAGACCAATAAAGACTGCTAGAGTAGTAAAAAAAACTTACCTGCGAGACTTCGTTCAACAATTTTACGAGGAGAATAGTCATTCGCGACCCGGAAAAAAAGATTGTTTGACCCGAAATAAAGTAAAAAAACTGACATCGTATTTCAATGTTCCTATTAAATCTTTCTTCAGAAAATTTCGCAAGGAGCATCGAAATATTAAATTGAGCTATAGTCACTTTGCAAAATTACGATCATTCTGGATTGTTCCTCCAAAAGTGAGTGCGCGAGATACCTGTCTCTGTGTGACTCATGAAAATATGAATCTTATTTCGAGATCACTGATCATGAATAAGGTTCTCAAAGAGAAAAACCTACATGATCTTATTGATTCGACCGTTTGACAACCAAAAACGGAAAACTGTATGCTACGCCGGTGTGAAAAATGTAAGCATAAAAAAATAGAATTCGATCCAAACAAAGACGTAAAAGAGCAATTTTGTTATAAAAAATGGGTTACAAAAAAAGAAAAAACTGTATCAGTCAAAACGAAACAAGAAATTACGGTACAAAAAACGCTAAAGGAGTTGGTAGTAACAACTATTGAAGACATACATAAAACTTTTGAATCCCAGATTCTTCTCCCTTATATGGCGCATCTTCAGAGAATGTGGCGGCAAATGAACATTACGAAGGAAATTAAAAATTGTCTTGTTGAAATTGATATTTATATACTGATGGATTAGAGTGAGAACTTTTTGTGCAAGTGGGCAAATGAACCACAATAAGTTCATTTTGGTGCGTCTCGAGAGCAAATATCGCTGCACACCGGGATGTTCTACACAAAAAATTATGCACAAGGATTTTGCACAATATCTCAGTCACTTCGTCATGATCCTCCCGCTATCTTGGCTCACCTGAAATCAGTTATGGATTATGCTTTTACGAAGTTCCCGAACTTGAAAAGGGTCCACTTCCAAAGTGACGGGCCGTCTACGCAATACCGTAACAAAGCTATGTTTTGGCTAATTTGTCATTATCTACCAAAACTTTACAAGAATATTCAGAGTATAATCTATAACACAGGCACACAAAGGAAAAAAAGTTCTTGTTCCCGGGACCAAACTAGTATATCTTTATGTTTTTGGGGTAGCTGAATCCGAATCCGGTGACCGTTTGTCTCCATCAGGTCAGGTTCAAGGTCATTTAAAGGTCAAATGATGGAAAAATGGTCAAATCGATTAAAATTATTATTCCTATATATTCTGGGGATCGCTGAAACCAAATCCGATGTTCATTTGATCCGACAAGGTCAAATTCAAGGTTATTTCAAGGTCAAATTAGTTTGTTCTGCTAAACATGAATTTTTCACTGCAGATACCGAAAGAACGGGAAATTTTACATCTAGATATGTATTCAATTTTTTGATAACATAACCCCCAAGGTCATTTCAAGGTCACTTCATGTTGTTGTATGGAGGATTTATATGAAAATTGCAAAAATCAGAAAATGTGTCTTCACGGGACTAAACTAATATGTCAATATGTTTTTGGGGTTTCTGAGTTGGAATTCGAGGTTCGTTTGCTTCCAGTATGTCAGGATAAATTTCATTTTAAGGTCAAATCCAACAAAAATGTTCAAATCTATTCGCATCATCACTCCGTTATATTTCTGGAATCGCTGGAACGTGCATTTTTTATCTCACTATTCTACTTCTTCATCGTTTCGCCTTCTTTTATATCGTACTCATTTACCCTGAAAAGATCTGTGCAAGGGATGTCTCTTGCGTTTTTTTCAGTTTTCCGTGCTTTCTCTCTGCAACATCCAACAGAAATCTGCCATCATGTTTTCATCCCATCTACCCTGAAATCTTCGTTCTAGATCTTTGAAATCTTGGTGAAAACGTTCTCCTTCTTCAAAGAGCGTCCGTGGCTCAGTTGGTTAAGACGCACGCTTTAACTAGCAGATATACGCTTGCTCCAGGGGTCGAGTGTTCGATTCCCGGTGAAGGCAAAACTCGGATTTTTTCTGAGTTGTTTTTCAACGGGAAAAGTACCCTGGACTCCGGCTGTTTCGAGGTGGGATTTTCCCCGAAATTTTCCTTCAGTGTAGTTCCGGGTTGGATTTGACCTTACAATGAAATTTATCCTGACATACTGGAAGCAAACGAACCTCGAATTCCAACTCAGAAATCCCAAAAACATATTGACATAGTAGTTTAGTCCCGTAAAGACACATTTTCTTATTTTTGCAATTTTCATATGAATCCTCCATACAACAACATGAAGTTCAAAAAATTGAATACATATCTAGATGTAAAATTTCCCGTTCTTTCGGTATCTGCAGTGAAAAATTCATGTTTAGCAGAACAAACACATTTGACCTTGAAATAACCTTGAATTTGACCTTGTCGGATCAAATGAACATCGGATTTGATTTCAGCGACCCCCAAAATATATAGGAATAATAATTTTAATCGATTTGACCATTTTTCCATCATTTGACCTTTAATGACCTTGAACCTGACCTGATGAAGACAAACGGTCACCGGATTCGGATTCAGCGACCCCAAAAACATAAAGATATACTAGTTTGGTTCCGGGAACAAGAACTTTTTTTCCTTTGTGTGCCTGTGTAATTATTCGGAAGCAGGACACGGAAAAGGACCAGCTGACGGCATTGGGGCTGTGGTGAAGCGTACGATGGATTCTTTAGTTGCTCACGGTTTCGATTCGAGTGATTACGAAGTCTTCATGAATTCGATGCAAGAAAATTGTACGAATATTTTTTCAACGTCTGTGCGTGCCGAATACATCGGTGCAGTAGAAGAGAATACGCCGAAAGATTTGACATCATTCGCAGGAACGATGAAAGTGCATCAGTTTAAATGGTGCAAGACAGAAAAAAATCTTGTAAGATTTAATGAACTCAATTGCTACCAGTGCGATGTATAAAAAAAATGCACGCACTATCATTTAGGAGAAAAGACCTGCAATTCTTCGTGTTCAGTTAAGAAAAGTTCTCCTGTAAAAGTTACCAAAGAGCCTGCCAAAACACGCCAGATAAACGGGAAAAACGATTCAAATCTTGCCGCCAAACGAAGGCGTACCGAATAAGTCACTGAGTTTATATTGCCAAGATACATCTATGTGTTCATTGAAAAGATATAATGTAAGAGTTACTCTATTATTGTGAATTAGTGTATATGATAAATAAAATATTTATTACTATTCAAAAATTTTGGTTCTTATTCGAAAAACCTGATTTCGATCCGCTGATAAGAATATTTGTTCATTAATTATAGTATTTTTGCATTATGTGACGCACTAGTTCATAAATTTCGTGTGCAATTGTTCAATATAAGTGTATCAAACATGTCGGAAGTCCTACATATGCTACTAGAAATAATAAAAAATTTCACCGCACATTTCCGGAAAGAAAATCAAATTTGATGGAAGTAGTACTAAGGCCACCATGGCGAGACGTTCGTATTGATTTTGCCCCTCCCCTCCTTGGTGTTAAGGCCACTATGGCGCGGCGCCGACAGTATTGATTTTCCCCGTCCCCTCCTTGACCTATATTGGGGGAGGCCCGACATGCGGGACCTGCGTCAAAGTCGCGGCTGAGCGTTGTAGTCGCACAGGTGATAATGGCCTGGGAGGTATATATATATATATATATATATATATATACACGCATACATATATGAATAAATAAATAAATAATAAATATAAAAAATGACGTATAATTCTGAATATATATATATACACACACACACATATATATATATATATATATATATATATATATATATATATATATATATATATATATATATATATATATATATATATACACACACACATATATATATAAATAAATTAATAAATAAATAAATAATAAGTATAAAAAATAAACAAATATAAAACATAAATAATGTGCTTTTTCAGAAGCCTCCGAGTTATCTGGAATAAAAAAAAGACCAATTATGGTTTAATATAAAATTTATTCAAAATATATACAAAGCTATAATTTTTATGTAAAATAAAATGTTAATATAATAATAAAACATAAGTTTTGATTAACATTATAAACAACACTATAAAAGGGTTTTAAAACTTTTTATGTTTAGTGTATATTAGAAAAAAGCCTCGTTTGTCTAATATTGGAATATACTGTATTTTTTAACAAAAAGTCTAGTAATAACAGTGAAAAAAAATTGTAAAATAGGCGTTTGAAATGGTCATTTAAAAAGTAGTAAAATAGAAATATATATATACATGGTTATATATAAGTTTTGTCTCTATATATCTATGTATGATTATATACGATAATATAGAATCAATGTTTTGATTAACGTTATAAATAGCACTATAAAAGGGTTTTAAAACTTTTATGTATAGTGTATATTAGAAAAAAGCCTCGTTTGTCTAATATTTGAATATACCGTATTTTTTAACAAAAAATCTAGTAATAACAATGAAAAAAAAGTTGTAAAGTAGGCGTTTGAAATGGTCATTTAAAAACTAGTAAAATAGAAATATATATATATACATGGTTATATATAAGTTTTGTCTCTATATAACTATGTATGATTATATACAATAATATAGAATCAAAAACCTATATATATATATATATATATATATATGTATAGAATTATATACATGCGTATATATGGCTATACAGAGGTATATATATATATATATATATATATATATATATATATATATATATATATATATATACCTCTGTATAGCCATATATACGCATGTATATAATTCTATACAACTGTATATAATTCTGAATGTTTTTATATATAATTATTTATATAATTATACATAACAACATACGATTTTTTACAATTCGTATTTTTCACAATATAATGCTACTTAAAGCACTATATAACTATATTTTATTTCTGTTACAGCGTGTGAAAATCTGTTTAGAGATTGCGAAAGTGACTTCGCTGATAGATTCGCTGGTGGTGATGAAAGCGCAGCGAACGATTCTCAGAGTGTACCGGCCGATCTGGGGGATAGTGAGGTTGATGAATCGGAGCGCGAGTGCGAATTGATTTGTACTAGCCCCGAGTGTCCTTGTAGTTCATGTAATGTAAGTCTTTGCGTAGAAGCGGGTGATTCACAACAGCCGTATTTAGACAGTGAAGACGGGAGTGTCATAATTTTGAATGACCACGACGAAACCAGCCCCCGACAACGACACTCGCCGCAAGCAAATATACTAAACCAACGCATACACGAGCATGCGAGATCACTAGCGTGGATACACTGCTGGACGCCGCCTCAGACGCCGAGCAAACGTTGGAATGTGAGAAGAGTATACGTTTGCCCCCGCCTCCGGAAGCTCCTTTGTTACCCGAGATGGCGTATAAACCCATTCAAGGGGTAAAGAAACAGAAAGCGAATGTATATGCCATCTCGAAGGAAGGACCACAACCTTCGACATTTGATATCACGGCAATGTTTGCCAAGATGTTAGACGAGAAACTGAGTCAGTTTTGGCTAAACATGTCGGACAAAGGCGCCGTCCCCAGGAGCGAAAAGGGCGGGGGGACCAGCACGGACCCCAAAGCGTCTGACAAAGGGGGAAAACCGATTGGGTCGTCAACTCGAACGGGATGGGGAGCCAAAAGGTCGCAACCTCCTGGCACCCCGCCAGGAGGGAGTAAACCAAGGTTTGACCCCACGCAGCCAATGAAATGCTACGGCTGCGGAGAGATAGGGTTCATGCGGAAGCATTGCCCTAAATGCTCGGGAAACGAGCAAGGGAACGGCTAGAAAGGACCAAAGCCACTCCTAACGAGAAACCGGTCCCCGCTGAAACACTTCCCGTCGTAGCCGAGGCTACGACGGATGATGTGGACGTCCAAAAGAAGCCAGGCGATTCTCGTCCAGAAGGAGAGATAACACTGGAGGAGCCTCCGAAAGAGCCTACGGTCACCGTAGCTGCTCAGGAAGTCGAATCTACGGCAACGGCAGAGGACTTGGACGTCCAGCCACGATCAAGCCAGCCGACTCCCGAAGGAAAGACCGAAGCGAAGGCGTTCACCGGCTTCGATTCTTTAGTAAAAGAAGACGAGCTTGAGAGACCGTGGGGAATGAAGTACAACCCCGAAGACGAAACACGATGGTGGATGTCGATTGAAGTCACGGACTACAGGCTCAGAGCCCTATACGATCCTGGCGCATCCAGCACGGTCATGGGGGCGGTTGGACTGCAGATGGCCAGTGCACTAGGGCGAGAACTCTCCCTGAAGTGCACAGGACGGGTGAAGCTACCAGACGGTACTTATCGCGCACTAGTTGGCCATGTTATGCTCTCCATTACTGTGGCGGGTATAACCAAAGAAATACGAGTAGACATAGTACCTCACTTGGACGATGCATGTTACGTCGGTGTCAATTTCGTCAAGGAATTCAGGGCCATGCTCGACCCAGATACCGATGCGATGTACATCAAGGGTACGGGAGCTAAATTACTATGTGAAGTAGCCAGCTTAGAGGTGGGAGTAGCCGCACTCTCGTCCGTTGGTGTAGCAGATGCCACGGAAAATGAGCGCAAAGAGCTGGAAGACCTTCTGGACGAGATGTTGGCAGGTCAAAGAGAGACGTGCGGATTGACGTGTGTCATAGAGCACAATATCGACGTCGGTTCCACAAGACCGATCTAACAACGATACTACCCCGTCTCTGAAAAAATCGAGCAGGAGATGCACCAACAGGTAAAGGAAATGTTGGAACAGCGCATAATAGAACCATCTAACAGCGGATAGTCGAGTCCGGTGGTTATGGTGAAGAAGAAGAACGGGACGTGAATGCCCATACAAAACCCGATGCGTACCCACTACCGTATATGCAAGACATACTGCGGAAATTTCGCAGGGCCAAGTACATATCGACGATAGACCTTAGAAGTGCGTATCACCACATACCACTAGGCGAAACTTCAAAATCCATAACGGCCTTTACAGTGCCCAGAAAAGGGCTATTTCAATTTGTGAGGCTCCCGTATAGTTTATCCTACGCTGGGGCCACGATCCAGAGATTGATAGACATGGTGATCGGTAGCGAACTCGAGTCATACGTGCTCGCTTACCTAGACGATATCATCATAATCTCGGAGACGTTTGAAGAGCACAAGCGCCTACTCAGGCTAGTATTAAAGAGGTTAAAGGTTGCAGGGTTAGTGATCAACAGGGAGAAATGCGTTTTCTATAAGCCAGAGGTCAGATACTTGGGAGTTTTAGTGAACCGGGACGGGATCAGGCCCGATCCAGAAAAAATTGAGGTAGTCCTAAACTACCCCGCTCCCAAGGATCTGAAGCAGCTGAGACGATTCTTAGGAATGTCATCCTGATACAGGAGGTTCATGAAAGATTATGCCACCGTGGCCGAGCCTCTAACGAGATTACTGAAGAAGAGTCGAAAGTATCAATGGCTAGAAGATCAACAGTACGCATTTGAGAGATTAAAGGCATTGATTGCCTCGGCTCCAGGACTTCAGAGCCCTCTACCGGATAAGCAATTCGTTGTAAACACGGATGCGAGTGACACCGGAATCGGCACGGTGCTCCTGGAAACGGACGGGGGCGAGAGGGTACTGGAATTCGCCAGCCGAACCTTAAATTCGGCTGAGCGGAATTACAGCGTTCCGGAACGAGAATGTCTAGCGGTAGTATGGGCCATAGACAAGTCCCGTCCGTACATTGAGGGCTACCATTTCAAGGTGGTCATCGACCACATAAGCTTGAAATGGTTATGTGACATGAAAAACTCCACAGGCCGATTGTGCAGGTGGGCGTTACGGTTACAAGGACAGAGTTTCGAGGTAGTTCATAAAGAAGGAAAACTCAATTATGTCCCTGATGCCCTATCCCGAATGTACGAAGAGGAGGGGATGACACTAAGCTCACTCAGCTGGTCAGAAGGCACCAATGACCAATGGTACCTCAAAGTGGTAAACGACACAGCTGAGAGACTGCATAAAAATGTGCGCTGGAAGATCGTGGGAGAGAACCTCTACCACTATCGACCAGACGAAAGCGTCGAGAATGTCATAGGAGACGATGACGCATGGAAAATGGCTGTGCCAGCCGAACACAGGCGGGCCATACTGAGAGAAAACCACGACGATTCCACTGCTGGTCACCTCGGGCGAGATAAGACATTCCCCCGAATAAGCCAATATTATTATTGGCCGAACATGCACGCCGACGTGCAGAAGTACGTCAAAGAGTGCATGGTGTGCCAGCAGTGGAAAGTGGTGCAGAAACCTCCCATAGGAATGATGGGTAGGAGGGTCGTGGAAAGACCGTGGCAGATAGTGGCTGGAGATATCACTGGTCCGCCACCATGTACGAAAGGCGGCTACGAGTATATCTTGATATTTCAAGATTTATTTACCCGATGGGTGGAGTGTATATCCATTCGGAAGGCCAACGCTCGGACGGTAATTAAGGAACTACACGAGCGAGTCGTCATGAGGTTTGGGACTCCCAAAACCTTCCATTCGGACAACGGCACCGAGTTTAAGAACAAAGCCGTTGATGAATACCTTTGGAAGCAGGGAGTGTACCACACCACGACTCCCCCATACTGCCCGAGAGCGAATCCCGTGGAGAGGGAGAATAGAACCCTGAAAACGATGACTGCATCTTATGTTCAGGAGAATCACAAAGCCTGGGACGAACATTTACCAGAGCTGATTTTCGTGATGAATACAGCCAGTCACAGTTCAATAGGCTATAGCCCGGCCATGCTGAACTATGGGAGACAACCGACGCCGCCTGGGACCGCAAAGCATACGCGCGATGAGGAGGCCAAAGACTCCGTGCAGAAAGAGTTGTTGCGAGCTTGGCACGCGAGAAAGGAAAGGCTACACGAATTGCATCAGCAGTCAGCGTTACGCTCAGTGACTGAGCGGGCCAGGCAGACGAAGTACTACGACGCTGGGCGCAGAGAAGAAACCTTTCTGCTTGGCGACATAGTATGGAGAAAGAACAGAGTACTCTCCTCGGCGGCCCAGGGCATAACGGCGAAACTAGCGCCGAAATATGCAGGTCTATACATCGTGATCGGTATCCTCGGCGCCAATTCATTTTGGTTGTTTGGTCCGAACGGGCAAGTCGAGGAACTGGTCCAAGCCGAGGATATGAAGCCCTTCGTCCCAGGGGAAGATCCAGCGGAACCTGGGCAGAAAGAAGAAAGAAGAACACGAGAAGAGAAGGATCGCCCGGTAGGGGACTCAGAGACGTCGGATCAATCGCCACCGCCTACCGAAAGCGTACGTGAGACGATCCCAACGGGGGTTATGAGCGATGCGACCCCGGCGGGGGTAATTGGCGATGCGACGCCGACCGACGATAGCGTGCGAGATGCGGCTCCAGCGGGGGCAACACTGGCGGATGACGACGGCGACCAACGAGCGAAGCCAAAGTGCGGTCGTCCGCGTAAAGCAGTATAAGCGGCGGGAGCCCGAGCCGGCGCCGACTCTGGCGAGGGTGCCCGAATGCGGCCCCCACGGCAACCGCAGAACCCGCCCGGGACAGGCAGGGCGAGGTATTGCGCGATATGTGGCCGGTTAGGTGCGCGCACCCGGGAAATGCCCCGACAAGGATACCCGCCACGCCGTCATCATTGCGGGATGGCGGAAGGAGGGGAATTCCGAGAAGACCAGGAGGCCGGAGTAAGTCCGTGGAGCGGATGACAGAAGGTCTCTCGCTTCCCTTGTACATATGTGTGTATTTTATATTTTTTCTAAAGTAAAAGTTGGGATGATATAAGGAGAATAAGAAAGTCAGTTGGACCTAACCCGACCAATCCCATCCCCGATCGATCTAGCATTTCGTAGGTTGGGTGGCAGAAGTTGCTTGCGAGGGCATGCAACGTCTGGGAGGGGGTTGTAACGAAATGAGGGCCATGTACCGGCGTAGGTTCGCACTATAGGCGACGCGCGCGCAACAGGGTAGTTACCCAAAGAGAACGCGACTGGGGGCGCGGCGCTGGCCGCGCTGACGCCTCAAGCGCGTCACTATCGATCAGGAGTTCGATCCGCGCGTCAATGCCGATTAAGTCTCGCCGTCATTTTCCCGCGTAAAAACGAGTGCACGCGGAGCGATCTGTTGCCGCGACGCCGCATTGCGAGTGGAGTGCGTACGCAGATATCTCCCCACTGTGCTGTGAGTGTGGAGGCGCATCCCACGAGAGAGAGAGAGAGAGAGAGAGAGAGAGAGAGAGAGAGAGAGAGAGAGAGAGAGAGAGAGAAAGAGAGAGAGAGAGAGAGAGAAAGAGAGAGAGAGAGAGAGAAAGAGAGAGAGAGAGAGACAGAGATAGAGTGATCGTCCTCGAGGCACATATAGATAAGGTAAAGGCTAACCCGCGCGTTTAGAATCGTATAAATCGCGAGCGGTGTACAGGGCTGCTCACCGTGGGCACCGCGCCCTAGAGTACACCGAGGTGCCGTGACACCAGGCGCGCGTACGGCCCATCGTGAGGGCAACGCGTCCATCGGCGAACGAGCTGGGCACGCACCGTCGCTTGGTCTGCGCGTATTGTTAAATTCGTTGTTATTATTGTTAATCAATTATTGTTAATTTCGTTATCACTATTTATTAATCTATTGTTGTTAATTTATTTATTGTTGAATATAGTCTATTTTGTTATTAAAAGTTAAACTCGCGTGAGTCAATTTTCCCCACGACCCGCCTGATCCACGACCGAGTTAGGTAAACGCGAAAAACTGTTATATTGGTGCGTTGCGACAATTAGCTTTCCGCGCTTTCGCGCTCCTTGTAGATCAAAACCCGTGCGTCGAGGTGACTCCGCACGGAGCTGAATCCACCGAGGTTCAGCGAACTTTGCAGCAGGACGGCCAGAGCAGCGGCAGCAAGGCAGAAGCTCAGCGGCGTTACGCCGCTGGCTTACTCCAGGTAGGAGCAATAGTGGACGCCAGCATGCGTCGCGTGCTGCGCAAGCTAACGCACAACAGCAGCTCGACCGACGGCTTATTATCTACGGACAATTGTTATTAACAATTGTCCCACCTGTTACTATATATATAATTGAAACTAACAGTATTTTTTAACTATATATAAGTTATATATACAACTATATATAATTGTATAAAATTGTAGAAAAATCGTATATGCTTATATTGATAATTACATAAATAAAATGGTTTTTACTCGATATGGTTTAAAGTTTTTAATTAAAAAACTTTGTGTATTGTAGACGTAAAAATAAATAAAATAAACAAATGAAACTTTCAATAAAAAAAAATAAGAAAATAGCTATCCTACATTTTAAATCCTTTATAGGTATATATCGCGCATCATTGGGGCGAAACGAAAACATCTCGACGTCGCCGTCTTTTGAGAGAGGGGAAAACGATGCAAGTAACGCTGATACACCAGTAGCCGAATGAGACAGTCACTTATCGCAGGTAGGCGGTGGTGGTGGTGGCAGGGGCGCGCCTGCTGCCGAAGGTAGCAGCAGCAGCAGCACCAGCACCAGCGGCAGCAGCAGCAGCAGCAGCAGTAGCAGTAGTGGCAGCAGCAGCAGCAACGATGAAGAGAGCGAAGAGGTCGTTGAACTATCGGTTCAACCGCCTGGTACGAGATTTACGATAGTCGAAGAGTGCAACCAGTACGTTCATAGATTTCGTGTTAATGCTGTACGTTTGACTTTACGTATACTTGAGCCATCCCCTGCAGATTTCAATCCAATATTATGGCTCGAGTTGGTTATGTGCGATATTCATGCACACTTGATTTCATTAGGAGACAGAAATGATTTAATAGGGGTCACGATTAATAGTGAACATTTTTCTCACGGTACTGCGGGCTTGTCGCTGCGTCCAATTGTAAATTTCATGTACGATGATTTGTGGTTACTTGTTAGTAGTATAACGCAAAGTAATGAGAATTTTGAAATAGACGAAAGTTTTCTTGTAGAAGCGACCTATGTAAACATGCCGACTGGAGCGGGACGTAACAGAATAACATTGAACGTGGATACTATCGAGAAGCGGTCTTTGGGCTCTATTATACGTAATAAAGATATTTTATGTTTACCGCGTGCTCTAGTCGTAGGGCAGGCGTTTATAGACTTGAAAAAAAATGCTACCGCGGATGTAAAAAAAATATGGAGGAGTATTTCCGACGGTAGACGTCTTTTACAAAAACAACGCGCTCTAGAGTTGGTAGCAGGGGCCGGGGTAGTTGTAGCCGAGGAAGGCTGTGGATTTCGCGAAATTGAGCAATTTCAAGCTCATTACACATGGAATCGGATTGCCATTGTAGTTTACGATGTTGAGTCATTCGGTAATGAGGAGCCACCGTTTTTTGACGGCCGCTCTCTGCTACGAGATGTATATGGACTAGAATCCCGGATGTAATATATCTTTGTCACGATGCCCGCGAGCGTCATTTTGATACAATTTTAAATTTACTGGGTGCTCTGGGAAGTCGTTTTTTCTGCACACATTATAATAAGCGTTATCAATATGTGGATTAGCACGTATGCTCGACTATATGTTCGAGTTGTTTTGTAACGCCTACGTGTAAACAGAATGATTGTGAAATTTTGAAATGTAATGAGTGTTTGCGAAGTTTTTTTGGGAATGCATGCTTTACAAATCATAAGACACCCGGGACGTACAAAGTAAAGAATAAAGAACTTTGCAGTCTCGTAAAAATTTGCCAGACTTGTCAGAAACACGTTCACGTGTACCGTCGTAAACACGAGTGCGGTATCCATCATTGCAAAGTATGTTGAGCGAGTCACTCGCTGAATGCACTATGCTTTATGCAGCATGTGCGTAAATTTGAAAAAAAAGGGAAATGCCGATAAAAATAAAAAATATCTATACTTTTTTACGATCTAGAAACGCGCCAAGATGTACCGTATAAAAATCATCCGGACACGCGTCTGCATATACCGAACTTGTGTGTAGTTCAGCAAGTGTGCACCGAGTGTATTGATAGTGACAGCGATTTGAACCAACGCTGCGATACTTGTGGTATACGTGAATTTGTGTTTCGGCAAAACGTTATAAAACAGTTCGTTGATTTATACATTCGTACAAAGTCTATTTTCGATAAAATTATATGCATCGCGCATAATGCCGGCGGGTTTGACGCGCAGTTCGTATTGAAGGAATTAGTCGAGGAGCGTAAAAATATTATACCAAAAGTAATACTCAACAGAAAAAACATAATTTTGATTCAATGTGGTCGCACCAAGTTTATAGATAGTCTAAATTATTTTCATATGGGATTGAGCGCGTTTCCAAAAACATTTGGTCTACCAGAGAGTGTGAAAAAAGGGTATTTTCCACACCTGTTCAATAAAGCTGAAAAACAGAATTACGAGGGACCGATGCCCACCCTGCATTATTGCTCCGCCCGATTATATGTCGGCGAAAGAGAGAGAGGCTTTTTTTTCATGGTACAATGTGACCGCTCCTAATTATTTATTCAATTTTCAGAAGGAGCTTGTAGATAGTTGTCGCGCTGATGTACAGGTTTTGAGACTCACGTGTATCGCTTTTAGAAAAATATTTTTGAACGCCGGTAAAATCTATCCTTTCGTCGAGGCAACGACCATAGCGAGTGCATGTTCCCTCATTAATAGAAAAAATTTTTTAACCTCGAACACAATAGGCATTATTCCTCCAACAAGGTATCGTCGGGGGGATATGCATTCTCAAAAATCTATAGAGTGGCTACTCCAGTGCGAGCGCGAATTCGGCCGAGCAATCATTCACGCTGGTAGAGCGCGAGAGTTTAGGTTACCCGAAGGTTTCCTCGTAAAGGGTACTTACAGCCACTGCAGGCGGGTGAAAAAGACATAGTGTTGGAGTACGAGGGCTGTTACACACACGGTTGTCCGAAATGTTTCGATAAAAATCGCGATAAACCTCTGACTTACGGACGCTCTTTCGATGAGTCCTACGAAAATACCATCGCAAAACTGCAGAAAATCCGGGAACGCGGTTACGAAATTCGCGTCATGTGCGAGTGTCAGTTTGACGATATAAAGGTAAAAAATCCTGAAATTGCGCGATTCGTGAAAAATCACCCGGTAATGAGCCAGATAACTATGAATCCTCGCGACGCTTTTTTCGGTGGACGCACTGAAAATATTATTCCTTTTTACAAAGTCAAAGAGAACGAGAAAATCAAATACACAGATATATGCTCTCTATATCCCTACGTGTGCTAGCGCGGTAAGTTTCCGATAGGTCATCCGCGTATTTACGTAGGAGGTGAATGTCACCAGTTGACTAATGGCGATAATAACAAACTCGATCGTGTCGAGTGCGCTTGCTGCGAGGAAGCGCGAGAGAGTGACTGTACTCATGAAAGCATTATCGATCGTGAGTTTACAGGCACGTGGGTGGCCGACGAACTGCGTAAAGCCCTTGAACTTGGCTATCGTATAACCGAGATATATATCGTTTGGCAGTACGAGACTACGCGTTTCGATGGCTACAGCGGTGGATTTTTTACCGAATACGTCAATACTTTTTTGAAAATTAAGCAAGAGTCCAGCGGTTATCCAGACTGGTGCGCGGACGATGCCTCGAAAGTCCGTTACTTACACGAATACAAGAAGGATGAGGGTATCGCACTGGATCGCGAAAAAATTGATAAAAATCCGGGGTTGCGAAGACCCGAAACTTTTACACGAAGCGTATATCGATGCCTGCAGCCGAGCGCATAGCTACTTACTTTTGGATGTAAAGCAGGACACTCTGGATGAATTTCGTTTTCGCTCGTGTATATTTCCCGACGACAAAGTGCAATACGCATATGTACCCAAGGCTCGCTAAACAGTATAAATAAAAGGTTAGAAGAAGAGACCCTGAAAAACAGTCTGTCAACGACTATGGCTGAGGTAACATCGGGGCGTTATCCCCCGCCACCACCACCACAGCGAAAAAATACCCGTGACTCGCGCCTGCGCTGTGTAGCCGGGAAACATTTTTTCAAAGAAACACGTGGCTCTGTTGGCCGCACTCTGCCACGCAGACAGTCAGCAGCATGCCGCCTTGATACGCACGGTCGATAAAAATCTCATAAAGTGCATTTGCGAGTGCGCGTTGAATGTACTAAATGGTGTGATAAAACTTAAAGATTCCGAAAAACATCGATTGAAAAAGCACAAAAAAATTCTGCGAAAATTGGTTAAGAAAACAAAAAGCAGCGGGGGTTCAGCGTGGAAAAGCAGAAAACGCACAATCGTTCAGAGCGGCGGTTTCTTTTTACCTCGCTTACTGGAACCACTCATAAGCACTGTTTTTTCTAAAATATTTAACAAGTCTTAATCGGCTGCAGAATTTTTTGTCTACAAGATGGAGCACGCACGAAAGATGGTTATAGTTCCCGAAGGTGCTCTTGACCGGATACAGAGATTCGCGCAGCCTGCACCACAAGAACCAGCGCTATCCCAGTCTCTGACGTCGGATACTTCTACCAGTAACGAAAATACCGTACAAACATTCGGTGATAATTTATCGCGCCTAGATTTGGAGATGCACGCGATACTCAATTCGAAAAAGTTTACCAATGAACGTGAAAAGTGCGAGTATTATTTACAAGTTTTACGACGATATTTATTCTTTAAAGAGAGTGAACGAGCCGAGGACAGAGAAACTGATCGCAGCGTCGACGAGGTCGAGGCTACAAAGACACCACTCTCGGAAGAGGATATTCTCGAGAGTGTACCCAAGGTATACGTTAAAAAAGCCCGTTTGCTGCTTAAGCACTGGCGTACGACCGAGCCCGGTCGTCTTAAATGGGATAATACAGGCAGTGTCATCGTCGATGGTAAGATAATTCCCCAGTCAAACATCGCTGATCTATTGAACGATGTTTTGAAAAAGAGAAAACGGCGAGATGGGGACGACTACGACCCTCCCATCGAAAGATTTCAATTTGCAAAATTTATCGGTAGCAGTGATACCCCTAGTAGGCTGATTGGAAACATTGACGTCTTAAAAATTGCCAAGAGATTGACATCGCCCTTAAATACGGCGAAACGAAGAATGACGGAGTCAGTATTTACACCTCCTCAAACGAGAAACGCGGTAAAAATAGGTGGCTCAAACTGCCCGCTTAAAATGTTTAAATACGAAAATCAATATTACGACGCTGCGCACGAAGCTGGTTACGCGGGTGCTCGAAATTTAATACGTGTCAACATACGTGGTAAATCGGTCGTGCACAATAAGAAAGAGAAAGAGCGTATCTACGAGTGGTTAAGCAATCAAGATTCTTACACACTTCACAGGCCTATACGTAAAAAATTTCCGAGACTGCACTACAACGTGTCTATCGTGGATGACGTTTGGGAGGCTGATTTGTGCCAGCTGACGTCACTCAAAAACGATAACGATAGTTTTTGCTACCTGCTGGTTGTCATTGACGTGCTCAGCAAGTTTGCATTTTTAGAGCCGCTACGCGATAAAAGTGCTCAAGCTGTGGCTACGCATTCGAAAAGATTCTCAAAAGAGCCAACGGGCGTGTACCCGTCTGCTTGCAAACAGACAAGGGAAAAGAATTTGTGAGTGGTGCCCTGCAGAGGGTTCTCAAGAAACACAACATTTTGTTTCGAGCCGCTCGAAATCCCGACATCAAAGCAGCCGTGGTCGAACGGCTCAATCGTACTTTAAAGGAGCGCATGTGGCGATATTTTACGAACCACAACACTCATCGATACATCGATGCGGTACAAAAAATTGTTTACGCGTACAATAACACTCTGCACAGCTCTATAAATATGAAACCTGCGGATGTAAACCTGTACAACGCTGCTAAAGCTCGGGCATACCTACAGAGGCGCAGTCTTTCGACAGACGAGAAACAAACATCATCGAAATACGCTAAATACAAGGCCGGCGACTATGTACGCATCAGTCGGTCTAAAGAGACCTTTGCGAAAGGGTTCGAAAAAAATTTTAGTGAAGAGATTTTCAAAGTGAAACGCGTTTCTCAAAGGCAAAACATTTACACGTACGAACTACAAGATCTTGGTGAAATTATCGACGGCTTTTTTTATAACGAAGAGCTTGCCCGTGTGGGTTCCACGCGCCTGCTAGCAGACCAGCAATTCAAAATCGAACGCGTCATCAAAACGAAAGGTCGCGGATCTAAAAAACAATTGTTTGTAAAGTGGATCGGCTATCCCGACAAGTTTAACTCTGGGATAAACGCGTCCGACGTTCAAGCGCCTTAAAACATGGATAACGTGGAGTCCTTTTATTTGGTACTTCCAAGTAGTAGTAGCGTTGTCTACTATCCCGATAACGCGACTACATGCTTTACCACGCACATGTGCCGCGAAATAAGACTAACGGGTGATTGGCACGTGGGGCTAGCTGAGATTCACGTACCGTGTACGGTTATGCATATTCAAGAATCCGAAGCTTCTTACACGTTTAAATTGGGCAGCGAGACACGCAAAGTTTCCGAACACGATGAATTTTACAATTTCCCGCACGGTATATACGAAAGTGTCGACCAACTTGCGGCGGAAATAAATAAAGTGCGCGATGCACGTGAACATCAAATACTCACACCCACAGAGTTTCAGAAAGGCTACTATACTTTGAAACGAACTTGCGCATGCAAAGAACCTCACTACACGAAATTTAACGAAAAAATTCGACGCATTTTTGGCTTTGAAGATTTTACACAGAGACAGACAGGAAATTTTGTCACATCGAACACTGGTGTAAACACTAACGTAGGCAGCAGACCAGCTTCTTTAGCCCGAGTTATACCAGACCAGCTGTACGTTTACACCGATATATGCACCCCCTACACGGTCGGCGATACACAAGCGATAGAGTTTTCTGGCCAGTAATAACACGCAGGGCAAAGCGACCACATCGTCTCTCGTGGCTGCACTTTACAAGCAGTTTTGTCCAATTGTGTTCAAGTGGTGTAAAATTCTCAGTTTATTTTTTTGTTAAAGAAATAACCATGGCTACTTGTCAAGCGCGCGAATTACGGGAAGTGACGAGCGAATTGCCGAATCTTTTACTGTCAACGACGTATGCTCTCAACAAATCTAACACAAAGCGACTCTGCGTAGGATTAGAGCACAGCGCTGACTCATCTTTCATTAAAATTTTCTTCAAAATTATATCAAAATTATCAAAATCAAAATTGTGATTGAAACTGGAGTTGTGCATTGCTATTACATTGTGAAGCCACATATGTAGGTTAAACGAAGTGGAATGTGTATACACGTAAAATCAAAAGGCAGTGTAATAGCAATGCACAACTCCAGTTTCAATCACAATTTTGATTTTGATAATTTTGATATCTAGATAAAGAAGAAAATTTTAATAAAAGGTTAATCTTAGAAATGCTACATATACATTTACAAAAAAATCTAGTAAACAAGAAAGAAGACACGCAAAACCTCAATACTGTATATACACATTTATTATACGAATTGAAACAGAAACCAAAACAATAATATCTAACGTCGACCAAAATTCTCTGACGTCAATTGACCATACATAGACAAGTACGAATGTAAACAAATACACCGAACCCTCGCAGGTTAATATATAAGCAAACCATCGGTTGATCGCGCAAAACAGACAGTTGTGATTCTTCGAACTAAGCACATCTTTAGTTTGCATTAATCCTCCTCCCCGCTTAATGCGGCGGAGGATGATAACATTACCATCGTTTTGTCTAATCCACCACATGTAAAAAGCGTCGTTTGATATCTGTAAGTTTTTATAATTTTATATAACATCCACAAATTTGTACATTTCTTTTATTTATTTAAATAAATTTTATTTTCTGATGATTGTGGCAATCCACCAAAACGTCGAAGAAAAAAACGTTTTAATTTTTTTTTTTAAATCTGACTCGTGAAGATCGAAAAAGTCTTTTCATATATATTACCCTATATACACCGAGGGACAAAGTCAAGAAGAAAATTATTTTCTTCTCATAAATGCAAATAAATACATATAATTTTTCTATAGGAAAATACATATTGAACCATTTAAACTTATTATACTGTTATTTTTTTCTTTTAGCCGTAATTCCTTTAAAAACCATAAAATGGTTCAATAGGAATCATTCATTAATTTGAAATAAGTACTTTTCTTATAAACTCCTATAACTTTTTTATCAGAAAAATCTTATAAAATGTTTATGTTTGTAAAAATTCCGTTGTAATACGTATTTTCCAATTAAAACCAATATAAAAATAGTATACTTTCAAACTCTCGTAGAAACATATTAATGTTTACTTGGAAAATTTTTTCTTCATTAAATCACTAGATATATTATAGGATATTATGAGGTTTTATTGGATCCTTTCAACAGGGTAACCTTTGCTCGAAAACTTTTATCAATCTACTATTTTTAAGCAGGGACCGTTGCGAAACGAAACTAAACGAAAAAGTTTAGTTTCGTTCCGCTATTGAAAACGAAACGTAAGTACGTAGGCTTTTGTTTTAGTTTTTCAGCAATACAAACGAAATTAAATTGATCTTAAAAAACGTTATTAAAACACAAATGAATGTTCCGTAATTTCGTTTAGTTTTGTTTTTAACAAATCATAGAATTATCATTTCGTTTCATTACGCTGTTGCAAAAGCGAAACGACAGAAAATCAAACAGTCATTAAAAAATGAAAATTATTGTCATTAAGACTATTTAAGGAGTAACACCACTGTAATAGCGAAAAAAAAACTTTTTTTGGGGTATTTTTTTTAATGGAAAGAAAGGTTATAAAGTAATGATATTATCATATATTATTAGTCTAATATTATAGTATATTTAAAAAAAATTGAGTAAAAAAATACAAAATGGCTGATTTATAGCCGATCTCTTGAGGCCTCTTGCATCGGAAGCGCTCCGCGGCACGCAGTGTACCAATGACACATTTCAACATGGAACAGAAAAAAATCCACTTATTCTTGATGTTAATAGCTAGTAAATCACGTAGGGGATTCTGAAAATATTGATTTTTATAAATTTGGCAGTGAATTGAAAATAAATTCAAAATTTTCATGAAAGAATAGGTACGTTTTTGTTTATAAAAATTGTTTAAATCAATTTATTAAAAATCCCCTACGCGATTCACTTCGAAATATAATATTTAAGATATGGTTAAAATTTTAAATGGATCGGATGAAAACTGTTGAAGTTTTGGTGCGTGCCCATTGAGAAAAACTCGTTTCGAGAAAAATCAACTTAAAGTTTCAAAATCAGTTTCGGACGTAAAAAAATGAGGAAATCATTTAAAGACAAATTTTGACCGTTAGTCTGCAATGTCAGGACCATAAAGCTGCCCTTCCAAATGCAAATTCTCCTCCTCGTGTTCTTTTCTTATCGCTTTTGTGTTCGATCATGCCTCTTTCGCTGCGTCGGACAGAGAGCGCTCAGCGTGTCTGATGCGCTTATCGTCGGCTTCACAACAAAAATTGTAAGCCTGCAGACCTATATCCATCTCCAGAGCTTTCATAATTCGAAGGACACATTTCAGGCCATCATTAAAAATGTACGCTGCAATATCAGTGGCAATATCCAGAACTTTCTTGCCACTCGAGTACGATTTCGGAGCCAAGTTCCAAACGGTGGCATTGAAACTTTCGTTGCTGTTCTGAGTATAACCTCCTAAGCAACGGTGCAGCAACTCATCTCGACTTAACTCTGTATAAAAAAGGCTACTTTTAACCCTTGATACACAAACAACAGTTCCACTTTCCAAGTCAAAAAGTGGCCAATTGAGATGGGCATAAAGTACTATATGTAACTCGAGAAAAAGTCGTTTTTTCCCTCGGGTGATACTACCCTCGCTTTCCTTCGCTCGCTCGGGCATAAACATTTTGAGGAGTGGGTATGTATATTATGTCAAGCTATTTTGCAAATATTAATTGAACATCATAGGTGGTTATGCAAAAAAATGTAGGATACACCTATTAAAATAATCCAAGATATCGCTAATTGTAACATATTAAAGTTTAAAAATTATTGACTGTTGCTAAGGCAACCTGTTATAATTTTAAATACTCAATATTATTAAATTTGAACAAGTCATTAATATTTTTTAAGTTTTTATTTTTGTATTCCTATGATCAGAACAAAAATAATAATTTCGTTTCTTTTTTTAAAAACGAAACAAAATTATACATAGCTATTTCATTTCACTTTTCAATATTATTTTTGTTTGATTTCGCTTTTAAAAAGCTAAATAAAAAAGTGAAATACTTAAGTTTTGCTTAAAATAATTAAAAGAAAACAATAGGATTTCCTTGAAACTTTCGCTTTCTATTTTGTTGTCATAATTAAAACGAAATTAGTATTGCTTTTCGTTTTGATTTTAAAAATCGAAACGAAATGAAAACAAAACTTTTGTTGTAAAACTAAAAAACGAAATTAAACAAAATTAAAGTTTCGCAACGGTCCCTGCTTTTAAGCTAGGAAAGAGTGATTTATTTGAAGTATTGTACTTCACAGTATGAGTGTTACAAACAGAAGTAATGTTAATTATTGTAAAATAATTGACGACGAATATAATGATGCTAAATTGATAATAAATAAATATGTAATTCTAAACTGCTGCAAAGCAATAGCTACAGCGTTATGAACGAAAGAGAACCCAATGAAATCGGCTACGCGTGAAGGTTGAGCATGTGTTTTTGTCTCAATTGCGTTTTCCCGAAAGAAGCACGTAAAAAGGGACAGCGTTGGCACTCTCGACAACAGCAGTTAGTGCAAGTAGTAAGTAAGCTGTTATGGGAAGACTAAACAAATGATGTCATCGCTGCTCGACGTCTCTTATCTTATCTAATCTTAATGGTTTGTTGATATGATAAGGTTATCTTAATGGTTTGCTTACATGATAAGGGTGAAGGTCACATACTAAAGGTTATTAAAATTGTTTGTTATTTAAATAGTAAGGATATTAAATATATAAACAAACAATTAAGATATCTTATCTTGTAAATAAACAATTAAGATAATAATTAATTGCTTGTTTATATAATTAATATCGATAATATTTAAATAACAAACAATTTTAATAACCTTTGGTATATGACCTTCTCCCTTATCATGTATACAAACCATTAATATATCTTATCTTGTAAACAATCCATTAAGATATCTTATGTTGTAAACAATTATGATAAGGATGGTCACACATGATCTCATTTATTTAGTCTTCCCATAACAGCAATAACCTTTACAGGAACTTGTTTTATCAATTTAAACTTTTAAAAAATTAACTTTTTAAAAATATTTTAAAAACTAAAAATTTTTAAATTTTGGAAAAAATTTTAAAATATCTAAAAATAACACAGTTGGGCTAGTACATGAGGGGGAGAGAGAAAGAGAGAATATGTATTTGTAAATTTTATAAAAATAGCCAGAGAGAGTACATCCTCACAAATCTGTCTCTGTCTTTATTAAAAATTATTGATAGTTCTTACCTTATTTTGTAGTTTCCGTAGTTGAAGAAGCCGTAAGAATATTTTAAAATTAAAACTAACATTTAAAACTACACTTATCACTATATTTTTATAGTTTTTATAATATGTCCACGTCACCGTCCTCGTCGCACTGCTCGATTTTCATCAGAGTCCCAGGTTTAATGAAGACTTTCTCGAAACCCTGAAAATTCGAGACATCTGATGAAGCCGAATGCTTAAGCTGTGATTGTCGCTCCTGCTTCAGGGAGGAGGGATCGCTACCCTGATCAGCCATAGGAGGTGATTCAGGCGAAAGCGAGCACGTACATGCACCTTGCCTGCTGCAAGTGGTGCAAAGGTGATTGCAGCAGTTCGAACAATATGTCCAAGCGGTGAGACGCGTTTTTCGATAATAAATTACGCGGCAAAGGCTACAATCGTCCCCGACTTGAACATATACTGTGTGCTCCTTTACACTATGTTTCTTGCTGCGTTGATTTATCGACTCCAGTTTTTCAACCTCACTCACGAGCACACTTAAAACGCGATCGCGCATAAGCCATTGCGTATTATACGCATCGCGGTGCTTCTTTATAAGTTTCTTTGAACGCTCGAGTTTGAGTTCCAGTATTTCGGCGTGGACTTGATATTTGGCTATTTTAGCCTTCGTATCTACTATTGCGTACATCTTGCAGTAGCTACTGTTCGATGGAGACTGATGTTCGCTTGCGGAGCAGTCATCTGTAGCACTGGCATAAAGCTTTGGAGAATAATAAGAAAGTTTAGAGAAGTAATGATTTCGACAGCGATTTGATAAGACACGTGGAGCGCTGAGTAAAACAATCGCAGCAAGCATACATCCGATACTCTTGGCAAGCGAGAGAATCGTTGGGTTTATCCCTTGGCTAGCATCTCGAAGAAACGACAGTATCTTAAGTACGGCAGGAAGTACGATAAAAACAACACCCGCGTTCACACTATACTGGAGAGCAGAGAGTTGCTGAGGAGCGTCCCTTATCATTTGTTAGTATAATACTTCGAGACGTATACATCCTGATCCAATTAAATTTCGTTTTGAGTAGAGCGTTATAAACATCTCCCGATATTTACGTTTTGGTCATTTAGATAAATCCATGGTAATTAAGATTTCTTCGAAAATCATTTTGAATTATGAAACTCCTATGTAAAACAATACTCTTCGCATATATTCTGTGCACGAAAAAACTGCTGTGAAATATTTAAGTTATATAACAACTGACTATGCTTGATGAACTTGTGTAAATTAAGATTACATAGCAGGAAATAATAAAAATTTCTTTTGAAAAATATATTATACCACATATTCCGATAAAACTTATAGAATCTGCATGAGATTGTTTTACATCAAACAAATTTATTAAGACAGGATGTCTTAATTGTTTCAAAGAAATATTTTTAAGTATAGCAGTGATAATCGCTACCACTTTATTTCAGCCCTCTCTACCTAACCCCCACCCCATTTTTACAAAATATAAAAACCCTCAGACGTACGCTTTTGAATTTAGTCACCATGAGGACAGCAACTCGAGTAGCTATAGACATGTATAGCGAGGCAGAAGTATTATTACGCGCTATCGTGTATAGAGTAGCACTGATACTACGCTTTGAAAATACCGTGATAAGGCAAAGGTGCAATTTAAGGTGGCGGAAGTGTGTCAAGCGCATAGTTTGCGTAAGTTTAAAACAAGAATTTCGTTTCTTATTGAGTTTTTGCGGTCCTCGTAAAATTGTATTGTTATATAAAACAATATTCAAAAATTCGTGTGTAGCAGTGAATTGTACAGCTGAATTTTTAGTGCAAAGAAACTTGCATCACATACCAGTACTTCAACCATTGATGAGTGTTTACGAAGAAGAAAAAGGTTAGTACATATTTATATTTTAAATAAATTACGGTGTGAAGAAATAAAAATTTAAAAAGTATTAATTTTAGAACTAAAATTAAACTTGTGTAATACTAATCAATTATATACATAAATTTTTAATAGCACATATTTATATTTTAAACAAATTACGGTATAAAAAAATAAAAATTTTAAAAAGTATTAATTTTAGAACTAAAATTAAACTTGTGTAATAATAAACAATTATATACATAAATTTTTAAGCAAATAATGCAAAATAAAAATGTTTTATAATATATATTACGTAAAAAAATCATCAGTTTTATTAAAAATGTAACAAAAATACAAAAGTTAAAAAATGTTTAAATAAAAATTTTTAAATTTTAAAAATGTGTTTATTTGTTATTGTTATTAATAATAATGTAAATACAAAAATAAAAAAATAAAGAAAAATAAAAAAAATTTATCCAAGTGTATTTGAACCAGGGTCCACAGCGTGAGAGTCTGGCGCTCTATCCATTTACCCGATAAGACATGTGCGTGAGGGCTGTTCCATATGGGATGGCATTTTACAATACTGTACTTTTTACGTGTACAGAAACGTTTCAAAAACACTATTTAAATACATTTTTTTTATATTTTTAATTTTTAAATTTATATATACACGTAATGCAAATCCACTTGTATTTGAACTCATAGTCGCGGTGTTTGTAGTCTGTCATTTAAAAATACTACTTTAAAATTCTTTTAATATTATTACAAACATTAATAATTTTTTGTAACACATGCACTATTTGCTTGCTCGCCTCCGATTTGTACAGCAAAGTTCACGAGTTCGGTAAAAACATATTTCTCGCCCGCTATACACAATATATACTATTATTAATAATGCTTTTATATTTTAAAAAACGGTTAATATATTTCATCAGTTTGTAAAATAAAATGCACATTGATTTAAAATTTATATTTTTTTCAGCTAAGGAAATATTACTCAGAGATTGCAGTACTAATATGAGTGATATGGAAGTATCTTTACATACAACCTCTGAACGTTCAAATTCGAGCGAGTGTACAGATGAGGAGGAGGGAAGTAGCAGTATGGAAACCGATGAGCGACAGGAGGAGGAGGAGGAGAAGGAGGAGGAGGAGGAGTGCTGGCGGTGGGGGTAGAGGACAGTCCCTGAATCAAATGTAATCGAGCAGCACTCTGTGGTCAATAACGTACGTGGGGGTGAGGTGGCGACGTCGGGTTCCGAACTCAGTGTCATAAGGCAGAATCCTGTAGATAATATCGTACAGCAGGAGAATAAGTTGCAGACCAGCGAGTCAGAAGAAGAAGAAGAAGATGAAGCTACTTCTTCATCTGAGGACGAGGTAGCGAACCAACCTACAGCTTTGGATAACTTATTAGCTAGCTGTAGAGAGCCTAAATATGCAGTTATACGGCTTTTAAATAATATAGCTCCATTACCACAAGCGAATATCGTAGACGATGGTAACGTTGGTACTGTCGACGACTCCGAGAACAACATTGAAGCAAGAGTGCCAATGCAACCCGACCCCACTATGGCCAGAAAGCAGTTGATACGAGATTTCGCTATGAGAGAGCAAGAGCAAGGCGAGAGAAGCTATTATCAAATACAAAGAACTGGTGATCGAAGGATGACATATCATCATTTCGTTCAAAATAATGTACGAGTTCGTCAAATAAATGAACGTAAGTGATATTTTTCTTCTAAAACAGTTACAACAACAATTTTATTTTTCTCTTTTTTTTTAAAGTTATTCGTAGAGGTGGTGATAATTTAGATTGATTACCAGAGATTTTACTCGCCGAAGTGCAAAGAATTATGTATGTTCGACGAGCCCAAGAAATTAGATTGCTTTATGATTTATATATCGATCCAGAATCAGTATTGTAAACTGAAGAGGATTTACTAGATCTTTTTTCTCGTATTAAACAAAGTTTTACCGGTCCACCTGAAGAATAATTTTCTAGAGTATGTAATATATTTTTGTAAATCAAACGTGTACTTTTATAATAAAATTACATAAAACATAAGTTTATATGATGATTCTTGTACATCAAACACCTCTGAATTTCCATTATCAACATCATCTCAATCATACTTCAGTTCAATAGAATCAGTCGAATATTACGCCGACGAGAGTATGGGACCAATGCATATTGGTGGAGGTGTTTGTGATATCACCAGCGATAGCAATGAACATTGAGATACCTTCACAGACTCTGAGTCAGACCCCAGTGAAGAGTCGAACATTGTCGAGGAGGAGGAGGAGGAGGAGGAGGAGGAGGTGGCGGAGGAGGAAGAAGAGGTTGAAGAGAATGTCGCCCGGCAAAGAGTTCAATTCGAAGATAGAAACTCTAGCAATAAAGAAGAAGAAGAAGAAATGGACGACGATCTTCTAGGAATTCGTCCTCCGGGTGAGCGTTTTATTATTATTGAAAATGAGGGTCATTATATTGCCAAATATAGGTTGGATGGTAGGCGTCTGTGGTTAAAAATTCTACCACCACCTACGACAGATAATACTGTAAACCCCATTTTATGGTTAGAACTAGTTATACGCGATATTTATTCATATTTAATTTCCTTGACGCGTGAGAATGATATGATTGGTATAGCTGTAAGAAGTATAAATTTTGCTCGCGGGCCAGGTGGTCTATCACTTTGACCAGTCAACAATTTTTCTTATATCGATTTATGGACTTTGATTAGCGGTTTGACTCAGAGTAACGATGCCTTTCAAATAGATGAAAGTTTTATTTTAACAGTAACGCTTGTGAATGTACTAAACGGTGAGGGAGGATGTAAAGGTAGAAAAAAGTTGACTATCAATGTGGTAGGTCAAAGATCTTTCATTTCCATAAATAATAATGATAATATGTGTTTACCAAGGGCATTAGTTGTAGGCGATATATTTATAACATACAAAAAATCAGCCACAGATGATGCGCGTGAAAAATGGTTCAATATACGCGTCAGCGGTGGTTCAATGCAAAAAGCTTATGCGAAACTTCTTCTTGCTGGTGCTAATGTTCTGATTCAAGAAAACGGCTGCAGTATGCGAGAAATTAAAGCTTTTCAAGATTATTTCACAGAAAGAGATAGAGCAATCGTGATTTATGATAGTCTAGCGTTTGGCAATGGTGACCCTCCTTTTTTTGATGGTCGAGCACTTATGAATAATACTGTTTACGATGTTATACATCTCTTATATGATGCACGAAGAAGACATTTTGATACTATATTAAATTTAACGGGTGCAGCGTGTAGTAAATTTGTCCGCGAACATTGTAATAAAAAATATCAATACGTAGATGAGCACAGGTGCACAGCAC
Source organism: Gastracanthus pulcherrimus (assembly GCA_949152435.1). Lineage (NCBI taxonomy): Eukaryota > Metazoa > Arthropoda > Insecta > Hymenoptera > Pteromalidae > Gastracanthus > Gastracanthus pulcherrimus. Next base: position 172,534,986 of record OX424572.1, on the reverse strand, counting down.
AGTGCCGAATGTGCTTTTGTAAACCACCATGTTGTTATGAAAGTGTAGATTTGATAAAATGCAAAGCCTGTAATCGAGATTTTTTCGGTCAAATGTGCTTTGACAATCACAGAAAACATGGTTCGTATAAGAAGAAGAATAAAAAATTATGTGATGTAGTGAAAGTTTGTGTCGTATGCTGTAAGCGTATTAATATTTATAAATCTAAGCATGAATGTGGTTATAATTGGTGTAATGTATGTCATAAAAAACATAGTGTAAACGATTTATGTTATATTCAACTGATTGATCGTGAAACTAATTTATCCAATGCTATCGAAAAGCGCGGCCCCAAGAAAAATATGTTTGTTTTTTATGATTTTGATACTTGTCAAGATTCACCCTTTCGACCACGCTACGATAAAAATTCACATACCGAATCTGTGTGTCGTACAACAAGTTTGCAATGATTGTCTCTTTATAGAAGACCTTAGTCAATTTTGTGAAACGTGTGGTATACGTGAACATGTTTTTCGTAAAAATCCTGTAAAATGTTTGCTCGATCTGACTATACGAGAAAAATCTAAATTTTATAAAATTATTTGTTTTGCAGATAATTCGCGTGGGTTCAATGCTGAATTTATTCTCAGAGAAATCGTCGAAAATACAACTATAGTACCTAACGTGATTTTAAATGGACAAAATATTATTATGTTACAGTGTGGACGGACAAAATTTATTGATAGTTTAAATTATTTTCAAATGAAGTTAAGCGCTCTACTCAAGCTTTTGCCCTACCACCGGCTACTCAAAAAGGTTATTTTCCCCACCTCTGTAATACCTTAGTAAATCAAGAATACGTAGGATCTTTAGCAGCATCCAGTAACTACTCTCCCAACACAATGTCAACGAGTGAAAGAGAAGAGTTTTTTCTGTGGTATAACAAAAATCGTGATTCTTATAATTTTGACATGCAACGTGAACTTTTAGACTATTGTCGTTTAGATGTGGATATCTTGAGGCTTTCCTGCATGGCTTTTTGAAACATTTTTATAAAATGCGGCAACAATTGTCCTTTTATAGAAGCCACCACTATTGCATCAGCATGTTCAGTTGTATATAGAAAGAATTTTTTGCATGTAAATACAATAGGTATTATGCCAGCGGGTGGGTACCGACGCGCAACATTCACAAAAATCATTGCAGTGGTTGGTGCAATGTGTAAAATAGAATGTAGAAATATAAAAATTAAATTTAAAGTCATTCGTAGAACAAAATTGCATGAAGTTGTGACTCGAGATGAGTCGAAAACATGTTGTGTAGTATTAAGAAAACGGCGATACATTATACGTACGTATTCTCTTCCGTTTGGATTTAAATCCACTTAATATTTTTGTAAAAACATTGTATAATATTGTAAAAATAAAAACTTTAAAATTTACTTACCATAACAGTCTTGTTTTATTTATTATTATTATTATTATCTGTAAAAAATATATAATTTCTTGCAGAGTACGGATGTTTCCAGTACATCTTTAACATTCGTTCGGAAGGCTTATCAGTCTCCAGTATTTCAGCTAATTTGCCGTTTATTTAGCTTTTTTCTTGTAATTTTAGCTGATTTTGATCCGCGCACACATCAATCAGCTGGTACCCTCTGAGCACACGTATAAAACAGCTGATATTTACGTGTGCCGCGCCGCCGTCCCTCTCCCACTTCTTGCTACTTGTCGTGTTCTAGACTCTGATGCACAACTATTGGTCGTTTATATTGCAGATACTGATGGTGATGGTAAGATTTAAAAATCCAGGATGGATACGCGTTTCAAACATCAATTTACGTGTATAGTAAGTGGTCCCACCGGTTGTGGAAAAACTGTTTTTGTAAAACGATTCCTCGAACATCTACCTGCAATGTGTGACGCGGTGTTCGATAGAATATTGCTTTACTACGCAGAATGGCAGCCTACTTATGAGACGGAATTTGTACCAGGTGGACATGGTAAAAAAATTATCGAATTTCACGAAGGTCTGCCACAGGATTCAGACTACTCTCACGACAATGATAAAAAGAAATTAATAATTATTGACAATTTGATGCGAGAATCGTTGAATAATACTATTCTCGATCTCTTCACAAAGGGTAGTCATCATAAAAATATAAGCGTTATCTTTATTACTCAAAATATTTTTCATAAAGGTGTAGGGCAGCGTGATATTTCGCTAAACGCTAATTATCTAATAATTTTCAAAAATCCTCGAGATCGTTCTCAGATTCAGTATCTTGCTCGTTAAGTTCATCCTGAAGACCCGAAATTTTTGCAAGAAGCGTATTTAGACAGTACTGAAGTCGCTCATGGCTACCTTTTACTCGACTTAAAACAAAGCACTAAAGAGGAATTTTGTTTTAGAACATGTGTATTTCCCGATGATAGGGTGCGATACGTGTATGTACCAAAATCAAAATATCGATAAAAAGCTGTGTAATAAGCTGATCAATTACAGTCGCTTTTTAACTATATCTGCGAAGACATCGAGAAAACAAAACAAGTTACGCACTGTTGGCACTGCTAGCGAGTGCGGCTGTTTACCATCTCATTTTACCAAAATGTGTGTAGCAGTTTTAAACGCTCTCTGCCACGCAGATGGGCAACAGCGAGCGGCTCTACTCCTGTCGGCTGATAAAAAACTCATTTAAAGTATATGTGAGTGTGCATTAAATGTGTTGCAAGGTATTGTAAAAATTAAAAACTCACACAAATTACGATTAAAAAAGTACAAACATGTATTGCGAAAGTTAGTGACTAAGAGGCTGAGGAAGAAAAAGAAGTCGAACAGAAGCGGAACAGATGGTAATACTGCAACTGAGTGGCAGAAGAGAAAACGTGTCATCATACAAGACGGTGGGGCATTTTTACCTATGCTACTGACTCCTATAGTAGGTGAATTAGTTTCAAAAATATTTAGTGGTTCTGGAAATCCATAGTAATTAACAACATGAAACGTTCACGTAAAATGGTAATTGTACCAGAAGAAACGTACGACAGAGTAATGCAAGCTTCCTCAGTACAACGACAACAAGATTATATTAATGATAAGAAAGAGCACTTAGCAGAAGACGGCTATGAAGCTGAGTTACGAACTGTACAGACGAAAGGTGATACTATATCGCGACTCGATGCTCAAATGCATGACATTCTTTTTTCTAAAGCTCTCACTGATAAAAGAGAAAAATGTATGAAATATTTACAAATTCTTCGGAGTTATCTCCATTTTAAAAATCTTGAGCGTCATGAGCACGCATCCGATATGGATCATGAGAATGACGAGGACACACTTACACCTCTCTCTGAAGAGTCAATTCTAGACAGTATGCTCAAGGCTTTTGCGCGAAAAGGACGTCTATTGCTTCAACACTGGAAATCGTCTGCATCTGATCGTTTGAGATGGGATAATTCGGGGACTGTTACCCTGGACAACAATGTTATTCCTCAGTTGAATATTATAGAATTAATGGAGGATATTTTGAAAAGTAAAACTACTGATCAAATGCCTATAGGTAGATTACAACTTGCTAAATTCATAGTATCAAGCGAGACTCCTCTGAAGCTGATTAGTAATCCTCAAGTGCTAAAATTAACTGAAACTTTTAGAGGTGCTGCAAAAAAATTATTGACTCTTAAAAGAAGAAGTTTGATAAATGTTGGTAGACTGGAGAAAGAAGCACGAATACCACAGCACTACGAATTACGTGCGAGAAAAACTGATGCAGACGAAGTGAATAGCAGGCAGAAGAAGAGTGATGTGAAAAATAAGTGGTTGAAGTTCTAAATGTAAAATGTTAGTATAGCGTAGCGGTAAAAATGTCTTACGAAAACCAATATTACGATACTTCACATGAAGCTGGTTATGCAGGAGCTCGTAATTTGGTTCGTGTAAATGAAAAAAGCAGATCAAAGCAGGATAAAAAAGAGAGAAAAACCGTATTTACAAATAGTTGAGCAATCAAGATACATATACATTACACAGACCTATACGTCGAAAATTCCCCAGATTGAACTACAATGTTACGAATGTGGATGATTGTTGGGAAATGGATTTATGTGACATGCGATCTCTTAAAGATTACAACGATGGTTATTGTTTCTTGCTGGTAACAGTAGACATTCTTAGTAAACACGCTTGGGTCGAAGTGTTACGGGATAAAAGTGTTAAAAGTGTTGTAGCTGCATTCCATAGAATCTTGAAGAGATCCAGTGGTCGCTCTCCGGTTCTTGTGCAATCAGACAAAGGAAAAGAGTTTGTAGGATCAGATTTCCAAGATTAATAAAAAATGTGATATCACTTATGAGCTCGACAGGAAGAGTACAAAATATAACCGATGGGATTATTATTATTGAAAGTTACATCACACTAATTTACGAATCTGGTAATTAAAAGACGCTAGTTATAAATAGTTATTCATAATAAAATCACTTTTATAAAATCACTTTTATAATGAATAACTATTTACAACTACCGTCTTTTAATTATCAGATTCGTAAATTAGTGTTATGTAACTTTCAACAATAATAATAATCCCATCGGTTATATTTTGTATTCTTCCTGCCGAGCTCATAGGTAACATCACATTTTTTATTAAACACTAACAAAAATAAGAGATTTTATTATGTATATATATATATATATATGGAACGAAATTTGAAAGGTTCAAGTCTGGACTAATATAAATTTCGTTCCAATGCTATTCGTAGAAGTTTTTAAGTTTTTGTTTGAAGCATCGTACAGTGGTAGATAATTGTATTACGGAGGGCAATGACCTCTTCGTTTTGGATAATAAGGTACATATATCGAGTTATATCAAATTATTCATTGTTCGTTCGGTAACATTTAAGGCGGGAAATTTGAATTCCTAAATTGACTTTGACACTCCCTTGAATAGGTATATATTTTAAACAGAGCTTTTATTACATATCTAAATCTAAAATTTCGTCTTTGAGATAACTAATATCGTAAGTTGGTTCTTATAAGAAAAAAGACAAGGAAGATGTACGCTTATGTGTACGTTAAAAGTACAAACAAATATCACGCATTAAAAGCTTCAGCAATTTATAATTTTTAGTGTGAGCAGCAAGGTCACCAGAATAGAACCGTTGCATCAAAACCGTTCAAATGTATATGTGATGACAGGAAAACAAAGAAAACATGCCAAACTCTGATTGTAGCAGGTAAAGTATATATTTTATATATTAATACACTAAATGTTGATTTCGGTAAATATCCCCGCTTCGTTTCAGAATAAAGAAAATTTTGAGTGCAAAATTACCTATCATTGCCAAACATAACCTCCTCTTTTTGTATTTGAAATTGTTCCTGAAATCGAAATAACGATGAATAATAGTTAGCTATCTATCAAAATATTTATTATTTTTAGACGATGTGAGGCCAACTTTTACTTTAATATTACACAAATTATTATTTATTTATTATTTAAATAAATAAATAAATAAATATGTACCGAATTATTCTATTGGGGACAGATATATTTGATACAAAAAATGTAATCAAACTTTTTTAAATGTATTAGATACAGTACAGTACAGATTAGTACAGTATTACTTACATACTTTGTATTATATTACAGAGATTTGCTATATATAATAACTTATTAAACATAAAAACTAATTAAAAATAAATTAATTAAATTTTACAACTGCATACATTAAGTTTTTCTACAGAAAAATTACTTAAGTATTTTATATATATATGCAATTTTAACACTGAAAACAATAATTTCTAATTAGGTTTTATGCTTAGACGTTATTATCGAACAGTGTATATCAGTATAACTAACTTGTCATACATTGATAAATGTTGAATTTGTTTCGTTTTATATTTCAGATAAGAAAGCTAAAATTGAAGAAATGTTAGAGGAACAGAGGCCTCAGGTACCATGATTGAGTAAATCTGACCTTGAAATAGTAGAAACATCTTTATTGAAAAAAGAAAAAAGTGCAGCAATTAAGTTAAGAAAGGTAAATAACTCTTACTTTACTATATATTTCTATTTTTGACTTTTATTTTATTTTTTATTATTATTTCTAGGAGAAAAAAGCAAAAGTTGGCGACAAGATTAGCACTCGTGCAGACAGAGAAGTTAAATAAATACTGAAAACATAAGATCATATTGTACATATAATGTACTTCAAAGTCAAATAGGTTAGATATAATTTAATCATAAATGTTGTGTCTAATAATATCAGAATCATCTTAATTGTTTGATGGCGACAGGCCAGTACATGCATGTATACTATACATATAATGACCTTCTTGAACACAATATATATATATATATATATATATATATATATATATATATATATATATATATGCATATTAAATATATAGCACATTTGTATTAGTTTTGTATTCAAGAAGGTCAGGATATGTATAGTATACATGCATGTAGTGGCCTGTGGTCATCAAACAATTAAGATGATTTTGAAATTATTAGACACAACATTTATGATTAAATTATATCTAACCTATTTTACTTTGAAGTACATTATATGTACAATATGATCTTATTTTTTCAGTATTTATTTAACTTCTCTGTCTGCACGAGTGTTACTAATCTTGTTTATTTTTATTTATTTATTATTTATTAATCAATAAACGGGCTATGTAGCCCTTTACAATAGTAAATATAAGATAAGTTTAGTGGCGCAAACAGTCACGGACAGACTCCTAAATTTAATCTGATCACATTATATCGACAGTAAAGTGCGATCCTTTGGTTCCGCTTTGAAAATGGAAATACACAAAAGAGAACCCAAATAGACAAAATGTAAAGTATTGAGCAACGTAAATACAATAAGAAAGATGCAGAGTAGTAGATAAACAGATCGACTAGAACGAGCTACAGAAACTGTATATTAAAGATTTGACCCTTGACTTAAAAACATCAATAGAGGATTCATTTCTGATATCTTCAGGAATAGAATTCCACCTACGTTTCACTCTATTCAAGCAGGAGTTAAAACTGTAGTTCGTTCTAGAGTCACACTCCTCAACTTCCCGAGGGTTACGCAGAGTATATGGTATATGTCGCCGTACTACGGCACTACTTAATATGTCTGAGTCCATGGTTCTATTCATTAGTTTGAAGGCTAGAATGTAGTCATGATAATGATGCAAAGATTTGATCGAACCAATATTTAATTCCCTAGCTAATTCATCATAATCGTGATCAAATCGATGCATCGGCCGACCCATTTTATACGCAACATATCGAAGAAACCCGTGTTGGCTTGACTCGAGCATCTTCATTAGAACAGCTGTATATGGAGACCAAATTTGCGAGGAATAAATAAAGTAAGGCAACACTAGAGAATTATACAAATATGAGATAGATGCAATATTGGAAAATTGAGAAGTGGAACGTTTAATGAAACCAATCATTTTAGATGCCATGGAAGATATGTAACTAATGTGGTGTTCAAATGAGAGACTCGAGTCAAGCCAGATACCCAGATCCTTAATTACACAGGCCGACAAGATTTTTAACCCAGAGACCAGACCATACTTTTCCGAAGGTTTTTGGCACGCTGAATCCAAATCCGGCCTCAGAATTGCTCTATCACCTCAGGTTTTCGAGATATCCTAACCTAAAAGTGCAAAAATCACCGTTTTTGGCTGTTTTTGAGGTTATGTTATGCCGCCAACTGATTTTTTAATACAAAACGACCAGCGGCATCTGAAAGTACTAGTCTTGCCCTTCAAAATTCATTTTCGCTTGTTTCGATTCGACTTTTCCTTCTCGAGATATATCGATTTCAATCTGTAATGTATCAGTGTTTCTTATCTACTAGACATCCTATCCCATAGCCCCGTTTATACTCGGATAAACAAACTCTTCCTGATATTGCTGTCAAACCGCTTGCAAATGCATACCAGGTAGTTTTTGGGGTCACTGATCACAAATCTGGAGTTAGAATCTCCGAATTCAAAATGGCGGATCCAATATGGCGGCTATGATTACCACGATCCGTAGTAAGTCACAAAAAATCCCGGAAAAGCTCTGGAGATCGGTTACTCGGGGGTTTTCGTGGTCGCTGATCTCAAATCTGGAGTCAGAATTTCCGAATTCAAAATGGCGGATCCAAAATGGCGGTTATGATTACCACGATCCATAGTAAGTCACCAAAAACACTGGAAAAGCTCTGGAGATCGGTTACGCGGGGGTATTCGGGGTCGCTGATCTCAAATCTGGAGTCAGAATTTCCAAATTCAAAATGGAGGATCAAATATCGCGACTATCGTTGCCAAGGGCCATAGCCATAGTTGACCAAAATCTTGGAAATGGTCTTTTAAGTCGTCACTTGGAAGTTTCCCGATTCTCCGAGCTCGAATCTGCAGTCAAATATTCCAAGTACAGAATACCTACTGACCCACCCAATATGTTACAAAATGACGGATGTAATATAGCAGCTAGTCTTACATAAAGAACCTCACTTTGACTTCTTATGAAAACGTTGTCGTTGCTCCTGAAACGATCGTTTATATGACTTGCGCCTATAGACAGTCGATACTTTATGTCTATGCAGAGACCAGCAGTAGTCCGCCATCATCCGCTCATCCCACCTACCTTGAAAATGCCGCTCCTTTTGTTTGAAATCTGAATCAATACGGTATTAGATACATGATCGTCGTAGTGTGCATGTATGAATCTGATGTACAGCCAGTGTAGATCAGCCAGTGCTTTCAAGAAAAACAAGACTTTCCGTGTTAGAGATCGCGTTTGAGCGACAGGCTACCGGATTAGTCATCAACCCATAAATAAATTAATACGGTATTAGATACATTAACGTCGTAGTGTGCATGTATGAATCTGATGTACATCCAGTGTAGATCAGCCAGTGCTTTCAAGAAAAACAAGACTTTCCGTGTTAGAGATCTCGTTTGAGCGACAGGCTAACGGATTAGTCATCAACCCATAAATAAATCAATACGGTATTAGATACATTAACGTCGTAGTGTGCATGTATGGATCTGATGTACATCCAGTGTAGATCACTCAGTGCTTTCAAGAAACATAAGACTTTCCGTGTTAGAGATCGTGTTTGAGCAACAGGCTAACGGATTAGTCATCTACAATGTCGAGAATCCCGTGCGCAAATAAAGTTAATAAATTTTGCAATGTTTGCGGAAAGTTTGAGGCAGAAACTTACCGTAGAAACATCAGTGATACAATAAGAGCACAGTTCGAAGAATGTTATCAAACGCCTATGAGAAATCTAAATAAACCTTGGGTTCCTAATTCTATTTGTGAAGATTGTCGCCGAACTTTGAAAAACTGGAATAGTATAAAAAAGGATGTTGTAATTGAAACAGTAGTGTGGCGTGAACCTAGAAATCATGATGATGACTGCTACTTTTGTGGATGTGATATAACTGGTAGAAACCATACAAATAAACATTTGCTTGTGTATCCTAAGGTGCTTAGTGTAACACCACCAAAAATTGGAAAAATAGAACGGAATACAAATACTGTTCCTCAGCCACAAGCGGAGCAAGAAAGGCAAACGATTGAAAGTGACGAGGCCGAAAGCAGTGACGATGAATTTTCTTTTGACGACGGAAAACCGCAACTTTTTGATCAAAAAGCTCTGGATGATTTTGTGCGGGAATTGAATTTGAGTAAAGATTTGGCAGAGCTATGCGCTTCCAGACTCAAAGAAAGAAATCTTCTATCCCCTGGGACAAAAATTTCCGTCTACAGGAAAAGATATAATAAGTTCGTGAAGTATTTTACTAAAGAGAATTCCCTTGTATATTGCAACGATATTAAAGGTTTGATTAGTTTATATGAGATAGAAGAAGTTTATAAGCCGGAGAACTGGCGACTGTTTATAGATTCTTCAACAGATAGTCTTAAAGCAGTACTGCTTCATAATGGAAATAAATATGCGGCAATTCCCATTGGCCATTCCACCGTATTGAAAGAATCGTACGAAAGCTTTCAATTTCTTCTTGAAAAAGTCAATTATTATAATGAGCACAAATGGTTGATTTGTGGTGACTTCAAAATGATAAATATTTTAGTAGGTTTGCAGTCGGGAAACACGAGACATCCGTGTTTTCTCTGCCTTTGGAATAGTCGTTCCCGACAGGAGCACTGGTAAAGAAAAATTGGCCACGTCGAATCCTATTGCCTCCATTGCATCTCAAGCTTGGCTTTATGAAGCAATTTACTAAAGCTTTAGACAAAGAAGGCGAATGTTTCCAGTACATTGCATCCAAGTTTAAGCATTTGTCGGATGCTAAACTTAAAGAAGGCATATTTGTTGGGCCTGATATTAGAAAACTTATGAAAGACGATGATTTTGTAAAAACCATGACACCCGTACAAAAAGATGCTTGGATGAGCTTCAAAAGTGTCACAGACAATTTTTTAGGAAACTATCGAGATCCAAAGTACAAATCAATTGTATCTACGATGCTAACGAATTTCCAAAAATTAGGGTGTCTGATGAGTATGAAATTGCACTTTTAGTTTTCTCATTTAGACTACTTTCCTGAGAATAATGGCGCATTCAGCGAAGAAATGGGTGAACGCTTTCATCAGGATTTCAAACAAAAGGAGCGGCATTTTCAAGGTAGGTGGGATGAGCGGATGATGGCGGACTACTGCTGGTCTCTGCATAGACATAAAGTATCGACTGTCTATAGGCGCAAGTCATATAAACGATCGTTTCAGGAGCAACGACAACGTTTTCATAAGAAGTCAAAGTGAGGTTCTTTATGTAAGACTAGCTGCTATATTACATCCGTCATTTTGTAACATATTGGGTGGGTCAGTAGGTATTCTGTACTTGGAATATTTGACTGCAGATTCGAGTTCGGAGAATCGGGAAACTTCCAAGTGACGACTTAAAAGACCATTTCCAAGATTTTGGTCAACTATGGCTATGGCCCTTGGCAACGATAGTCGCGATATTTGATCCTCCATTTTGAATTTGGAAATTCTGACTCCAGATTTGAGATCAGCGACCCCGAATACCCCCGCGTAACCGATCTCCAGAGCTTTTCCAGTGTTTTTGGTGACTTACTATGGATCGTGGTAATCATAACCGCCATTTTGGATCCGGCATTTTGAATTCGGAAATTCTGACTCCAGATTTGAGATCAGCGACCCTGAAAACCCCCGAGTAACCGATCTCCAGAGCTTTTCCGGGATTTTTTGTGACTTACTACGGATCGTGGTAATCATAGCCGCCATATTGGATCCGCCATTTTGAATTCGGAGATTCTGACTCCAGATTTGTGATCAGTGACCCCAAAAACTACCAGGTATGCATTTGCAAGCGGTTTGACAGCAATATCAGGAAGAGTTTGTTTATCCGAGTATAAACGGAACTATGGGATAGGATGTCTAGTAGATAAGAAACACTGATACATTACAGATTGAAAGCGATATATCTCGAGAAGGAAAAGTCGAATCGAAACAAGCGAAAATGAATTTTGAAGGGCAAGACTAGTACTTTCAGATGCCGCTGATCGTTTTGTATTAAAAAATCAGTTAGCGGCATAACATAACCTCAAAAACAGCCAAAAACGGTGATTTTTGCACTTTTAGGTTAGGATATCTCGAAAACCTGAGGTGATAGAGCAATTCTGAGGCCGGATTTGGATTCAGCGTGCCAAAAACCTTCGGAAAAGTATGGTCTGGTCTCTGGGTTATTGGTTCAGGAAAATTTTGTCGGCCTGTGTTATGTAAGTTCTTTGTAACTGAACGTTTCCGATGAAATAATCGAACAGCAACGGATTCCGACTTCTGCTGAATGAGATTATAAAACACTTAGAAGTATTGAGTCGGAGCCCGCAGCCGTCCGACCATTCCACTAGCGCCTCCAGGTCTAACTGTAGGTACCTAGCATCAGCTTCAGATTTTATGATAGTATAGAGCTTGACGTCGTCAGCGTACAATAAGACTTTTACATTTTTTAATTTCGTGACAAGGTCATTTATATAAACGCAGAATAACAATGGGCCAAGGTGAGAACCTTGGGGAACTCTCGACTGAACCGCTACAGATTGCGAAACACAATTGTTGATTCTAACAGCAAAACTTCGACCATTTAAGTACGACTTCAACCAATTTATTAAATTACCCCGAATACCTAAATTCCATAACTTGTCTATGAGGAGATCATGAACTACTGTGTCGAAGGCCTTGGAGAAGTCTGTGTAGATGGCATCCATCTGGCTCGAACTCTCCAAGTCCTCCGTCAGGTCGTTATTAAACACTAAGAGATTCAATAAAATAGATCTACCTTTAATGAAGCCATGCTGGTCTCTGGAGAGATGTACCAGCAAATTATCAATTAAAACGTTAGCAACTATAGCATCTAATAATTTAGACAATGTACCAATAATGGAAATGGGCCTATAATTTCTCACATTCCGCCTGTCGCCATTTTTATGGACAGGCAGAATGTAAGAAAATTTCCAAGGCTCTGGAAAAATACCTTCAGAAAGTGATTGATTGAAGATTTGCAGCACCGGCGCTTCAAGTACATTCCAACATCGCTTTAGAAAATAAGGCGGTATAACCTCCGGACCGGTATTAGCATTATCCTTTAGCCTAAGTATCTCACACGTAGCCATTTCACTAGTGACAGTAATATGAGACAAAGCCTCCCCCTCAAAGTCAAGAGCACCGGCCGCGCAGCTGCTATTGTTATACATATAAGCGTTATCCTTGTAAGTAGACCCAAAAAAACTAGCAAACATGTCAGCGCTCTCGAGGTCCGACGAGGAGGCCTCGTCATCATAGTACAGGTTACCAGGAATCCTATCGCTAAAATTTAGTGATTTAACATAAGACCAAAAAACACTAAGGTTTCTCTTTAGATTACTTTCAACTGATTGTATATAAATTCTATATTTTAACCTAGATAACCTAATACAGCAAGCTCTAAGCCTCTTAAACTCAATATAATCACAAAGTAAACCAGAGATCTTCCATCGACAATGCGCTTTCTTCTTATCAATAATCATACATTTTAATTCGATGTCATACCATCGGGGATATGAACCGGGAGCCTCTGAGGTGTAGGGCACAAACTTATCAACAACATCATCGAGGACTTCATATAGTAATTTAAGACTATTATCGGAATTGCCACTACCCATCAGGGAGTCCCAATTCACCTCCCGGAGGGCATGGTTAATACTATCATAGTTTGCTTTAATAAAATTGCGCTTTCTGAGAGACGTGATATTAGCTTGAACCGTAGTCTTGACAGTGAAGAGGCCTGGAAGATGGTGCTCGTCCGTTGCAACCAGCTGATCTACTACATCATGAGATGATACGAGTCCTGCCGGAGCGAACAGGAGGTCCAGACTGTATCTCTTGCCATGGTGGACAGGGTAGACTTGAATCAGATTGAGAAGAGACATGGTGGCACAGGCAGAGGCAGTACACTCTCTCTCATCAGGGCACAGGTAACCAGTCTGAGAGAAGCAGAGAGGATCGGAACTCCAACACACTCTTGGAAGGTTGAAGTCACCGAGGAGGATAAGTTTATGATCCGGAAACTGCTGCATGATGTTCTCCACTACAGTGTTAAATTCAATGTAGTCAGCAAGTATATATTGAGGCCTAATGTATACTACACCAACAATTATTTTTGTATACTTGTTAGGAGAAACTTTAAGAAACAAAAGATCAACCGTGGTTCTCACCGGAATTACGTTGACAAAAATGTGGTTCTTGATGGCCACCAAAACTCCTCCACCTCTGGACACACCTGCTCTGGACACGTCCCTACCATCTCTGTATACTGAGTAACCCTCGAGACCAAGTTCACTGGAATTGATGCTTGAAAGTAACCAGGTCTCTGAAAAAGCGATGACATCTGGCAAGGAACAAGAATTGTGAATATTAGTTAATTCCAAAAGCCTCTCTGCCTTTTTTAAAGAGTGAACATTCTGGTAGTATAATGAGAACTCGGTACTAACCACCTTAGTTAGTTTTTTGGAACCTTTTTTTGATCCTCTTTTTGATCCTTGACATGTGTAGCTGTTCCATTCACATATTTTGCCTTAAGTTTATTTTTGGGGTGATCCTTGTTATGCGCAACCGCCTCCATCTTCAGCTTTTTAAACTCGTCCCTTTGAACCTTAGTGCGATCAGCTGACACCTGAACACCTGGTGGGAGACGTTCCCAGTTCCTGAGAACTCTGCCCACTTGATCGCTGGATATCATTCTGATAAGAATGGGAGGTGGAGAATTCTCTCTTGTGGATTTGGAGAATCTATGTACAGAGATGTAATCAAGGTTGATATTCTCAATAACTTGCAAAATCTGACGAACAGTAACTATATCTTGTTGATTGGCATCTAGAGGGAGATTGTACATAATAATGTTCGAGGATCTATGAAAACGGTCTTGTAGTTCGGCAGCCATAGATTCAACTGATGCCTCAGATGGACCCTTGTTGGCCACAGGACCAATGGGTAGCTCCACCGCATCAAGCTGTCCTGTCAACTCACTCAACTTCTGATTGATACTCGCAATTTCCTCAGTGTTATTCAAGATTCTCCCATCAAAATTTGCCAGCTCCTGATGAATAGCCTGCAATTTTTGATTTGTTGTTAGAATCGATTTGCTAGATGCTTCAACATTATTACTAACTGTACGTAGCTGCAGCTTCATCCAATTAGCAAGCTTATGGAATTCACAGACAAGATTACTCAAGTCATCTGAGGTTTCCTCCAGAATTGGTGAGTGCGCTCTCGAAGAATTGCCAGAGTCCACTTGGATGGGAACATCTAGATCCCGATGAGAAAGGGCATAGCGAAGATCAGATGTTGAGAGGTTCTTTTTATTTTTTTTTTTCACACAGCATTTAAAGCGGCCCATGGCATCCATAACTGCTCTACCAGGTCCAGCACAAGAAGTGTGAAACAGATTTGAGCACTCGTCACCAGAGCAGAAAACACCTGCTGTGACTTCTTGGTGGCAATGAGGACAAATTCTTACCCCATTCATGTTGATAATTACAGCCACCGAATGAGCTAAAATATATGAACTTGTGCTAAACGAGGATGAGAATTCCGCACACCAATCTCAGTGACACAAAGTATTCAGAAGCAACAGCGAGCCGAAAGCGGCCTCAAAGCACACAATATCTGCGAGACTCAGCACTGAAGACGAGCGAGTAAGATGGCAATACCCTTTACAGGTTAGGTTGCACCCTCTTTGAGGCCGCAGAACAAAACTGCATGAAGTATCCCGGAACAGAGAATAAGCACGAGAGATAGTTCAACCTTTACGTTCACTCCACCACATAAAATGCAACACTCCCATTTACAGCAGCTCGCGGGTCGAAGCGGAGTTTGTGCGCCGTGCTTACAAACGCGGCACCCCTGTGCGGAAAGCAGACTCGACACGAAGCACGAGGCAGCAGCCCGACACGAGGCACGAGGCAGCAGCCCGACCCGGCCGCACGCGAGAGTGAGAGAGATGGCTTGTCGTCAACTTTTGCAATTTTCGCGTTCTCGCTCAAGTTATCGTTCCGTAATGAGTACGATAGCTTAGTAGAACCATAAATATATATATATATATATATATATATATATATATATATATATATATATATATATATATATATATATATATATATATATATATATATATATATATATATATATATATTTATTTGCAGTTTTGCTAGTTAGTAATTGTTGATTTTTACCCCCAGATTGCATTGATTCTTCTGAATTTGCAAGAGTTAACTTTGCATGACTGTTTATGTATTTGTAGCCGTAGAATCACGTAGTATTATTAGATTATAATATGAAAAGATTGAAAATGCCTTTTATTTTAATTATACTTTTCAGAGGGTCTTACGGAACAGACCGGATACGGAACTGAAATTTTACTTGAAACTGCTCTTGTAATTCTTAGACTTAACATGCGGACTATTTTGCAAATAAGTTATATGTACTATTAAGTAACGAAAAATACTTTTTACTTGTACTAAAAGATCTAATAAACAGTATCTAGATAAGTGTTACGGAACTGACCTCTACAGTTTTTTACTGAAATCTGAAATTAGAAAACTGTTTATACTCGCAAAATTATTAATTCCCACTGATATAATTTCACTGCAAATCTCTTGTGATTCTATTTGGCATATCAGTACAAACAGTAAAACCTTAATATCTAGAAAACGCAAAAAATGGACTTTAGTTGTTTTTCCGGTTCGTCACAGATATTATTAACTCTATAGTTTCCTAAGTACACATAGGGATTATTTTTACCTACCTTACGTCTGCGTAGAGTGTCGTTTAATCGAATTTTGA
This sequence comes from Gastracanthus pulcherrimus, assembly GCA_949152435.1. Lineage (NCBI taxonomy): Eukaryota > Metazoa > Arthropoda > Insecta > Hymenoptera > Pteromalidae > Gastracanthus > Gastracanthus pulcherrimus. The sequence continues at coordinate 172,518,632 of OX424572.1, read as the reverse complement.
GTTTTGGACACTGGATTTGTTTTAAAAAATAGCACTAATGTACGTAACCATCTTTTAAAAATTATAGTGTCGGAATGCCCAATTTTTCATTCGATTTGCAAGCGGGTGGGACAGGGCCTTTTACGTACGACATTTCACTAAATAACCACGTCAATTGTATCATACAATTTAAGTATAAATTATTCGTTTTTAATTACCAAACAATATCGAGTTTACTTAAAAATATGCAGTGTCTATGCACAACACCATTATAAAAGCGATAAACGTAGTTCTAGGGGGGGGGGGGGGGGGGGGGATCGTGTACTTTCTTGTGTTAGGGGCTCGGCAGGAAGAGTACGAAATATGTGTGTCTGTAGTATTATACGGTGTAATTACACATTACTCATTTGCTGGCACGGTAAAAATACCGAGATTACTTAACAATGTGCAGTGTCAATACAATAAAAAATATTGAAAACATTAGAAGCAGTTGTAGAGGCGGAACCGAAAACAGTGCATTCATCGAATTATACGATGTAACTTAAAATTACTAGGCTCTTCCGAAATGAAAGTAGAAGACATATTCCAAAATACGTAGTTGTATACAAGAAATTATTTTGAAAGCGTTAAAACGGGTTGTAGAGGGGAACGCGAAGTTCTCTGGGTCGGAGGCTCCGCGGGAAGAGTAAGCAGAACGTGCATTAATTCTATCATACGATTTAAGGGTAAATTATTCGCTTCCAGTCACCAATAGATATCGAGTTCACTTTTGAATACTTTTATATTTTTGAAAGTATATACACGAAAGAATCATGCACTATCGCAAAGGAAATAAATGATTGTGCAACAGGTATTTCTCAACATTGCGATGTAAACAATGACAATACTATTAACAACAGTAACATTAGCTTCGTACACGTAACTATTAATGAACGTGAAGTTTTAAATGTTGATTCCAATGGAACTTTATTTCAGAATGGCATAGATACTTTTGAAAGTATAGACACGAAAGAATCATGCACTATCGCAAAGGAAATAAATGATTTTGTAATAGGTATTCCTCAGCACTGCGATATAAACAATGTCAATACTATTAACAACAGTAACATGAGCTCTGTACACGTAACTATTAATGAACGTGAAGTTTCAAATAATGATTCCAATGCAACGTTATATAAGAATAGTATAGATACTATTGAAAGTATAGACGCGAAAGAATCATGCACTATCGCAAAGGAAATAAATGATTGTGTTACAGGTATTCCTCGACATTGTGATGTAAACAATGGCAATACTATTAACAATTGTAACATGAGCTCTGTACGCGTAACTATTAATGAACGTGAAGTTTTAAATGTTGATTCCAATGAAACTTTATTTCAGAATGGCATAGATACTTTTGAAAGTATAGACACGAAAGAATTATGCACTATCGCAAAGGAAATAAATGATTTTGTAATAGGTATTCCTCAACACTGCGATATAAACAATGTCAATACTATTAACAACAGTAACATGAGCTCTGTACACGTAACTATTAATGAACGTGAAGTTTCAAATAATGATTCCAATGCAACGTTATATAAGAATAGTATAGATACTATTGAAAGTATAGACGCGAAAGAATCATGCACTATCGCAAAGGAAATAAATGATTGTGTTACAGGTATTCCTCAACATTGTGATGTAAACAATGGCAATACTATTAACAATTGTAACATGAGCTCTGTACGCGTAACTATTAATGAACGTGAAGTTTTAAATAATGATTCCAAATGTTGTTTTGAAGAACAAAATGCCCAAAAACATACATTTGAACAAACATCAAGCGTTGAGTTTGATAATATAATGAACATATCGATAAGGAAGAGGTATTTACTGTTACCAATAAAATAAATGACTGCGATAAAATTGTGTCGGAACATTGTTATCACAATAATGGTAATCAAAATGTTGCTGAAAACAAACAAGTTGATATGTTTAGTAATAATGAAAAAGGGGAATCAAAAATTGAGTCAGAGCTGGTTATAGATGAAGTAACCGTAAAAGAAGATGAAGAGACAGACAATAAATCTTTTCGTGCTATAGTTGATTTTGATTACATTACCAAAGAAATCCATAGGACTTTTGACAATCATGCGCAAGGGATAGAATGTTTATTTAGAGATTGGATTTTGGTAAAGAAGAGGCGAATTGGATTACTAACACAATTTTTTTACAAATGTAATATGTGTAATTATAAAACTTCTATATGGTCCGAGCCAGTAAATGACCCAGTGCACAAAAATATTAATAAAGCTATTGTGACAGCAACTATAGTAACTGGAATTGGTTATACTCAAATGATGGAATTATTAACGGGCATTAACATTCATTGTATGACTGATAAAACTTATATTAAAAATCAGCAGGAGGTATACGACGATTTTCTACAAACAGCTTTGATTCATATGAAGCAGGCGGCTGAAAAAAAAACTAGCTATTGAAAGAGGCGACGTTACTAAAGATGGTATACCTTTTACAAAAGTAGTATCAGATGCGAGTTGGATAAAAAGAACATATGGAACAAACTATAACTCACTTTCAGGTATGGGTGCTATAGTCGGATATTATACAGGCAAAGTGTTGTTTGTCGGCATTCGCAATAAATATTGCGCAGTATGTGAAAGAGCTGCATCTAATAATGTAGAACCGAAGAAGCATAGGTGTTTCAAAAATTGGGATATGAATGCTCCTTCAACAGCTATGTAAACTGATGCAATTCTCGAAGGTTTTAAGTGCAGTATGGAAATGCATGGACTAATTTATAAAACACTAATCGCAGATGGCGATAGCTCTGTTTTTAAAGCCATTTCGGATAACAATGTATACGCCGATCAAGGAGTTGTTGTCGACAAAATTTTTTGTACAAACCACTTATTGCGCAATTTGTGCAAAAAGCTTCGTGGGGTTGCTCATACCACACAGCGGAAGGGTGAAAGAGTTGTTGGCTTCGTAAATATGCGAAATGAAGTGCAAACACATATTAAACCAATTCAAGACTGTGTGAAAGAAGCTGTAGCTCGTCGTATTGCCGAACCACTTTCGTGGGATGAAAAAGTAAGAGCGTTAACAAATGATATTTTAAATATTCCAAGTCATGTTTTTGGCGAGCATAAACGATGCCAACAATATGGCATGACATGTGAAATAGGAGAAACGATTGGCAAAAAAGAACAAAATAATGTACCGTTTCTAAAAGTGCATGGTCTCTACGATATGGTACAAGATGCTATAAGATATTTAAGTTTATATAGCGATAGTTTATTACACAGGGTTACAAATAATGCAGCTGAATCATTCAATGCTATAGTATGTGCTCAAGCATGTTCTAAGCGTTTAAATATTAGTATGAGAAGTTCATACGACACAAGAGTCACGGCAGGCGTTGTACAAAGCAACACTCAACAAGCTCTAACAGAAGTTTATAAAGCTACTGGTACAAAAGTTCGTACGCTCATTACCCGAGTTGAAAAAAAAGACAATCAAAAGTATTAAGAACGAAAGTATCAAGACATACAAATCGCAGAAAAAGAAAGCGACAACCGATTAGATCTACAGATAAGTTCTATGGTCCAAATTGTGAAAAATCTGACAAATCGGAGAAAGTTCTGGGCGATGAGCGAGGGAGATTACTTACTGAGTTATATACAGAGCAAATGAATCCTAAAGATGTTGAACGTGAAACGGTTAATCAAAGCAATTGTGAAAAATGGAAAAGTCTCCGAAAGAAAATGTTAACAGGTTCAAATTTTGGAAAAGCGTGCCGCTGGAAACGGAGTACGAATTGTGCACGAGTTGTGGAATCAATACTTTATCCACCAATAAAGCAACTTGATGAAGCAAATGCCATGAATTATGGTGTTCTGCACGAGAAAGTTGCAAAAGAGAAACTGGCAAAGTTACTGAGTATCAACATTGATAGCTGTGGATTGTTTATAGACTCTACGTACCCGTATTTAGGCGCATCACCAGATGGTACGATTGATGATGATGGTTTGGTAGAAATTAAATGCCCTTACAATGCTGCTAATCCGACGGCACTAGATGCTATTAAAAGCATTCAAAGCGTAAGAAAAGCGTTTGCCAAGAGTAACTTAAAAAAATTAAATAAGACCCATGACCATTATTACCAAATACAAGGTCAATTACACATTACCAATAGGCAGTATTGCTTGTACGTTATTTATACCCCACAAAGTATAGAACACATCAGAGTGGATAAAGATGATAAATTTTGGACTTGTAAAATGGAGCAACAGCTAGTTCAATTTTACATGGACTGTATGCTACCTGAAATACTTGACAGCCGTCACAATAGGAGAATGCCTATTAGAAATCCGGCTTATACAGAGTTAGCAATCACAGAAAGAAGGCAAAGAAATGCAAAAACTGATATTACAGTGAACCAGATAAATAAGACATTGAAAAACAATAAACAAACACAAATGAAACAAGAAAATAAAACATTAAAAAGCATAAAAAAAACGCAAACAGACAATGAAGATAAAACATTAAGACAATGAAAATAAAACATTAAGACTCACAAAAAAGATACAAAAAAACAATGTAGATGAAACTTATATTGTATCAAATGATAATGATGTAAGTTATGTAGCCAGTTATGTAAAAGAAATAACTCTAGAGGACATACAGAACTTTAAATTCTATGCTAATTATAGAGAAATTGACTTGCAAACAGTGATTAACAATGTTTTACCTGTAGATAGTGAATTAAACGACGACGCATTAGATTATTTTATACGTTTGTTACAAAGTAAAACAGATAGTTTTGAAATGCAAAGTGTTTTATTTGTGGATAGAATAGCATGCATCAATCCCGTTTATTCTCCTAGTATTCAGATTCTCGGAGGAAACTCATCTAGACATTGGAAAACTGTTTACTTTGATTGCACTAATTTATATGTATACGATAGCTTGTTCGCTGGTAAACAATTGTCACAAAGTGAGATGCATTATATTAAAAAACGCTTTCCTACGTTAAATAGTAATAATATAATACTTGAACAAAAGAATGTGGTGCAGTTAGATCCTTATATTTGTGGAGTATATGCAGCCGCATTTGCACAAACTGTTGTATTAGGCGAAAATCCAGCTAAAATTTATTATTCAATTAATGCAAAATTACTTAGAGAACAATATGTAAAAATAATAACAACACGGGAACTATCACCATTTCCAATAAGAAATGGATTATAAGCACTATAAAATATTTGTATTCGCAAATAGCAGGTATGTGAAAAATATGTAGAACATTATTACGCCACCATTGCGTGAAAATATTTTAAAAAAGTGTATAAAAAAATTAAAACACGTTTAAAAAATGTGTATAGAATATAAAAACACGTTTGAAAAATGTGTATCAAACAAAAAAACACGTTTAAATATGTGTATAAAACATTAAAACACGCTTGAAAAGCGTGTATAAAACATTAAAACATGTTTAAAAAACGTGTAAAACACTAAAACATGTTTAAAAACGTGTAAAACACTAAAACATGTTTAAAAACGTGTAAAACACTAAAACATGTTTAAAAAACGTGTAAAACATATATAGAAAATTAATTATATGGGGAGATGAATTAATTTTCAATTGGTTGAATCTCACAGGAATGGGCGTTGGAGGAGCCCATCCAAAAAATTAACCCTTTCCAATACCCCGACCATTAAAATGAACACACATACACCCACGCACGCACACACAATAATGTGAAAATATTTGTGTCAAAAGACATTTTAAATAATGGTACATCATGGGTAGATTTAATTCAGGTCGGAAAGGGTTAATAATTCATTAGGGGTCATTCATAACTAATATCATGCTTGAGGAAAGAGGGGTTCTTCATTATAGTGATAGTGTGTACTAAAGACACAGGAAAATTAGTGATTTTTCATCAGCGTTCGGGGAGATGGGCGGAAATTCTCAAAAACAGTCTGACGTAATTTGTGATTGACCCTTAGACATTGAGTATTATATTACAATTATGCTATTGTATCAATGAAATTTCGAAATAGGGTAAATGTTTCTATTACTGTGGTCGAATTTTTTTATTAGTTAGGCTGTATAAATTCCGCAAAGGACCATTTGCAGTAATATCCACACTTACCCAAAACATTATTTCACCTTCCGGTTTTATTCCAGAACTCGTATGTTTTAAAATGTAATATATATAGTCATACCCTTACGCACGTTACCAGCGTTGGATATATATATATATATATATATATATATATATATATATATATATATATATATATATAGACATACCCTTACGCACGTTACCAGCGTTGGATCTCGTTCAGAAAGTCCAAACGCTATGTTCTGGTCGTTGACTATACTATTAGACTAATAGTATAGTCAACGACCTGAACGTAGCGTTTGGACTTTCTGAATCTTTCGAGGTCCAACGCTGGTTACAACAGGTTCGCGCGACTCGTACCGACTGCCCGAGTCTCGGCTCCCGAGTCCCGGTTCGCGGCAATCGTCCGCTTGTTACACCTAACCTCTACGCGTCAAGAAAGACTTCAGAGATATTTTGCACGTGCAGTGCAGGTGCAGTACAGGAGGGTAGCAGGAGAACGCAAGGAATAAGTATTATCTTATATTTATCTACTTTTTCAACTATCTTTTATATATTTTAGCTGCTTTATTTGTGCTAGATTATAATCGACAACATCATCTCCATAACCCTTTTACCTTTCTCTTAAACTTAGTGAGACGATACAGAAAGTTACAAGATAAAATTAATAATTTCTCAGATAAACATTTAAACATTTAAACCTTTTTAGTAGCTTTTTTCTTATAACCTGTTTATTTGCAGTATAAGTTACCTGACCTGTATATATAGGAAAAAGTATCTCAACAATTAGTGGCACTGTACTGACACGAGATAAGTGCAGCCCACCTTGCAGGATTGTCAATCAAAAATCCTTCTGCATTTGTGTCGAAAAAGAAGAAGTATCAATTTGACATCCTTAGAGACTTTATCACTACTCATCATTCGATGAAGTATAACTCTATCACTGCTGCATCGAATAGGCACACTCTGATTTGACTGTACCATTGTGCAACAATTACAAACAATTTGGTTTGGCAGGCGAGGGCAGAGTTTTGTACAAAGGTACTCCAAATGTCTACAGCTTGCGCCGATCCAGCAATGCATACTACTCTGTCCTGAAGATCGTATGAGTCTATACCATGAGTGTAATCTCGTTTTCAAGGTAAATATAGACAGCTGCTCTAGTTCAAAACTCTAAACATCTAAATACTTAAAGATAAAATTTGCTGCAGGAACAAAATTTCCTAATAAGACCATTTTTTTAAATTATATAGTAAGTTTGTATTATGGGTTGAATTATTAATTTGTATGTTTTTGTAATTCTTTGATATATATATTAAGTTATGATACTGTTTTATCAGTGTAGAAAGAATAAACTATTATTCATACAGCAGTGTAATCTAGCCTTCATTTACTTAGGTATGTAACGGAACAGGACCAGTGCACCAGGGTCTTGTTCAGCACACAGGATCCAGCAAAAACGATAAATGACTTGAGAGCAGAGCAATGTGTAGAAAGCCCACTATAGGTACAAATCATAGAATTATTTAAAATGCTGGTTACAGTCGCAAGTACAAAGAGTCTATTTGCCAAGAATCACAGTGAAGCCAGCTTAGCCAGGTGCTTCCTAATAAAATTTAGTCAAGAATTGCTAAGTAAGCAGTTGTGAAGACGTGGGTGAAGTATAATAAAATATTCAAAATTAGTTATGATAAATAGTTTGTGAATAATGAATACCAATTTAAGATCCGTCATGATTAAGGTTACAATAAGAGACTACAAATATTTCTAAGCTTAGGATATGATTTTATTTTCGCTGTTTAAATGCAGCTCTGCATAAAAAATATCAAATTTCTGTCAGTTAATTAGTACTTATATATTATAGTTTTTGCATATACTTACTTTAATCAATAGAATCTTCATTCATCAAATTTTTCTTTAGCCACCGTGTTCGTGTTGAAAAACTTTTCAGTTTATTAAATGATCCTAATATTTCTTTATGTACCTTGCTCTAATAGCAATAGTATCTTACAAGAATATAAATATTTTTTACTATTTAACTGTTTTGGCTAATCTGTGCTCTATTTTTAGTGCATCGCTGGTGATTGATTAACACTTGTCGTGTATCCTGTACCAATTGACTGTTATCATATAATCATATATGATAATAATCATATACACAAAATCAGACTATTACAGTTTTTAAGTGCCCCTCCACTTGTGGTGTCATCCGGGTGGTACCCTATGTTTAGCCATGGTTGGCCCCCACTTTGAGAGCGTATTTTCAAAAAATTTAGTTAGCGGACAAAATCAGTATATTATGCATCTAGGGAGGAAAAGTATTGGCTAGTCCATAGCACGTGTAAATTGTAATCCGATCCGAAGGCGAGGGTGGTATACAAGAGCTATGGGATAGCCACCGAAATGTGGTACTTTCGGCCAAGGTATGTTGAAAAGATTTTCTTTTGTTATGCGTGCACAACTTTCGCGTTTCTTCGCCCTCAAAATCAGGCTCAAAATTGATCGATTCCGACCAGGCGTAAAGTGAGTACTTTACGCCGCTTGTTCAAAAGCCAATAAAAATTAGAATAAAACTGGCCTAAACTTGGAACTAAAAATCAATACTTACGTTATAAAAAATATAGTGTGCGCCACAGGCGAGTGGGCAGTTCTCGCCCTTTATACACAATAAAATATTTTTCCCGCCGGTCGGAAAACTGCATCTTTGGGCCCTCTTTACTTGTATCAAAAAGCTCGAAAATCATGTTTTCGAGTAACAGAAACATTTTTTTTACAAACTAACACCTATTGTTTAATATATGGTAAAAGGCCATCCATATTTATACATCCATAATTATTCTCATATTATATATATATATATATATATATATATATATATATATATATATATATATATATATATATATATATATATATATATATATATATACAATCATATCAGTTTATAAGTCTATACAGCTGCATATACATATAATAAATGCATTCGAAAAATGCATATCTATTGTTATGGTAAATGTATTTCAAAAATAGATATACATAATTATTCACATATTTATATATATAATCATATTAGTTTATAAGTTTATAGAGGTATATATAAATATAGTAAATTCATTTTAAAAATGCATATCTATTATTATGGTAAATGTATTTCAAAAATACATACATACATAATTATTCACATATTTATGTATATAATTATATTAGTTTATAAGTCTATACAGGTGCATATAAATATAGTAAATGCATTCGAAAAATGCATATCTATTGTTATGGTAAATGTATTTCAAAAATACATATACATAATTATTCACATATATATATATATATATATATATATATATATATATATATATATATATATATATATATATATATTAGTTTATAAGTTTATAGAGGTACATATAAATATAGTAAATGCATTTTAAAAATGCATATCTATTATTATGGTAAATGTATTTCTAAAATACATATATACGTAATTATTCCCATATTTATGTATATAATTATATTAGTTTATAAGTATATATAGGTGCATATAAATATAGTACATGCATTCGAAAAATGCATATTTATTGTTATGGTAAATGTATTTCAAAAATACATATACATAATTAATCACATATGTATATGCAGAATCATATCCTATTACAAGTTTATAGAGGTACATATAAATATAGTAAATGCATTTGACAAATGCATATCTATTGTTATGGTAAATGTATTTCAAAAATACATATACATACTTATTCACATATGTATATACAGAATCATATCTGATTAGAAGTCTATACAGGTGCATAGAAATATAGTAAATGCATTCGAAAAATGCATATCTATTGTTATGGTAAATGTATTTCAAAATACATATACACAATTATTGACATATTTATATGATTATATATAATTAATCATATAAGTTTATAAGTCTATACAGGTGCATATAAATATAGTAAATGTATTAAAAAAGGCATACCTATTGTTTAACATATGGTTAATGTGTTCAAAAATACATATACATTGAATGTATTTTTTGTACAAAGAAAAACCAAATAGGTTTATTTAAAAAGAAAATAATATATATTTATCATGAAAAATGTGTGCTTGAATTGCACTCAATAAAAAAAACGTGTTAAAATGCTGGAAATCTAGCATAACACTTTTTAAGAATCAGCCTATCAAACTGACCTGCTGCCAGATGGCGCCACGAACTTTTTCGACAAAAGTAAACGGTCGGTAAAACAGTATATTCAATATCCTATTATTTAGTTTATAATTTTGCCGTCAGTATTTGGCGGCTATTGGCGCTGGAGTCACGCCGGAGTTCGTCGGTGGCTACGGCCTCCTCTTAAATAACGTTTTTCAAAATCTCATAATCGATATAAGAGATCAACACGATAAGAGTATACCATTTGAGTACGGGACGTTGACGATTACGCTTCACTTTAAGCGTAATCATTAAACAGCAGACATTATCAAGATGGGTCACTACGGTGCATATTACACTGATCAAATTGGCGGGGGAGGTGTACGTCGTGTAACTTCTGGTGCAAGTTATCAGCGAGGACATGGTGGAATCGGTAGCTTCTTGGCTGGGCTGTTTCGCAGAGTCTTACCTTATCTTACTAGTGGTGCTAAAGCGGTTGGTAAAGAAACTATTCGTACAGGTATGAATGTGTTGGATGACGTGGGGAACGGAGGTATTCATTTCAAACAAGCTGTACGTACACGCGTGCGTGAGTCTGGGCGAAATCTTAAACGTAAAGCAGCTGATAAAATGACTGAAATAATGAAAGGATCGTGTTATAAACGACGTAGTAGGAAAAGAAAGCGACAGTCTCCCAAGAACCGCTCAACAGCACGCAGCATTAAAAGTGGTAGAGTGAAGAAAAGACGTAGCAGCAAGAAAACAAGTGCTCCACGAAAGGGTAAAAAGAACGTTAGTATATGTAGAAAGAAATAGAAGCCAGTTTTGCGAAGTATAACAGATATTTTTGGTCCGAAATAAAAACATCATCATGGCATTTCTACATTCAAATTCGTGCGAGTGCATAAAATCAGAATTGGATTTGTTTACATTACCTCCTACGCAGACATCTCTAGAAAGTTCTCAATTTGTGCATTATGAACCGGTTTCTTCCCTTAGCGACGATGGCCCTTTGGAATTTGTCGTTCCAGGTGGCGAAAATTATGTCGATCTTGCACACACCATGCTCTGTGTCCGTGTTCAAATTTTACCCAACGTCGCTACTGATGCAGTCGAGAATAGTAAAGTTTCACCTGTTAACAATTTTTTACCCTCTATGTTTAATCAAGTAGACGTGTTCTTCAACCAGAAACTCGTTTCACCACCAAACAATGCCTATCCATACAGAGCTTACATCGAAACATTATTAAATTATTCACCAGGAACCATGTCCTCACATCTGACAACTTCACTTTGGTATATAGACACTGCAGGGCGCATGGAGTATCTGCCCAATATTCCTAGGGCTGACGCAACAGCTAATTTAGGACTCTCAAATCGTCAATATTTTACAATAAACGCCCAAACTGTAGATTTAATGGGGTACCTACATTCAGATGTCTTTAATCAAAGTAAATTTTTACTTAACGGTGTTGAATTTCGTCTGCGTTTAGTAAGAAGTAAGGATGCATTTTGTTTAATGGATGCTGCTGCTAACGATAAATTTAGCGTTCATATAAGAGAAGCTTCACTTGTTGTAAGACGTGTAAAAATAAGTCCAGGTATTCTATTGGTCCATGCCAATACTCTCACAAAAGCAACAGCCAAATATCCAATTAATCGTGTGGAGGTAAAAGCATTTATACTTTTTTATGCATAGTGGTTTTTTTATGCATTTACTATGCATAGTGGTATTCATGGCGATACACTAGATAACATTATTCTTGGTCAAATACCTAAAAGAATCATAATTGGATTCGTAGATACTCGAGCATTTAATGGTAACAGAAGCTATAATCCATTTAATTTTCAACATTTTTCCATAAATTATCTTTCTCTTTATGTTGATGGTGTTCAAATTCCAAGCAAACCGTTACAACCCAGTTTTAATGGAACTAATCCTCTATACTTAGAAGCTTATCATTCTTTATTTTCTGATTACAAAAAAGGTGTTGGAATATTCATGCAACGATATGCACATCAAGCACTCAGCTGATGAAAAGCAGGAGAGGGTTTTTTCTGACCTGCAATTTTTATTGCACCCTCCCCACCACCGACTGACCCCAGCAGAGACACGCACGGAGGCCAATGGGCTTCAGTCCGAGGCAGATCACCGAGAAGAACATACCACCCACGACATACAGCTATTGTTCTTATGAGACAGTGTGACATATATATATAAAGTTCTTTTTAACATTACATTAGTGTGCTGATTACTGTGTAAGAATATTGTAAAGTCGCAGTGTACTATTTTAAATAAAGATTAACTTAAAATATTATACATTCGATTTCACAACTTCCCAACAGGTTATGGGCCCAGGCTCTAGTGTATTACAGGTAAAAAGACTTTGAAAGTGAATAACACATACAGTACAGCTTAAGAACATTATTTGTGCACACTGAAAGTGAATTGAAGTAACAGTTCAAAAATTAAACAGTGAAAATTACTCAACATGGAGCTATAAAGTGAAGCTCATGTTGATGAAGGACAAGTTGTGGGAGGTTATAAAGGATCCCAAGCCAACTACAGTTACCGATGCGTGGACCGTGAAGGATGAAGCTACTCAAGTCACGATTGGTCTTCTAGTAGAAGACAGTCAGTTAAGGCTTATTAAAAATGCAACAACAGCAAAAGAGCAGTGGGATAAGCTCAAAGAATATCACCAGAAATCAACGCTATCAAGTAAGATATCTCTGTTAAAGCGTCTCTTCCATACGGTGCTTCAGGAAGACGGTGATATGGTGGATCATGTCGCGACGTTGTCAGAGTACGTCGACAGACTAGCCGGACTCGGACATGTCATGGCAGATGATATGATCGTAGGAGTCTTGCTAAGCAGTATCCCGGAGTCATACAGTACTCTTGTAATGGCATTAGAGAGTAGACAAGGTAGAAGGCGTCGGGTCTGCAGCAACAAAATGCACAGATGGCAATGGAAAAATTTCCGAAATAAACGTGAGCGATGTGCTCTACGTTCCCGGATTAGGAGCAAATTTATTATCCGTAAGAAAGCTCACTAAAGAAGGGTATAAACTTATCTTCGAAGGAGACGACTGCATTATCATAAAGGCCAAGAAAGTGCTGGCTATAGCAAAGGTAGTCTCGGACCTCTATGAATTACGGGCAGAAAAAGCCTTCGTAGCAAATTTCGTACCCAAAGAACTCGAAAACAAAGGCTGCACAAAGGATTGCTATCACGTGTGGCACAGGCGATTCGGGCACCATTATTATAGTGCAATTAAGGAGCTGGCGGAGAGACAACTGGCCACTGGGATTCAGGTATCGGACTGTGGAAGGGACGCGGCATGTGAGAGCTGTATAAAGGGAAAAATGGCACGTACGCCTTTTCCAAAGGAGTCGAAGACCGTGACTCATGCGGCCCTCGATCTTCTACACACGGATGTTTGCGGGCCCATGTCAGTACCGACCCAGGTCATAAAAGGTATATATTGAGCATTATCGACGATTTTTCAAGATATACGTACTTGTACCTGATGAGCCATAAGGACGAAACGGCAAGATTCATCAAGGAACTTGTGCAAATGACAAGAACGCAGTTCAATAAAATACCAAAAGTAATAAGGTCATATCGTGGAAGGGAATATTTAAACAAAGACTTGCAGACTTTCTTAAAAGGGCAAGGTATCCGCGTGCAGTATACAGCTCCATACTCGCCGCAACAGAACGGAGTTGCCGAGAGAAAAAATAGATCGTTGCTTGATATGTCAAGATGTATGCTTTTTGATGCGGATCTCGATAAGAAGTACTAGGGCGAGGCACTCCATACAGCAAATTACCTTCAAAATAGACTGCCTAGTAGAGCAACGACTAAGACACCATTCGAGTTATGGCATTCAAAGAAGCCCGATGTAGGAAACCTGCAATTTTTGGGCAGCGCTGCATACATGCACATCCCTAAGGAGCAGCGCAGAAAATTAGATGAGAGAGCAGAGAAGCTGATTTTCGTTGGGTATTCTGATGAGTCTAAAGCTTATCGACTCTTAGACATACGGACCAACAAAATCAAAATAAACCGAGATGTTATTTTTCTCGATAGAAAGGGCATAAAAGAAAGCACTTCTTGCCAAACAGATTGTGAAGTATATTACCAGAGCATTGTTGATAATAACCAGCAGGACGATAATAGCTCCATTGTATCCTCAATTGAAGATAGTGAAAATCAAGAGGAGAGCAGCTCGTCGAATTCGGAATCAAACAGCATTCATAGCGAGCACATACTTGAGGAAGCTCGGCATGAGGATCGCAGACGCTCCGAAAGGTCCAACAGGGGTGTGCCGCCGAACAGGTATATGGCTACTTTGAATTTAATGAGAGACGAGGCCGAACCAAGGAATGCAAAGGAAGCATTATCGAGACCTGATAAAGAAGACTGGAAAAAGGCCATGGATGAAGAGATCGAGTCACTGAAGAAGAACGGCACATGGGAGATCGTACTGCGGCCGGACAACAGGGACATTGTTACCTGTAAATGGGTATTTAAAACTAAGCGGAACACCGACGGAGAGGTAGAGAGGTATAAAGCCAGGCTCGTAGCGCGCGGATTCTCGCAGAAATATGGAACGGATTACGATGAGGTCTTTGCGCCCGTCGTGAAGCAGACGACCTTTCGCACCCTTCTAACTGTGACAGGTCATAAAGGTATGCAAGTAAAACATTTTGATGCGAAAACTGAGTTTCTCAACGGAGAGCTGAAGGAGATAATCTACATGCAGTAGCCGGACGGCTATGCCACTCAAGGCAAACAAGAAATTGTCTGCCTGCTAAAAAAGGGACTCTACGGATTAAAACAAGCTGGAAAAGTGTGGAACGACCTCTTAAATGATTGTTTGAAAGAATATGGATATACACAGAGGAAAGCCGATTTATGTTTGTACATAAAGGAGGACGGAAACGAGAAGATCTACCTCATAGTGTACGTTGATGATTTTTTAATCGCAGCAAAAAACATTAAGAAAATCAATGAAGTAGCAGATTTTTTGAGTAAAAAGTTCCAGCTCAAAGATCTTGGAAGTTTAAGCTACTATCTAGGCATTGAGATCAGGAGAAATGCAAAAATGTATATTTTGTATAAAGCAGTCCAAATACATTGAGACGATTCTAAGCAGATTTGGATTACAAGATGCAAGTCTCTATTATCCCATTAGATCAAGGATATATGAAAACTAGAGATAATGATTCGCCGATGCCTGAAAGTGAAAGATACAAGCAGCTGATAGGCGCACTGCTGTATATAGCAGTTAATACACGACCGGACATAGCTGCAAGTGTGACTATATTGAGTCAACATAATAAAGCGCCCACTTCTACCGATTGGAATGAGGCTAAGAGGGTCGCCCGTTACCTGGAAGGGAGAAAGGATGCCAAGCTGCGTCTAGGTAAAGAAGGCGTCGCATCTTCGCTAATCGATTATGCAGATGCAGATTGGGTTGAAAACCGCATTGATAGGAAATCGAATAGCGGCTATTTATTTCATTATTTTGGCTCGCCGATAAGTGGAGCATGCAGAAAACAGCCATGCGTTTCATTGTCTTCCACGGAAGCCGAGTATATCGCCCTCGCGGAAGCGACTCAGGAAGGGATTTGGATTCGTCGCTTACTCGAAGATTTTGAAGGAAAAGCGCAAGAAAAGACATTGATCTATGAAGACAATCAAAGCTGTCTTAAGCTCATAGATCATAAAAAGTTCAGTCACCGGACCAAGTACATCGACACGAAGTATCATTTCATTAAAGATATAAAGGAACAAAATATAATGGAATATGAATACTGTCCAAAAGCAGAGATGATTGCCGATATGCTTACAAAGCCACTAGGAAAAATCAAGTTGAATGGTTTGGCTGAAAAGTGCGGTTTAATAGATCATTAGATCATTGCCCGTGTGCATCGTTGAGGAAGGGTGTTGAAATATTCATGCAACGATATGCACATCAAGCACTCAGCTGATGAAAAGCAGGAGAGTGTTTTTCCTGACCTGCAATTTTTATTGCACCCTCCCCACCACCGACTGACCCCAGCAGAGACACGCACGGAGGCCATGGGCTTCAGTCCCAGGCAGATCACCGAGAAGAACATACCACCTACGACATACAGCTATTGTTCTTATGAGACACTGTGTTATATATATAAAGTTCTTTTTAACATTACATTAGTGTGCTGATTACTGTGTAAGAATATTGTAAAGTCGCAGTGTACTATTTTAAATAAAGATTAACTTAAAATATTATACATTCGATTTCACACTTCCCAACAAAAGGCTTTTGTCTTTTCGCTTTTGATCTGACTCCTGATTTATCTGCAAACGCTTCCATGCACTGGAATCTCATAAAGCACGAAAGTATACGTGTAGAAGTGAAATTTGACGAGGCTCTCGAGTCGACAATCAACTGTATCGTCTACGTCGAATTTGATACCGTGCTGGAAATAGATTCAAACCGACAAATAATAACGGATTTCAATGCATAAGTGATGATCGGGAGACTGTAGTAGTACCAGTGTACATGTCTAGAGCGAGTGGTGGTAATGGCGGTAGTGGGGTGAGCAGATATATACAGAGAGCTACGCTCAACTCTCCAACAGTCGACTTTGAGAGTTTACGCGTGAGTCACGCAGTGTGCGGAAAAATAGAATTACTAAAAATGGATTACGTTATAGATATTCAGGGTCTTAAAGAACAAGAAAATAAATTTATTCCAAAAGAAGTTGCAGTACTAAGTTTGAAAAATAGCGTTCTCGCTCACTGGTACATCAAGTCCCCGCATAGTTTTTCCGAGCTACCTTCTTGCATTAAGAAGTCCAACGAATACGTTTCCAACCATCATCGCAGTATACGATGGATTGGAGGTGACATCAGTGTAGATCAATTACGTTTCAACCTATATTTTCTGTCAAAAGTGGCCATAAGAATATACACTCGCGGACATGATAAAGCAAAATATATTGAATCAGTGATGTCTCGAGAAATTGTAAACGTCGAAGAAGTGTATGGACCTTCGTTTAATGAACTTAGAGAGAAATATCAACATGTGTTTTCCTGTATACATCACAGTGTGCAAGATAAGAATAAAACTGTGGTTTGTGCTCTTAATCAGGCATACTTATTACGAAAGCGGCTGCATTCGTTAGTAGCTGATTATACTAGAACAGAACCTCAAGAACATCCTCAAAAGTTAAGCGATGCTCTTTATGCAAAGTTACATCTTCGTAGACAACTACTTTAAAAAGTTTAAGGGGTTATATCCCCCAAATTTTTTTGTTTTTTTCCATTTTTTTTATTGGCTTAAATCTTGCCAAAACAATACTAGAATCAAAATCTACAACGCCCAAGTACCGATTTAAACTCAAAATTTTTTTAAATCAATTTTTTCCAAACAGCTTTGATGCTCCAAAATCACAATTTTCGCTTATATAGAAGTTACCTACGATCGATATCGTGTTTTAAATTTGAATTATAGAGGTCGCTACATGACATTACGACGGTTACAGCGTCTTTACAGCACGTGTTTACTCACACTTGTCCTGTGTTTAGTCGATCAGCCGTTCTCGTTGTTTACGTTGTTATTTTGAGTTTTGCTTTACTTTTTAACTGCGAATTATATTTACAAGTACTTAATTATGAATGAAAAGGTGTACAGTGGCCGCAAAGGCAGTAAAACAAGAAGTACAAGTACAAAACGGAGTAACATTAGTAATCGACGCCTGCCTAACCGCCATTCATTCGAAGGCGATTCGGAGCACGTTAGTACCTCTGCTAAGAAATTGGAAACTACTGATTTAGACCGTGACCGCGATGTTGATAATAATTTCGGCTACTGTTTCATCAATTTTTTCGCTGTATTTACTGCTCTTTCTGAATTAGTAGTATGCAAAAAATGTAATGGTGACGTGCGGTTTTTAGAGTCGAACAAGCGTGGACTAGGCTTCAAAATTATTGTGTCTTGTTCGAACTGTGGTGATGCTGATATTAACAGCTGTCCTGTAATAAATGGTTGTGCTTATGAGATCAACTGCTGTATTATTTTAGCTATGCGCATCATAGGCATAGGCATCTAGCAACGCCTGTTTTTCAAACAACTTACAGTAAGATCATATCTAATATCGCCACTGCTACTTCATCTGTTCGAATTATATCTATGAAAAAATCAGCGATTAAAGAAAAAGAAATTTCTATCGAACGAGGTGAAAAAGAAGATCTCACGGTGTCAGGCGATGGATCTTGGCGAAAGAGAGGGTTTACGTCTTTGTTCGGATTGGTGACTTGGAGTGGTTGGTACACTGGCAAGGTATTGGATGTGTGTGTAAAATCTTGGGTTTACTGTTGGACCAAACATGTACGAGTTTTGCGTGGAAACGGACGCCAATCGCGTCAAAACCGCTGAGCATCGTATGTCCGATATCGCGAAAGAGGCCAGGCGCAGCATTACATCAGGCAAAAAAAAAGAAGAAGAGGAAATGAAGGCCCTGGAAGGACAATTATATGGTGCAGGGATAGCAGACTGAAGATAAAAAAATTATTATGGACTATATTTATGCGATTCTTAAGATTTATAGCATTTTGAAACTTCAAACGCGTTTTTCTCGAAACCATGTTTTCAAAATCGGCAAGCAGTAGAACTCAAAAAGTTTACATCCGATTGACTTAAAATTTTAACAGTAGCTTTATTGTTTGATTATCTAGTGAAGTATACACGATTTTAGCGATTAAAAAAAGTTATAAACAATTTAAGTCGATTTTTTCGTCGAAAACACGATTTTTTGTTAAAACAATCGCCATTTTGCGAAAAAAAATTCTAAAAATATAATCATGTGTACTTCACTAGCAAAACTCATGTAGATAATAAAAAATTTTTTTGTTATAGGTGGAGTTGGACGAGACTTGTACTGCTCGCCACGAAAGACCTTTTTGAAAAAGCGGTTCACGGTAATCACTGCACAGCCGCCATTTTGTAAAAAAAATATCAATCAAAATTTTGTTTCTCTTATTCAAGAGTTGCTTAATCCAATGTTATATTATTTGTATACCTTTAATCTCAAATGTCCTTTAAAAAAAATAATTAACAAAGCCTTGTTTTTTAGAGCATAAGGGGGATATAACCCCTTAAGAGAGAATCAGCAGGCAGAAAAGGAGGAGGCTGGTCAGGACGTGATTGACGGTTAATAATAAAAATGAATACACGTCAGTTGATGAGGGCGCTTGCGCCACTATCAGCTAAAACAGTCGGAGTGTATGCATCAGATCGAATTCCAAAAGTGATGGAATACCCAATAGCTATCATAGCCAACACTAATGATCATAAGAAAAAAGATACACTTTGGATAGATATCTACATAGACGAAAATGGCTACGGAACATATTTCGACAGCTACGGATTACCACCAATCTC
This sequence comes from Gastracanthus pulcherrimus, assembly GCA_949152435.1. Lineage (NCBI taxonomy): Eukaryota > Metazoa > Arthropoda > Insecta > Hymenoptera > Pteromalidae > Gastracanthus > Gastracanthus pulcherrimus. The sequence continues at coordinate 172,498,925 of OX424572.1, read as the reverse complement.
AGCACATCATCTTATTCGACTCAAACGAAACTGTACAAGATATCAGTGTAACAGAAAAAACTGCAAAGCATCGACTCGCATGTGTGTGGGCAATATTGTCTTATGTTCCTCTATTATATGTGCAGTTTTCCTAATTTACGTGCGTTTTGCAGTAACTTTTCACGAAATTCACAAATAAATGACACCTTAGCTATGAAATTTTATACTAAACTTTTACGCAATAAAATTTGCCAGCGTCACCGCCAAAAACATGTAAAAGCATTCGGTACTGTGCATTCGCTTGGCTCAGGATTTTGCAATCAAATATGTACTTTGAGGCTATGTTCAAATTATTGAAAATATATATTCTACGTAATTTATCAAATTTTATGTATTAATAGTATAAGTTTATACGAATAAATTGTACGCACATATATCGTCAAACTTATCATTTCTTTTCCTCAACATATCCTCTTGTATCCTGTATAGCTTTACAATCGCTATTCTTAGAATACCCATCACAATTTATATTTCTACTTTTAATCATACACAGGATGTACATGTAATAATATCCGATAAAAATTATCTAAACGATTTTATTTCTTGGTAGTCTTATAAATGTAATCACATTATGTACCGTTAGAAGTATAATATTTCATTTGTATTTCATCATCTTTCATGCTCGTATCGCGAAATCGGATACTCGTCAAAACATAGTTATTTTTTCTTTGATATCATTTCGCGGAATACACGTGGAAGAATTTTTAACCGTTAGTTTCGATCGCCCAACTCTGACTTATACCTCAAAGTTTTAGTAGAGGGGTTGGCTTTGCCAATGCGTTTATAAGAGCAAGCACAGTTTGGACTCATCTCAGTCGTTAGTTTGCAAATTTATCACGCGTTTCTCGTGCTACTTCATACAGTACAGAGTGCGGTCTCTATTAACCAAGCATGGCTCAATCAAGTGAATGCTATCAAGCTCGTATGCTAAATATTTTACCGAACATGCTGTTGTAAATTGCGCAATTGTAAAACTGTCAATGTCGACGTGTTATTTCAAATTTATCAAATTTGATAATAACACCTGGACACTTTTCAAGAACTACTTCGATCTCATCAATGCGTATTTCCAAGACGCCTACAGATTTCAAACGGAATATGGCCGACCATCAAAAATGTACTTGGATGGTTATGATCTGATGTTTACGAGTTCCTACAATAGGAAAACCATATTGATCGAAGAAAGACCTGCAGTTGGGACTTTCTTTAATCATGTAGAAGAGGAAGAAGCAGTTGCAGTTGAAGGTGATCCCCAATCATCTAAAGAAAAGAAGAAACTGAGAACATCCTACTCGCTACCGGCTATCTGTATGCAGAAAGTTACGTTTGATGGGGTAAAACTTCTCTTGCCATGTATTGATGCACATCTTGCTCAACTAGAAAGTTGCGCTGCTAAGGTAAATACCGTTATCACTTTCATCAAAGAGTACCTAGAAGAATGTATTAGAAGAGACGGTACCCTCGGACATGCTAAATTAACTATGATGAAGACATATGAAGCGTTTCATCAATACTATACTTTATACAGCGATAATATTAAAATATTTGTTAATGAAAAATTTCTGCAGGATAATTATGTTAGTTTATCAATTTTAAATGTGTTACTCTTAGAAATTACTGCTTATAAATTACCAATTATATACAACGAATTGTATGCGTATCTGCTTGAACCATGAAATCGAGAATTATGTTATTCTTTCTTATATCGTTTTGTACACATACTTTTTTACATTATAATAAATCCAAAATAATTGAAATGATGTTTTTTATTGACTATTCTTACCTTTTACCCCCACCACCACCCCACCATATCCTTGAATTTCTCAATTCAAAAATTTATAATCACTATATAATATAAAACATAAGCAAAGCGATTCAGATCTCTCATTATTCATCTTATCCTCCTCAAGGAGACAGCTTATCGCAATATGGGTCAATCGCAAAGCATCATCGCCCCAGATCGGGGGCAGTAGCAGTAACGCAGACAAAGACCGGAGTAATCAGGCGAATGGTGAATCGCAGAAGTCAAAACATTATGTACGGAAATTCTCCACCAACACATTTTCCTTCCCCGATCGTAAGGGATACAAAAGTTTTAAAGAATAAAGAGATGTTTAAAATTATAAACCGGTCCTTTTCAGGACCACAATATTTTGAAAACGTAGTACAACAAACTATTACCATTAAAATCATCTTTGGACGGCGGGGTCTAAACCGTTAAGATTACCGTAAAGATTCTAAGTTATGTTTGCGTAAATGCAGATAACATTATTTGCTATCTTTGTTCAACGTAGATAAGATTATGTGTTATCTTACATACATCTCTGGAATGTGACCTTGAGTCTTATCTTGTAAACATATCATTAAGATAAGGGAAATCACACAAGGATGAACCATTGCCATGCCAAAGATAAGTGTGGGTGAGATTGTTTACATATATTTTCTGTTTGTTTATATAAATAAACAATTAATAAGTAACACAGCTAGGGACTGTGACCTTTAGTCTTATCGTGACAACAAAACATTAAGATAAAAGGGGTCGCGCATGGGTGAGTCATTGCTGCGGCAAAGATAATGGGTGTTGTTTACATAGCTTATCTATTTGTTTGTATAAATAAACAACTAAAAAGTAATTAATACGACAAGTAACACCTCTATGGAATGTGACCTTGAGTCTTATCTTATCAACGAACCATTAAGATAACCTTATCATATCAACATACTATTAAGATTAGATAAGATAAGAGAAGTCGCGCAGTGATGACGTCATTTGTTTAGTCTTCCCATAACAGCTTACTTACTACTAGTGCAGCTTGGATTCTCGAAAGGATCAGACGTATAACTAACAGGAAAAGCATCGTCTTTTAGCGTAAATGCGTCTCAGGACTATATCCGTTAGGCATTTGAATAAATATAATTTTGAAAGTTTAATCTGTGATAAAATTATTAATATCTCCTCTGGTAAATCCTGCTTTGTGCCGGAACATTTGGTGCCAGAAACCCTGGAAATTGTTACCGTTGATCACGGGTGGACATTTATTCGTATCGGTCTTATTCAAAGTGATTTTAGTGAAAAGTGTTTTTTATTTTCGTACATACGTTGCACGCAACTATGCACCGGTAGCTGCTGCATCTTCATGACGATGCATGTACGTGTACTTGAAAGCTGACCGGTACCCGGAGCATATCTATATTAATGTTCAACTAGATAAAGCTCAAATAACAAAGGGCTAGGCTAAGTACATTCGTATCAATAAAATAACGTGGTTATAATATGTTATCTTAAATTTATTGATTTAGTTGCACTGCGCTGTGGTACGGTATATTTATTCTGTATCTTGATGAGATATATATTAATATTCAGTCTAATTGTTCATATAGAGTGATATTCAGTATAATTGTTCATATATAGTGATATTCAGTCTCATTTTTCATATTTTTTCTTATATAAAATTGTTGAGATTATCAAAAGCATGATGAAAGTAACTGAATTTAGAAATTGGGTGTTGTCACGGATGAGCTTCTGGCTCTCCGTGGCATTTCCTTATCGCAGAGCGGATGCGCGCAAGACACGCAGTCAGCTCTGCCCGACGCTGCTCCAGTGTTCTTACGCGCAAAAGTGCAGTACTTGCACCTTTTGCGCGCGGGACCGTTGGCGAGTCGCGATGCGACCGCGAGCGGGCAGCAGATAGCCGGCGGTACTCACGACGAGAGGTGCTCGGACCTAATAAAGCCACGATTACCCAAAAGCCCTGTCTCCTCAATTCCTGCGCGCCTTTCTCTGGCGGCACAGGAGGACCCCTCCAACCATCCGTCACATTTGGCATCCCTCGTGGGCCTGTGTGGAATCGAGGATTTCTCTCTCCGACGTTTAATTAAAAACACAAAATATATATACGGGCGAGCGCGCGAGCAGGACATCGAAGTGTGATAGTACTCTTCAGCAGACGCCAATACGTCGCGTAAGCAGCCGTCGCAGAGTATCAAAAAAGAAAAAAAAAGAAGCCGCCACCCGTAATCGAGAGCGCAGTGGTTTCGCAGAGCACCGGCCGCCGAGCCACGAGAGCAAGCAACGATCAGAGCGACCCACTGGCGATAAGCCGCAAGCCTACACTAGGCCAACGAAGCCCATCGGGGCCAACAAAGCCCATCGGGGCCAACAAAGCCCATCGGGGCCACCTAAGCCCGCCTGGGCCAACGAGGCCAGTCCAGCAGCCTCCACGCGCAATTCAATCGTCGGCGCGGACCAGCCGCCGACGCGCCCGAGACAGCCGCAGCCCAGGAGCAGCCGCAGCAGCAGAGAGCAGTCGCCTTCGCACACCATCACCAGTAATACCGACGATGTGCAGCCACATCGTATTCTTCGCTGCAATTCTGTAAGTCGTCTTTTTGTCCTAGCGCGCAGCTTCGGGAATTTTTTTTTAAATTAATAGTTGATTCGAGCGAACAATTTTAAAATGCCCTCCGACTTATCCGAGATCGTTTAATAGAGAAAATTTTAAAACGCCTAGGTAAATTCGACCTTGCAACGCGGAGCCTGCTAATTCAAGGCAAATGGTCGCGCGCGTCGCATACATCGGGAGACCCGGCGAGCAATAAAAAAATATTTCAGCGCGCCGAAAAAGTGCTGGTACATTTAAGCAAGCTCTGCCCCGAGGCACGCAGAGCGCTATTGCGCAGCGAGGTCGAGCTTGCATCTCGTGGCTCAGGCAGCTCAAGCCAAGGTGAGCGTGCGCGTACAAAATCGCACGAAAGCGGAGGTGAATGCATCAGTACATAATTTTCTATTATCTTTAACGAATATTTAAATCCTTGAAAATAAATGTTTTCTACACGATCATTCTCAAAATTCAAGTTCTTAAAGTGCGACCGACCAGCAAACAATAAATTAAAATGTATATTCAATTACTAAATCAATAACGAAATATAAATAAATTAGACTGAATTCCTTTATGCACGTAATTCCCATACAATATTAAATTACAATAACATTTTTTAAATGCACTGTGCAATTTAATTTTAATAAAAATAAATAAATACTTATTGTACTTATCTTAACGTTTTTATGTGCGTTTTGTTCATTCAATCAGCATTTCAAAATCCATGGTTCTCGTACAGCATTCTCGACGAGGTTAGCAATCACCAAAATTAAGAGGCTGCCGCTGCTCCATTGCCGCTATCGATACGTAGCTACGTCTTTGTCTTGATTTGACTTCTTTCTTCTTTGCAGAGCGTTGGCGTCGATTTTGTATCGATTTACCAACTTCGCTGCTTTAACAGTGTTAATCTTCTTAAATCGAGCCAGTCTGATCGGCTTTCTTTTTAACAAACTTTATTTATTTAGTCACTAAAAACACTTCTTATAAAATCCTTATAACTCAGTCCCACAAAACACAAATAATGTTTGAAACGTAATTATACGAAGGATTTTGTTAAAATAATTGATACGCAATTTTTATTTAAAGTAGTTATTATTATATACATTGGCCGGGTTGTTACAACGCGCGTTGAAACTGCTGTTCTGTACAAGGGCTAAAGTACATCCGACCTCTGCGTCATTCTTTTTTGAGCTAGAAATGAGCCGCTCTTCGCGCCGCCGAAAGTCGCCGCCAACGGCCAACGCAAAAATATACATAAGAAATTCGAGAACCTTATCGCGTTTTAACTATACAGAACGTTTTAGAGACCTTTTGCAAAGCAACTTATTATACAGTTACATTTTCTTATTACTAATGAATTCTATCCGTAACAATTTTACTAAATTAAACTTAAAAATGTAACATAAATGTCTAGTAGTAATGGAGGGTAGGTTATTTGTTTACATAACGACGCGTGTATTTAAAAAGTATTATTTACACAAAAAGTACCAAAGCCCCGAGTAAAATTTAAGTGTTTTTATTAAAGAAATTTATGTTATAAATAATAGAATGCATGTAGTCATGTAATTTTAAAAATAACAATAAAAACAGAATATTGTAAGTTATACTATATTGAACATTCAATAAAGTATAATAATGTATATTTATAAAAACTAATAACTTTTCAAAAAAATATATAATTTGGTTAGATTTGCAAACAAAATACGTTCTTGCTTAAAGCATCGTCTTAATCAGATTCTAGCCAGATATTAGCAATAATTTAACTTATTAATAGCTTATTAATCTGGCTAATAGTTAATAAGCTTACCAGCCATTCTAGCTAACTTTCTACCAGGGCATTTATATGTATAAATAGAATAAAAATTGTATACATTAGCTACTTTGATTACCACTCTTTATTGTTATAGTGATATTTTTCTACTTGTGGAATAGTTTTTTGAATACTTGCAATTCCGGAAAAACGGAAAGGATCGGACGATTTCAACATAGCCTAAATAATGAGTGAATCACTACATATATTATAATATAACTTACACGTATGTTATGTAAATGATCAAGTGTACCAAAATACAAATTACATTTTCGGCAACATCCGTAAAGGTTGGGGAACATTCAGAAAACCTTTCCGTATCTTCAATCGTAAAAAATGTATCCTTCGTAAATTGTAAAGTGGTCAATTACGGGACATCTGACGTTCTGACAACCTTTTTTTTTGCTTGTACACTCGACGTGAATTAATTCTGATTCGAATGATTTGAAAATTCCATCGTGTAACATGGATATGGTCAATAGTATAGGTAGGGGAAGGTGGGGTAGTACGGGCACCCTAACTTCAAAAGAATCTTGTACTTTCTATTTTGTACCAATACAAATTATTAAAAGTGCTTCTAAGGAGACGTCGGATACCGACAGTAGATTCCTACTATCCTACACACGTATTTCGTTATTTATTTACAAAGTTAATTGTTTAATGACAAAATAATAGCTGTCCCCAATTTGTTTTACAGTAACCTAATTATATGTCCAAGCTGGTTTCATATGATTGTTTTGTTTTCGAGAAAACTTTGACAAACTTAGTATGTAAAGGTTAATCTCCACGTAGTTGGCCCTTTTAGTGTGTCAAAGTTTTCTCGAAAACAAAACAATCATATGAACCCAGCTTGGACATATATGTAGATTACTATAAAACGAAGCGGGGACAACTATTATTTAAAGAAAAATATGATTTCTCTTAAAATTATGAATGAAAACTCAATTAGACAAGGGCAGAGATATCCGGCGTCCCCTTAAAGTAGAATATCTCAAGATTTAGATACATTATTTTTTATTATAAAATATATATTGCATTGTTTTTTATAATGCAAAGTACAATACCGCTAAAACTGCCCATTTTCCCTACCCGTGGGGCACGATTGGCATGGTGGTAGGGCACGATTGGCACGGTGATTTATGAAAAATTTATTTAAAAAAAAATATTGGACGTTACTATTAAATTTGCATTTTATAGGATTGAGGATCAAAATTAAAACCAGACGTATGTGTTATAAACTTTACTATTTATTAAATAATAGAAACAATTATTACTTTACGTATGATTAGTTTTTAAATAACAATTATGTTTTAAGTGAAGGATTATTTTTTCCAATCACTTTAAATATTTATACTTTTAATCACATTTTGACACATTTTCTTTAAATTATAATTTTTAAATAACAATTCAGTTTTATGTGCAGGATTATTTTTTCCTTTCACTTTAAATCTTTGTACTTTTAGTCATATTTGATCACATATTCCTAAAATTTGACATCGGAGTAATTACTTCTTTGGCCTTTCTTTTTATAATTTCTTACCATTTCATTAACACTGACTCTTTCACCAACATCTAAGACTCCGACTCCGAAATGTTAAGGGCGCAAAAGTAAGGTTAAGAAAATCAGCTGTTAAACTCGGCGGAAATAAATTGACGACTCACGTATGCCAATCGTGCCCCGCTAGTGGTGCCAGTCGTGCCCCATTTTAGAGTATTTTTATATGTAATATTACTTTTTTCATAAGCATCGGAGATCATCAATCAAAAATACTATTAAAAATTTACGATTTAAACTGTAAAAGTAATTCCCTTTCGAAGCTCATATGATTTATTTGTTCTTGAGAAATAGATTAGAATTATGAAAAAAACAACGTTTTGAAGTCCTCAATTTCTAATAATTCTCATACGATTTGTATTAATTTTTTTCATTTAGGATTTGCAGAGGGAAAAAGTAAAAGCTATTTACAACATATAAAAAATACTATCATGTTAGAATATTCATTTATTTAGTGAACATTTGAATGCCCAATCCACCCGCCAAACCCATCGTGCCCCACCTTCCCCTATAGGTCGGCGGAGGTCACGCTTTGGCGAGGAGTTTTGGATGTCATGAAACGCGCAGTCTCGATGGTGAAGAGAAATCGAGACGAACAAACCCGAAACCGAATCGAAAATTCAAAATTAAAATGCAGTAACTACGCAAAATTTGTAATTATATAAAATTTATCAAATAAAAAAATCTCGTACATAAATTGAATTTATTTATGTAATTATTTATACCTTTTTTTGTTATTTATTTTTTAATCAAGGTGTTCGAGTAAAGCGCCAAGGCAAAGTATGCCATGGGCATACTTAGCCCTTATTTCTTAAATAATTAAAAACGCCTTATACACATTTGTGTATAAATAAGATTTATTCAATATATAATTTTATTATGCATTTTAATTTTGAATTTTGATTCCGTTCGAGTTTGTTCGTCTCGCTTTCTCTTCACCATCGAGACTGCGCGTTTCATGAGAACCGAAACTCCTCGCCAAAGCGTGACTTCCGCCGACCTGACTTACTATTGACCATATCTGTGGCACCCTCGGAGTTGCCGCCACACGAAGTGCGCCCGCTCTTGCCGACAGGCGAGCGGCAGCACAATCGGCGCAAGCAGCGTCTGGAGCCGAGAGCGCTGTACTAGCCTTGGCCACCTCGCTCCCCTACTCTACATTCGGCTACGAAGCCTCGCGAGCTGCACGCACAGTATCTGCATGCATCAGCTCTGGCGCAGTTACCTCAAGTTATAGCTCTTTTCAGAGCTGACACAGCCATTTGTTTATTTTGTATATATTCTGTAAATAGCTCAATATAGTGCTGCAAATCATTAAAGTCTGTGTTGAACCCGGTCTCTCTCCTACCATCGTCCGCCTCGCTCCTGTCCTCGGTACAGCAGCGCTGTACCTGCTGGGGCGTTTCTCCACGCGCCCTGGAAACCCCGCGGCCTAGCCCGCACATATCTATGTTACACGATAAAATTTTTAAATCATTCGAATCAGAATTAATCCACGTCGAGTGTATATACTGACCACCCCGCGGCCAGGGGCACCAGGTAACGACTGCCGTAGGGGCGCAACAATGGCTAATACGGCCCTGATTAAAAGTATTATTAGATTCTTTAATAAATTAAAGATTTTAAAAATATATTAAAATAAAAACGTTATCAACCTTAGTGGAAATGATAACTGTGAAAAACTTCGAAGAACTGTGAAAATAATGTGAGAAAGTGTGAAAAACTGTGAAAATACATATAGTTTTGGAACATCTGTTACAAACTAATATGCACATTTTTTCACAGTATTTTACAGTTTTTCACAGTTTCTCACACTTATAAAAAATACGTATTTTATTTTATAAAGTTTGCAGAATTTTTCACATTTTTTCACAGATTTCACAGTTTTTCACATTTTTTTCTGTTACTTTCTCTTATATAAAGGAAATTACAACTATGAGAAATTGTGATAAAATACAAGAAACTGTGAAAATCTGTGAAAAACTGTGAAAAACTATATAGAAAATGTGACAAAATTAATTAAATATTCTATAATATTTTTTAAAATTCTGTTCCAAATGTAAATCTAATTGAACAGTTTTTCCCGAAATTTCATGGTTTTACACATTTTCTCACACATTTGTCACAGTCTCTTAGTTTTTCACATTTTGAAATTTCCACTACGGAAGTAAGGAAAAATTTGAGTTTATAATGGTATTATATGTAGAATAATGCGTATAATTTTTGTTCAATGTTTATCGTTTTGTCCTTTTTACTTTTGTACATACATATATGTATTGTGTGTATATATATATATATATATATATATATATATATATATATATATATATATATATATATATATATATATATATATATATATATATTATGGTATAAAGTGTATTAGAAGAATTAATTTTGTTTATTTCTCGTTATTTCTCGTTTCGAACACTTTTAATGCGTCCGGAGCCGGTCTCAAGCCTGGATTAAATTATTTTTAATGTATCTAAATAAACCGCTTTCGGTTCATGCGCTACTTAGCCTAATCCCAGTCTGGGTTATCACAGTAGAAAGACTCCCGGATCGCCACTATTGGGTACTTGTATATTGCTAGCGACACCATGAATTTGCGGCAAGCTTGAGAACCACCCAATTGGTAAAACACATTGGGTTATGTGGAAAGTTACACGTAATATTTTTGTTATAAATTACTATCATGTCAAACGCCTTCAAACTTTATATTAAGTAAATATAAGTTTATCTTATACTATCCAAAATTTTGCCAACGTTTTGAACGTCTGGTAATTTAGAAAAAAATATTTTTCTAATTCTCCCATTAAGCTAATACATTTTAGAAAGCAAATAGTTCTGATATTTGCCACCAAGACGCGTAAAACGCGGGGGCGCTGGTGTCATCGGTTTTGTCTAATTCCCAAAACGCAAAAATAAATGTTTGTAAATACTTAAAGAATTCTTTATGAACTCTTTTTTTAGATAAGTGTCGGAAAATAATTCTTTAAGAATACTTTTAACAGTCACGAATGTCCGGTCTATTTAATTGTTAAAGCGGTCTCAAAAAATTTTTTTTCTTAATCAATTTATGCATTGAACGGCTCGTTTTGTCATAGTTCAGTATATCGTTTGAATATGTTAGCTGACTTATTTAAGAACACAAAGCGCTCTTGAAAACTGGACTTATGTAGGTAAATAATACTAAAAAAAATTATACTAGGAATTGTACTCTCGACCTCTACTCAGGCCCGGATCCAAGGGGGGGGGGGGGGCGATTGTGAATAATGTGGAATTAATGAATAATCAAAAATAATCACGAAAAACAAATAAAAAATGGAGGATTTTCATTTCTTTAAATTGAGTAGTTAATTATTCATTTTTCGTCATCATTTAGTCAACTTTTTTATTTTGTCATATTTTGACCCCATGAGACAATACTACGGGTGCTAGGCGTCATTTTTACGGATCACAAACTGCTTCCTGAAGTCCCTTCGTAAACCGCTTTCCGCAGGCCGTTGACTCTTCTTGTTACACGAGTATGTTGTTGTTCAAATAATGATTTAAAACGAAGTTGTGGCACACCTCTGCAACCATTTTTTTCTCGTTCTATAGGACATATAATATATGTAAAAAAAGTCAAACCCGCAAAACAGACAATGTCATTTTTTTAAAACTTTGGGGAGACTCGTACATTATGACAACCCATAGCTATTTTGTGTATAATTTTTAATTGACTAAGTGTGAAGTATGGACTAAACACGGTCATCATTGATATCACAATTACTTTTCTTTTGAGGGTACAAACAATTTTTTCACGCAATAGAATATTAAATAAAGACAAAAAGCTATTTGAGACGTTTAAAAAAATTAACAATATAAAAAGTTGTGAGTGATCAAAGATAGTGAATAATTGAGAAAAACGCGGAAAAATGGTCAAAAATGAAAAATCATGAAATTTAGCGATTTTTTCGTGTTTATTTACTATCTTTAATCGTTTATAACTTTTGATATTGTTAATCTTTTTAAACGCGATATGTCTAAAATTAAAGCTTTATTCTCTACTTTACATTCTACTGCGTGAAAAAATTTGTTGCAGCCTCAAAAGCCAAAAAATTATTATATCAATGATGACCGTTTTTAGTCTATAATTCTCATGAGAGAAATTCATATACGTTTTAAAATAATAACATTGTATGTTTTGCGTGTTGGATATTTTTCTCGTATATTATATGACCTATTGAACGAGATAAAGATGGTTGCAGAGATGTGCCTCAACTTTTTTTTATTATTTTTTGATCCGTCTAAGTGCAGATTTCTTGTGGAATTCCTCATATGCGCGTCTTTTTACTGTGTACAATGGATAGTTGAGTGTTCTGCATTGGTATAGCGGCAGAGGATCGGAATAGAGCCCGATTTTCATGGAGGCTTTATCTTTTTCAGGATAACACACATAGAAAAAGAGCATTTGTTACGTTTGTACATTCAAATGAGCTATTCTACAAAAGAATTATTTAAGCTGAGGGAATCTTTTGTACAAAAAATAAATTAAACAATTATTAATGTATTAGATTAATATTATTTAATTAATATATTAGATGGATTAGACGTTATTATGCAAATGCTATTCAACTTGTCTGTATTCCACTGTAAAGATATTAATAATATTTTTGTGTTCCATTCCAATATGTAACTTTATATATATATATACAGGGTGTCAATTAAGTCCCGGGACGGCTGAATATTTTCTAAAGTACTGCTTTTCTGGAAGAGGTCAAGGTCATTCCTTAAGTAACTTTGAACAAGGAACCCAACGGTGACCTTGGATTTGACCTTGAACCTCATTTTCAAGGTTAATTTGAGGTCAACCTCATTTTTTCAAACGGGAACCCCTATTTTTTATAGCGGAATCGGAAAGAGCAGAAAATTTTACATCCGGATATGTATTGAGATATGGGGTTGAGGTAACCCCTAGAGGTCAAATAGAGGTCAAATAATGACAATTTTAACAAACGTTTATTTTATCTAACAATCATTTTCTTTTGTAAACATTCCTTTTAAGTGACTATTCTGTCTTGAAATATTTTACTTGGAGGTTTTTGGGGTCGCTGAGTTAGAATCTACTACTAAAATTTCGATTTTTCCAAATCCAAAATAGCGAATTCAACATGGCGGATGAAAATCTTGGGAACAGCACATTTTTGTCTGGAAATGAGTACTCGGGGATTTTTGGGGTCGCTGAGTTAGGATCTACTACCGAAATTTCATTTTCTTCAAATCCAAGATGTTATTGCCATTAAACTTTGGACCTCTAAGGGAGAGGCAAGGGGACTCACATTAATCAAGCACCCCACAGGAAACAGATCTTACTACGTCCACGTCGTTGTTTCTGGGTAACGCTAAAAGTGAGAATAAGGACTGAATGTAAAATTTCTCGCTCTATCGGTTTCCGGTATTATTACTGGGATTTCCGATTAAAAAAACCAGTTGACCTTCAAATGACCTTCAATGTCAAGTCCAAAGTCAAATTGAAGGTCACAATTACATCCCTTGTTCAACACATCCATACTTGAAATTTCTCGCTCCTTCCGAATCCGGAATCAAAAAGGGTTTCCATTTGAAAATATGAGGTCGACCTCGAAACAACCTTGAAAATAAGGTTCAAGGTCAAATCCAAGGTCACCATCGGGTACCCCGTAAAGATTTACCTAGGGTATGACCTTTGTTTGTTTTGTTTTACCACTGAACTCGCGAGATTTTTAAGAAGTCATTATTTGACCTCTATTTGACCTCTAGGGGTTACCTCAACCCCATACCTCAATACATATGCGGATGTAAAATTTTCCGCTCTTTCCGATTCCGCTATAAAAAATAGGGGTTCCCATTTGAAAAAATGAGCTTGACCTCAAAATAACCTTGAAAATGAGGGTCAAGGTCAAATCCAAGGTCACCGTTGGGTTCCTTGTTCAAAGTTACTTAATGAATGACCTTGACCTCTTTCAGAAAAGCAGTACTTTAGAAAATATTCAGCCGTCCCGGGACTTAATTGACACCCTGTATATATATATATATATATATATATATATATATATATATATATATATATATATATATATATATATATATATATATATTTATTTATTTACTTATAATTTCGTAAAATTATGGCTATCGCGCACACTAAGTGAATGTTGTACGAACGAGTGAGAATATGCGCATGCGCGAACAACTGATCTACAAGATCGATTAGAGGCGGCACGCTGCGTGCGACTCGTTACCGCCACGAGGGATAGACGCGCGCGGCGGACATCTTTAGATTCTATGACTGAATCTCACAGCGTGCGGAGCTCCCTCGCGTTTTTGGCGGTTAACGACCATATCGCAATTATTGCGAATATCTTTCTTGTCGGCTAACGGGTCCTCAGATTCATTAAGAATCACATCAAATCGCCAATCTGGCTGGACGTTTCATTGCGAATCATACCGAATCGAAAATAATGTGCGTGAAGCAGTGTGTGTGAATTTTCATCGACTAGCGAGCACGTGGCCGCATGCGGCGGTCGCCGATCGTTCTTGCTGTGTTATTCGACTTAGTGTGTGTGCGCAAGACGTCAATGCAAATTATTTTTCTTTATACCTAGGTCGAAAGTACGTACGTCCCGCATCGATTTCAATGCAGAAAGTCTAACATTTGTGCATTGATGGGGGATACGCACGCCCTCTGTATCAACGAGAGCGAACGAAAAATTTTCCCCCACACCTGCACCGAAAGTACCACTTTAGGTAAAATGGCGACCCCATAGCACGTATTTGCCACCCTCGCCTTTGGCTCGTGTCTCAGCAAAGAATCTGCTCTCCTGCTTCTGACTGAAAGTTGAGTATAGAGAGAGAAAGAGTGAAAGAAATAAGACGCTTAGTGCGAGCCGAATCGCGGTGTATATTGAATGCGCGCTATGCAAATCTGTTAATGATTAATTCCACGTTGTAAGTTCTTGGACGATAATCTATTGTGATTAATTTTGACTACGGAATTTTATATAAATAAATACCAACGGTTAAGACTGAGAGCGGTAGCTCTATACTAATAAATATGTGTATATTTCGATACGTACGTGTGTATAAATATCGTTCCACGTTTTAATGTACGACCGAATTTAATAGAACTATCTTATGGAGTGTGTGAGTTGAATGGATGGATGTATGTGTATTATTTAATAATTACGCGAGTGTGCGGATATATGCGACGACGACATTGGAATTTACGCGAGTGTGCGGATATATGCGACGACATTGGAATTATTTTGTCTTGGTAAGAAGCTGCGACTGACGAATTTATTTTAACATTTTATGTATATGGAAATTTTGACTATGAAATAATTATTTATTGTTCCTAATAAACTAGAATACTATAATTGGCGCCCAACTAGTGGCAACTAAGCAAAATAAATCCAATATAAAATAAAATAATTAAGTAAAAATTAAAATACGTAGATAGTAAAAAAAAGTTTGTTTTTCTCTCGTCTCGGATGTCTTTGATGCGATCACCCCCGAAGAGCATGGTAGGCACAAGGTCAACGACTAACCCAGACGACGTGACGGATCTCGAAATGGAGAAATTGAAACAGGATTTTGAGAGGGCGTCGTTCGAGGCAGCTCAAGCACGCAGCGAGAATGAAGCGCTGCGTAAACATTTAGACAAGCTAATCCAGCTTAACGAGACGATGGCCGCAGAACGTGAGGAAAGGAATCGGCCTGTAAACACGCCTGGGCTACCTATAGCCAACAATGGTACGAATTCGCCAAATAATAACAATGATATATTGCGCAATACCGATAATACTCGACGCGGGTCGAGCGCGAGCGAGACTGCTTCACAAAACAATTTAAATTCGGAGCTCGTACAGGAAATTCTTAATCATTTTCAAACATTACAAATCACGTTAAATTTACCAACGTATAATGGAGAAAAAGGCAATCCTGCCGAATTCATTGAAAAATTAGAAAAATATTTTAGACGGAAACGTGTGGAAAATGATCAGAAATTACTTGTTACGGAAGATGCATTGAAAGGTCGCGCGCGCTCATGGTTTGAGGCTCGATTAACTCCATTTATTGATTTTATGCATTTTAAAAGTAATTTTTTGAAAGAATTTTATTCTATTGAAGCGCGCGCGGAAACAAAGAATAATTGGAGTACGCGCAAATTTAAAACCTCTGATGTAGCATTAATTGAATATTTCACGGAGCAGCGACGTATCGCTAAATACTTTGATCCTCCTATGGATAATTATGAGGTTAACTATTACATAGTGAAGCAGTTACCGTCTCGCGCTCGTGATGTGCTGTCCGTGATCGATTACTCGGACACGGATCGCATATCTCAAGCCCTTGGGAGACTTGATTCGACGCATAAAGATAATTTAGAAAGTAAAAATACGGGACAGTCTAGCGCAAAAGGCAGCGCACCGCAGTATCGGGGGCCGGTGCAGCAGCCGTACCAAAGACCCAACGTGAATCACATCAGGGAAGCACAGAATAATCACGTTGCTCATGTATCGCACGGTAATTATTGGCGAGAAGGGCAAGTAGACATTGAAAGAAATCGACATACTCGACAGGGAAATTGGCGAGATAGAGGTGCGACGGAAAATAATCGTGGTAACTTTTCTTTACCGGACACGTCGCGACCACCGCCTAATTTTCATACATCGTCGCGTGATGGGGCGCATGCGAGGTATTCGCCTAATACAAACGATCAAAACGACGAACCGGCTTCTAGCAATGTGATACGGGCATTAGAGCGCTCTGAATTTATACGTGAATTATGTTGGGACGTAGAGCGAAATGATGGTCCGGCCGACGGGGAGATTGAGTCGAGGGTTATTAGCCCGCGTGTACGAGCCGAAACATGCCTGTGTCCAGTTATTGTTTTATTAGACTCCGGTAGCGAAGTTACCTGCATTTCCGAATCTTTTTATAATGTATTAAACAAAATAAGAATAATATTCCAGAGTTGCCGGTCAATAATTTAGCTGTTTACGTCGCGGTTGGACGAAAGATGATCAAAGTCTGTAAAAAGGTATACTTAGAGATAAAGATTTGGAAATTCGATTTAGAATATACATTTATTGTAGTACCGGGACTTTCAGCGGATGTGATCGTAGGCGCTGATTTTTTGAAGAAACACGGTGGTGTGATCAATTTTAAAAGAGAAACATTTGAAATAATGTACGAAATCATTCCAACGAATTTAGTAACGTATCGACCTATATCGGCTGAATCTAATCAAACTGAGCCTGCCTGTTACAGTTTAAAAATACGCACGATTACCGTACAGGAAAGCAACTCGAATGTTATGAATATTTTGGAGGATAATTCTACAATGGGGGGTGCATTCGGGGTGCAAGCTATTATGAACGAAACTGACGTAAACGGAGATGTTGGCGGGCAGCCGTCAGAGGATAATAATGTTCGACCTGAAAGATTATCGATCGAAGAAAAAATCGAACAGTACATTGATAAACTCGATGAATTAAGTTACAACGAGAAAAATTTTGCAAGAAACCTTTTATTAAAATATACAAGTGTTTTTTCGGATGACCCCGGGTGTACCGATGTTTACGAGCATGACATTCAACCGACTGTAGAAAAGCCACACGTAAAAAAATCTTATCCAGTGCCCTTGCACCATCAACCGGCTGTAGATCGAGAGATAAAAAAAATGTTAGAGCAGGGCATTATTGAGCGTTCGTGTAGCGAGTATTGTAATCCAATAAGAATCGTTGCTAAAAAGAATGGAGACGTGCGAATATGTCTAGATGCACGTTTTTTAAACAAAGTTATAGCTTCGGATAATGAATCTCCACCGCGTATTGAAGAGCTCGTGCAAAAACATGAAGGCGCTACGTTTTTTCGACGACCGATTTAGTCAAAGGATATTGGCAAATCAAACTTACGAAACGCGCGCGCAAATATACCGCTTTTTCGTACAAAGGGTTATTATATCAATTTTTAAGAATTCCGTTCGGCATTAAAACCGCCGGTTCGGGGTTTATTCGGGCATTAGAGCGCGCGTTGCGTCAAATTATACAATTCATTACGGCTTATATAGATGATATCTTGGTAGCATCGAAAACATTTGCTCAGCATTTATATCATTTAGAGCAATTATTTTCGTTGCTAATCAAAGCGGGTTTTACTCTTAGTCTCGAAAAATCTCTATTTTTTCGTAGGAGTGTCAATTTTTTGGGATTCGTTTTGGATGCGAGGGGTATTACCGCAGATCCGGCACACCTCGAAAGAATTAAAGATTTTCCCGCTCCCGTAAACAAAGAGCAGCTTCAGGGTTTTCTCGGAGTATGTGGATATTACAGACGCTTTAGTGTGCGTCACGCCAATTATGTGGATCCGTTTCGAGATCTGTTACGGTCCGGAAACTCATGGCGATGGACCGACGAACATACTCAGGCTTTTCAAGCACTTAAGGGGAACTTCATGCGGGCTATCACTCTGAGTCATTATCCGATAGACTCTAAATTTTATGTACAAACTGATGGAAGCGATGTCGGTATCAGTGGTATTCTATATCAGATTGATGCGGAGGGGCATGTGCGTATTGTTTCTCTTGTCAGCCGAGTACTAACCAGGTTCGAGAGTCGGTACACTACCACCGAGAAGGAACTTTTGGCAATCGTGTATTCTATATTAAAATTCAGATATTATTTGATAGGTGCAGAATTTGATATCGTAACCGATCATAATTCGCTAACCTTTTTATTATCGTCGCCGTTTCATAGCGCACGATTGATTCGTTGGATTTTAGCTCTCCAGGAGTATAGTTTTATAATTCGCCATTGTAAAGGGGCCGACAACATAGTTGCCGACTTCTTTAGCAGAAATTTCCCAGATCGACCGTGCGAGACGCATCCAAATTATTTGATTTGGAGTTGCGTGCGGGCGATCCCGGAAAAATCTTTGAATGCGAATATCAATGCGGTACGCTTGGTGGCTGAAATCACGATGAAACGCGAGCTCGTGCGTGAGCTTCGGGATATTGCTACCTATCAAGCAAGCGACGAGATCATTCAAAGGTTAAAGTCAAAAGCGTCAAATAAACTTGAATTTTTAGAGGAAAATCGCGTTATTTATGTAAAAGGACAGAATTCGGACGATTGGAATTTGTTCTTACCACGTGCTCTGATAGCTATAACGATAAAAACCGCACATGAGCAATTCGGGCATGCTGGCTCGTATAAGTTATTCGCTTACCTAAAGGCATATTTTTTTTGGAGACGAATGAGGTCGGACATTAAGGCGCATACCAAGGCATGCGATTTATGCCAGCGCGTGAAATATCTAAATTATAAAATGGAGGGCGCATATCAATTTTTGAGGACGTCCGAACCAAATGAAATGTTAAGTGTAGATTTTTATGGGCCACTCCCACGTTCAGTAGGGGGCGTGCAATATTTGTTTGTACTTCAGGATTTGTTTAGTAAATTAGTTACCATTTATCCGATTAAAAGGGCCAATACGCGCACCTGCCTGTCAAAGTTAATGAATGATTATTTTACACGCATAGGCCCACCTAAAAAAATTTTGTCAGATCATGGTTCGCAATTTGTGTCGCCTCAATGGAAGACTACGGACTCTCTGGGCATTCACGTATATTACTCGTCGATTAGACATCCTCAATCTAACCCTGTCGAGCGGACTATGCGCGAAATTGGCCGAATTCTACGCACCTATTGTTCGGGACGTCATACAAAGTGGGCTGCGTATGTCAAGTTCGTTCAGGACTGTTTGAATTATACAACGCATCAAAGTACCGGATTTACGCCATTTTACTTGCATTTTAATAGAACTCCGAAAGAGCAAATTTTAAATTTATTCCCACGTTTACGTAGGGAAAATGTCGCAAGAGAAGTTCAACTGCGAGTGGCGAACGAAAAGCTCCAACTCGCGTTTGAACGGCGCTGTGCTTCCCAAAAGAGTGTGAGTAGGGTAGTTCTTGAAGTGGGGGATTTGGTGTTGTTGCGCGTACCGCACCTGTCGAATGCTGCGCAGAGTCAGATTCATAAATTTTTTCACGTTTATGAGGGTCCATATAGACTTATGCGTCAATCCGGCTCCAATGCGTTCGTACTAAGTCTGCCAGATGATCCTACTGTGATAAAAGGCGTGTTTAACAGGCTGAATCTCCGTCAATACTTCACTAACTCTGTGAACAGCGTCTCAATATGTAAAATATTATGTATAGCAACGTAATCGGTATACCTCTCAAACCTGGTTCAAGGTGACCATGTGATATGTACGAAATATATATAGATATTTAATGAATACTTATGTAGGTGATGTAATTTTTCTGTACTCTGCTTGTATAAAGCTATCGATAGTGTGAAAAGACGAGTATATGTATATGCGTGCGATATCTGTATTAATTTATGTAGACTACCCCGCTTTGTTCAGTGTATATAGAGTTGTACAGTGCGCATACATGAGTGCATCGAAGGGGGGAGATTGTAAGGGACAGAATAATGGAAATGTAAATAAATGTAGAGCGCACTAAGAAAAAGTCTGGAAGGATTATCGGCGAGCTCGGCCGGTTACGTAATATGTCGCGTGATCGCGTGATCGAGCAGCGCAGTGTGAGTGTATGTGTGTTTGTTTGCGGGAGAGTGGAAATTCGGCGGTTCAAGCCGAGCGCGATTTTGTCCGCATTAGATCAGATCGAGGAGGCCTGCGAGATAGAGGCTCCTGCGATACCGAGTGCAAAGCGTGTCGTCTTGCACGAGTTCTCTCTCTTCACGTTCGATACCACTCCCGAAAGGGGTAAGTTTTTACTGGTATCCTTGTGTTTAAATGTATAGTTAGGATCAATAATTCATTGTGTGCGGTATTTGGTTTGTGTACGTAGTCGCTATTACGGACGAACGGGATCAGCGGGTATGCAGCGAGAACGACGCGCTGCGTCAACTCACCATCACCCGCAGTAGAAAAGGGCGAGGACGGGCAAGACATATTCGGAGCCAGTCTCGTGCCTGTTTTGCGTGCCAGCGAGCGCCCACCTGCGATCTGTCTCAGCAAAGAATCTGCTCTCCTGCTTCTGACTGAAAGTTGAGTATAGAGAGAGAAAGAGTGAAAGAAATAAGACGCTTAGTGCGAGCCGAATCGCGGTGTATATTGAATGCGCGCTATGCAAATCTGTTAATGATTAATTCCACGTTGTAAGTTCTTGGACGATAATCTATTGTGATTAATTTTGACTACGGAATTTTATATAAATAAATACCAACGGTTAAGACTGAGAGCGGTAGCTCTATACTAATAAATATGTGTATATTTCGATACGTACGTGTGTATAAATATCGTTCCACGTTTTAATGTACGACCGAATTTAATAGAACTATCTTATGGAGTGTGTGAGTTGAATGGATGGATGTATGTGTATTATTTAATAATTACGCGAGTGTGCGGATATATGCGACGACGACATTGGAATTTACGCGAGTGTGCGGATATATGCGACGACATTGGAATTATTTTGTCTTGGTAAGAAGCTGCGACTGACGAATTTATTTTAACATTTTATGTATATGGAAATTTTGACTATGAAATAATTATTTATTGTTCCTAATAAACTAGAATACTATAATTATAAACGTACTTTCGACCGGCTATAAAGAAAAATAGTATAGCTACATGGGCAGGAAGGCTAGAAGCCCTGAACTGCGCGATATGATGCCCGAGGCGAAGCCGAGGAAGGAATCCTAGCCTTCCTGCCTTGTAGCATAATATACTATATCATATCCTTGTTCCTGGTTTTTTATGCAGATTTATATTTTGTTCAGTGTAAAATAAATTTAGGGTTTTTTATGCCGTCAAGGCTTTTTCCCATAATGGTGTGTTTAATTTACCGACCTAACCTAAATATAAAAATTCACAATAAATAAAAAATGAAAAATAGAAAATCAAGCCTTTATCGAATCAATTCATTATGCTAATCTACGTATTTCTTATATTGTCTCAAAAAATTTACAAATCTGAGTAGATTTAAAATTGTCTAAGTTCATTATAAGAAATCATTATTTTGTAGAATAGTCTTAAAAAATCTTTTATGCAAATTTATATAATTCATTTAATATTTAAATAAAAGAGTTAAAATAAATTAGTTAAAGAGATTTGAAACTGCAAATATTTCATGTGTTAGATAAAGAATATATATTAAAAAATTTTAAATTAAAAGAAATTTGTAGATTTTTTAAACAAAATATGAAATACATAGGTTAGCATGGGCCAGGTGATAACTACCTTAAAATTAATGTATTTAAAAAACATGACATTTTTCTATAGAATGGTTTAAATACAATGCAGGTATGTATTTAAATTTAATGTGTATATTATTGAGAGAGGGTGACATATACCATTACGTACGTGTGATGCATGTGGGTTTACGGAGGTAACCTCCTGGAGGTTAAAAATGTAGCGTAAAGTACGTTCATGAAACGTACCTTGAACTATTTGAACCAAAGTGATTAGGAGAATTTACATTAATATGAAAATCATCAGTTCCTAGAGAATGTCCGAATAAAGAGGTTCTCTTCATGGTGTAAAATAGTGTAGCGATTTTGTAGGTTAAATATTATAGATGAATAAGATCTTTACAAATAAGACATGTGTATAAAAACGATCCTACAATAGCAACGACGCGATCAGGAACTACTTTGGATGCAATATTCATTCGATTTATAAACAAATTGATTTCAAAGGTGTTTATTTCTTATTTCAGCTTTCATAAATCAATAGTTTCATTTTTAGAATACGATCAAAGGGATTTAGATCTAATTGAACAAGACTAACAATTTCACTAATTTTACCAATGGGCAATTTGTAAATAAATTTTTTATATATAATATTATGTTTATTAATATACAAACAACAAATTAAAACTATATTTAACTTAAACTACTATAAAATTTTAGATAAAGAACCAATAAATAACAAAAGATTAACTTCTGAAATGATCCACATACATCTACAAAATAAGTCCATAAATAAAAAAGACGATATACAAAATCTCAACAATATGTACACATACCTACTACGAAACATCAAACGAAAACAAATATGATTTTTAGAATACGATTCTTATAAATAGAAATATATTTTACTAATTCCTACCTTACCAGCTTTTTACTATTATAATTTTTTTCGGTATGATTCTTTCGGAAAGGACGTTATTTATATACCCTCCAATTTTATAGTAGAAAACTTCAGTAAATTTTTCAAGAAATTTAATATTATTAATTGTAGGAGAAAATGGGTTAGAAAATATTAGATACATAATGTATTATGTTTCAACCTTTTTATTTCTCATATAGTTATTAAAAAAATCTTTCAAATTTAATTGCAGATTCCTATTCTGAATTTGGAGAGCATAAGATATTAATTTTTTCGGAAAGATTTATTTAATTCCGGAAATAGAAATTATAAAAATGAAAAGCCGATAATGTAGCAATCGGGTCTGTATTTTACATCGCCTTAAGTAATTGGGTTTAAAATATATAATGTAAATAATGTAATGTTAAATGTTGTAAATCAATGATAAAATTATTAGTACATCATTGAATCAGTCAATTAATTATTATATTTAATTATTTATTTCTATTTATTTATTTATTTATTTATTATGTATTATTTATTTATTTATTTCTATTTATTTATTTATTTATTTATTATGTATTATTTATTTATTTATTTCTATTATTCAATTATTTATTTAATGATTTACAAATTAGATTTACAAAATTGTACAATAAGTTCTGAAAGACTTTCATATAAATAATAATTTTTTGAATTTAAACAGTTTATTAAAAAATAAATTAATATTCATAATTTTGTAAATCTAATTTGTAAATATATATATATATATATATATATATATATATATATATATATATATATATTGTAACAGGTGGGACAATTGTTAATAACAATTGTCCGTGGCTAATAAGCCGTCGGCCGAGCTGCTATCGTGCATTCGCTAGCGCAGCACGCGATGCGTACTGGCGTCCACTATTGCTCCTACCTGGAGTAAGCCAGCGGCGCAACGCCGCTGAGCTCCTGCCTTGCTGCCGCAGCTCTGGCCGTCCTGCTGCAAAGTTCGCTGAACCCCGATGGATTTAGCTCCGTGCGGAGTCACCTCGACGCACGGGTTTTCGCGATCTGCAAGGAGCGCGAAAGCGCGGAAAGCTAATTGTTGCAATGCGCCAATGTAACGGCTTTTCGCGTTTGCCTAACTCGGTCGTGGAGCAGGCGGATTTAATAATACGCGCAGACCAAGCGACGGTGCACGCCCAGCTCGTTCGCCGCTGGACGCGTTGCCCTCACGACGGGCCGTACGCGCGCCTGGTGTCACGGCACCTCGGTGTACTCTAGGGCGCGGAGCCCACGGTGAGCAGCCTTGTACACCGCTCGCGGTTTATATTATATCTAAACGCGCGGGCTAGCCTTTACCTTAATTATACGTGCCTCGAGGACGATCACTCTATCTCTGTCTCTCTCTCTCTCTCTCTCTCTCTCTCTCTCTCTCTCTCTCTCTCTCTCTCTCTCTCTCTCTCTCTCTCTCTCTCTCTCTCTCTCTCTCTCTCTCTCTCTCTCTCTCTCTCTCTCTCTCTCTATCTCTTTCTCCGCTTCGCTTCTCTTTCTCCTCCACTCTCTTCTGGCTACTCGCGGGACGAGCCTCCACACTCACAGCACAGTGGGGAGATATCTCCGTACGCACTTCTCTCCAAATGCGGCGTCGCGGCAACAGGTCGCTCCGCGTGAACTAGCTTCTACGCGGGAAAATATCGGCGAGACTCAAACGGCGTTGACGCGCGCGGATCGAACTCCGAATCGATAGTGACGCTGTATAGATATCTGTTTTACCGACAGTTCAAATACTATAATTAGATTTTGATAGGGGTATCCTCAACTTCTCTTAGCTTTTGAAAGTTATTAGGAATCCAGATTAGATTCAGGTAGGGGAAACCCGTACTTTTACAAATCCATCCTAACCTATAAATCAAAAAGCGCGTACCATGGAATGCCTGATAGGATTCGGACGGGTAGATCTTAAGTTTGAGAATTTTTCGGTAAATACGGGTTCATATAGGAAAATATGGTCAGAATCCCGTAAAATTTCTCTAAATACGGAAATCTGATCAGAATCCAACCTATAACCGGGGTTGACGTAGGAACATTTTTACATGGGTAGCTCTTACAAGGTGAGTTCACGACCTGCAGGAAGTAATTTTCACGGAGGCTTCAGGACGTGGTTTCTGGTACCTACAAATGATGCCTAGCATCCGTAGTTTCGTCTCATAGGCCGTTGGGGTCAAGATATGACCTTTTGTATTCAAGATACGCGTTATTTCAGTAAAAATGGTATTTATACTTCGAATCATAACTCTACAAGTTGTTCTGCTAGAGAAATGATGCAATAAGATAAAAAAGTTGTCTACAAGAGCTTTATTTTAAGCTTTGTTTCATATAAAAATATTATTTTGTTGTAAAGTTATGAACAATCAAAAGACATGACGAAAAATGCATGAAAAACTACTGAATTTAAAAAGCTGAAAATCCTCCATTTTAGAAGCATTTCTCTAGTAAAATAACTTGCACAGTTATGATTCGAAGTCTAGGTACCATTTTTTCTGAAATAACGCGTATTTTGAATACAAAAGGTCATATTCCGACCCCAAGGGCCTATGAGAAGATTTTTAGGTTCCAGAAACCACTTCCCAGAACCTTCTCGAAAACATTTTTCCGCAAATCGTGGATTCTTCCTTTTAGTACTGCAAATTGCGCCTATAATAATTTAAACACAAGAAAAGCTATCTCGATCCAGGAAGGTCGAAGAGCGACCATTTATTTTAAATTCGTAGAAAAATACCATTCGTTTTATTATCTATACGTCAATACGCAGCGAAGTTAATAGCAAAAGTTATGGCAATAGTTTATACGACCCTCTTTTTGACACCAGTTTGTAAAAGTTTCAAGTTGAAAAATCGCTTAAATTCATGTTGTATATATTAGTATAAGTCTTTAGGAAGAAAATAAGACCTCAAACACTGATTGGGACGGCCCGAACTTTGTAGAAACTAAATTCTACGGAGACAACTTTTTTAGTTGCAAGATGAATTTTTCAATAACAATAGAATATTTTGGGCTAAAAAACATTTATGTATATTAAGCATCATAAAGATTTTATTATACTAAAATTTCAAAGACCAAGCTTTGTTTTTCACTGAATGAAAAATAATTCAAGAAAAGGAGTTTTTAACGGCTTTTTAGATTTCGATAATCAACAATGTAATGAAAATTAACGTACTACGGCTCATTTTGTAGGTATTTCTGATGTAACTTTCTTCGATTGGAGCTTCGTGTTTGCTGCTAGAAGCCAAAAACCTGCTGTAGCTCACTTTGATGATTTTTCACGGGCTTCAGTCAAAAATTTAGGAGTGGCACATATGCGGAAACTCTTTTTAGAGATGTTTTCTATAAGTTCCTGCTACAAAATTTCGGGTACCATTTGATGTTGAATTTTGCACTTTTTCCTGATAATTCCACTGGACTACTTTATCAGTCATACATTAACAATCCTTTAATTTACCGCTGAGCCATATTGTTTGATATACGTTTAAGTAAAAATATTGTATGTAACACTAATATTAGATCTAATTGTGCCTATATACATACAATTATATGCTGTACTGTGTTTAACTGTGCTACAAAAATATACTCATATTAAGTAATAAAATTAAACAAATAAATACTTAAATAAATGACTTCTTTATTACCATTCGCGCAAACAAAATTTTTTTGTAATAATGCATAAATATTCTGAATAAAAGTCTCTTTTGAATGAATATACCATTAAGAATATTTGTGATTATTGATACTTTTTCAACATATTTATATTTATTTTAGCGGCTGCTATAGAAAAAAATTTATAAAGTATTTATAAAGAATACTTTATTATTACGTTTTTAGTACTATAAGTATTATTTAAAGAGGATATTCGTGAGTTCATCATCATGCATTCTTTTTATTAAAATATATAAAGATCCTTCATCAATTTAGTGTTACAAAGAATACTTTATTAGCACTTTTTGATTAGTTCAAGCATTCATATATGCGGACATTCGTGAGAACTAAAGAAAAATCTAGAGAATTATTTTTTCTTTTAAAGTGTATTTATGGGTTACGCAGGCCGTAACGCGGCGGTCTGCACCGCGCACTAAAACTCAAACTATTTTGCAGATTAGAATATACTAGAATAGTATATTTTGGCTTAAAATTTTTTAGCAAGTTCCTGACAACATTCTGAACAATTAGTCACATGAATTTGTCTTGATATTTTTTGATCGGAAACTAAAAATAATAATGCAAAAAAGAATTTCAAAATGAAGAAATTTGTTTGGCTTTTTTTTAAGTACGCTATTGGATTCACCAAGAAAAAATATGTTCAGAAAATTTTTTTCTCCCTCTAGTCATTTAACTATCAGTGAGTTCAAATTTCGCCCGAGCCTCCCCTTAAATAAGAATTGTGTTTAAGTAAATAATTTTATTTACTTTATCGTTCTAATATTTATTATCGGTATTGTTCTGTTAACAATACTGTACTTATAAAGAACGTAAACTATACAAATAGTAGAATAACGTTTAAATAAGACGGTCCCAAATTGTCCAAAAATTTTGTAGCTAGTTTCCGGACTATATATGAGAAACGTTCTCGTGCCGATACAATGTACTTGAAACATAAGTTTCCTGCGAACTATAGTGTGCATTATAGTTTACATTCTAGTGTCTACTATAGTGCGTACTATAGTATTTTCACAAAATGCTAAATTGCACTATAATAGTGCACACTGTAGAGTTCGAAGTGTAATAAAAAAGAAATGCAAAATACATGAAAAAACCTATTTGCCAGAAGGTTGGATCGCCCATTTCGGACATACCATCTAGATGATATCAACCAATTAGGAGGTCCGACTTCCTGGTACCGTCACGGACCCAGTTCCTGATCAGTTAAGGCGCATCGTCACGTTATTTGCTGTGTCAAATCGTAAAAATGAGATATTCATGGAAAATAACATTTCTAGTAACAAATATAACTCTTAATCTTTAATATAAAATTTTAAAAATACATAAATAATCAAAATAAAGTTAAATATAAAGCCTCAAAGGAAAAAAACTGTGGGAGCAATTCCTGATCACTTAAGATTTGTATGGGAGTAGTTTCTAATACTACCCAGATAGCAGCCCGTGCCGAGCACGGCGTGCTGGCACGGCGTGACGAATTTGTGCCATCACTGTGCAGTCGCGGCGTGCTGTCCGATTCGGTGGCACGTCGTGACCGCCCTGTGCCGTCATCGTGCCGTCACGCAACATCACTTTTTTGAACTTTCAGATTCCAGCAGAATGACGGCACAGTGCAAGCCCGCCGTGTCGGGAAAATCGTGGCCGCAATGTGACGGATTATGGACAGCACGACGTGCCATCAATATAATTATATGAAAATATAATTTAATTGCATATTTAAGTTATTATTTCTATTACAAATAAAATTGATAATAATAGTAATGATTTGTTAATTTATTTATATGGGGCTCAATTGGTGTAATTGAATAAATAAATAAATATAAATAAATAAATAATAGTATAATTTTATGATTTTTATTTTTATTAATAATAAATATATTTGTTTATAATTGAATATTAAAATTGATTTACATTATAAATTTAAAGTCTTGAAATAATTACGAGCTTTGTGTTGTTTGAAGAAATGTATCGCATCCCGCCATTGCAGTAATCTCCCTGCTTTCATGAAGACTTGATCTTCAATTGCAGACGCGCGCAATAAGTGAAATTGTTTTTAATAATTTTAGCGGTATTATTGTAGTTATTAATTATTGTAGTTATCTGTGGTGTCATTTGGAATTCTGAATTATATAATTCGACGGTGGCAAGTTTGTGGTGGACGTTCGAGAGGAAGTGCAGCTCGTCTTGAGGATCATCCTGGCGCGCGCACGTGCAATTGCAGTTCACAGTAAATAATTACTATCATTAATTATTTACATGCTGTAATTTGGATTTCCCAAGAGAACTGTGGAATTTTCAGAGGGAAGAAATTGTCTTGAGGATCATTCTGGCTGAAATGTAAAGTTTTTTTATTTATAATTATTCTAATAATTATATTAGTTAATAAATTATAGGTTAGTTTTCATGTTTGAATAATACTAGAGTTTGTTTTACATTGTCTTCTGAAATCAAAAGTTGCTAAGTGTAATAAATATTAAATAGTCTTATTAGGTTTCTTTATTGATATTAGTATTTTGAAATTGTAGAATTTTATTAGTAATTACATTGATTTTTTTATTTATAATTATTCTAATAATTATATTAGTTAATAAATTATAGGTTAGTTTTTATGTTTCAATAATACTAGAGTTTGTTTTATATTGTCTTCTGAAATCAAAAGTTGCTAAGTGTAATAAATATTAAATAGACTTATTAGGTTTCATTATTGATATTAGTATTTTGAAATTGTAGAATTTTATTAGTAATTACATTGATTTTTTTATTTATAATTATTCTAATAATTATATTAGTTAATAAATAGGTTAGTTTTCATGTTTGAATAATACTAGAGTTTGTTTTACATTGTCTCCTGAAATAAAAAAGTTGCTTAAATTATTACTAGAAAAATTACATGAAATATTTCTGAAAAATTTCTGAAATATTCCCAAAATCAAATGGTTTTACTGAATTCTTTTGTGGAATATTTCAGGATTATTTTAGAAATGTTAAGGTGGTTCCCTTGTACAAAATATTACCACTTTTTTATGGAAATTATGTTATTGCAAAACCATGTATCTTCGATTGAAAATCGTAACATGTTCGTGCATTCTAATTTCTTTTATTTTTTATCCGATTTGAACTTTAAACCACTTATTTTGATCGTTAAACAATTTCAAATCAATTGACCGTTGGAAATTAAAAAATTGGCAAAATCAGCAAAGTTAGAGCCTTAATTGTTATGGGTAAATTGTTACTAATTAAATGTGAATAAATTCATGAATTCATAAATTCATTCACATTTACTTTAAACAATTGGCTCTAACTTTGCTGATTTTGTCGATTTTTTAATTTCCAACGGTTAATCGTTTTTAAATTGTTTAACGATTCAAATGAGTGGTTTAAAGTTCAAATCAGATGAAAAATAAAAGAAATTAGAATATTGCCCTAATATCGGTTTGCACTGCAGCTGTGGAACGTTGTATTGCGATGTTTCGACGATATTGCAGAGATACATTGATACGATATGCAACACTCCGGCATTGCAAAATATCGCCATCATATTGCCTTGCTCCAAAGCTGCCGAAAATCGTATCACAATGTTCCCGTGATATCGCAGTGATATATCGTGATATTTAACTTTGCGATATTGCAAAATATTGCTGTGATATGGCATTACGGCAACGTTGTATGTATGTATGTACGTCTGTCTGTATGTATGTATTTATGTGTGAAGTTTTAATGTATTTACATAGAATCAATTTTGTTACGAAGCGAATCTTCGTTATTGTTATTAAGCATCCTACTGGCACCACATTTATTTTTCAGATGTATTCACGACCGGCTAAAAATCGTGGCGGAGTGTCACCCGATGTTGCTGCTAAAAACATTTTCGACCAAATGCAAAAGATGCGATCTGGAGCTTCGACGAATCTTGCGTCTTCCCACCGCTTTCAGCAAGCAGAATCTTGTGGCATGTCGATTTTATCACAAGTGGGTGGACCTCCGATAAGAGCATCGTCCCAATCGCTATCAAGTCTAGCGCATACATCAACAAGAAGCGACTATACTCCAAGTCCAGTGCATAAATCACATTTTGCACAGGAAGGGCTGCCATCTGAGCCTTTTCGCCCGCGCATACTCCAACGAGTGCGCGATATGCAATCACCTATCACTCAACAAAAACCACACACACTTGACAACAAGTCTTCTTCACAACAACAATCACGAACACCAGATCAATCAAAACAATCATCCTACACTCACCAACAACCACCCACACTTCACAAGCCATCTACACAAAAGCAATCACGCGCACCAAATCAATCGAAACAAAAGCCATCATCCACTCAACAGAAACCACCCACACATGGCAAGTCATTTACACAACAGCAATCACGAACACCAGATCAATCAAAACAATCATTCTACACTCAACAACAACCACCCACACTTCACAAGTCATCTACACAAAAGCAATCACGCACACCAAATCAATCGAAACAAAAGCAATCATTCACTCAACAGAAACCACCCACACATGACAAGTCATTTACACAACAGCAATCACGCACACCGGATCAATCGCACTATAAACATCCGCGCGATAAACAATCATCCCACACTCAAGAACAACCATCTACACGTTACAAGTCACCTACACAAAGTCAATCATCCACTCAACAGCAATCACCCATACTCGGCAATTCACGCACACAAAAGGTGAATATGCAGCATTCGCTCGCGCTCAACGGATCGCAGGTAGGATTTCGTCAAGAGGAACCAGCTGGTTTAATGTCTGCTTTTGGGGACGCAGGTTATTCAAATAAATAAAAATGGTATTTTATTCTTCAAGGGAGTGTCAAACCATTCAAATTTCCCGCCGACAGTCCTAACCTCAAATTCTTTAACAATTGATTACAATTAATAAATAAACTAAATTATGAAAAATCAAGGCATCATTACCCTCCATAATACAATTATCTACCACTGTGCGAAGTTTTAAACAAAAACTTCAAAACCTCTACGAATGCCATTGGAACGAAATTTATATTAGTCTAGACTCGAACCTTCAAATTTCGTTCCAAAGCCATTCGTAGAGGTTTCGAAGTTTTTATTTCAAACTTCGCACAGTGGTAGATAATTGTATTACGGAGGGCAAGGACCTCTTAGTTTTTAATTTTTAATTTTAATTTAATTTATTTTAATTTTTAATTACGTAATTAAATTTAAAAAAATGTAAGGAAGCGTTGGAGGGGCAGAGAATGTTGGTTGTGCCTCACAGAGATGGGCGAGGACGGGGCCCTCTCTCACATAAAAACAAAATTCTTTTATTTTTGTTTGAAAAAATAGCAATATTGAGGTAATTTTTACATTACAAGAGAATAATTCTAATAACATTATAATTATTATGATTATTACCCAGACAGCAAAAAATGAATTTTTTCTAAGGATTTTTTTCGAACACTTTAAGAATAA
The DNA here is from genome assembly GCA_949152435.1 of Gastracanthus pulcherrimus. Taxonomy (NCBI): domain Eukaryota; kingdom Metazoa; phylum Arthropoda; class Insecta; order Hymenoptera; family Pteromalidae; genus Gastracanthus; species Gastracanthus pulcherrimus. Next base: position 172,466,833 of record OX424572.1, on the reverse strand, counting down.
TTATGAATGTAAGTTAGAAAAGGATTCTTAAACAGTTTGAAAAGAGTTCATAAAGAATTCTAACATCTGCGACATTCATGAAATTTATTTTTCCGTCTGGGAATTCTTTAGTGTTATTATTACTTCTATTAAAATAAAAATAATAATTGTTTTCAGATGCCGTTGAGAGACGTCAGAAAATAACTCTAGAACCGATCCAGCACGTACTGAGAGACGACGTCAAGGAACAAAGACTGCCGATTCAGCGACTGACCCAAGACTGAGGTAGACAAGCTGAGGCTGGGAGCGACAAAAATGACATCGTTTTCAGACTTGCAAGCTGAGCTGCAAGGAGGGCCTAGCAAAGGTAATTTATTCATCATTCTATTATAACTTTCCAACCCATAATGCAATAAAAAATTTTATTTTTTTCGTTTTTTTCAACAGAGTTCATAACACTTCGAGCGCAGAAACGGTGTGCGCCTGCCTGGATGTGATAGCGATCTGCTGAATGGTTCCCAAGGTCATGCTGTTGTCGTACGAGCGCATGGACATGCCTGCAAAACTCTCGATGACGCAGGGGCAACGAGAATTGAGTAGGAGGCTTCTTGCGAGTTGCTGCTCAGGCGATCCCTGTTAAAAAATTGAAGCTGGATTTCAAGCTTGAAATTCAACGATGAGCTTGAATCTGGTTTGATCGAACTTAAAATCCAGCTCGATTTCAAGCTCGAAATCAAACTCGAAAGATCCACCCTGATCGACCTACATTTCAAGTTTGATCAAGCTGGATTCAAACTCATCGTTGAATTTCAAGTTCGATCGAGCCGGATTCAAACTCATCGCTGGATTTGAAGCTTGAGATTTAGCTTGATATTTTCAATAGGGGAACCTGCACAAGGACCAGCTGGTTCAGCCACTGGTCCGTTTGAGTGACCGTAGCCTCCTGGAGCTGCAGGCTCCCGAAATATACCATTATTTACGTAAATATTTTCAGAGACTATATATATATATATATATATTCCACGTCGACCAGGGAAGAAATTTTTTACATTTCGTTCAAAATGTTTTTACTAGTTCAGAATAGTTAAAAAATGTATGCAAAAAAAATTTAGATCACAATACCCTAACTATGCAGAACTGTGGCCCTATTAAAAATAAAGTTTTTTTCAATTCTTAGAAACATAGAAAACTTTAATGATTTTTAGCTCCAGATAGGTGCAATTTAGGTATTTACACATATACATTTTTATTATTTTTCTGTATATTTTTCTGTAAATTTTCTATAGAATATGCTAACACTTTTTTTAGGCCCTAATTACCACGTTTCTGATTGATTTATAAAAGATATACCGTTATATAGTAATAAGAGCTTCAAAATGAGACCAGGTAGACCATGGACCGAGCTTTTTACTACAAAATTTTGAGATTAAAATAAACTGCCGAAATTTTTTAAATAGCATATAACGGTATATCTTTTATAAACCAATCAGAAACGTGATAATTGGGGTCTGAAAAAAATGTCAGCATATTGTACAGAAAATTTACAGAAAAAAATGCATATATATATGCATATATCTATCTATATAAATATATATATATATATATATATATATATATATATATATATATATATATATATATATATATATATATATATATGTAAATACCCAAATTGCACCTATCTCGAATTGAATTTTCTACTTTTTTAAAAATTTAAATAAACTTTATTTTTAGGGTCACGGTTCTGCAAGATTTGGGTCTTATGAGCTAAAATTTTATTTACATGCTTTTTTCACTATTCTAAACTAGTAAAAACATTTTCAGCGAAATGTAAAAAATTTCTTCACGGGTTTACGTGAAATATATATTATTATGAAATATTGAAATTCGTTCAGAATGAACTTTTACTACAGTTTTTTTTTATTAGTCTTGACGTTTATTTCGTCTTTACAATACATCAGGAAAGTATAATACATTTTTAGGCCAATTTTTTATTTGAAAATTTTTATATATCAAATTTTGAAATTTTAAATATTACCTGAGATCTTACCAGAGATCTCGTGTGAGATTTTGAGTAAAAATTCATGAGGTTTTCGTATGATATTTCACCTGAGATTTTTTGGTAGGGATATATATATATATATATATATATATATATATATATATATATATATATATATATATATATATATATATATAATCATGCGAAATATCATGCGAAAACCTCATGAAATTTTACTCAAAATCTCACACGAGATCTCTGGTAGGATCTCAGGTGAGATTTAAAATTTCAAAATTTTAAATATAAAAATTTTCAAATAAAAATTGGCCAAAAATGTATTATACTTTCCTGATGTATTGTAAAGACGAAAGAAACTTCAAGAATAATAAAAAGAAACTGTAGTAAAAGTTCATTCTGAACGAATTTCAATATTTCATTAAGTGTACATATAATAACATGAGATTTTCGTATGAGATCTCAGGTGAGAATCTTACTTGAGATTATTCAGTAGGGGTATGTGAATAATCATAATTAAAGTATAAAATTATAATTAAATTTAAATATTTACGTAAATAAATGGTATATATGTGTTATTATTGTATGTATATATCTGCTGCGGATTCCCGGAAAAACAACTCAAGTCCATTTTTTTGAAAATTGAGTTTTAAGCGATTTTAATATCTTTATATAGTATATTTTCAGATAAAAGTGCACAAAATCAAGAAAGTGTAAAAATAAGTAGCCTTATCTACTATTTATGATTTTTTTTACATTAGTTCAAATGGAAAATAAAAATTTTAAGTATTAGTATCTTCAAAACAGAAAAGTGGACTTATGTTGTTATTCTGCAAAACCATATATATATTATGTATTAACTTATTAATTTATTGTACAATTATATTAAATATTTAAAGTGTATAAATAAAAAATTACAAATATAAAATATAGTATTTTTATTATGATAAAATTATACATTTAATATAAATAATATATATATATATATATATATATATATATATATCGCCGTGCTGGCATATTGTCGGCAAATTGCACGGCACAGTGCTGACACGTTGCCGGCACGCGGGCCGCAGCACCAATCGCGCATGCAAATTGCGTCGGCAAAATGACGGCACTATGACGGCCCGCGTGCCAGGACCGCGTTCCTGCACCGTGCCGTCTCAGAAGCGGGGCAGGAATCCGTCACAATGCCGGACCGTGGGCGGCCCGCGGGCCGTCAGCGTGCCGACACAGTGCCGACTCAATGCTATCTGGGTATCAAGACCCAATTCCTGATCACATATATTATTGACACATAAGTATTTTATATGATAAACAAAAACTTATTAAGCAATACTGATACAGTAGATATACTAAATATATAAAATTTTTCGGTTGTGTAATTATAAATGTGAAACTTAGGCGAGGTAAAGGTGTTTGGTTATTCATGCTCTGTCTACTGCACGATATAGACTCATACACGAGCATATATTAACCTATAAAGTGCATATAGTGTTGTGATTTAATTTCACGTTTTATACGACTTTTATCTGATAAATTATTTACGTATGGATTAAAACTACTTATAGAATTGTGTTGTTATAAATATTTGTGTATTTTAAGATTTTTAAACACACATATAACATATTATTAATACTGATCAGGAATTGGGTAAACGATAAGAATATGGACCCTATTTCTAATCACACGTTTTATCAAATAAAAATAATATTTTATATGAATGTTTTAGGTAATTCATTCAAATAAACTGTTAAATAACTTAATTACATAAGTATTTTTACGATCTGTTACAAAATTTGAAAGAAATGATGTAAATTTCTTTGCTTGCTCACTTGTAGCCAAGTAGAGCAAGATGGTATTAATCATGACATTGCAGACAACGTCCAAGTTTAACATTTTTTATCTTAAAAATGTAGTTTACCAGTGACTTTTAAAGTTTCTATATATGACTGTGAAATAGTTTACTATTACTAATTATTTTTTTAAAACAAATGTTGTATACATTAAAGTCAATATAAAAATAAATGTAATCAAATGATCAGGAACTGGGTACTGATCAGAAACTGGGTCCGTGACGGTAATGCGGATTTCTCATTCATTTTTAAGACACCTGGAAACACTATAAAATTTAATTACAATATTACCTTAATATTATAGTACACTATAATATTTCGCGAAAATAATGTAGTACGCACTATAGGGTTTTTTCATACGAGGTACAAACTACTGCACAAATAGAGCACTATAGGATTTGTTCGTACAGGTACAAAATATTAATTTATTTTACGAACGTATGTTTTAATTTTATGTACATTTGATTGGTTAGTATATAAATGATAACTGTACTTACATTATCTTCATAAGTACATCTATATAAAAAATCTATATGGAATTTATGTCTTCATTAATTTTTTCAAGCTTCCGTAATTATGCGAACGTTTTACCGTTGTAAATTAGTTGTATAGCTAAGCCGGTTCTGGGGCATCTGGACACTGTCACAGGTGCCCCAGAACCGGCATAGGGTTATTTTGATGGGGCGGGTTCTACTTGCACTCGGGCACTGCGTGCTTCAGAACCGGCTTAGGGTTTCCGGGTCCCCTTCCCGCCACTGGGTTCCCCCACTCGGACCCCACTTCCTCCTTCCACCCGGCTGCGAGGTAGACGCCGCGAGGAAGACGCCGGACCTGCACGCGCGTTCCCACAGTGCCTCCCGCAAGTGATTTTGTGTGTATGTGAGTGTATGTGTGTGTGTGTGTTTATGTGTGTGTGTGTTTATGTCTGTGTGTGTGTGTGTGTGTGTGTGTGAGAGTGCGTGTGTGTGTGTGTGTGTGTATTTAAGAATGGGAGAATCTACCTCACCGACGGATAACCGCAGTTGTCTGCATTCAGTAAGGTTATGGAGATGCAAGATGGCGACGAACACTGACACGTGCGCGGACCTGTCTAGACTTGCTGAGAGAGCGTCAGGCCACTCGTACCGCCACAGGCTCACAACTCCTCCTTCGCTGAGAGAGACCTAACGAGGCTCTTGAGAATCCAATCGAACAAGCTGCAGAGACAAGAATTAGTGTTGTGAAGATTGTACTCGATCGCCTTGCGTACATGTATAGACCTGAAAGAATAATATTGTAGATTATTTATGCTTACCTTTAAAGAGGAAGGGTAAAGACCCCGCCATCGCCTCACCGGTGAGGTTTTCCGCTTAGTATAACCTCTCCATAGACTTCCCCTTTATGATTTCTTTTAATGGAGATCCTCAGAGAATGCGCTCGACAAGTTTTCTTCCTGAAAAAGTGTGGGTGTATTTACCGAGATTTTAACTCAGATCGCCAGCGTGGAAGTCTGAGCTCTAATCCACTGAGCCACTGGGGCTCTATCTTTCTCTATACGTAAACATGGATACATGTGCACGTATTTGTATGTGTGAGAGTGTAATATTACATAAGAGGAATCCTCAAAACTTTTATCGATGGTCAAGATACTCGATGGTAACCAAACAAGCTACCTTACCGACCTTTGGTATTATCAATTAGCGAAGGACGGTAAATCAAAATTTTTTTTCACATTACCGACCATTTGTTAATGGAGAATATCGACACCTAACAGAGGAAGCTACAATATGGCGGTATATTAAAAAAAAATTTCACATTGAAGCGAAAAATTCAAGTTTGGACTTATCGACAGATAGCAACAGCATTTGCCGGGTAAAAGTATGAGAAGATTTTGGAATGTTTTTTAAATCAACAAGTACATCAGTATATGTGTCCTGAATCACGCAATTCCTTGACGATAAAGTTAAGGGGGGAGGGGTTAGGTTAATTCGGTGAAAAAAATACATGTTTTTAGGAATTTTTTTTGGCGATACAGGTACTGTTAGTTTATTTTGACGATATCTAACTTATAATATATACCTTTTGAATTATATTCTTGTAAATTTTGATTGAAAAATATTAAAAATTGTGCGAGGAACAGCGAATCTCCGGAGGCACCTCGAAAAAAAGGTGTTTTGCGGTGGACATCATAACTCGCGATAGAATCAACTGAACCAAAAAATTCAAAATGGGTTTTATAAATGAGATGCTTCTTGAGGTAATGCTGGGGGGATTTTCTTTTTTAATTATTGAATTTTTGGTGGCATTTGGAAGTCAAAAACATGATTTTCGCTAAAAAAAATCGACTAATTTGTTATTGTAAAATTAATAATTATTTAAAAAAAAAATGCTCCAGCGTTACCTGGGGAATTATGTGAAGAACAACTGTGCAAAATTTCAAAACGATCGGCCCAGTAGATTTTTAGTTATACTGTCCACGGACTTTAAAAATGACAAGTCTCAGGAAAACGCTTTAAAGTTTTGCACACTAAAAAATTCAAAATAAAACTCGATAATTTTTTTATACTCACACAGAATCGTCGATGCCAGGTCCATAGAGCATACAGCTTTCATCAAGATGATCTAGAGCATCTTTTTGACCTTGTCTACGCAAAACTCTTGCATCTTTACTGTCGCGCGCCGCTTGTTCCTCGGGTCTATTAATTCGCAACTCGTCAACTTGACGCGCCTATTCGTGAGAACTTGGCCCTGTACTGATGTGCATCTCTTGCATAAAGGCCAACAAAGCAAAAGAACCTTCATTAAAAGTTCATGCAGCTACATTAACTGCAATTTCAACAATTTTAGCGGTGCCACTCACTGACTTTGGAGAGATTTTCCAAATAAGCTGATTAAAATTTTCATTATAATTTTGAGTGAAACCTCCAAGACATCGGTGCAAAAGTGCGTCCTTGTTCAAGTCCTCATAAATGGGCTTCATGGCTTCCAGAACATCAGTAGGAAGGGCTGTATAGCTGTGTTTGAATGATTGTAGAGCATCTGCAGCTGCAGCTTTCTGCCATTCGCACCAGAAGTCTTCGCCGTTCGGGCATTTCTCGTGCTGTCAGTTCTCGTCTGTTGAACTGTAGTGATAATAAGTAGACCATATGGTATTTTTCATCTTCTCAACTGAATCATGATTACGTCGAATAGCTAGTCCGTAGTAAACAGTCAATTTGTCAATCATTTTAGCAGTAAACTTTCCTATGCCAGAAAGGCTTTTTCTTTTTACGATTTTTCCGGCTTTGGTTTTTGTGTAAACTACGCTTGTTTTTACTAGTTCACGCAGACGTGTTCCTATTCTTTTTTTGACATGCCCTATGCATTCTTTTTTGTTAATTACAAAATCTTCACCAAAAGGTTTTGTATTAACAACGCCGCTATACGTCTTCGAGTCACCGTCTCCGATGTAGTTACGATATTTCACTCCAAGATTTTCCGACGATGGTTTGAACATTTTTATAATTGCTGATACCTCCATGTTTCCAGACGGTCCGACGTGGTTGACATTGCAATTTCTGCTATTCACATGCTCTTCGTACCACTCTTCGTATTCGGCAGAATCCAATTTGTTTTTCCAAGTCGTACAATCGTGGCAGTAACTACTCTTTACAAAAATATCTAATACCTTTCCAGTATAATATCCAATTAGAGAAGCAACGCCAAATAACGAAGAGAACCCCCTTTTTTTACGTGTGCCGTCACCTTATACAGTCAATTCTGACGTTTCTTCTAAATCATTTTCTTCACACATGACTTTTTTCTCTTCTTGTACAGCCGATACAAAAAACTTCTTGGCAACATTTTGTATAGAGTCACACATTTTATTCATGTATGAATGATAGGTTGGTTTCGATAAGAAAAAACTTGTCAAGTCCATTAGTCTGCAAAACTTATTACATCCGGCTAAACCTTAGCCTAACACTCGCATTGCGAAAGCAAATCGATAATTTACATCGTATGCACCAGACTCTATTCTTTTACTAGATGGTATATAATTAGGCTGTTTACACTTTTCACAAGTCCCTTTAATGTTGAAACCAAGACCTTCTTTTTTGCATGATTGGAACGTAACTTTCCCATCACACGTTACACATTTCACTAAAGTAGAAATTGTTGAAATACAACAAGAAAATCTATTATTCTATAATGTTTTTCAATGTCTTCTTCTACCTGTATAATGCGACTATTTTTAATTTTCTTTGATGACGAGATGTTAGCTTGCACTTCATCCTTTTTACGCTTTTGAGGCGGCACTATTTTTTTTTTATCGGTCTAATCTATCAGCACTTTTTTATGATCGTCTCTGCTAACTTTTCGCGGCATTTTAAATAAAAATAAATGTAGTAACAACAAAAATTAAACACAAACACAGTTCAAAACACACGAAAATACAACGAACACAAACATAAACACAGCCAAAATTTTAGCGTTACTTGCTACTGCTCAGCACGGTATATAGCGATCAACTGATGTATATACCATGCCTCGAATATACACAACTCTACCTGAAAAGACGCTTCTATTGAGAAATAAATTTAGGGATTATAAATGAATACAATAGCGCGCCAGGTAAGCGCGCCACACAGCTGTCGAGCAGATATAAAAACCCGGCCTGGAGTAACGGTCGTTCAGGTATTTATAACTTCGTCAATTTTGCGCCAATCAACTTGAACAATTTTTCAATCGTAATTAATTTTCAATTACATATTTTTTTCTATATATAATTAATTTTTAATTACATATTTTTACTTATAAATAATTAATTTTTAATGACATATATTTATGTATAAGTAATTTATGTTTCATTACATAAAATTTTACGTTCAGACTGTATAAAAACGTATCGAAAATGCATTAAATAAGAAACTCTAAATACGCTGCACAGCGGTCGAGCGGGTATACGAAACCGAGGCGGAGCAACTGACACTTAATGCTCTATATCTCCGTCATTTTTGCTCCGATTGATCTGAATATTCACACAACAATCTTGAAATGTTGTACTTTCGAATAAAAAAATTTTAAAAAAATGCTAAAAAAAATTGTTTAAATATCTAACCTCCCCACCCCTCCCCTTAATCTCGTCATTATGAATTCCACATGGATTTTTAGCCATAATTATTAGGAGAAGATCGACTAACTCATTAGGATCATCCTAATCATCAAATCAGTATTTTAGATCTCTCTTCCTTCTCCAATTCTCGTATAAATCATCTATACATGATTGTCCTTGGAATCCAGAACCAAAATTCGATAGCAATATTGGTGAAGTAGTATCAATCATCTTACTATTATCATAACTGGATGGAATAGATTTACATGCAGCGGCTCGTGGATAATTGCTAGGCGAAGATTCTTCATCTTCCTCACTACTCTCATCGGAAGTCTCACATTTTTTATTATAACTGTGAGACTTCTCTTTTACAGTCTCAAGATTTATTGTTGACTTGATAGGTGAGGGTTCATTCTACAGCTTACGTCTTTTTACCTTGATCATATCAAAACGATGATCATCCTTCCGTATATCAGATGCATTGTCTGACAATAATGTAGAAGATGTATTACTATGTTGAAATCCATTCCTACTCTTGCATTGGGGAATGGGATTAGTCGTAGATTGTTTCTTCTTAAAACAATAACCATCTTGAGCAATAGGTTGGAACATTGGAGCAATATATTTATTGAATTTATTACTCTTTAAACTACGAATCGACTCATCTGCGCGGTATCGTTTTTTACGAGCGCTCGTAACTTTGACTATACTATGATAGTTTGTAATATCTGTAGAATTGTCTTATCTTATAAAATCTGCAGGCATGATTATCTTCAAATTGCATCGATGAGTTACCCAACATAAGCTTATTTTCTTGCTTATAAACTCCATACACAGAATCAAGGTATCTTTTATAATTTTATTGAGCTTCCAGACATACTTATGAAGGAGAGCAACAGTCTTCTCATTGCTGAATGAAAGATCTCGAACTGAATTATCAATATCTGAAGATTTAACAGGCTCATCAGGCGGATAATTGAGATCATCAGACGGATAATTGAGATCCTCAGACATCGTATATTTGGTTCCTCTATCAAAGAATCTATTTCTACACTTGCACTACTCTGTCTTAGAGATTTGTATTTGCTCATGCTATTCTCTCGCGATTTACGAAGAATATCCTCTCGTAGGTTTTACATGTTGTCGCTTTAACAGCTCACGATAAAATGATGTTTATTTTAAAAGCACGCGTTCTATTTGCAGAAAAATAAACGCGTTAGCATAAATACATTGACATGAAAGTGTTACTCTATGACATGAAAGTGTTACTTTATGACATAAGAGTGTTACTCTATGACATGAAAGTGTTACTGTATGACATAAAAGTGTTACTCTATGACATGAAAGTGTACTCTATGACATAAAGTGTTACTCTATGACATGAAAGTGTTATTCTACGACATGTGTAATCACTAAAGATTACGAGCACCAGGTGAAATTATAATAAGTATTTTATTTCTTCATTGAAGTAATTATAGACTTTAATTAGACTGAATTATAATTATTTTATTTCTACAAAGTTGCAAAAGAATCGTAAAATATACTTGAAGTGTCTCTTGAGAAAGCTGAAAAACCAATGAACAAAAAAATCGGTTCACCTCGCTTGTCTAGCTCGAGATCGTTCCTTTGTTTCTTTTCAATATATTTTAAAATCTATGATAACGGAGTCTAAAATTTTCACGTGAGCGCTTCTATTGGGTTACCGTCCACGAGGAAAACCTTTTGTTTTTCCTCGCTCCGTAATCCCTCCGGTGACCAATCGGAGGGAATAGCGACCCCGGATGATCCAATCTGATCGCCGTGTACGCGGCCTACGCAATGGCAACCACTATATCCGCTGCGACAAAACGCTCCGCACAACAATTAAATCAGACTCCATAAATAATAATTTATTTATTAATCAACCTCTCACCAGACAAACGAGACAATTACAATAAATATATATAACGGGAACATCCTACCCCCCCCCCCCCGTACAAAACATATTGGTTTTGTACTTCCGAAAACTGAACAATTTTTCTACTTGGTCTTAACAAATTACCGTTTGTTATTCGTACTTCTACTACCCGTACTTGTCCATCTGATACAGGTAAAGTACGTATGATCACCCTTTTTCTCCACTGATTCCGAGGTATATTGGTATCTAGAATCAAGACTATATCACCTTTCTTTAAAAGAGTATTAACATTTTGCCACTTTTTCCTCGGAATCAGTGTGGGAAGATATTCGCGCAGCCATCTCTTCCAAAAGGCATCTGCGAAGAAGCGTCAATCAAGAAATGATTTGGCGTTAAAAGACGAGAATTGAGTGAATGTTCGATTTCTGCTAAAATTGTAATTAGCACTTCTTCGTTAAGAGCCTGCTGTTTTAAACATACATTCAAAACAACTTTTACTGATCTAATCAAGTGCTCCCATGCGCCACCCATATGTGGGAGGATTAAATTTCCATTCAATATAACTCTTAGATACAAAATCTTTTATTTTACTTTGGTCCATCTCACTCATGGCTTCTTTTAATTCTACACTCATGCCTTTTAAATTTGTGCCAATGTCACTGTATACAACTAATGGAATTCCCCGTCGTGCTAAAAATTGTTTAAAAGCCATTATTGAAGAATCAGAAGAAAGACTATTGGCAAGTTCTAAGTGAATCGCTCGAGTCGTCATACAGGTATATATTACCCCCCAGCATTTGTCGCGTCTTCTTCCTATCTTAATGAGCATTGGACCAAAATAGTCAATTCTACAATGAGAAAAAGGACGTAAGCGATATGCAGTTCTCGAGGGAGGTAATGCGGCCATTTTTGGATTTGAAAGCTGTGCACGCAACATTTTACAAATAATACACTTATTTACAATGCTTCGTAAACCTTGACGTAATTCGACAATAAAAAATCTTTGTCGTAATTCGTTTATCACTGTTTCATGATTACCATGAAAAAACTTTTCATGATAATCTACATTATATTAAAATTCTTCAAGTGAGACCAAACTGTAAAAATCCCTTAAAACTAGTGATTCATTTTATGTGATCATTTTTATTTAACGTTATATATGTCACAAAAATCTACATTATATTAAAATTCTTCAAGTGAGACCAAACTGTAAAAATCCCTTAAAACTAGTGATTCATTTTATGTGATCATTTTTATTTAACGTTATATATGTCACAAAAAGTATAAAGTTAAATATTACCGAAAAAAAAAAATTTTAAGTTATAATATGATTTTAATGATAAAAAAGGTATTCCTAAAATGACAGTCCGTCCGTCCGTCCGTTACGCTTATAAATTAAAGTTGAACATATCCATGTTATTTAATTCAAAAATAAATTATTTTATGGTAGTTAATTAGTAAAGAGTCATACATATACATATATCGTATAAAAAACCAAGATTGGTCCAGATGTATTGGATGCTGTGAAAGATAATTTCTTCAAATAATCATTATTTTTTGAAATTTTTAATTTTCGAAAAATACATAATGCATAATGGTAGATATTATATATATATACTCATACACGTTATATAAGATGTGCACCGCTGATCTGGTCCAGATGAGATGGATGCTGCGAATGATCATTGTACAAATATTCATTATTTCTCGAAATTTTTAATTTACGAATGCATAATGATAAATTTTACATGTATTCATGCATATTACAAGATGTGCACCGCAGATCTGGTCCAGATGAGATGGATGCTGCGAATGATCATTTGTACAAATATTCATTATTTTTTGAAATTTTTAATTTACGAATGCATAATGATAAATTTTACATGTATTCATGCATATTACAAGATGTGCACGGCAGATCTGGTCCAGATGAGATGGATGCTGCGAATGATCATTTGTACAAATATTCATTATTTTTTGAAATTTTTAATTTACGAATGCATAATGATAAATTTTACATGTATTCATGCATATTACAAGATGTGCACGGCAGATCTGGTCCAGATGAGATGGATGCTGCGAATGATCATTTGTACAAATAATCATTATTTTTCAAAATTTTTAATTTACAAATGCATAATGATAAATGCTACATGTATTCATGCTTATTACAAGATGTGCACCGCAGATCTGGTCCAGATCAGATGGATGCTGCGAATGATCATTTGTACAAATATTCATTATTTTTTGAAATTTTTAATTTACGAATGCATAATGATAAATGCTACATGTATTCATGCATATTACAAGATGTGCACCGCAGATCTGGTCCAGATGAGATGGATGCTGCGAATGATCATTTGTACAAATATTCATTATTTTTTGAAATTTTTAATTTACGAATGCATAATGATAAATTTTACATGTATTCATGCATATTACAAGATGTGCACCGCAGATCTGGTCCAGATGAGATGGATGCTGCGAATGATCATTTGTACAAATATTCATTATTTTTTGAAATTTTTAATTTACGTATGTATAATGGTAAATGCTATATGTATTCATGCACGTTATAAGATGTGCACTGTGGATTTCGCCCTGATAAAATATACGCTGTGAGAAATTATTTGCATAAATAATGGTTTTTTTTTTAGTATAAACATAAAAATGATAAATACATTCATTTATTTTCATTTGTTCTCTGCGTTTGACAGGGTTGAGACTGTCGTTATTATTAAAATATAATTTTTGTAGTAATAACGCCCGCATTACAAATTATTTATAATTGATCATATATAATTATGTAATTTTGATATATAAATATATTTATTAGAATGTATTTGAATTTACAAATTTGTTACCGTATATACAGATGTTAAGAATATACTTTTTTATTACCAAATAATTGTCGATAACTTAACTATAAAACATATAGTATTCATCTAATGAAAATAAGTATTTATTGTGTATGTTGACATAAATAAATGTAATTTTAGCGATTACTCAGCCATACAAATATTAAGTATAGATATTTTTATTAGTAAATGATTGATGATAATTGAACTATATAACAAATAATATTCATCTATAGAAAATAAGAATTTTTTTTGTGTTTTAATATAAATAAATGTAATTTTGGCGATTACTCAGCCATCATTTATACAATTTATAAATTGATATCTCTTTTAAATCATTGTGATCCATACTTAATAAGATAAAATTTGAAATCCATAGAAATATACGTCACAATATGGTGGTGGTTTCATCATTAAAGTTTCTTCAAGTAATTTTAAGATAACATAAAGGCATCCTAACGTCTAACCTACGATCGTATTGTGGCGCGTAATTCAAAGTTATTTTTTTCGAGCACCGTATATAATATAATTTGAAAAATTATATTTCAAAGAATCCAATTAAGATTGACACTATTTATATCAACAATTTATTTTATAAACAAGAGGGAGAGAAAGAGGAAAAAAGAGAAAAAAAAGAGAAATAAAGAAAATAATGATAATAATGATTCCGCAACCCATGCAACCACGCACCCCAAACGAAAATAAGATGTTATAGTATATTTCTTACTATAAACGTACAATTAAATCCAATTTAAAAATTGATTTATTATTATTATTTTTTTAATAAAAACATATTAAATTATGTTATAAAATATATTAAACATTATTAAATAAAATATACATCGGTATAAGTCAATATGTGTTAACAAAATGTTTTATAGCACATTACTATTGGATATAATAATCAAATTATTTTACAATTTATTAATTTAAATGTTAATTTTGGAGATTTATCAATTAATATCGACTTTTATAAATCTTTAACGAACTATATCATACTTTTTAATAAATCATAATGCAAAGAATCCAATTAAGATTAACACTATTTATATCAACAATTTGTTTTATAAACAAGAGGGAGAGAAAGAGGGAAACAGAGAAAAAAAAAGAGAAATAAAGAAAATAATGATAATAATGATTCCGCGATCCATGCAACCACACACCCCAAACAAAAATAAAATGTTATAGTATATTTCTTACTAAAAATGTCCAATTAAATCCAATCTAAAAATAAATTTATTATTATTATTTAAAAAAAAAATCATATTAAATTATATTATAAAATATATTAAACTTTATTAAATAGAATATACATCGTAATAGGTCAATATATGTTAATAACATGTTGTACAACACATTACTATTGGAAACAATAATCAAATTATTTTATTATTTATCTATTTCAACGTTAATTTTGGTGATTTGTCAATTAATATCAACTTATATAGATCTTTACAGAACTATATCCTACTTTTTAATAAATCATAATGCAAAGAATGCAATTAAGATTGGCACTATTTATATCAATAATTTATTTTATCGACTTATATCAACTTTTTGGATAACATGGTTATCATCTTATTGTTAGTGTATTTCAAAATAAAGTATTAGTAAGATATTTCATTATTTTATAATTCATTCAATAATAAAATATCATGTTAACTATATATGTAGATCGCGAGCGAAGCGAGCGGTTTAGGCTAGTATTTAATTAATAATCTTGTGATAAATTCTTTAGCATCTAAAATAATTGGTTTAGAAGTGATATCTTTTTCCGACAATTGCGATAATCGTCCATGGGTGCGTAAAATTCCTTGATCATCAATGAAGGCGTTTAAAGATACGATTCGGCTGTTTTTAGCAACAGTTTTGTGGTGATTTAGGTTATTTAACTCATCAAAAAAATAAATCTCTTGACTCATTTTAAAACAAAATATTTCTGATTTTAATTTAATCTCAACAATCGTGTAATTATTTTTTCTCCAAATTTGAATGGCTTCGAAAACCCGCGTTATTATAGCCAGAAGACGGCTCCACGATGAATATCGCGTAAAATCGATCACACATAATTGATTTTGCCTAATAGTCACAACGACTTTTTCTTCTCAACGTATTCTGAACTATCATCAATAAAATCTGAATCAGATTTTTGTTTTGGCCAAAACATTTCATTTTGTCGTAAAAATGGCGGCCCTAGTAGCCATTTACTACCATTTAAAAGAGCGTCAGACGCAGCCCTCGTTTCGTCATCAGTATGGTTATGTTTAGGTGGGATCCATCGCCATTCACTCGCTGCAGAGTTTTCACGTATCTCGTTTATTCGATGTGCAACAACAATTTTGAAAGTCCGTGGATCTTTATTAATCCAATCTAAAACGATCTTTGAATCAGATCAAAAAATTCTACGAATAATTTCAAAAGTGTGTTCTTCACTAATCATTCTTGCGAGTCTAGTAGCAAGTACTGCACTTTGGAGTTCCAAACGCGGAATAGTCATTAATTTTAGAGGAGCGACTCGACTTTTTGCAATTATTAATGATACATGATAAGAATCATTAGGTAATAAAAATCTCCAATAAGCAACAGAAGCAAAGGCTTTTGTACTAGTATCGCAGAATATATGCAGCTCAGCTGATTTTACTTGAGAGTCACGAAGTTGATAACAGCGATTTATACGACAGATTTTAAGATTCTCAAATTCACACAACTTTTGTTGCCATTTTAAAAATTGTTCATCAAGTAAGCATTCTTCGCAATCTATCACGCTAATACATATTTCTTGCATTAGAATTCTAATTGTAAACGGAGTTAAAAATCCAAGTGGATCAAATATTGACATTATAATACTTAAAAATTGTTGCTTTGTTGGTCTTTTTAATCCATTATATAGTGTATGTGGAATTTTAGTTTGATTGATATTAAACGCAAATTCGTCGGTAATATTCAGCCACTGAAGTCCCAAGACTTTCTCGATATTCTTGTCGCTATATTCTACTTTTATTAATTATTTAGAATCATGAACTATATCTAAATCGTTCAAAATTGATGCATAATTGCTGGACCAGCCATGCATATGCCAGTCAGCATGTGAATTGATTTTAATTATCTGACGTACGCGTTCGGATGCTTCCTTAACAGTCTCGCAACTGTCAAGGAAATCATTCATATAACAGTTGTTAGTAAGACTATTCACCGCTGCAGGAAATTCAGATGAAAATTGAGCCGCGTTTTTGTTTTTAATATATAGGGCAGTGCACGTGGAAGATTTTGCTCCAAATAACATTGAGGTCATTCTAAATTCTTCAGGTTCCCTAGATCTACGTTCACCCCTCCATAGGAAGCGTTGTGCGTCCTGATCCTGTTCGCGAATTTTAATTTTTAAGTACATGTCGCGAATATGTCCTTTAATCGCGTATGCGAACTGTTGAAATCGCATTAATACCTCGGGTAAAGATTTTAATAAATCCGGCCCGGCAAGTAATTGACTATTAAAACTCGTTAGCATTGTCTTAGCTGCAACGTCAAAAACCAAACGTATTTTTCCGGGTTTGTTTATATTTTGAACTCCAAAGTGAGGTAAATACCAAGTTCGACTACTTATTTTTTCTTCTGTTACTTTTTCTGCGAAACCGCTTTGTAAAAATCTATCCATTTCTCGTTAATACATTGATGCATAATTTTGATCGCGATCAAGTCTTTTTTCTAATAATTGTAATCTACGTAATGCAGTCATACGACTGTTTGTGAAAATATAATCATCTGTTCTCCAGAGTAGTCCAACTTCCCATTTCCCATTAATATAACGGCTCGTGGTATCTAAAATATCTACTGCACGTTTATTTTTTACATTTAATTGTGGGACAATATTATTAGTACCTAAACATTCAATCTCAAAATACCGTTTTACTAAATCGTTTAATTCGATATCGTGAATACATAAGGCGCAGTTTTCTTTTTCGGATGTAATAACTTGTATCGATTTTACATGAGTATCAATTTTTGGTAAATAATTACCGTGAATAGTCCATCCCAAAACACACCGTGAAACCATGAGTGAATTATTTATTTCTTTAAACACACGAGTTACTATCAGTTTAGGATTATCTTGACCAATAATCATATCGGGCGCTTATTTATAAGGATCAGTGACCAATCCAACTGTTGTGGAACTGTCGAATCCCAACCATTTAACGTATACTTGGTTTCCACGTTTCTTGAGAACTTTTTCCACTAGGTACACATCAGGATACTTAGCTTTTAAAAGTTCTTGCTCGTAGAATCCACCAGTTATGGGTTGGTTTTGATAGTCTGACAGGTGGTAATTCACAGGATTCGTGGTTGCGATTCTATTCACAGTAAATATCTCAGTGGACCAGTTGGGTATGTACCCCTTCTCGAATAATTGTTTAGCCTTACTCACACGTACTTTATCACCAGCTTTGAATTTTGGCTTTTTCTTCTTCAACGACTGATTCTGAAATCGTTTCAGAACTTGAGCCTGATTGGTAGTAGAGACTTCGTTAGGCTGCATACCAATAGTTCGATTTTTACCATTGTTATACTTTAACAGTAAATCAGACTTGTTTAGTGTTGTCAGCAGCTTCTCCTGATTCGACCCTGGTAGTTTCATATGCTCTGGACATAATGGAAGATCCTTGTAAGCATCTTGTAGTTCTGCTGGATGTATGTGGTCAACCTCCAAGATGTATCCAATTGGGCTATCGTCTGGAACGTTGAAGAAGTTTGGATATGTGACGGCCTTTACCCATTTGAATCCTCCATACGGTAATGATCTCGTCATGGTCCTGAAACAAATTAAAAAAAATTATAATATTAATAATAATAATAATAATAATAATATTCTTATCATTCATATCAGTTGTTTACGTCATAATATATCAAGTTCTTATAATCTCTTTTCTTCCAGAAATCGCTTTAGCTGGATTCCTGTATACTTTAACATGGAATCCCATGTTAAACCCGGGGTGGTATGATAGTGTGCAGGGTCCAATTCATAGGTCTCCAAGCATTTTGTCCTAAAGTCTTGAAACACATTGGCGAGGAGAAGGACATTGTCAATATAACACTTATTTTTTAATAATTTTATCACTTTTATAGATGTAAAAAAAATTCTACTTGTTCAAATCAAAATCCCTACGCTCATATGAAAAGTACTACTATAATGAGTATCTCCATAAATTTTGAGCCCAATCTGTCCATGCGTTCACTTGGAATCTTACGGACAGTAAGCTGAAATTGATAAAAACAACATTTAGAGTTATTTAACAATTAAGTTACAAGTTCTAATAGATATAATTTATACTCATCTTATCAATTGCAACTACTTTTTTCTTCTTTTCAATGTAGCAGACAAACATCTGCAGCAGTGTGCATTAATATTTTCTGGTGCGTGGAGTTCCATGAGTCTTCCTCCTCCTTGAATAACCTGAAATGAAAAAAAAAACACAAAAATGAATAAATTGAGTAAACTGTACTTATCATACTAAACTCTTGAGCGACACTTTCACACACTTCACTCAACTGCTTGTTTATTTTATGAAAAGCCGATTGGGCAACTGGCTTGCATAGGTCCATAATCCCACAAAAAGTTGAAAGGCCTGCGTGTCCATGTCCAAGTGCACGAGCAGACAGCACAGATCTTCTGTTCACTTCATATGCTTTTTCTTTGGCTCCTACTTTGTTGCTGGAGTTGATCGCTGCAATATCACCACACTTTGAGCACACAATATCTACTTTGAAACTAAGACCCTGCACACCAGATTCACTTAATTGAACACTGCCATGGCACCGATTACAACACAGAACACTTGTAAGTTTTGAAAATAAAATTGAAGTGTCAATGATTCTGTTTGTTGTATCACTGGTGTCTCTAGCACTAGCTGTGTTTTGGAGTTTCCTCGCTGAACTGGTGGATAGTCTTGGCTTCTTTTATAAATCTTCCTTTTTTATCTCTTTTCGAAGACATTTTCACTACACTGATTTACACACATTCACAAATTGTCAAATGCAATTAAAACACTGAATAAGTTCAGTACAATAAAAATATTAGCTGTGTTTACTAACAGGTGGTTTATAAACATAAAAGCCAACTGTAAAAAGTAGCAAAAATGTACGGGTAAGGTTAGTCAAAAATTCGATCTGATTTATCGACCTTTATCTTGTGACGTAATGACATGTCACGTTACTCGTAATTCGCACATGCGCCAAAATTACATATAACAACGCGCAAATATTTGAATATACAAGCATGGATCTTATTATATTATATTTTATTGCTTTATAACTAAATAAAATAATCAATCAAACATTTAGTTATAAATAATAATAAAATAAATAATAATTGATAAAATACCGAATTTATGCAAAATCGGTAAAAAAGCTGTCTCAGAATTTATATTGTAACTTTAAAAGGAATTATGATATCTTAAAACGGTTTTCGGGAGCTTATTCTATGGGAAATTTCCTATAAATAAGGTAAATAAAAAAAAAACGATTTTTTGACAATTTAAAGGTGGTTTGCCTCCTTAATGTTGATGGTATCCCATACTGTCTGCGCATGTTGATAGTCATCATCTGATACGTTGCTCTCTCATATAAACAGCTGTAGAATCACTTTTTCATACTTTCTTATACTTTTTTCATACTTTCTTATACTTTTTTCATACTTTCTTATACTTTTTTCATACTTTCTTATACTTTTTTCATACTTTCTTATACTTTTTTCATACTTATCATACTTTTTTCATACTTTTTCATACTTTTTCATACTTTCTCATGCATTTAATTCTTTTTCATACTTTTTCATACTTTTTTTTCATACGTTTTTATCCTTTTTTCATACTTTTCATACTTTTACTCTTTCATACTTTTTTTTCATTCTTTTTCATACTTTTTCATACTTCTTTTTCATTCTTTTTCATACTTTTTCATACTTTGTTCAAACTTTTTTTATACTTTTTTCATTCTTTTATATAATCTTTTCATAGATTTTCATACTTTTCATACTTTTTTATACTTTTTCATACTTTCTCATGATTTTTCATTATTTTTCATACTTTTTCATACTTCTTTTTTATACTTTTTTTATACTTTATTCATTCTTTTCATACTTTTTTATACTCTTTCATACTTTCTCATGATTTATCATTGTCTTTCATACTTTTTCATACTTTTTCATACTTGTTTTTATACTTTTTTCATACTTTTTCATACGTTTTTTCATTCTTTTTCATTCTTTTTCATACTTTTTCATACTTTTTCATACTTTTTCATACTTCTTTTTCATTATTTTTTATACTTTTTTCATTCTTTTCATACTATTTTTCATTCTTTTTCATACTTTTTCATACTCCAATGTGTTTGAAGACTATAGAGCTCTTAACAGACATCGATATGCTGATGTTCATTGAACGTAGAATCCGGGGTGGTATAAGTCAGTGCAGTAACAGATACGCTAAAGCTAACAATCCATACACGGACGCTGATTTCGAGAAAAAAAAGATTATAAGTACTTGATATATTATGACGTAAATAACTGATATGAATGGTAAGAATATTATTATTATTATTATTATTATTAATATTATAATTTTTTTTAAATTTGTTTCAGGGCCATGGCGAGATCATTACCGTATGGAGGATTCAAATGGGTAATGGACGTCACATATCCAAATTTCTCCAACGTTCCAGACGATAGCCCAATTGGATACATCTTGGAGGTTGACCTCATATATCCAGCAGAACTACAAAATGCTCACAAGGATTTTCCATTATGTCCAGAGCATATGAAACCACCAGGGTCGAATCAGGAGAAGCTGCTGGCAACACTAAACAAGAAGATTTGTTACGTACCGCATTATGTTTCATTGAAACAAGCACTCAAGTACGGTCTTAAACTGGACAAAGTTCGCCGAACCTTGGAGTTCAACCAGAAGCCTTGGTTGAAACCGTTCATTGATTTGAATACTGTGAAACGTAAGAATGCAAAGAAGGAATTCGAGAAGATGCTGTACAAGTTATTCAACAATGCAGTCTATGGAAAGACGATGGAGAATGAACGGAAGCGGGTCGACGTCAAACTGGTCAGCAAGTGAGACACGAGGTATGGTGCTGAGGCATACATATCAATGTCTAATTTCCATAGCTGTTCAGTTTTTGACGAAAATCTTGTGGCTATTCAGATGGCTTGCATTGAGATCACTATCCGCAAGCCAATATACATCGGGCTCAGTGTGTTAGACTTATCAAAGTCATTAGTGTACCGCTTTCATTATAAGTACATGCGTGAGAGAGTTGGTAACAACTCAAAACTTCTATACACTGACAGCCGTTTCTATGAAGTTAGCAACGTGGGCATGTATGAAGTGATGAAACAAGATCTTCATGATGATGCATCAGAAAGTAGTATTGGTGGAGGAGCTTCATAAATTTCCCCGACGCAATTATCCACGTCGAAAGTACGATGTATGAGGAATGGATGAAACTTGACAAACGGATTTGGTTGAGATGCATCCTTATGCTCGAGAGAACAAAGGCTTCAGGTACATGCTCATCATCATAGATGTGTTTTCCAAGTATGCATGGGCTGTACCGGTTAAGCGAAAAACTGGAGAGGAAGTTACAGCAGCGTTGAAATCTGTATTACGTCATGGTCGTGTACCGAAAAATTTGCATACAGACAATGGTAAGAAGTTTTACAGTACGAACTTCCAGAGTCTCATGAAACGTTACAAGATCAATCTCTACTCGACCTACAGTGACCTCAAAGCATCCATTTGATAAGTCCAAGCTTGAATTTTTCGCTTCAATGTGAATTGTTTTTTAATTTACCGCCATTTGTAGCACCCTCTGTAGGTGTCAATAATTTATTCTCCATTAACAAATGGTCGGTAATGCGAAAAAAATTTTAATTTACCGTCCATCGCTAATTGATAGAGAAAGATAGAGCCCCAGTGGCGCAGTGGATTAGGGTTTCAAATCTCGGTGAATACCTCCACACTTTTTTTAGGAAGAAAACTTGTCGAGCGCATTCACTGTGGGTCTCCATTAAAAGAAACCATAAAGAGGAAGTCTATGGAGAGGTTATGTTAAGCGGAGAACCTCACAGGTGAGGCGATGGTCGGGGCCTTCACCCTTCCTCTTTAAAGGTAAGCATAAATAATCTACAATATTATCCTTTCAGGTCTATAGATGTACGCTAGGCGATCGAGTACAATCTTCAGAACACTAGTTCTTATCTCTGCAGCTCGTTCGATTGGATTCTCAAGAGCCTCGTTAGGTCTCTCTCAGCAAAGGAGGAGTGGTGAGCCTGTGGCGGTACGAGTGTCCTGACGCTCTCTCAGCAAGTCTAGACAGGTCTGCACACGTGTCAGCGCTCGCCGCCATCTTGCATCTCCATAACTTTACTGACGGCAGACAACTGCAGTTATTCGTCGGTGAGGTAGATTATCCCATACTTACATATACACACACACACACACACACACACACACACACACATACATACACACACACTCACACACACACACATACACTCACACACACATACACTCACGCACATACACAAACACACACAAACACACACACACACATTCACACATACGCACACACGCACACACAAAATCACTTGCGGGAGGGACTGTGGGAACGCCCGTGCATGTCCGGTATCTCCCTCGCGGCGTCTCCCTCGCGGCCGAATGGAAGGAGGAAGTGGGGTCCGAGTGGGGGAACTCCGCGGCGGGGAGGAAACCCGGAAACCCTAAGCCGGTTCTAAAGCAGACAGTGTCCGAGTGCCGTAGAACCCGCACCATCTAAATAACCCTATGCCAGTGTGACAGTGCCCAGGTGCCCCAGAACCGGCTTAGCTATACTACGTAAATTATTCTCTGTTATTTATCCATGAATTAATTTATTCGGAACGAAGTGTGCAACTAACATACTTTTTATTTTTTTTATGGTTGTAATACATTTTGATTCTCTGGATTGTGATTTCTCCTCATTTTTCACCATTTTTCTTGATTATTTCAACGGGGTTATAATCTTTCATAGTTTTTTGTGTTTCATTATGTTGTTTTTATTGGACGATTTTATCCTACCTAAAAAAACCGCTGCCAATTCATTGCTACTTAGCTTCCTCAACGTCTATAAATCGTTCCAATATGAAATTCGCTGACGAATAAATTAATTTTAAATTACTCCTGATATAAATGTTCCCCACTCCACAGGCATAACCCTGGACAAATTTGGAATGTGATTAGGTAGAATAATATAAAGGTATGAGAAAATAACTATTAGACACTTGCTATGCTAAAAGGCTTCATAACATACAAAAATAATTTACCTTATCTATTTCAGAAAGTCGTAAAATAGAAAAAACGTTTAAAAAAATAACAATTTGATGAATCTTTAAATTTCATTTAAGTTTCGGGTCTTCATTAAGAAATTAAAAAAATGAGCCCTGTTTGGTAAAAAATGACCTTGTCATTCTCGAGATATAAGCGATCCAAAAAAAATTTTTTAAAATACATACCCTAAAATATCTCAAAATATAAAAGTTGTTGTGATCTAGGCAAATAACTCGATCAAGAGATAATTCTACCGTTTTGGAAAGTTTCAGATTAAATGCTGCCGATTTATTCCAGTCTTCCTAGCTGACTAAAAATCCGTTTTTTACAAGAAGAGTTTTTTCCCTTCAAAAGAAAAAGATGAAGCCTACAAAATTTTACAAAATATTCTTATCCATATTCCTAATCATCTTAGTTTTTAAAATAATTTTTCTTCTTATATTTCACAGATATAATAGTATGAAAATAAATGACGATTTCGTGAATAACAAAACAATGGAATGGCTTATTCAGAATTTCGGATCGGAATAGGTAGGTAATTTAATGCTCTTTCAAATTCATTATCACTCAATCGATGATATTATTTCTAAGGTATCAAGAAACCCGAAAAACTAAAATCCAAAAACCGAAAAACCGCTATAAAACAAATCGAAAATCAAAAGAAAATATCTTTGAGCCGACTTTCTTAGAAAAAAGCAAAAATGAGCTCCAAACATTAATTTTCGTCGTGTATATTGAGAGTAATGTTGATCTATATCCGTACATACACACATACACACACACACATACGCATACACACACATACACACACACGCACGTCTGCACGCACGCAGGCACGTGCACACGCACTCACGCACACACACGCACACATCCATACAGACATTTTCTTAAAATAGTGTAGTTTGATTTCCAGTATTTCAAAACATATTTCTAACAGATTTTTAGCAAAACTTTTTTTTTTACAATCACAAAGCTTCCTCAACGAGGAAGCAATACATTTTTTGTGATACGGTTTTATGTTGTAAATTTTGCTGTCTCGCGGCTTTTTACCATTTTTCTTGATTACTTCGACGGGTTATAATCTTTCATTGTTTCTTGTGTTTCATTTTTCTGCTTTTATTGGACGATTTTATCCTACATAATAAAAAAAATTTCAGCTAGCATAAGTTTCATGATTTGGATACGGTTTTATGATGTTAATTTTGATTATTTCAACGAGGTTATAATCTTTCATAATTTTTTGTGTATTACTTTGATAGGGTTTTGGTGGCTTTAATTAAATCATAAAAATTATTAATAAATGTATTATGTTTTTATTATGGTTTCTATGTTGTCTGAGTATTTCGTATATTTAGGTATTTTCGAGAATCGTAAAGATTCAACTTGAATTATAGATATAAAATAAATTTTAAGTGTATATTATTTCTTGCACTACATATAATAATGAAAATAATAAATCATGAAAATTTATGTTAAACATAATATTATGTTTCTAATATTATGTTTAATTTTAATTATTATGCTTTTTATGATGATTTATCATTTCCTCAATCTGGGTATTTTCAAAAATCGGAAAGATTCAACGTGAATTATAGACAAAATCAACTTTAAACGTATTCTATTTCTTGCGCTACATATAATAATGGTAATATTAAGTATTATGATTTTGATACGGTTTTATGTTGTCAATTTTGGTTTCTCTCAATTATTTCACCATTTTTCTTGATTATTTCAACGGGTTTATAATCTTTCATAGTTTTTTGTGTTTCATTTTGTTGTTTTTATTGGACGATTTGATCCTATATAAAAACAATTTCATCTAGCATAAGTTTTATGATTTTGATACGGATTTATGTTGTCAATTTTGGTTTCTCCTCGTTTTTCATAATTTCTCTTGACTATTTCAACGGGGTTAGAATGTTTCATTACTTTTGTGTTTCATTTTATTGGTTTTATTAAATGAGTTTATCCTTCATAAAAAAAAATTTCAGCTAGCATTCAGCTACTAAGTTTTATGAATAGGTCTTAACGTGAATTAAAGACATAAAATAAATGTAAAATGTATTTTATTTCTTGCATTAAAGATAATAATAAATCTAACTAATCAATAGTAAACGTGATGCATATATAAATAGATCTACAAATTTACTTTCTGCGTTTCATATGGATGAGTCATTCTTTGATTATATATAAAAAAATGTTAAATAATTTAATTATTGGTCTTTCTTTTATCAATGATCTAAAATATAAATTCTATGTTAGAATATTTATAAATATGGAATTTAATCAATCGAATACTTGCATTATAATATTTTATGAAATATTTAATATTCGTGATATAAATATATATATATATATATATATATATATATATTTTTATTAAAATGTTAAGCAGCATTAAAAATCCATCTTTTATGCTATTTTAGCTTTCAATTAAAAAAAAAGATATATTAATATAATTACATATTTTTTCTATAAAATCATTTATGAACTCTAAATTTTGATCATATGAGTACGATAGAATGTCATAATTTTATCATCTAGTAAGATAAAAGAATCAATTTTTTTATGATATTTTAGCTTTCAATTAATAAAAAGATGTATTAGAATAATTACATATTTTTTGTATAAAATAATTAACGCACTCTAAATTTTAATCTTACGATTACGATATAATCTCATAATTTTACCATCTTAATATTTTATGAAATATTTAATATTCGTTATATAAATATATATATATATATATATATATATATATATATATATATATATATATATATATATACCCTGGTAGAAATTTATCCCGTCCACTTTATAGATCTATGTAGAATAATCTCGCGCAGTGTAGATCTATGTAGGCAAACTAGATAGTTACTATAAAGGCGTGTAACGGTCGACCCTTCTAGTTTCCCGTATTATTTGCCCAGACAAAACTAGATAAGCAAAATTATGACAATAACAACCACTTAAAGGTTATGTTTTAAGAAACAGAAGCATAATCTATTATGCTTATTATGTATTATTTTGATTTAAAGGTATTTACTTGTTATTGTTAACCTATTACCAATGTAAGTAAATGTAAATAACCTCTAAAGTGTAAGGTTATCAAATTTTAGATACATCGAGTTTTCGTATTTAAGAACTCAATAACAATATTATGTTACACACATATATTAAACAATCGAAATAAGAATATAATCTGAATATCCAAAGAACTATATGAAGTATTAGTGCATATATTTATTTTGTATATGTAAAATTAGTTTCCTTACATTTGATTATGTTCCATCTTAAATACAGGCTTGGTTTCAAAATATGTATGGTTTATGTAAGGAAAACTATTTTCACACACATTTATTATCAACTGATTAATTTTCTATTTTTAAAAAGAAATAATGTATTTCTTATTTTCTTATTTCGTATTTCTTAGTTATTATATATATATATATATATATATATATATATATATATATATATATATATATCTGTCAAATGAAAGTGTTTGATTATAAATTAATCACAGTATGAAATACAAAAATAGAACATATATATATATATATATTAATTTATAATCAAACACTTTCATTTGACATCTATGGCCAGTTAAAACATAGTAATTTGTTACTTATAAAGAAAATTATCGTCTACATGTGTTCGACTAATGTGTTTGTCTTTGAAAATGTTGTCACGGATGAGCAGTTTATGTATTATAAAAACTCACATATGGATACAAAAATATTTGTAGTTCTGAAATTAAAATTCTAGTTTTTAAATAAAGCATGTCATAAAGTACATATTTGTACAATTATTATTATTTATACATTACTTTTCAAGAAACAACTACATCAATCAATAACATTATTTTGTGATCACTGTTTTTCATATGCAAGGAACATTGTATCTAAATTTTCATTTCTTAAGTTAGATATGCTTTCTGACTACTTTTATATGTAAATAGTATGAATAGAACTATAAATCTTAGTATTATAATTGAAAACTTGCATGTTAAACTTTTTTTAACATTAATTTTTACAATAAAAGTTCTGTTCAATAAATGACATATAACCTCACAGATTGTATACGTACATATTATTATTGAGAAAACTATGTAGATCTGTGTGGATTTATCGAGTTTTGTACACTCTAGTACTATCTAGTTTGCCTATAAAGGCCGTTATAGCGAATGTGGGCGCCACGATAAGATTTCTACCAGGGTATATATATATATTTTATTAAAATATTAGCAGCTTTAAAAATTCATTTTTTTATGATATTTTGGCTTTCAATTAATAAGCAGATATATTAAAATAATTACATATTTTTTCTATAAAATCATTTATGAACTCTAAATTTTAATCTTACGATTACGATATAATCTTACAATTTTATCATCTTGCTAGATCATTGTTAAATGAAAGGCCAATAATTAAATTATTTAATTATTTTATATTTTTTTTATATGTATAATCAAAGAATGACAGTATCATCCCTGTAATAGGAGGAGAGTAAATTTGTAGATCTATTTATATATATATATATATATATATATATATATATATATATATATATATATATATGCATCACGTCTACTATTGATTAGTAAGATTTATTATTATCTTTAATGCAAGAAATAAAATATATTTTATATTTATTTTATATAACTACTGAAATTATATAAAATATTAAATAAATAAAATAAAATAATATAAATTAAATTATATAATATAATTAAATTATTGAAAAATTTTTTTTTATTTTTCCTCTTAAAAATTAATTTAAATTTTTTGTAGCAAATCATAAATATTTCGTCCTTCTTTTTATTATTAAACATAATGAAAATGTTATTTATATAATTTAACATAATTATATTATTTATATATTTATTACTTATTTTAAATTCACCACTAATATATATGGGTGGTTCCATGTCAAGTAAGCATGTCGAAAAATAAAAATGTCCAAAACTCTACAAAAAATGTTGGTATGTCTACCCAGAGTACGTGAACAGAATTTCAGACCTCAAGGTGTTATATATCAAGGGCAATTAAAGGTTTAAAAATGCGTTCTTTTTAATATTTTGAGATTTTGCCAACATTTTTTGATTTTTAACTCAATAAATAGGGACTTTTGAGAAAAACGTGTAACAACATTTTTTGTTCAAAATAAGATAAGGAATCTAAAAAAAGTTGTACTAGACCTTATTGTGATATTATGTGATCTCATGCATTTTGATATATTGTGATATTAAGATTCTAGAAAACCGCCACAATTTTTTTCAAAAGAAATAATCTTAAAATCTAGTTTTTCATATTTCCTTTATTTCTAGACTAGTTAGAATATAGTCTCAAGCTTAATATAATTTTTGCAGAATTTTTAAATAGTGCACTTTTTTTGATATTTCTATTGTGCAACTGTAATAAAAGTCACCATTTAATAGCTCTGCAGGAATTATATTTATCTTGAGATCATTTTGCACAAGGTCTAGAATGAAAGCTGACATGAGATACTAAATTTTAAGATTTTTTACTTTGAGAAAGGTGATGGCGATCAGCTAGAATTTGAATATTACAATATATCACAATAATGGGTTTATAAAGAAAAAATACCGAAATAAAGTGCGCTATTTAAAAATTCTGCAAAAATTATATTAAACTTGAGACCATATTCTAACTAGTCTAGAAATAAAGGAAATATAAAAAACTAGATTTTAAGATTATTTATTTTGAAAAAAATTGTGGCGATTTTCTAGAATCGTAATATCACAATATATCAAAATACATGAGATCACATAATATCACAATAGGGTCTAGTGCCATTTTTTTAGATTCCTTACCTTATTTTGAACAAAAAATGTTGTTACACTTTTTTCTCAAAAGTCCCTAGTTTTTGTGTTAATACTCAAACAGTGTTGGCAAAATCTCAAAATATAAAAAAAAACGCTTTTTTCAACCTATAGTTGCACTTGACATATAACACCTTAGGGTCTGATATTTTTTTACATACTCTGGGTACACATACCAACATTTTTGTAGAGTTTCAGATATTTTAATGTTTCGATATGCTCACTTGACATGGAACCACCCATATATAATATATATTAAGAAAAATTAACTAAATCATAACATTATTTTTGTCATTTACTTATAACGTTTCAGAATGTAATACTGCAATGATTCATATCTTAGTGGAAATTGCTAACTGCCAATATTGCTATATTATTGAACTTTGTAAATGACAGCTCATCTCATGAATTTATGATTATTCAGAGTTTTAAAGCAGCTACAAAATTATATATAATGATTTATATTATTCAGCGCTAAATAGCAGCTAAAATTTAATTCTATTAAAAATCTTTAACATATTTTGAATAATAATTAGCGTCAATAAGATGATCATATTTAAACAATAGAATTTATTTTTAATTTCAAATTGTTATCAACGTTATTATAGCATACAATAATTTATTCCGTATTTTAAATATTTCATATATTTATAATATTAATAAAATTGTACAAGATTCTCTGATTTTTAAAAATTATTTTGAAAAAATGTTCAGAGTAAACTATATTTTTAGTATATAATTTTTTTATCTTATTTGTAGTATTATTATTTTCATTTGAACTTTCAACGAATATAGAGTCTTTTCCTAACCGTATTTTGAATTTTGCTTTGTCTTTGACTCTTAATGTTCCAACATATAATTGTCCATGGCTAAAGACGAGAGAAGGTAAATATAATCCGACATTTTCGAACGATTGTCCTTACGATTTATTGGTTGTCATAGCAAATCCTAATCTTATTGGGAAGTGCCGTCAAATCATATTAAATGTTAATTCATCCATTGCGGAACTTAAGTCAATCCTTGGATTTAATACAACTTTTCCATAAATTTTGACAGTAATTATTTGAGCAAAAATAATATAATCTCGTAATTATTTAATAATCAATCTTGTCTAATTACATATACCATATTCTAAATTTAAATTTCTTAATAAAATAACTATAGCTCCAACTATTAATAACAATTTATGAGGAGGCAATTCATTTTGAGTTCAAAAATTAAAAATTCTATGGTACTGAATTATTGATATCGACTTCATTTTCTGAGTTTATTGTATCAACACTTAAATAATCTTTGCTTTCACCTTCAATTCGGTTGTAGCATGATTTTTTATTATTTTTTATATTCAAATAGTTTATGCTAAAATAATTAGGTCGTATTTTTTATTTTTATGCAACATCCTAATTCTGTTTAGTATTTGATTATTAACAATAAGCACGTCATTATTTATTGACGCTAATATTACTTTTTGGCATATATATAATGATGGATCATTTGGATCAATGTTATTCCCAAAGGTTTCAAATATTAAATCATCATTAGACAAAAAATCATTTGGAATATAAATTAAATTATGATCTCTTTCAAAATTATTAGAATATTGTTGTTGTCCAACTTTTAATAACCAATTTTTTAAATTATTATCCTGATTATTAACTCTAATGTTTCCGTGCCACAAAATAATGGCTATAATTTGCTTTTCTTAACACATGATTCTTTACTTTGAGTTCCACTTCCATGACGTACTATGGGCAACGTTTGTCTAAAATCACCGGACAGTATAATGATTTTTCCTTCAAATGGTTCAGAATTTTTACTCAAATCTTTAAATAATCTATCTGCAGTATCTAATGCATACATCAAGGCCATTGATATTTCACCCCAAATTAACACTTGAATTTCATTATAATATACCTTCCATAACCTGAATTCAGCGTAACATTACTCGATGATATTTCTGTTAAATTTAATGGTAATTTAAACGCATTATGAACTGTTTTACCATCAACTAATAGATTTTCTGCAATACCAGTCCACTCTACAGACAATGCACTAATATTTCGATTTTTTAAATATGAAATTAACGTGTTATCCCAATAATAATATAAGCAAAAAGAAATTTTTGTTATTACTTGAAGAATTCTTTATCAACTCCTTTTACAGAAAAGCGTCTGAAAAGATTTTTCTGAGATTACTTTTAAGAGTCACGAATGTCTGGTTTATTTAATTTTTAAAGCGTTCTTACAGAATTCTTTTTATTAATCAATTTATGCATAGAACGGTACATTTTGTCTTAGTTCAGTATATATAGTTTATGAAACAGGTCAGTTTACTTATTTAGGCACACAACTCGCTCTTGAACACTAGACTTATGCAGGTAAATATTATTAAAAAAAGAAAAATTATACTTACTAGGATTCGAACTCCTGGCCTCCAGATTATCAGTCCTTCACTTTACCACTGAGTCATGTTGATTATTATACAATTGAAAATATAGTATGTAACCGTAATATTAGTCCTAGTTGTGCCTATATAAATATAATTATAAGCCGTACTGTGTTTAACTATGCCACAAAAATATATTTATAGTAAGTAATCAAATTGAACTAATAAATATTTATATTAATGACTACTTTTGGAATTCTTTTTATTAAAACATATAAAGTAGCTTCATCAATTTAATGTTACAAAGAATATTTTATAAATTCTTTTTGATTACTTCAAGTATTAATATATGCGGACATTCGTGAATTCATAAAGAATTCCTTTTTTTTAAATTGTGCTTACTGAGATGGAAATAACTTTTACAACAACCGCCCGGACCATCAATATAAATTAATCTTTGTTTTTTTACATGATTAATAGAGTCTACAATAGTATAAAAAATGTTTTGTTGATACTCAATTAAAGAATTAATTTTTTTTTTTTTTTTTAACGTCGCCATGTTTGTGCTCCCATGTGGTGCTAATCGACGACGGGGGTCTGCGGTGTGTTTGTAAACAAAGCACATGTAATTTTTACAGAGGTGCTTGTATCAATCGGCAGAGACTAGGATTCGAATCCAGGTCACCGGCGTGGGAATCCGACACTCTACCGACTGAGCCGCCGCAGGCCCCTAAAGAATTAATTGTTTCATTAACATTACTTTCAAAATCATTATTATCCTCATTATATGATTTACTGTAACCTTTTAATATTACACTTAATGAAGGTAAATCATTATCTTGTAATGTTATTCTGTGGCTTCCCGGAATAACCACTTAAGTCCACTTTTTGTGTTTTTGAGAAAATCAGGTTTCAATGTTTACACTGATCTGTAAGATTGTAGTTAAAGAGATACAGTGCAATACTATGCTTGTTTAATAGGTCATAATATACCTTTCTAATCATATCGATAAGTAAAGGAATTACATGGTTACGTTTGTTGGAACGAGTAAATACCGTGAGTTAAGTTGTTATTCCGGTAATATGGACTTAAATTGTTATGCCGGGAACTGTACTTTTTAGCCATATTCTATTCTTTCTACACTCTGTATATGTCTGAATAACGTGAATTAGCATTAAAATTTAACTTACAAAATGTATCTATATATGCGTAATTTATAGATATACTTAACAGGTTAAATTAACTCGATACTAATTCACAGAAACGGAGGACAGATAGTGTACTTCTATTTTACTCAATTTTTTGAAGTTGAAAAAGTCCTAAAACTCCAGGTTAATGATAATTAAAGCGATCATGCGCACCATCTGTGTAAAATTTTCTAGTTGTGGTTTTCTTCTGATTTAATGTTTTGAAAAGGAACATTGCGCTTGAATTGCAATTATTTGAAAATAGCTAAAATACTCTAGAAGATCCAAGAATAAATAAAAAATCACAAGAAATTAGAAGACAACCACCAAGAGCTACTAACAGAATAATTTCCTCCAATTCTTTTGTTTATTACTAAATTTTATTAATTATTTCACTATTAAAGCTTTCTAATTACTTTCAGTATTATATTTTTAAATATTTTTGTTTAGGATTATTATAAATTAATTTCCAAATATCTTGTACGTTATATATTAAATAAAAACTTGTACATGATGTAATACAAAACACGTGTATAAAAGCGTTATATTTTGTAATAATTCATTATTTTGCTATAATTAATTAACTAACGTTACTACGTAATAAAATTAGTAATTAAAATGTAATTATTGTTCCTTGATTACAATTGAGTGTAAATTGTACATAATACAAAATTTCGGACGTGGTTTGTAAAAAGCATATATTTAATTTACACTCAATTAAGTTTTATAATCACCTTAAGAAACGTTTATAGTAATCAAACATGAACCTAAGTGGTTATTCCGGGAACAACTTCCAATGAAATGGACTTAAGTAATTATGCAATGTACTGGTTTCGATCATAGGATGATATTATTGACATTTTTTATATTTTTATATGAAAAAGGTGCATTTGGATATATAAAATCCACATTAAACCTGATTTTCAAAAAAATGGACTTAATTGGCTATTCCGGGAAGCCACAGTAGTCCATGTAACAATAAGATATCATTTATTTTCGTTAAAACTATTTGTTTTCTAATTTCATCCGCAAATATAGAATTATAAAAATATTTTTTATATTTGTCATATAATTCTTTGGCATTATTTGGTTTATGAAATAGGATTATAAAAGCATATAACTGTATTAAAGCATTGGGGAATTAATAATTTATTGCTTCATTTAAACATTTATCCCATTCTTCATCTGTAACAACTAATTGATGAGCTACTGCAGCTTCATAATAAGTTGCATATATAATTTCATTTACTGTTCGAACATCCTTAAAAGAAGTAGTCCCAGTAATGTGTAATAATAACATTCTGAGATAAAATAATTCTCGTTGTTTAGGATTGACAAAATACATTCTACTTAACACTGGTTTAAATTTTTTTTTGTTTTATCCAAATTATAGTTTTCTTATCATATACGTAATAATTAGGCAAATCAGTATATAACAATCTATTTGCATTTTCATCGTGTAAATTTGATTGAAATCAAGCAGTTAAAATTGTATTTACATTTTTGAGAATTGATTTTGGTGTACAAAAATTTAATTTATAAATCCTAAAAAACAAAAATAATTAAAACGATGTTATATTAGTACTTATAATTGGAGTCTAAAATACTTACAAAAATGAATAAATCAAAAATATGGCTGCGGTGGTATATGATGAAATTATTAATTAATTCTCAGATCTTATTCCAATTCAAGATTGCAAGGTCATACCTTAAGGAGATTCAAACCCAAATTCAAAATGAACAGAAATTTTTATAATTTTTAGATTCATCAGATATCTACTAAAATAACATATTAAAATTTCATGAAGTTTACGAAAATTGTTTCGGAGATATTTGATATCAAAATTACATGTGTTCTTTTGGAGAGAAGTATTTCTTCGTTGAAAATACTTACATCTTAAGGTAGGACTCTGGTGCTTTTCGGCCAAAATATCAACAAAATTTTTATTATATTTTCTTAATCTTTGTAACTGTAAGAATATTTTAAGACCTGTCAGATGTAAAAACTCGATGATTTGAAAAAGTTACGTGCGGTCAAGTAAAATAATTTACATTAGATAGCATACAAAATTGAAACTTTAAACGCGTTTTTGTGATTGGCGCAAGAGGTTTTATTGAATCTCTTTGAAACTTTTAAGATAAGCTATTTATATTCTTTACAATAAAAGTTGACATTTTTTAAACAATATTGTAACACAATTTATTGTATCGCGACTAAACTATATAAATAAAGTAACATTTAAAAAGAAAATATTTTGCTATAATTTTATTTTGGATAAAAAAAAATTGTAAATGAAAAATCATGCCATGTTTAGTTTGTTACATTGAATTAAGTATGCACAAGTTTTTTCAGACCATTTGATAAAAACTATATGCGCCAATCACTTTTTGAAAATAGCATCAAATAGATGCAATAATAGCACAGTGTAACGGTGTAACTTGCTGAAAATGTATACATAGCATCATATAATAATTATAAATATATCATCAAAATCTCATTATGTTAAAGTGAAACTATAAAAAATTTAATTTTTCACCATAGTCCTACCTTAATCAATATCCCAACTCAAAACAGAGAAAAAGCTATGTAATTTTGATACATTCTAGTTAAAGTCTTTAAGAAGGCACATGCAAATATTTAGAACAATTAGGAATGTCATTTTTGAGAAACAGCATAGAATACAAATAAATCACATCATGCGTTAACTTTTTTGTAAGTAAGCCACTTTTCTAATATTTCTTATATTTTACAAATGTTATCTTAATTAATCACATGCGTTAAGTATTATAATCAATATTTTTCGTAAAATGTTGAAATTTTGCTAAAGTCCCATTATTTATTTGCGCGGTATGTTAAAGTTGAGAACCATTTCCCTGCTAAAAATATGCGATTGAAGTCAATTAAAAAAAATTCAAATTTTATTGAATTAAATTTATTTTAATTGATTGAATTGACTACCAGAAAACAAGTCAATTGAAAATGAATTGTGATTAATAAACTTTAATTGCAATTTAGTTCAATCCCTATATTTAGTATTGATTTCTATATATTTAAATCGACTTCTATAACAGAATAGTTCATTTTTTTTCGTATTGTATTTAATTACATTTCAGATAATACAGTTCAATGAATTTTAATATATTCCAATACTATTTGAATTTATCTCATTCAATGTATAAATTGACTATAAAACTTCTATCCACATTAATTCATTTTTATGAATTCCAAACGTGAATAGATTTTAATACAGCTTATTCGTATAAGCCCTGAATTAACTTTAATCACGTTTAATAAATGAAAATTTTATTGAATTTTGTAGGTTGTGAAAACTTTATTTATGAATTGACTTGAATCAATTCCTATGAGATTCGGAAATCAATAGATTTAAATACAGTTTATACGTATAAGCCGCGAATCAACTTCAATAAACTTCAATAAACACACATTCTATTGAATTCTGTAGGTTGCAAACACATTTCTCATTAATTGATTTTAATCAATTCCTATAAGTATAGGAAATCAATATAATTTAATGCAGTTTATTCATATTAGGCGGGAATCAACTTAAATTAACTTTGATAAACATACTTATTATTGAATTGTGTAGTTTGCGAATATCTTTTTTATTAATTAACATTAGTCAATTTCTATGAGTATAAAAAATGAATAGATTTAAATGCACTTTATCCGTACAACCCGCAAATGAACTTGATAAACAAACTTTTTATTAAATTATGTACATGTGCGAATTATCATGGAACAATTTATGAAATTGTAGGAAGCTACATGCTAATCAATTGTCAGTGTTTTTTTTACAAATAAATCAAATGTTAATTTATTAGAACAATAAATTTAAAATTCAAGATGTCCCCAATTTGGTATTTAAACTGTGAAAGTTTTCATGAATTAGAATAATTAACATTAATAAAAAATGGTACAATTTGAACTTTTTGCACTTATCGTCTACACAATGAATCATTACCTTAATCTACTATAAATAATATTTTTATAAAAGGTTCTCTCGGTTGATATTTAAGAAAGTAATATTAGGTATTAATTAGGTTAATCTCACTCCAAACGGAATTAATTTATCGTAAGCATAAACAAATTGTTTCATGCTATTTTCGACAAATCGTACAAATTACATGTGTAATATTTATTTATTTTATTTAAATTATTTAAATTATTACTTATAACTGTAACATTACTTTTTGATAATATACGTATTTTCTATGAAACCACCTTTATTCAATTGACCTCATATTGATCGTGAAAACTCATAAGCCCCATACAAGGCAATAGGAAAGAATACAAAATTTATTTTTTGATCGGCACTAATTGTGCATTTGATAGAGAATCTAAGCTGACGTAATCTTTTTGAAATTAAAAAAGAAAACTTAATTTGCAAAAGTTATAGTGTATTAAAAATCCTTTGAGTGACGTCACACCGTTAAAATATCAAAGGTGCCGACCGGAGTGACGTCACAACGTTTTTTAAAGATTTAATTATAACTTCTTTCATTTTGAAGATACCCAGATAGCAGCCCGTGCCGAGCACGACGTGCTGGCACGGCGTGACGAATTTGTGCCATCACTGTGCAGTCGCGGCGTGCTGTCCGATTCGGTGGCACGTCGTGCAATCCCGCCGTGTCGGGAAAATCGTGGCCGCAATGTGACGGATTATGGACAGCACGACGTGCCATCAATATACTTATAAAAATATAATTTAATTGCATATTTAAGTTATTATTTCTATTACAAATAAAATTGATAATAATAGTAATGATTTGTTAATTTATTTATATGGGGCTCAATTGGTGTAATTGAATAAATAAATAAATATAAATAAATAAATAATAGTATAATTTTATGATTTATATTTTTATTAATAATAAATATATTTCTTTATAATTGAATATTAAAATTGATTTACATTATAAATTTAAAGTCTTGAAATAATTTCGAGCTTTCTGTTGTTTGAAGTAATATATCGCATCCCGCCATTGCAGTAATCTCCCTGCTTTCATGAAGACTTGATCTTCAATTGCAGACGCGTGCAATAAGTGAAATTGTTCTTAATAATTATAGCGGTATTATTGTAGTTATTAAGTATTGTAGTTATCTGTGGTGTAATTTGGAATTCTGAATTATATAATTCGACTGTGGCAAGTTTGTGGTGGACGTTCGAGAGGAAGTGCAGCTCGTCTTGTGGATCATCCTGGCGCGCGCACGTGCAATTGCAGTTCATAGTAAATAATTACTATCATTAATTATTTACATGCTGCAATTTGGATTTCCCAAGAGAACTGTGGCAACTATCTGGACATTTCAGAGTGAAGAGATTGTCTTGAGGAATACCCTGGCTGAGATGTAAAATTTTTTTATTTATAATTATTCTAATAATTATATTATGTTAATAAATAGGTTAGTTTTGACGAGGAAGGACGAGTGGCCAGGACGAGGAAGTGCGACGATGGATGCAGCAGGAGGGGTATCTGGGCTACGGTCCCCACGAAGGGGCACGAAGATGAGAGCTGCAAGGCCCAGGACGGCGTACTTGCGCCAGCAGCAGTGGCACGGTTAACCTCGAAGAGGTTATGTTTACATACAGCTTCCTACTGCATTCGTCCACTGCCAATATTATCAGGTGAGATTAGTCATTAGTTCGTATACCGTTTGAAAATAAAAAAAAAAGGTGAGATTAGTGTTTAGTTTATCACTGTAATCTCCCCTTACTAATGCTGCGTTGTTTCTAGGTGTCTGGTGAGTGCTTCGGAGGTTAAATGAACACTCAAACTCTAAAATCCATGAATCTTCAAACATATGAAACCTACAACCCATGAACCGTCAAACCCCTGAACGCAAGACTTAGTTTTATAATTATTAAATTTTTCATTTCTTAAATATATCGTTTATTTTTAGGTCAACTACTTGATTTATCTTGGTGGTAGAAATACCGATGACTCTGACTTTGCAGTCAACACAGAGCTTCTGTGCAATGTTACTTGGCTTGGAGATAAGAAAAAAAATGTCACAAGACTACGTGATACCCGTTTTGTGTCAGCTTGTGAAGGTATATTGTTTTATATATTTTATTTTACTTGTCACACTAGACTTATTATATTAATTATGAATGTTTCCATTTTTGACCAGGGCCCTGAAAAGCCTTAAGCAATGTCTACGGCGTCTCGAAGAGATACGCAGAGACGTGCTACTGCCCGAAGAAAGAGATGACGAGCAGCTGCCACCATCTCCGAGGAGAAGACGAGCTCCTGATGAAGAAGAAGAAGAAGAAGAAGAACATCAAGAACCCCTGCCATCCAGTCCAAAAAGAAGAAGAGTTTTTGAATGCGACATTCATGAAATTTGTTTTGCCGTCTGGGAATTCTTTAGTGTTATTATTACTTCTATTAAAATAAAAATAATAATTGTTTTCAGATGCCGTTGAGAGACGTTAGAAAATAACTCTAGAACCGATCCAGCACGTACTGAGAGACGACGTCAAGGAATAAAGACTGCCGATTCAGCGACTGACCCAAGACTGAGGTAGACAAGCTGAGGCTGGGAGCGACAAAAATGACATCGTTTTCAGATTTGCAAGCTGAGCTTCAAGGAGGGCCTAGCAAAGGTAATTTATTCATCATTCTATTATAACTTTCCAACCCATAATGCAATAAAAATCTTATTTTTTTGTTTGTTTTCAAAAGAGTTCATAACACTTCGAGCGCAGAAACGGTGTGCACCTGCCTGGAAGTGATAGCGATCTGCTGAATGGTTCCCAAGGTCATGCTGTTGTCGTACGAGCGCGTGGACATGCCTGCAAAACTCTCGATGACGCAGGGGCAACGAGAATGATGTTGAGTAGGATGCTTCTTGCGAGTTGCAGCTCAGACAATCCCTGTTAAAAAATTGAAGCTGGATTTCAAGCTTGAAATTCAGCGATGAGGTTGAATCTGGTTTGATCGAACTTAAAATCCAGCTCGATTTCAAGCTCGAAATCAAACTCAAAAAATCCACCCTGATCGACCTACATTTCATGTTTGATCAAGCTGGATTCAACCTCATCGCTGAATTTCAAGTTCGATCGAGCCGGATTCAAACTCATCGCTGAATTTGAAGCTTGAGATTTAGCTTGATATTTTCAATAGGGGAACCTGCACAAGGCCTGCACCATTATTTACGTAAATATTTTCAGGGACTATATATATATAAAATTTCTTCATATATATATATATATATATATATATATATATATATATATATATATATATTCCACGTCGACCATGGAAGAAATTTTTTACATTTCGTTTTAAAATGTTTTTACTAGTTCAGATAGTTAAAAAATGTATGCAAAAAAAATTTAGATCACAATACCCTAACTATGCAGAACTGTGGCCCTATTAAAAATAAAGTTTTTTTCAATTCTTAGAAACAGAGAAAACTTTAATAATTTTTAGCTCCAGATAGGTGCAATTTAGGTATTTACACATATACATTTTTATTATTTTTCTGTATATTTTTCTGTAAATTTTCTATAGAATATGCTAGCACTTTTTTTAGGCCCTAATTACCACGTTTCTGATTGATTTATAAAAGATATACCGTTATATAGTACCGTTATAAGAGCTTCAAAATGAGACCAGGTAGACCATGGATCGAACTTATTAACCGAAGTAACAGAATTTTGAAGGAAATCTACATACAATTTGTATATCTATATATGAAGATTTATTTTATAAATGATATACCCTACATACATATAGATATATAAATTGTATGTAGATTTCTTTCAAAATGCTGTAACGTCAGTTATAAAGCTCGGTCCATGATCTACCTGCTCTCATTTTGAAGCTCTTATTACTACAAAATTTTGAGATTAAAATAAACTGCCGAAATTTTTTAAATAGCATATAACGGTATATCTTTTATAAACCAATCAGATACGTGACAATTGGGGTCTGAAAAAAATGTCAGCATATTGTACAGAAAATTTACAGAAAAAAATGCATATATATATGTAAATACCCAAATTGCACCTATCTCGAATTGAATTTTCTACTTTTCTAAAAATTTAAATAAACTTTATTTTTAGGGTCACGGTTCTGCAAGATTTGGGTCTTATGAGATAAAATTTTATTTACATGCTTTTTTCACT
Source organism: Gastracanthus pulcherrimus (assembly GCA_949152435.1). Classification (NCBI taxonomy): domain Eukaryota; kingdom Metazoa; phylum Arthropoda; class Insecta; order Hymenoptera; family Pteromalidae; genus Gastracanthus; species Gastracanthus pulcherrimus. The sequence continues at coordinate 172,425,217 of OX424572.1, read as the reverse complement.
ATTCTGAACTAGTAAAAACATTTTCAGCGAAATGTAAAAAATTTCTTCACGGGTTTACGTGAAATATATATTGTTATGAAATATTGAAATTCGTTCAGAATGAACTTTTACTACAGTTTCTCTATTAGTCTTGACGTTTCTTTCGCCTTTACAATACATCAGGAAAGTATAATACATTTTTAGGCCAATTTTTTATTTGAAAATTTTTATATATCAAATTTTTAAATTTTAAATCTCACCTGAGATCTTACCAGAGATCTCGTGTAAGATTTTGAGTAAAAATTCATGAGGTTTTCGCATGATATTTCACCTGAGATTTTTTGGTAGGGATATATAAAAATATATATATATATATATATATATATATATATATATATATATATATATATATATATATATATATATATATATATATATAATCATGCGAAATATCATGCGAAAACCTCATGAATGTTTACTCAAAATTTCACACGAGATCTCTGGTAAGATCTCAGGTGAGATTTAAAATTTCAAAATTTGATATATAAAAATTTTAAAATAAAAATTGACCAAAAATGTATTATACTTTCCTGATGTATTGTAAAGACGAAAGAAACTTCAAGACTAATAAAAAAACTGTAGTAAAAGTTCATTCTGAACGAATTTCAATATTTCATTAAGTGTACATATAATAACATGAGATTTTGGTATGAGATCTCAGGTGAGAATCTTACTTGAGATTATTCAGTAGGAGTATGTGAATAATCATAATTAAAGTATAAAATTATAATTAAATTTAAATATTTACGTAAATAAATGGTATATATATGTTATTATTGTATGTATATATCTGCTGCGGATTCCCGGAAAAACAACTCAAGTCCATTTTTTTTTAAATTGAGTTTTAAGCGATTTTAATATCTTTATATAGTATATTTTCAGATAAAAGTGCACAAAATCAAGAAAGTGTAAAAATAAGTAGCCTTATCTACTATTTATGATTTTTTTTACATTAGTTCAAATGGAAAATAAAAATTTTAAGTATTAGTATCTTCAAAACAGAAAAGTGGACTTATGTTGTTATTCTGCAAAACCATATATATATATTATGTATTAACTTATTAATTTATTGTACAAAAATTAAATATTTAAAGTATATAAATAAAAAATTACAAATATAAAATACAGTATTTTTATTATGATAAAATTATACATTTAATATAAATAATATATATATATATATCGCCGTGCTGGCATATTGTCGGCAAATTGCACCGCACAGTGCTGACACGTTGCCGGCACGCGGGCCGCAGTACCAATCGCGCATGCAAATTGCGTCGGCAAAATGGCGGCACTATGACGGCCCGCGTGCCAGGACCGCGTTCCTGCCCAGATAGCAGCCCGTGCCGAGCACGGCGTGCTGGCACGGCGTGACGAATTTGTGCCATCACTGTGCAGTCGCGGCGTGCTGTCCGATTCGGTGGCACGTCGTGACCGCCCTGTGCCGTCATCGTGCCGTCACGCAACATCACTTTTTTGAACTTTCAGATTCCAGCAGAATGACGGCACAGTGCAAGCCCGCCGTGTCGGGAAAATCGTGGCCGCAATGTGACGGATTATGGACAGCACGACGTGCCATCAATATAATTATATGAAAATATAATTTAATTGCATATTTAAGTTATTATTTCTATTACAAATAAAATTGATAATAATAGTAATGATTTGTTAATTTATTTATATGGGGCTCAATTGGTGTAATTGAATAAATAAATAAATATAAATAAATAAATAATAGTATAATTTTATGATTTTTATTTTTATTAATAATAAATATATTTGTTTATAATTGAATATTAAAATTGATTTACATTATAAATTTAAAGTCTTGAAATAATTACGAGCTTTGTGTTGTTTGAAGAAATGTATCGCATCCCGCCATTGCAGTAATCTCCCTGCTTTCATGAAGACTTGATCTTCAATTGCAGACGCGCGCAATAAGTGAAATTGTTTTTAATAATTTTAGCGGTATTATTGTAGTTATTAATTATTGTAGTTATCTGTGGTGTCATTTGGAATTCTGAATTATATAATTCGACGGTGGCAAGTTTGTGGTGGACGTTCGAGAGGAAGTGCAGCTCGTCTTGAGGATCATCCTGGCGCGCGCACGTGCAATTGCAGTTCACAGTAAATAATTACTATCATTAATTATTTACATGCTGTAATTTGGATTTCCCAAGAGAACCGTGGAATTTTCAGAGTGAAGAAATTGTCTTGAGGATCATTCTGGTTGAAATGTAAAGTTTTTTTATTTATAATTATTCTAATAATTATATTAGTTAATAAATTATAGGTTAGTTTTCATGTTTGAATAATACTAGAGTTTGTTTTACATTGTCTTCTGAAATCAAAAGTTGCTAAGTGTAATAAATCTTAAATAGACTTATTAGGTTTCTTTATTGATATTAGTATTTTGAAATTGTACAATTTTATTAGTAATTACATTGATTTTTTTATTTATAATTATTCTAATAATTATATTAGTTAATAAATTATAGGTTAGTTTTTATGTTTCAATAATACTAGAATTTGTTTTATATTGTCTTCTGAAATCAAAAGTTGCTAAGTGTAATAAATATTAAATAGACTTATTAGGTTTCATTATTGATATTAGTATTTTGAAATTGTAGAATTTTATTAGTAATTACATTGATTTTTTTATTTATAATTATTCTATTATTTATATTAGTTAATAAATTATAGGTTAGTTTTTATGTTTGAATAATACTAGAGTTTGTTTTACATTGTCTTCTGAAATCAAAAGTTGCTAAGTGTAATAAATATTAAATAGACTTATTAGGTTTCTTTATTGATATTAGTATTTTGAAATTGTAGAATTTTATTAGTAATTACATTGATTTTTTTATTTATAATTATTCTAATAATTATATTAGTTAATAAATTATAGGTTAGTTTTTATGTTTCAATAATACTAGAGTTTTTTTTACATTGTCTTCTGAAATCAAAAGTTGCTAAGTGTAATAAATTTTAAATAGACTTATTAGGTTTCATTATTGATATTAGTATTTTGAAATTGTAGAATTTTATTAGTAATTACATTGATTTTTTTATTTATAATTATTCTAATATTTATATTAGTTAATAAATTATAGGTTAGTTTTTATGTTTGAATAATACTAGAGTTTGTTTTACATTGTCTTCTGAAATCAAAAGTTGCTAAGTGTAATAAATATTAAATAGACTTATTAGGTTTCTTTATTGATATTAGTATTTTGAAATTGTAGAATTTTATTAGTAATTACATTGATTTTTTTATTTATAATTATTCTAATAATTATATTAGTTAATAAATAGGTTAGTTTTCATGTTTGAATAATACTAGAGTTTGTTTTACATTGTCTTCTGAAATCAAAAGTTGCTAAGTGTAATAAATATTAAATAGACTTATTAGGTTTCTTTATTGATATTAGTATTTTGAAATTGTAGAATTTTATTAGTAATTACATTGATATTTCGATTCATACTACATATACTATAATAATTAACAATCTCTAGTATTATTGTTACATAATCATGTATAAAGTGAGAAGCATTCGCACTCGCAAGCCATTAGAACAGTGTAGTTATGATCATAGAGCACGTGTAAGGCGTATGATTGATAGAGCAAACAGTGATATCTTAATTGAAATTCCTGTTAAGACGCCTGATCAGTCAGCTGCAAATTTTGATAACAGTGTAGTAGATCATTTTCTTGTTGACAATGTTGGTCCCATGATAAGTGAGTCATCAAATCTTATAGATGATTTGTCAATAGAGCAGGATGATGAGACGATGCTATCAGACAGTGCGTCTACAGTTGGATCTGTTTATTCATCAGGTGTTTCTAATCCAGAGTCTACTTATTCGTGTGAATCAGATAGCATAGAAGAATTTGAAGAGCGGCTTGCTTTAGCTTTTACAGACACTAATATGTCTCATCAGCAAATTAAAGCTGTCTTACAGAATATTAAAACGCATCGTTGTTTTGCAAGTTTACATGTTGATCCACGAACAATTTTGAAAACTCCCAATTTTTCTACTCCTACTGTACAAGTAGCCGGTGGGGAGTACCTTCATTTAGGTGTTAGACAAGGTTTTCTTCGCATTCTTCAGTCAACTCCTCTAGATCTGATTCCAGATATTCTGCAAGTGGATTTTAGTACTGATGAGGCATCGCTGGATAAAGCAAGCAAAATTATTATGTGGCCCATTCAAATTAGAATAGCCAATATTCCAAATAGTGCTCCTGAGATTGTTGGTGTTTTTAAAGGTGTGAAAAAACCAACAAGTGCTTCAGAGTTTTTCAAACCAGTTGTTGATGAACTGTTAGCAGTATTACAAGATGGTGTAGAATTTAATGGGGAAAATAAATTAGTACAATTAAGGTGTTTTATTGCTGATGCTCCTGCTCGAGCTTTTGTACTAGGTCATTGCGGGCACAATTCTAAAGCTCCCTGTTCCAGATGTTGTGTACGAGGTGAATTCATTCGTCGTGGAGTGATGGCTTATCGTGGTACTGATCATACACAACGAACTGATGAAGATTATTCCTCGAGAGTTGATTCTGATCATCATAAAGGAACAGAATGCTCTATTGGTGCTCTTGGTTTAAATCTTGTTTCAAGTACAGTGTTTGATTATATGCATCTAGCGTGTCTTGGTGTGATGGAAAAAATTTTTCAGGGAATAGTTGACGGTAGGTTTGTAAAATCAGCTAAGCTATCTCCAGCTCATATAAAATTATTAAGTGATCGTATGGAACAAGTAAAGCAATACTGTCCCACAGATTTTGCTCGGAAACCTGTAAATGTTGAGAAGCATGGAAAATACAAAGCTACCGAACAGCGACAAATACTTTTGTATAGTGGCCCTGCAATTTTTTATGGTTTGGTGAATTCAGCTGTTTATATGCACTTTCTATTGTTTCATATAGCCATGAGAATCCTCGCAGATCCTGTATCTACTAATGAATCAGTCGATACAGCACAGCAATGCATGGAAATATTTGTAGAAAGATCAGTAGATGTTTATGGTGTTGAATTTTTGTCCTATAATACGCATGCTTTGTTACATCTTGCTGATGATGGAAGATTGTTTGGGGCTTTGGATTCTTTTTCTGCTTTTCCATACGAAAATAACATGACGTATTTTAGAAAATTATGCAGAAAACCCAATCAGCATTTACAACAGATTTCCAAAAGACGAGCTGAAAATTGTAAAGTCAATGTTGCAAAGCTCGTTAATAACGATTCTTTAAAATTCATTGGAAAACATTGCACTGGTCCTGAACCTGCAATAAATAATTCCACATACACTCAATATAGAAAAGTAGTTTTTGGAGCATCTCAGGTATTATCGATCTTCCAATCGGATAATACATTTATTCTTCAAGATTCATCAATATGTGTCGTTCAAAATATTATTCGATTTGCTAACAATGATTGCTATATTCTTGTCAAACGTTTCAGAAAAGTGGAAGATTTATTCAATCTTCCTAATTGTCCTTCTTCATCATTCGGAGTTTTTCTTTGCTCCTCACTTTCTTCAGAAATTTCATTCATAAAATTTGAAGAAATAAAGAGTAAATGTTTTCGAATGCCGTATTGGTCAGAACTCCCTACAAAAGTTTGTTGCCCAGGATTATTTATTATTATTAAAATTTTGTCATCGAACCTGTAAATTTCTTAATATAATAAAAACAATTTTTATTACATTTTTTAAATTAAAATTTACATTATTATTGTAAAAAATAAATTTTGAAATCGTAGTAAATTGAATCATAAATAATAAATATATGTCAATAAGATTTTAATTTTGTTTTCATAAATTTAAACACATAATTATAATAAAATAAATTATAACATTATTACTAGAAAAATTACATGAAATATTTCTGAAAAATTTCTGAAATATTCCCAAAATCAAATGGTTTTACTGAATCTTTTGTGGAATATTTCAGGATTATTTTAGAAATGTTAAGGTGGTTCCCTTGGACAAAATATTACCACACAAGATTTCTTTTATTTCAATATTTTATAATGTATTGACTTTTATATTATTATGAATAAATTTTGTGTAATCTAACAAAAAAGAAACTTTTTTATGGAAATTATGTTATTGCAAAACCATGTATCTTCGATTGAAAATCGTAACATGTTCGTGCATTCTAATTTCTTTTATTTTTTATCCGATTTGAACTTTAAACCACTTATTTTGATCGTTAAACAATTTCAAATCAATTGACCGTTGGAAATTAAAAAATTGGCAAAATCAGCAAAGTTAGAGCCTTAATTGTTATGGGTAAATTGTTACTAATTAAATGTGAATAAATTCATGAATTCATAAATTCATTCACATTTACTTTAAACAATTGGCTCTAACTTTGCTGATTTTGTCGATTTTTTAATTTCCAACGGTTAATCGTTTTTAAATTGTTTAACGATTCAAATGAGTGGTTTAAAGTTCAAATCGGATGAAAAATAAAAGAAATTAGAATATTGCCCTAATATCGGTTTGCACTGCAGCTGTGGAACGTCGTATTGCGATGTTTCGACGATATTGCAGAGATACATTGATGCGATATGCAACACTCCGGCATTGCAAAATATCGCCGTCATATTGCCTTGCTCCAAAGCTGCCGAAAATCGTATCACAATGTTCCCGTGATATCGCAGTGATATATCGTGATATTTAACTTTGCGATATTGCAAAATATTGCTGTGATATGGCATTACGGCAACGTTGTATGTATGTATGTACGTCTGTCTGTATGTATTTATGTGTGAAGTTTTAATGTATTTACATAGAATCAATTTTGTTACGAAGCGAATCTTCGTTATTGTTATTAAGCATCCTACTGGCACCACATTTATTTTTTAGATGTATTCACGACCGGCTAAAAATCGTGGCGGAGTGTCACCCGATGTTGCTGCTAAAAACATTTTCGACCAAATGCAAAAGATGCGATCTGGAGCTTCGACGAATCTTGCGTCTTCCCACCGCTTTCAGCAAGCAGAATCTTGTGGCATGTCGAATTTATCACAAGTGGGTGGACTTCCGATAAGAGCATCGTCCCAATCGCTATCAAGTTTAGCGCATACATCAACAAGAAGCGACTATACTCCAAGTCCAGTGCATAAATCACATTTTGCACAGGAAGGGCTGCCATCTGAGCCTTTTCGCCCGCGCATACTCCAACGAGTGCGCGATATGCAATCACCTATCACTCAACAAAAACCACACACACTTGACAACAAGTCTTCTTCACAACAACAATCACGAACACCAGATCAATCAAAACAATCATCCTACACTCACCAACAACCACCCACACTTCACAAGCCATCTACACAAAAGCAATCACGCGCACCAAATCAATCGAAACAAAAGCCATCATCCACTCAACAGAAACCACCCACACATGGCAAGTCATTTACACAACAGCAATCACGAACACCAGATCAATCAAAACAATCATTCTACACTCAACAAAACCACCCACACTTCACAAGTCATCTACACAAAAGCAATCACGCACACCAAATCAATCGAAACAAAAGCAATCATTCACTCAACAGAAACCACCCACACATGACAAGTCATTTACACGACAGCAATCACGCACACCGGATCAATCGCACGATAAACAATCATCCCACACTCAAGAACAACCATCTACACGTTACAAGTCACCTACACAAAGTCAATCATCCACTCAACAGCAAACACCCATACTCGGCAATTCACGCACACAAAAGGTGAATATGCAGCATTCGCTCGCGCTCAACGGATCGCAGGTAGGATTACGTCAAGAGGAACCAGCTGGTTTAATGTCTGCTTTTGGGGACGCAGGTTATTCAAATAAATAAAAATGGTATTTTATTCTTCAAGGGGGTGTCAAACCATTCAAATTTCCCGCCGACAGTCCTAACCTCAAATTCTTTAACAATTGATTACAATTAATAAATAAACTAAATTATGAAAAATCAAGGCATCATTACCCTCCATAATACAATTATCTACCACTGTGCGAAGTTTTAAACAAAAACTTCAAAACCTCTACGAATGCCATTGGAACGAAATTTATATTAGTCTAGACTCGAACCTTCAAATTTCGTTCCAAAGCCATTCGTAGAGGTTTCGAAGTTTTTATTTCAAACTTCGCGCAGTGGTAGATAATTGTATTACGGAGGGCAAGGACCTCTTAGTTTTTCATAATTATACTTATTCTTTTAATTAAAGCCAATATTTTATAATTCTCGGGTCGGTAAGGTAGGAAGGATAAAAATTGACTTTGACACCCCCTTAAGGTGGCTCCAGCGGTGGGTGCCGTGTCAAGTGAGGGCTTTGGGAGGTTTTATTTTCGTTTTTAATTTTGGTTCAATTATATTATATAAATTTTATTCTAAAGCATTGTGAACTATTTCTCAATGTTTATAACAAACAAAATATTATATTAATACGTAGAAAACGTCGGCGTAACTTGATATTATTAATAATAACTTAAAGCAGCTCATTCTCATAAGTTACGTGTTAAAAGCTAGTTGAAAGAAGTCGTTGACCTCAGATTTTCTTTATCTATATCAAAAGTTTAATGAAGATTTTTGGAAAGATTCAATGACGTCTTTGTTACTATAAAATGTCGCTGGAGTCACGTTAACTCATAATTTTATATTAATCACTAATACCAATTAATGTTCTAACAGCATCATCATCGAGGTTTACGCCATTTGAGAATGCTGTTATGCAAGCCCTACAGTACGTAACAATACGCAGATACATATATACATTTTATTATTTATGATATATAATAATATTACAATTTATCGTAGAAACCTTAATTCAAGGATGGCTCATGTTGAACAATTAGCTAAGTATGTATAAACTTGTATGTATTTTAATACCATAAATTACTTGATTAAGAATTAATTATTAACACATTTTTCAGAGAAAGCCATAAAATGTTAAAGGATCTGTCGAAGAGTAGGAAGAGAACGGCACGAGATATTCCAGACTGCCTTCCCTTCAAGACACGTGAAGATCTTCTAGCTTTTAACGCTGTCGATGAAGACACATACAATGATGTTGTAAGTACGAAATATGTAAAAATATTTATTAATATTATTTATTTATTTAATCAGAAATACATGTCATTAACCGTCAAACCCCTGAACGCAAGACTTAGTTTTATAATTATTTAATTTTTCATTTCTTAAATATATCGTTTATGTTTAGGTCAACTACTTGATTTATCTTGGTGGTAGAAATACCGATGACTCTTCAGCAATTTTTTTAAAAAATTGCTTTACAGTCAACACAGAGCTTCTGTGCAATGTTACTTGGCTTGGAGATAAGAAAAAAAATGTTACAAGGTTACGTGATACCCGTTTTGTGGCAGCTTGTGAAGGTATATTGTTTTATATATTTTATTTAACTTGTCACACTAGACTTATTATATTAATTATGAATGTTTCATTAATTTCTTATAGAAGCCATCTCCTCAAATGCCATGATCTTACCGAGGCCAAGTAACTTGCAATTCACAGATTCGATGACCAGGGCCCTGAAAAGCCTTAAGCAATGTCTACGGCGTCTCGAAGAGAACAAGATACGCAGAGACGAGCTACTGCCCGAAGAAAGAGATGAGGAGCAGCTGCCACCATCTCCGAGGAGAAGACGAGCTCCTTATGAAGAAGAAGAAGAAGAAGAAGAAGAACATCAAGAACCCCTGCCATCCAGTCCAAAAAGAAGAAGAGTTTTAGAAGAAACTTCAGACGACGAGAGGGAGAGGGATGATCATCAGCAGCTGTCCAGTCCAAGGAGCTATGTAGGATTCGATAACCTGAAGGATGAAATACCCGACGAAGATGACGCACCTACAGAAAATTTCGACCATTTACAGCAGAATCCACCTGATAAACTCTGGTAAGTGGCCTCCTGTTAAATATTATCATAGAACATGTAAAAAACCGCTGGCAATTCCTTGGCACTTTGCTTTCTCAAACTTCATTGATTGTTTCAATATGAAATTAATTTTAAATTTACTTATCTTTTTTTAATCAATATCTTAAAAAAGCTGTGTTTTTTAGTATTGATGGATTGTCAAAAGATAATTTTTTACTAAAATTACATATTTAGATTAAATTACAGTTTTTCACGTCTTTTATAACTATTGTTATAGGTACGTTATATCTAACATTCCAAAAAACCCTACAATGTGAAAGTAGATTTCGCGGGTGATTACTGCCCGCGGGAAAAACTGCTACTTTCGTCCCTTGTTGTAATAATGTACTATTCTGTCCGGATAAGCGGGTAAAAAGGTTTTTTTACCCGTTAACCATTTTTGTTGCCCGCCAAAAAATTTCTTTTTTGCCCGTTTATTTAAAAACTTTTTTTAAAAAACGCAAAAATCCATACATGTGTTACAAAAAAATATGGTGTGACACACACACACGCACACACACACACATGCGCACACACTAACTCACTCACTCGCACGCACACACACATACGAGCATACGGACACACACGCATGCACATACACATACACGCGCACACACATGCACGCATGCATGCATGCATACACGCAGTACACATACACGCGCACGCACTCACGCACACACATTCATACAGACATTTTCTAAAAATAGTGTATGTTGATTCCTATTGTCTCAAAAGATATTTCTATAGTGATTTTAGCAAAACTTTTTTATTACCATCCCAAAGCTTCCTCTGTGATGAAGCAAAATCAAATTAATTTAAAATAAAATATAAAATATATCAGGGAATCAGAGGACGGAGAATTCGATGGAAGGACCCACTCTGGCGAATACCCCGCGGAGTATTTGGAGGAGTGCCGACCTGGCAGAGGAGGTGCAGAACCTTACCCGGACGATGACACGGAGATCGAAAGCGACGCCGAGAACAACAAGGATCATGACGACCACAGCAACACCATGATGGAGGACAACGGCCAGCCTGAGGATGGGGCCGAAGAATTTCCGGACATCTACGCATTTATAAAACACCAAGAAAAATACTAGCTTGCTACATTTTTCTTTGCGTTTTATAAAGGCGACTTTATTTATTTTTTTACTTTTTAGGGAAGTTCATATAAAAAGTACACGCTTATTATATTAGTTTGCATTCTTTTTATATTATCACTTGCTGAAATTAACGTGGACTTTTTATATGAATAGAACGTTTTCTTACATTTTATATTTTATTTATTTGTTCATTTATTTACTAAATTCAATTATCAATTTACTAATCTTTTATTTTTTAATTATATTTTAATTTTTAATTACGTAATTAAATTTAAAAAAATGTAAGGAAGCGTTGGAGGGGCAGAGAATGTTGGTTGTGCCTCACAGAGATGGGCGAGGACGGGGCCCTCTCACACATAAAAAAAAAATTCTTTTATTTTTGTTTGAAAAAATAGCAATATTGAGGTAATTTTCACATTACAAGAGAATAATTCTAATAACATTATAATTATTATGATTATTACCCAGACAGCAAAAAATGAATTTTTTCTAAGGATTTTTTTCGAACACTTTAAGAATAATTATGAATGTAAGTTAAAAAAGGATTCTGAAAGAGTTTGAAAAGAGTTCATAAAGAATTCTGACATCTGCGACATTCATGAAATTTGTTTTTCCGTCTGGGAATTCTTTAGTGTTATTATTACTTCTATTAAAATAAAAATAATAATTGTTTTCAGATGCCGTTGAGAGACGTTAGAAAATAACTCTAGAACCGATCCAGCATGTACTGAGAGACGACGTCAAGGAACAAAGACTGCCGATTCAGCGACTGACCCAAGACTGAGGTAGACAAGCTGAGGCTGGGAGCGACAAAAATGACATCGTTTTCAGACTTGCAAGCTGAGCTGCAAGGAGGGCCTAGCAAAGGTAATTTATTCATCATTCTATTATAACTTTCCAACCCATAATGCAATAAAAAATCTTATTTTTTTCGTTTTTTTTCAACAGAGTTCATAACACTTTGAGCGCAGAAACGGTGTGCGCCTGCCTGGATGTGATAGCGATCTGCTGAATGGTTCCCAAGGTCATGCTGTTGTCGTACGAGCGCATGGACATGCCTGCAAAACTCTCGATGACGCAGGGGCAACGAGAATTGAGTAGGAGGCTTCTTGCGAGTTGCTGCTCAGGCGATCCCTGTTAAAAAATTGAAGCTGGATTTCAAGCTTGAAATTCAACGATGAGCTTGAATCTGGTTTGATCGAACTTAAAATCCAGCTCGATTTCAAGCTCGAAATCAAACTCAAAAGATCCACCCTGATCGACCTACATTTCAAGTTTGATCAAGCTGGATTCAAACTCATCGTTGAATTTCAAGTTCGATCGAGCCGGATTCAAACTCATCGCTGGATTTGAAGCTTGAGATTTAGCTTGATATTTTCAATAGGGGAACCTGCACAAGGACCAGCTGGTTCAAACACTGGTCCGTTTGAGTGACCGTAGCCTCCTGGAGCTGCAGGCTCCCGAAATATACCATTATTTACGTAAATATTTTCAGAGACTATATATATATATTCCACGTCGACCAAGGAAGAAATTTTTTACATTTCGTTCAAAATGTTTTTACTAGTTCAGAATAGTTAAAAAATGTATGCAAAAAAAATTTAGATCACAATACCCTAACTATGCAGAACTGTGGCCCTATTAAAAATAAAGTTTTTTTCAATTCTTAGAAACATAGATAACTTTAATGATTTTTAGCTCCAGATAGGTGTAATTTAGGTATTTACACATATACATTTTTATTATTTTTCTGTATATTTTTCTGTAAATTTTATATAGAATATGCTAACACTTTTTTTAGGCCCTAATTACCACGTTTCTGATTGATTTATAAAAGATATACCGTTATATAGTAATAAGAGCTTCAAAATGAGACCAGGTAGACCATGGACCGAGCTTTTTAACCGAAGTAACAGAATTTTGAAGGAAATCTACATACAATTTGTATATCTATATATGAAGATTTCTTTTATAAATGATATTCCCTACATACATATAGATATATAAATTGTATGTAGATTTCTTTCAAAATGCTGTAACGTCAGTTATAAAGCTCGGTCCATGATCTACCTGCTCTCATTTTGAAGCTCTTAATACTACAAAATTTTGAGATTAAAATAAACTGCCGAAATTTTTTAAATAGCATATAACGGTATATCTTTTATAAACCAATCAGAAACGTGATAATTAGGGTCTGAAAAAAATGTCAGCATATTGTACAGAAAATTTACAGAAAAAAATGCATATATATATATATATATATATATATATATATATATATATATATATATATATATATATGTAAATACCCAAATTGCACCTATCTCGATTGAATTTTCTGCTTTTTTAAAAATTTAAATAAACTTTATTTTTAGGGTCACGGTTCTGCAAGATTTGGGTCTTATGAGCTAAAATTTTATTTACATGCTTTTTTCACTATTCTGAACTAGTAAAAACATTTTCAGCGAAATGTAAAAAATTTCTTCACGGGTTTACGTGAAATATATATTATTATGAAATATTGAAATTCGTTCAGAATGAACTTTTACTACAGTTTTCTTTATTAGTCTTAACGTTTATTTCGTCTTTACAATACATCAGGAAAGTATAATACATTTTTAGGCCAATTTTTTATTTGAAAATTTTTATATATCAAATTTTGAAATTTTAAATCTTACCTGAGATCTTACCAGATATCTCGTGTGAGATTTTGAGTAAAAATTCATGAGGTTTTCGCATGATATTTCACCTGAGATTTTTTGGTAGGGATATATAAAAAAAAAAATATATATATATATATATATATATATATATATATATATATATATATATATATATATATATATATATATATATAATCATGCGAAATATCATGCGAAAACCTCATGAATGTTTACTCAAAATTTCACACGAGATCTCTGGTAAGATCTCAGGTGAGATTTAAAATTTCGAAATTTGATATATAAAAATTTTCAAATAAAAATTGACCAAAAATGTATTATACTTTCCTGATGTATTATAAAGACGAAAGAAACTTCAAGACTAATAAAAAAAACTGTAGTAAAAGTTCATTCTGAACGAATTTCAATATTTCATTAAGTGTACATATAATAACATGAGATTTTGGTATGAGATCTCAGGTGAGAATCTTACTTGAGATTATTCAGTAGGAGTATGTGAATAATCATAATTAAAGTATAAAATTATAATTAAATTTAAATATTTACGTAAATAAATGGTATATATATGTTATTATTGTATGTATATATCTGCTGCGGATTCCCGGAAAAACAACTCAAGTCCATTTTTTTGAAAATTGAGCGATTTTGATTTTAAGCGATTTTAATATCTTTATATAGTATATTTTCAGATAAAAGTGCACAAAATCAAGAAAGTGTAAAAATAAGTAGCCTTATCTACTATTTATGATTTTTTTTACATTAGTTCAAATGGAAAATAAAAATTTTAAGTATTAGTATCTTCAAAACAGAAAAGTGGACTTATGTTGTTATTCTGCAAAACCATATATATATTACGTATTAACTTATTAATTTATTGTACAAAAATATTAAATATTTAAAGTATATAAATAAAAAATTACGAATATAAAATACAGTATTTTTATTATGATAAAATTATACATTTAATATAAATAATATATATATATATATATATATATATATATATATATATATATATATATATATATATATATATATATATATATATATATATATATATCGCCGTGCTGGCATATTGTCGGCAAATTGCACCGCACAGTGCTGACACGTTGCCGGCACGCGGGCCGCAGTACCAATCGCGCATGCAAATTGCGTCGGCAAAATGACGGCACTATGACGGCCCGCGTGCCAGGACCGCGGTCCTGCACCGTGCCGTCTCAGAAGCGGGGCAGGAATCCGTCACAATGCCGGACCGCGGGCGGCCCGCGGGCCGTCAGCGTGCCGACACAGTGCCGACTCAATGCTATCTGGGTGCACCGTGCCGTCTCAGAAGCGGGGCAGGAATCCGTCACAATGCCGGACCGCGGGCGGCCCGCGGGCCGTCAGCGTGCCGACACAGTGCCGACTCAATGCTATCTGCCCCAATAACATCACGTGCTGGGCATTTTTGGGGCATGCGTGCTCGTCACGCGTGCTGTCGATGTGCAGGCAATGTGCCGACATGCGTGGACAAAAATCTTTAAAATTTTTTTCCTGCCACGCTGGACGGCACGTTGGCGGCATAGTGCGAGCACGCGTGCTCAGCACGCGTGCTCAGCACGAGTGCTGTCAATATGACGACACGAAATGTTGGCACATTGGCGACACAAAATGCCGATCCATGGCCGATTTTTCGAACGTTTGCATGCCGGCAATGTGTCAGCATTATGACAGCACCGCGTGCTGCATGAGTTGAGCAATTCGTGAGCATGCGTGCCTCGACACGCATGCTCACGACACGCGTGCGCATCTTTTAAAATTCGGCTAAGTCCCGAGACCGATAATTGTCTATGGAAAAAACAGCTTCAGGGCGCTGTGTACTATCAAAATGATTTAATTACGAGTTGTATCCTATATATGATGATAGATGATTGCTCAAACGTACATCAGTTTAAAAATTACTATTTTCACAATTAAAATTTGATTAATGTAACACATCCTCGGCACATGTGCCAAATTTTTAAATGTTCCATTTTCAATGATTTTACAGGTTAATTTGGGCCATTAAAATAGTATAAAAAAACATTGTTTGCAATGCAACTACAAATATCTGTGTTTATATGTATTTTTGTACATATATATACACTCCTAACAATAATGCAACTCGATAAATTATTATATATATATATATATATATATATATATATATATATATATATATATATATATATATATATATATATATATATATATATATATATATATATATATATATATATATATATATATATATATATATATGCGATCTACCCATTGCATTATATACGCATAATAGTTATTATGAAAGTAAACGATTCACATTATTATTTGTTTATCTAAAACTTAATGCAAATTTATTTGCTTATGCATTAATTGTTTACCACGTATGTGAATACGTATATTCATTATTATATATCGCATTAATGCACTGCATACATTTCGATTTTTATTTATTTATTTATATCAACGTTATTATTTATTATGCACAATGCTATTGTTTTCTTTGCATGTGTCAATACAACTACCTAATAATTAAATAATTTAATTGTAATCGTTTTCAAAAGTTTGAATAGTACGTTTGAATTCGCGCCGCGCGATACGTGCACTATATATGTGATTTTCCGTTCTCTCTGTCATTGTACTATAGTTAATTAAGCGGGAAACGCAACAAAGTATATTACTTTTTGCTTTGATGATTTCCCTCGTTAACAGCAAAAAACTTCGTTCGCTGAATAATCGTTGAATATCAACAATTGTTTACTGCAAACTTGGATAATCACTTGTGTTATTGCTTAATCAACTCAATTAGGTAAGTTAGTGCTATAATTTTGTTATTTATTAATCAAGTAATTGTCGTGCGGTAAAAGTGAGGTTAGAAAAATCGTTCGCGGAGACGATTTCTTTGTCATTGCCTTATTAATGCAACTTTTGTGCAAATATTTTACAGTCATTATGGCTACATGTACCATTCTTTCAATAATTATTCGTTCAGCAACAAAATTTTGGTACATTCATTTGCTTTTTTTTATCAGACCCGGATAGTCGAAGAATCTTGCCGCATTTCCTGAGGAAGCTGTTGATCGTCGACCCTCGCTTGCGTCCATCTCCAGCTAGAGAGGGGCTGCTCAACAGGTCCTGGAAGCCTCGTCTTCTTCGACTGCACCTGGACATTGAGTTTGTCAGGCAGCTTACACATACATATATTTTCTGTTTCATACACTCCATCCTGCAACTTGATTACTTTTCTTTCATTATTTCTCATTACAACAATAGTTCATATAGACTTTACTCATTCTTTCTTATACTTTCTATTTTCGAGCCTAATATTGTCAACCACACCATCGTCTGGACCATCTACCACACCACAGCACCTGCGGTTCCTAGAATATTATATAAAGGTAAGCAGGATAAATCCTAATTTCTGTTTAATTATTAATTTAATATTTAATTGTATAATTCTTTATTTGTTTTAAACCTGTCCCTGCAACATTTCCTAATTCACTCAATGATTTCCTATAAACATTTCCTATTTATTCTTCTCAACCGTCTTCCAAATACTTTTTCTAATATAAAATTGTGTTTATAGTTAGCTGAAAAAAAACCACAGACAACAACAGCCACTCAGCGGAAGATAAGAATTGCAGCTTGCTTCTGAGGTACTTCGACAGATTCAGCTCACCGTACTCACCAATATAGTTGGAATAGCAAAAAGTAAGCTAGGATGTTTATTTATTTACTAAAATCAAGTAACTTCTCTTTATCAAAGTCCCAGCTAGTAAGAGATTTTTAGTGATAAAACATTTCCAAAGTCTAAGTCTGATAGGTCGAACCCGGGTGTAGCTTGTCAGATAAACATCTGCTCTGAATGCATTTAAATAAAATGTGTCACAGTAATTACTTTTCAAAGTACTGTTAAAGTATCAGTAGAAAATTATAAATATTTATTTTAATAATAATAGATGGTTTTTGGACAATAATGATCTCTGGAGAGACATATTGCCAATACAAAGTGATTGATTTTTTAAATAGAGATGGCAAATTTTATACACAGTTTTCAAATGTAATTACACAACTTATTACCGTGCCACATTTTATTTCAATGCATTCTATGTATATTCTTACCTGAATAGCCTCCCTCAGATTTTGCCTTTGCGGCAAGGAATTGTAACATATATTGTTATACAAGGTATATTAACAGCTGAGACTTTGTTTCATAGTTTTTATTACATTGTTAATTGCAAAAGTTGATATAAGACTGCCTATGATACAGCATGTTACAATTTATTGTCAAAAAGAAAAAAGCCGGGTGTGGCTTTCCAGGTAAGCATATATGTAGATTGGATTAAAATAAAATGTACCATGGTAATTAGTTGCAAAACTGCTTGCAAAACATGTATGCAAATTTACACATCTCTATTTTAGTAATCCTTGATTTTTTATTGACAATAATGATCTCTGGAGAGACATATTGCCAATACAAAGTCATTGATTTTTTAAATAGAGATGTCAAATTTTGTACACAGTTTTTAAATGTCATTACACAACTTATTACCGTGCCACATTTTATTTCTATGCATTCTATGTATATTCTTACCTGAATAGCCACACCCGGCTTTTGCCTTTTCGACAAGGAATTGTAAGATATAGTGTTATACAAGATATCTTAACATCTGAGACTTTCTTTATAACATTTTATTACATTGTACAGTTCAAAAGTTGATATAAGACTTCATATGATATATCATGTTTCAATTTATTGTCAAAAAGAAAAAAGCCGGGTGTGGCTTTTCAGGTAAGCATATATGTAGATTGCATTAAAATAAAATGTATCATGGTAATTAGTTGTAAAATTGCTTTTAAAACATGTATGCAAATTTACACATCTCTATTTTAGTAATCATTGACTTTTTATTGACAATAATGATCTCTGGGCAGACATGATGTCAGTAAAAAGTCATTAATTTTTGAAATAGAGATATCAAATTTTGTACACAGTTTTCAAATGTAATTACACAACTTATTACCGTGCCACATTTTATTTCAATGCATCTTGAATACATGTTTACCAGAAAGGCAGCACCCGGGTTTCTTGATTTTGATAAACCATTGTGTTTCAATTCTGAACATATATTAGATAAATCATGTACAACAAGATAAATCATATATATTCGATTAACTCTGTTATTTTTTAGTCTTTGCCTAGAGATCCATACTCGTATTTAGATAAAAGTGACTCTACGCTAATGACTATAACTGAGATACAAAAAGTGAACTTATCTCTAAACCTATTCAATGTAGAGCAAAATTGAAAGAGGTCTTTTTTGTTTAGAATAACAATATCAACCTATAAGTACTCTTAGAATTATTGAAAATGTCATTTTTTGAAAAACTTCATTCATCGGCAATTGGCAGCCATTTTGAACTTTTTTAATTTGAGGTCTAGAATCATTTTAAATTTTCGAATAGATTATTTCAATGATTTAGAATAAAAAGTCCCTCAAGTATTTTTCTTCTAAAGTCAATAGATCTTGAGATAGAGAAAGATGATGGTATAAACATGTGATTGGTATAAAGAGTAATTTTTTTCAAAATCCAGTGACTTGGGAACAAAAATGCTTCAGGGACTTTTTGTTCTAAATGATTTTAATAATCTATTTACAAATATTATTTTGAAGGTAGCAATAGGTAATATTTGTTATTTCAAGCAAGAAAGGGCTCTTTCAATTTTCTGGTAGAATCAGATGAATTCTATGAATCTCACTGACATTCTAAATTTTCTTGCAGATATTAATTTATTATTCTTTTTACATAACGATTTTTTTTTCTTCTAATCACATATAACGTAATGCTATCCTTTTCTGCCATGTACATATTTTAATGCATGTTTACGTATGTTTATGCAGCGGTTCCAGAATCTTATCTGCCAACTACATTCTTCACGTCTTCTCTACACGACTACGTTCTGCTGGAAAATCAAGTTTTCACGGTACCTTCACTGGGACGTACGAATTTATTATTAGTTTCTATTAGTAATAGTAGTAATTGTAATAAGTATTAGTATTGTATCGGACGTTATTTGAATATCGCGATGTATAGGGTTCGAACATTCCGTTCGAGGAAAGCTTTAAGGGATTGCGTGCCTCAACATAGGGCTCGCGTTGAAAGAATTCTGAAAAGAGCTTCCGAAGAACGTTCTCTTCCAAGTTTTTCGAATAATTCTTTGAATGTTGAAGCAATCGCACGTCTTCCTATCGATTGCCCATCTCCTGACATTTCTTATGTCTCCGATTCGAGCGAATCTGGTGCGAATGAGGAACAAATGTTAGCTGCTGCTTCTTCATCCGTTACAGTTAATGCAAGTGCTTGCGAGAACGCTGCGAGTGAGTGCGATTCAGTTGAATCAGATCGTTTCGAGAGCGTTGAGGATTTCGAAGAAAAGTTGGGTATCCTTTTTGCCGAGGAGAATCTGACGCACACTCAGATAAAAGCTGTTTTGCGATTGTTAAAAAGTCACGGGTGTTTCTCCAGCATGCATATAGATCCGAGAACTGTTTTGAACACTCCGAACGTGAGTGTGTCTCCGGACCAAGTTGCTGGAGGAGAGTATCTTCATCTAGGTGTAAAGCAGGCTTTACTGAAAATCGTTTCTTCGACTCCACCGCATATGCGAAGTAATCATATCGAAGTAGATTTTAACACAGACGGAGCTTCCCTCGATAAAGTAGGTAAAATTGTCTTATGGCCAATTCAAATTAGAATAGCGAATTTTCCAAATAGCTTTCCAGAAATAGTTGGAATATTCAAAGGTACAGCAAAGCCATCGAGCGCGTTAGATTTTTTTCGGCCGTTTATTCTAGATTTACTGGAGGTTCTTCGAAACGGTTTCGACTTCATGGACGAGAGTTATCATGTTGCCTTGAGATGCTTTATCGGTGATGCTCCAGCTCGTTCATTTTCGTTGGGCCATCGTAGTCACGGTTCCAAGGCTCCTTGCTCTAGGTGTTGGGTTCGAGGCAAAAACATACGCCCAGGCGTTATGGCTTATTTTGGGAGTAATCATACGCCTCGTACGAAAGAGGAATATATGTCGAAATTGGACGTGGATCATCATAGTGTAGGAATAGATTGTCCTCTAGCTGACTTGAATCCTTTTGTCGACTTGGTCAAGTCTACGGTGTTTGATTACATGCACCTTGTATGTCTGGGTGTAATGGACAAAATTTTTGCCGGTGTGATAGACGGCAGGTTCGTCGAGTCAGTCAAAATCTCCGACCCAGCTGCTATACGAGTCCTCAATGATCATCTGGAGCAAGTGAAAAAATACTGCCCGCAAGATTTTGCTCGTAAGCCGACGAATATTGAGAAGCATGGGAAATTTAAGGCCACCGAACAACGGCAGTTGCTTCTTTATACTGCTCCTGTTATTTTGAATGGTTTGGTTAACCCCGCTGTTTACCAGTACTTGCTTCTACTTCACGCGTCTATGAGAATTTTGACTAATCCTGACGTTCATTTAGAGTCTGTCGCTTTCACTGAAAAATGCATAAAGATCTTCGTCGAAACAGCTCCCGATGTATACGGCGTTGAATTTCTATCATTCAATTGTCACGCTCTTTTGCACCTTGCTGATGATGTCAGGGCTTTCGGACCTTTAGATTCATTTTCAGCTTTTCCTTACGAAAGCAATATGAGCTATTGCCGAAAATTATGTAGAAAGCCGAACCAGCATTTGCAACAGATTGCAAACAGAAGGGCCGAAAACTGCAAGACAGCATCTCCCAAATACATTGATCCAAATGCTTTGAAATTCGTTGGTCAGCATGCGAGAGGTCCTACACCGCCAATCGACGGCTTTACGAATTACATTCAATACAGAAAAGTTGTCACCGGGGCAATTCACTTGTCGATTCTTCACCCGGATAGTACCATTTGTCTTAGAGACGCATCCATCTGTGTTATTCAAAATATTATTAAACACGATGGATGCTGCTATCTTGTCGTCAAAAGTTTTGCCAAAGTCGAAAATTTTTGTAATCGACCCTGCGATTCTTCCTTACTGGGTGTTTTTCTTTGCTCTATGATGAGTACAGAGGCAAAAGTTATCACACTCGATCAAGTCTCGGACAAATGTTTTAGAATGCCATATTGGCCTGTAGACGCTCGAAGGATGGATCGGTATTCTGACTTTTTTGTAGTCGTTAAAATTATGTCCACTCATTGTTCAGTCGATTAATTCGTTCTTGTAATAATCGTTGTTGCTGTTCCGATTATTCTTATTATTATTATTATTACTATACTACTATTATCATTATTGTGATAATTTTTATTATTTCCAAAAGCAAAATGAAGAAAAATCCCGGAGCGTCGTCTGTAGACTCGGCATTAAATAAAATGTGCGGTATGATGCCTTCCGATACGCACAGTTTCTCGGCACCCGCACTCGCTCAGCCATCCACGTCATCCGCGCATGACAAAAAGAAGAAGAAGAAGAGTAAGGAGGTGGAGAAAGAGCGGCCGAAAGGACCATCAAAGAAGCAACCTTCAAAGTCACAGCCATCGGACAGACCCCACTCAAACTCGCCACAGTTATACCCACGACGTTCAGCCTCACAACAATTACACAAACAAGACTCAAACTCACAGCAAAACTCACAATTACACGCATCACAGTCATCCTCACAAGATTCATACGAGAAACACTCGAACTCACAGCTAAACTCACAATTACACGCATCGCAATCACCCTTACAAGAACCGTACAAGCAACACTCAAACTCACACGTAAACTCACAAGTACACGCATCACAATTATCCTCACAAGAACAGAACAAGCAACACTCAAACTCACAACAAAACCCACAATTACACGCATCGCAATCACCCTTACAAGAACCGTACAAGCAACACTCAAACTCACACGTAAACTCACAAGTACACGCATCACAATTATCCTCACAAGAACAGAACAAGCAACACTCAAACTCACAACGAAACTCACAATTACACGCATCGCAATCACCCTTACAAGAACCGTACAAGCAACACTCAAACTCACACGTAAACTCACAAGTACACGCATCACAATTATCCTCACAAGAACAGAACAAGCAACACTCAAACTCACAACGAAACTCACAATTACACGCATCACAACCATCCTTACCACAATCAGGCAAAGAACGATCAAACTCACACATAAACTCACAATTACACGCATCACAATCATCCTTTCAGCAACCGCAGCATTCAACGCAAAAAAAGCCAAGAAAAGAAACAAACGTGCAGCAATCGACACAGTTTCAACGTAAGAACATTTTCAATGTTATAATAATAATATTCTTTAATTGTTAATATTAATTTTAATTATACTTTAACTTTTATAAATTTAATAGCATGCACTTCAACTGAACCACGTAGAAACGTAACACCGTCAGCGCCGATAACAGTCGATCTGTCGACAATTTTGGATAGATTAGAGTGAGTAATAATTCAATTATTTATTTTCTTTTTTTTTACAATGAAACAATATTGAATACCTCAAACTCGAATTTTACAGTTCACTTAACCGAAGAATGGTTAAAATCGACGGCAACATAACGTACGTATTCTTTATTCATCATTTTTTTATTGTGTATATTTATTTATTGTGTACTTCATTTATAGAGCCACGAACGCGAGAATGGTCACTTTGGAGAAGGATATGAAGTACGTATTACCAAATGAATATTGTTATTGACATTTAAAGTTATATCTTATTTCAATTTTTAATTTTCAGATTGGTGAAAGAAAGTCTAGTTCGAGTGGAACAATTAGACAAGTATGTAAAATATTTTTTATTTTTGATATGTATTTTAGTTGAAAAATAATACAAATATTATATAACCATTCGTTTTCCAGATCCATAGACAGAACGCTGAAGGGCATCGCCAAAAAGCAGAACAGAAAGGCCGTACCTCGTCCTTCCTTCCTGCCCTTTAAAACGTCAGCGGATATTCTGGCGTTTAACTATGCCAGTGAGGAGGACTACAACACTCTCGTAAGTATCAAAATTATTTATTAACCTTAACACACATTAATAATATAATAATTTTAATCAAGTCATTGAATATATTAAGGTGGAGTATCTAAGTAGCCAAGGTGGCGCGAATTTCACTGATTCAGCGGCCATATACTTCAGGGAATGCATCGTCATCGACCAAGATATTTTCCGCAACGTCACCTGGAGTACTTCCAAAGCTGAAGGTACAATGGCCTTAAAGAACACACGCTTTGCAAATGCTTGTAAAGGTACGCAACATATCTGTATTTCATAAATTTCATTCTTTGCATTATCTTAAAAATGTTTCATTTTTCAAATGTTTTGCAGATTCGATGCCAGCGGACAAGACGACCTTGCGAGCACCCGAGCCTACTGATTTCAAAGTGGCTATGATGAAAGCCTTGAAAAGTGCCAAGGAAGCTTTTCGGCGCAAAATGAAGCGACCTGCGGATAATCCTATTGAACCACCGCCGCCGATACATCGTCCGCGCGTTTTTTGGCATCGGACCTAGATGAGGAGCCAGACGGAGAGCAAAGCGCCGGCAGCGAGGACGACAACGACGAGGAGCAGGATACCGAGAGCAAGAGCGGCACAGAGAGCGAGGTGGACGATGATGATGCTGGGATCACCGACGGCGAGATCAGCGACCAAGGCGACGACAACGATGATGACCACAGAAAGCGTGACTACGCCTCCGATGCCTCGGAAATTTTTAATAATTTCTAATTTCTTTTCAAATTTTACTTGTTTCTTTTCTTGTGCTTCTTCTTCTTTCTCTTTATTATTTCACTATTATGCTCTCTGATGTTTTAGTTTTTTCAGTTGTTCATTATTTGAGTTTATTTTCTAATGGAAATGTCAGGGAGCATCAGTGGGGTTTTCGCGTGGTGGAGGTCTTCCGGTTTCTAATTACTTTCATAAATACTGTTGCTCATTTCTTCTTCTTTCGCTTTACTATGTTTTTGTTCTATTAATTAATTTGTTTTCAGGTCTATAAAAATACACATGGTTGCCTTTCATATTATTCTAATTATTAATTATTGTATTAGTGCACATGTGAATTTTTGAACGCTCTCTGATCTTTTACTTTTCAAAGATGTATAGATATTGTTAATATTTCTATATCTCTATTTATTTATTTATTTATTTATTTATTTAGTGCTTTATTATTTTTGTATATTTTTAAATCAAAAAAGATGAGGGAGCGTCGGAGGAGCTGATGCTGTGGTCGAGCTTCACGGAGAGGGGCGGTGGTCGGGGCCCCTCTCACCCAAAAATATTAATCATTATTTTTATTTTTAAATTTAAGCACCATCAGAAGCGCAGCCAGGAATATGCGTCAAAATTAGGATTATCTTTATAGATAAGTATATTATCTAGCGTTTATAATTTATTCAATTACAAATTTAAATCTGTTTTATATTTATTTGCAGCGGCAGCAGCAAAGTCAACAATAATAACAAGGAAGTGTGCCGATTGTTCTCCTCGCCTCCAGGAGTCGTCCAATTTTCAACTGCTTTATTATTATTTAATATTGTTCGTTTATTAATATTATTATTATTCTTGTTATCATTATATTAGATTGATCAAAGCTCAAAAATTGTTATGTATATTTTATTCGATATCATTGTTATATTTTTATATTTGTACTGCGCTATAGTTTTATTGTTTCAATTGTATTTATTTATTTATATTAATGTTTTAATAAATCATACATATTAATTACCTACAATCCTCATCTGTCTCGATCATTTATTTGCGAGGCTCGGCCTTTCCGGAAAAGTGCTCGCATTATGCCCGCACGAACCCCCGCATATGCCTGCATACGAGGAGCATGCCGTGCCGTGCGAAAAATACGCGTCCACGAAATCGGGAACATGCGCGCAAAATGCCTGCATACGAACGGCATTATGCTCGCATTTTATCGGCACCCGTGCTGGACAGATCCACCACGGAAGCAAGCAAAATGCTCGGTCATATGCTCGTCATATGACTTTCACGTGCGGATGCAAGTGGACCGTCATGCGTGCCCATTTAATGCCGGCACGTTTTCAGCATTTTCAGAGCACGCTGTTATCTGGGTGGGTAAGTAAGTAAGTAAGTAAGTAAGTAAGTAAGTAAGTAAGTAAGTAAGTAAGTAAGTAAGTATATAACATAAAAATTTTCGTGGCGGCAATTTATCGGCGATTCGGCGGCATGCGTGCTCAAATTCGAAAATTGCAATTTTTATGTTATATAAGTTTTGGTTATAAATAATAAGCACCAACAACCTTATTTCAGTATTATAACAATTGATAATTGAATAATAATATGTTGCTGCAGGGGCAATACCAATAATATATTATAGCGAGTACAAGACACCACTATAATTAATATTAAGGGGATGTCGGAGCCCCGCCCCCCCTTTTGCTGTCCGACCTATTTTGTATTTCCAATTGTTTGTAAAACTACAAGTCCGACTGACTTTATCTTGTACAGATCGGTTCATTATACTAAGCACTACTGTGCTCAGCTCTAAATCTTACTGTAAAATTACATTAAAAGAAGTTATTAGCAAATGTTTGGTATGATTACAATTTTGAGGTTAGGTTTCAATGCGTAAACACCCTATTGTATTTCCAATTAATCAGAAAAATAACTCATCAGATCTACTTTATCTTCCATGCAAAAGCTTTATTATAAAAAGCACTACGGTGCTCTGCTCTTAAGGTTTCCCTGCATTCTATATTTTAAAAGTAATCACTAAAAGAAAATACACGATTTTAGCTCCGACATCCCCTTAAATTTTATTATACGTACAGAGCCTGATAATCAATTGCGAATTCGGGAAAATTTATTTGTTAATGCATAATGTATGCACGAAAGTCAGTAATTTCATTATTTTAATTGTTATTCTTTAATTTTACTACTTAGTATACATTTGTGCGTCATATAACGTGCATGTATATTAATATTATTTATTTATTTATTTATTTATTTATTTATTTACTTACTTACTTACTTACTTACTTACTTACTTACTTACTTACTTACTTACTTACTTACTTACTTACTTACTTACTTACTTACTTACTTTACTTACTTACTTACTTACTTACTTACTTACTTACTTACTTACTTACTTACTTACTTACTTACTTACTTACTTACTTACTTACTTACTTACTTACTTACTTACTTACTTACTTACTTACTTACTTACTTACTTACTTACTTACTTACTTACTTACTTACTTACTTACTTACTTACTTACTTACTTACTTACTTACTTACTTACTTACTTACTTACTTACTTACTTACTTACTTACTTACTTACTTACTTACTTACTTACTTACTTACTTACTTACTTACTTACTTACTTACTTACTTACTTACTTACTTACTTACTTACTTACTTACTTACTTACTTACTTACTTACTTACTTACTTACTTACTTACTTACTTACTTACTTACTTACTTACTTACTTACTTACTTACTTACTTACTTACTTACTTACTTACTTACTTACTTACTTACTTACTTACTTACTTACTTACTTACTTACTTACTTACTTACTTACTTACTTACTTACTTACTTACTTACTTACTTACTTACTTACTTACTTACTTACTTACTTACTTACTTACTTACTTACTTACTTACTTACTTACTTACTTACTTACTTACTTACTTACTTACTTACTTACTTACTTACTTACTTACTTACTTACTTACTTACTTACTTACTTACTTACTTACTTACTTACTTACTTACTTACTTACTTACTTACTTACTTACTTACTTACTTACTTACTTACTTACTTACTTACTTACTTACTTACTTACTTACTTACTTACTTACTTACTTACTTACTTACTTACTTACTTACTTACTTACTTACTTACTTACTTACTTACTTACTTACTTACTTACTTACTTACTTACTTACTTACTTACTTACTTACTTACTTACTTACTTACTTACTTACTTACTTACTTACTTACTTACTTACTTACTTACTTACTTACTTACTTACTTACTTACTTACTTACTTACTTACTTACTTACTTACTTACTTACTTACTTACTTACTTACTTACTTACTTACTTACTTACTTACTTACTTACTTACTTACTTACTTACTTACTTACTTACTTACTTACTTACTTACTTACTTACTTACTTACTTACTTACTTACTTACTTACTTACTTACTTACTTACTTACTTACTTACTTACTTACTTACTTACTTACTTACTTACTTACTTACTTACTTACTTACTTACTTACTTACTTACTTACTTACTTACTTACTTACTTACTTACTTACTTACTTACTTACTTACTTACTTACTTACTTACTTACTTACTTACTTACTTACTTACTTACTTACTTACTTACTTACTTACTTACTTACTTACTTACTTACTTACTTACTTACTTACTTACTTACTTACTTACTTACTTACTTACTTACTTACTTACTTACTTACTTACTTACTTACTTACTTACTTATTTATTTATTTATTTATTTATTTATTTATTTATACATTACGTATTGTATTTTATGCAAATAAAATATTATACAACTATATGATATTTAATAAATCTTCTTTTTACAAGTTTCAATCGTAGAGGTTTGAATTCGCGCCATTCGAAACGCGCACTATATGTGGAATTTTCCTTTGTCCAATAATGGCCACGCGCCCGCAGCGGTCGACTATAATTATAGTATATTTTTGGAACAACATTCCTTTTTGCTTTGATGACACGTGCGTTAACAGCAAAAAACTTGGCTCGCTGAATAATCGTTCAACATCAACAATTATATAGTTCTAAAATCAACAATCGCTCTTGTTATTGATTAATCAACTCAATTAGGTAAGTTTTAAATATTGTTTTTCTATTCATTTAATAATTAGTTGATATATGTCGATAGAGAGGTTAGGAAAATCGCGCCTGTACGCATCGATTCTTTCGCGGTAGTCGAGATTTCGGGTTTTATTAAAAAAATCAAGGGATTTCTTATACTACCTTTATTCTAGCAACACATTTTTTATACATTCGTGCTTTATCCTCTAAGATCCGGATATTGTCGAAAAGTACCGCCGCGGTTCCTGGGGAAGCTGTTCGCATCGTCGACCTTCGGCGAAGGGTGCTGCCCAGCAGGACCAGAAGGAGGCTTAGCTTTTACGACTGCTCCAGGACATTGAGTTTTTTAATTCATTATTCTAGATTTACTTATACATTTTATCACATTACTTCATTTCATTTCAAATTTTCTAATTAATCCTTCATCTGTTCATACTTTTTCTCATTCTGCATTCATTTACTCATCAGCTTATTATCCTTCATCTGTTCATACTTGTTCTCATTCTACATTCATTTCAATTTTTCTAATTAATTCTTCATCTGTTCACACTTTTTCTCATTCTGCATTCATTTACTCGGCTCATTATCCTTCATCTGTTCATACTTTTTGTCATTCTGCATTCATTTACTCAGCTCATTATTCACCTATTTACTTTTCATTACTTTTGACTCTTCCTGTCACTTTCTGTTTCGAGTCCATCGTCGATCCCACACCATCAGGATCAATGACCAACCAGAGTGACACTTGCAGTATCTGGGCTATAAAAAGGTACGCATGATCTGTTTAATTATTAAATTCATATTAGATTGTTATAATTATTGATATATATTCATTCATAAGAACCATTTTTTACAGTGATAATAATTGAAACCCTATAATAACAATGTTTCCTATTCCCATTAAAATCACAACGTTTCCTATTTATTTCCTTCCACTATTATTGTCGAAACACATCTAATATAATTGTGTTTACAGCTTGCTGAAAAGAAGCCGCAGACGACCATAGCCAAGCGACAGACAAAAGGACCATACATCTTGCTGCCAGCAGTTCCAATAACTACATCAGCTCTACGCACTCAACAAGGTGGCTCTTCGAACCTACAAGAGAGGTATATTTGTAACATTATTAAATTCTATTTGCACTAGAGGTCTAAAATTTTGCAAATTAACTCTATAAAGCATGAGAAAAATAATTGTCTTGTCAGTTTTGGTTCAAGGTTATATATTAATAGCGTTTACCTTCAAATCCTGCAAATCCGGTCGGAGGTCTACAGGTAAACACAATTAATAAATAATCTTAAACAAAAACTGAACTGGCTAATAGTTTTGTAATGAGCTGCAAAGCATCTGTGCAAAATTTCAGCTCTCTATAGTGTGAATATAATTGAAATTGTAGAGTTGATAATGACTCATGAAAACCATTACGCGATGGGTATATATATAAGTAAATCATGGCTTATCATTTCAATGTTATTCAACATAGAGGTCTGAAATTTTGTACCGATGCTTTACAGCTCATTGCAAAACTATTTGCCACTTGAGTTTTTATTTAGCTGTATCTCATTTGCATAAACACACTTGAAAATCGGATATTGCGGGTGTTGGTTAAAGGACGTCATGCAAATGGGATACAGCTAAATAAAAACTGAACTGGCAAATAGTTTTGTAATGAGCTGTAAAACATTGGTTCAAAATTTCAAACCTCCACCTGCAACATAATTTAAATGACATTGCGAGCAATCTTGAAATTTCATCCATCACTATAATGTATAATGAGCAAGTATGTAAATTCTCATGCCATTTAAATTCTTTTTTAGCTTGAGATCTGAAATTTGACACAGATGTTTGAAAATCTATTCTGCATCTAATCAGTTTAGGCATTTTCATGTAGCTCTATTTTTTTTACTTGTTTACCTGCAAACCTAGGTGCGCGTCGTGTTATATTTACAAGTAGCTTAGAGAAAGAGGATCCGTTAATTACTTTGCTTTTTTCCTATCTAGGGTACTTGTCCATATTTATGAGCCTATCCATATTTGTGTGCCTTTTTTTTAATTGTAATTTGCAGCGATTAAATCATGAATGAATCAGTAAAACTATTTTTAAAACTAAGATAAACTATTAAGTTAGAGTTTACAAGAGTTACATGAAAGTTTAAAATGTTTTTCATAGAGTTATAATTTTTTTAAACATATGAATCATGATTTGGTGGTTTTACTTTGTTTCCTTGTCTAAAATGCTAAGGATTTCTTGACTTTCAAAACTTAATTTAATTATTCGGACGTAATTTATGACAAACAAAATATTTATTGTATCACAAAATAATTCAATTTAATATTAAAAAATGTGAAATGAGCATTTTAGACTCAATTTATTAATTTATTAATGAATCCAGTAATACCGCGAGATTTTCGAAGTTTGTCCGTATTTATGCGCCCCCTCATGATCGATAGAATAACCTCAGTTCTGCTTGTAGAAGAGAGAAGAAGTTTTCGCAATCTTTATTTTTTCCAAAGTTGTTAATGAAATTTGTAAGTATAACTAACAAAATATACATAATATGATAAAATTTATTAAGACTTTTTGATTTATTGATTTATACCAGAAACTAATTATATTAGTAATTAGTATTACAAACTAAATAAACATAAAAAACATAAAAAAAACTTATTAATTACGACTAACTAACTACGACTTGAAACTAAAATTCAGCGAGCTAGCTAACTCTTTAACAGTTTATATAATTTTATAAAATCTGTAAAATGTTATAAAAACATTACTAGTTTATATCACTTAAGAATTATAAAACTATTAATTTATAATATTATTAACAATCAGTTGTATCATTGAATAACATTTTTAATCCAAGTCTTTAGTTTCCATTTAGCATATTTTGAATTTCTCAGAATTTTGAGGTCAGTTTTTAATGCTTATTGCTAAGTACCTTCGAGGAATAGCTATATTTTTATTTCTAGTTTCCTTTTTGACTTAACATAGATTTGACTAAGCCTCATGTAATTATAAATTAGAGATTCAAAATCAAATAATCATCTTATATTGAATGGAATTTCTTTGGCAAACTTATTTTTATTTATAACTTTTAGTATCCTATTTTATAGTCTTTGCAATAAGACTATATGAGTTCTACGAACGCCCCGCCAAGCTATAATACCATAACTGATTATACTATGGAATAGTACATAATAAATCATTATCATTGTATCAGTTTGCATGAATTTAGATAATTTATAGATTATGAATTCTGTGTCAAATACTTAGTTTTGTTCATAATATCTCTCTGTCTATCACGTTTATTAATTTCAAATATTTTGAAACTTTATTTATATTTATTAATTATTAATTAAAAACTAAATAATATATAAATAAAAAATAATAATAATAAAATTATTTAATTAATCTTATTTTAAGTTATCTTATACTTAAACAAAAAATGGATTCCATTAATATTAATTAATCTATAAAAGCAGTAATTATAGAAATAATTAAAATGAGATTTCATGAGCACACTAATCGGGGCACAGTTTTTTGAGCAGGCACACTAATGGGGGGCACAGAATTGTGGAGACGCACACTAATACGGGCAGCTTGGGCACAGTAATATGTTATAGCCCATTGAAGAAGCATGCTAATATGGACCAAAACATTTTTTTTTATTTCTAATATATCTGTATGAATGCTTAATATATTCAATAAAAACAAATTCCATCTTAAACACGGAACGTTAGAGTACCTATGTAAACTTCAATAGCAAAGATTAAAGCTTTATACGTTCAGCAATCAATTATTAAATGCAAAAAATTGCTTCATGGCACACTAATACGGACAAGTACCCTATAAGAATAACAATTTTCACATTTATGCATTCTCACAATTGTGTAATACCTTGTAATAACTAAAAATTATAATTCTGATTTTAGAATTAGTCGACATTTGGTACAGCTGGACGTTCCGGAGAAACGCTCGTCACAACCATAATCCGCCCTGGGAAGTACGCTTTTAATATTATATAATATTATATATTATATAATAAATAATGTATCAGATTCGTACTATGCGTTCTAGGAAATCTTTGAAGGATTGTTCTCCTGCGTATAGAGCTCAAATGCTGAGGTTAATGGAAAGAGCTTCCCGAGATGATTTCTGCAGAGAACCTCTCACTGAGAATATTTCTTCTGTTGCTGCTAAAGCACGCGTAGACTCCCCTGTCGATTTCCGGAATGAGATGAATGTCGATGAATCCTTTGCGAGTATGAATGGTGCGAATGAGAGATGTTTAGATTTTTCTTCAGGTTCGTCTTCTTCATCGATTAGATCGAATAGGAGTGATGGCAACGAGAGTGATGCGAGTGACCGTGATTCAGTTTTATGCGACGGTGTAGAGAGCGTAGAAGATTTCGAAGATAGACTGGGTATTGTTTTCCCCGAGCAGAACCTCACACACACGCAGATAAGGGCAGTCATGCAAGTTTTAAAAACCCACGACTGTTTCTCCACTATTCATGTAGACCCGAGAACAATTTTAAAAACTCCGGTCTACTCTGCCCCTACGACCCAAGTAGCTGGAGGCGAGTACATGCATTTTGGCATAGAACAGGCCTTATTAAAGATATTGGCTGCGACTCCCCCACACTTGTGGAAAAATCGTATCCATTTAGATTTTAGCACAGACGGAGCTTCTCTCGATAAAGTAGGCAAGATTGTCTTGTGGCCGATTCAGGTCAGAATCGCAAACTTTAGCAATAGCTTTCCAGAGATTGTTGGAGTATTAGATTTTTTTCAATCGTTTAATCGAGATGTGCGCCAGGTTCTTCCGAGCGGTGTAGATTTTATGGGTGAAAATTTTCCCGTTGCTTTGAGGTGCTTTGTCGCGGATGCTCCTGCTCGTTCGTTTTCGTTAGGTCACCGTTCGCATAGTTCCAAGGCTCCGTGTTCGAGATGTTGGGTTCGCGGTCAATATATACGTCCAGGAGTGATGGTGTATACGGGGGTCGATCATAGACCTCGTACACAAGAGGAGTATCTTGAAAAGTTAGACGCAATTCATCACAGCATAGGTATAGATTGTCCTCTAGCCGATCTCAGTGCTCATTTTAATTTGGTCACGGGTACAGTCTTCGATTACATGCACCTCGTATGTCTGGGTGTAATGGAAAGGATTTTGCTAGGCATCATAGATGGTAGGTTCGTCAAGTCAGCTAAAATCTTTGATGCAAGTGTTGTACAAATTGTCGATGATCGACTGGAACAAGTAAAAAAATTATGCCCGCAAGATTTTGCTCGGAAGCCAGTCAATATTGAAAAGCATGGCAAATTTAAAGCCACCGAGCAACGGCAGTTGCTTCTTTACACTGCTCCTGTTGTGTTCAAATGTCTGGTTAATCCTGCTGTTTACTTGCACTTGCTTCTTCTTCATGCAGCTCTGAGAATTTTGACGAATCCTCGTTTTACAACAGAGTCTGTAGCTTTCGCTGAAAAATGCATCAAGTTATTTGTCGAAACAGCCTCTGATGTGTACGGTATAGAATTTTTATCGTATAATACTCACACTCTCTTGCACCTTGCCGATGATGTCAGGGCTTTCGGAGCGTTAGATTCCTTTTCAGCTTTCCCTTACGAAAGCAATATGACCTATTGCCGAAAATTGTGTAGAAAGCCAAGCCAGCATTTACAACAAATTGCCAACAGAAGAGCGGAAAACTGCCGCACAGCGTCTTCGAAGCACATTGATCCGAATGTCGTCAAATTCATTGGCGCTCATGCGAGAAGTCCTGCACCCTTGATCCAGGATTCTACCAATTATAAGCAATATAGGAAAGTTGTAACAGGCAACGTTCATTTCTCTATTCTTCCATCAGATAGTACCGTTTGCCATAAAAACGAATCCATCGGCGTTATTCAAAATGTCATCGAATACGACAAATACTGTTATCTCGTTTTAAAGACATTTGCGAAAACCGAAAATTTTTTTAATCATCCTTGTGACTCTTCATTAATTGGTGTTATTTTATGCTCTATGCTGAGCACCGACACAATAGTTGTGGGTCTTGATGAAGTCAGGGATAAATGCTTTCGGATGCCGTATTGGCCAGTAAATGTTCCAACAAGCGAGTCTGACTCGGATTTTTTTGTCGTTGTTAAGATAATATCCACGCATTTTGATACCGAATAGCATATTATTATTACGATTATTGCCTTGGTAATTAACTAAAAAAATTTTATTTCGATAGCAAAATGGCGAAGAATACGGGAGCGCTTCCAGTAGACGCGGCAGCTGCTAAACTGTCCAAGTTGATGTCTTCCCTACCATCAACGAGTGGCTTTAATCCGTCCCTCAACCGAACATATCCTCCACCGACTGTGAAACCAAAAAAACACCACGAGTCGAAGGCGTCAATAAAAGACAAACGGCCACCATCCTCATCGCAAGAAGAATCTCTGAAAGAGAAATTGCAACCGCGAGCGTCGACAACAAAAAAGCAGTCACAAAAATCCCAGTCGCAGAAACATGAACAACGAGTACCGCCAGCACCGAAACAACACGTTCCTTTCCAACAGCTGCAGAGTGATTTGCCTTCAACGTCATCAGCAGCAACTCCCCCCACTGCTGGAACTGCATCAGGAATGGGTGCGAAATTGCTGGAGAGACTAGAGTGCGCGTTAATGTATACTAATTCTTCATATCGATACATACTTCTTGAGGAAATCTATAATAATACGTATGTCTATTTACAGTTGGATGAATCAACGACTCGTCAAAATCACTGGCACCATCGCGTAAATATTTTTCGTTCATTTTTTTTCAATCACAACTATTTTTATAAAATATTTATTAATTATACTTTTTTATAGCAAAACCAATGAAAAAGTGAACGAGTTGGATGCTAATTCAAAGTATGTATTGTCCAACTACTTTACATAATCAGTATTCGTAATTATGTATTTATTGTTACTTTAAATCTATTATTTTCAGATCAGTGAACAAAAGGCTCGGAAAACTGGAAGAGTTAACACGGTATGCTGAACGTCTTTGTTTTTGTTATAAACGTACATTCATAATTATTAAATAATAATAAAAATAATTATTACATTTTCAGTTCCATATTCTAAATGCTGAAGAAGATAACGGATAGGCAGAACCCGGAGGCGGCAATTCGCCCTGCCTATCTGCCGTTTAAAACAGTAGCCGACATCATGGCGTTCGATTTTGCTTCTAAAGAAGTATTCGACGAACTCGTAAGTATCGACTTTTCTTTTTGTTCGTATAAATTCTTTTATTATTTTGTTTTAATTACATAACAACTATTTTTAAGGTCATCTATCTGGGCAGCGGGCAAATATTTCAAGGAGTGCATCGAGATGGACGTAGACATCTTTCGTCACATCACGTGGACCACTTCTAATGAACAGGGTACGGTGCCATTAAAACCAACACGCTTTACCAAGGCTTGTCGAGGTACGTTGAATCTCGCTTCATTTAATATGATTAATATTATCTTTAAATGATAATAATTACAATTTTTTTGTAGAGGCAATGCCAGTGGATAAGAAGACCCTGATGGCACCACAGGAAGATGATTTTTCGTGGGCGATGACGAAAGGTTTGAAAAGTAGCAAGGAAGCTTTTCGTAAGAAGATGAAGCGGTCTGCACAAAATCAACCGGATCATCAGCCCCAGAAACGCACTCAGCGCCTTATGATGGCATTTCGTGCTTTCCCGTGCTGGATTTTCGATCAACTTCGTACTGACCATGTGCCAACTTTTTGACAGCACTTCATGAAACATGGAATTTGCATTCTGTCACCACACGTGCGCAAGCACTCGTACTTGCCCGGTGCCGTCTCAGTGCCGAATTCCGTGCTTCGTGCGCGGCTCATGTCGTCATTATGTCGTCATTTTGACAATCCATATGACAGCATTGTACCACCCGGTCGTGCTGGATACTGTTGGCCATTTGGTGGTATCAAAAAGACAGCTGAAAGCCAGATCAACATGTTGCATTTCGTGACGACAAAGCGCTGTCACTAAAATCGCACAAAATGTTGTCCATTTTATTTGGCAAATTTTTGTCCAGCATGCGTGTTTGCCATGTGATGGCACAATTTTGGTGAACCATGCGGCAGAATTAATATTTTTCCGGCAACTATCTGTCGTCATTCAGCTAGCATGCATGCCTAAATAGTCTTAAAATTGTCAATAATTTGTTATCAACAATGTTTTTGCAATGATTGCGAACTGAACGATATATTGTAATATATTTATTTGCATACTCGCTGTAACAACATTGAAACAATATTAATAAATATTA
This sequence comes from Gastracanthus pulcherrimus, assembly GCA_949152435.1. Taxonomy (NCBI): domain Eukaryota; kingdom Metazoa; phylum Arthropoda; class Insecta; order Hymenoptera; family Pteromalidae; genus Gastracanthus; species Gastracanthus pulcherrimus. The sequence continues at coordinate 172,388,202 of OX424572.1, read as the reverse complement.
ATATATTAATATTAATAAATATTTATTGTGTCCCAGGCGGAAATAATCTGTGGCATATAAAACTTAAAAATATACTATAATTCTTAATAAAACTTATTAGCTTTTATAAGATTTTAATAACAGTTTATATAATGTGTTGAATTTAGACTCTAGTAATTGTTTATAATATTTAATAATATTTGTAAGCTTTTATTAGTTGTTTAGAAATTTTATAAATGATTTTAAACTTTTATTAGCTTTTATTAGACTTTTGTATGTAGAAAATATCCTAAAAATGCTCCTTTTCTGCTTCTTCTTAGGTTACACACTTTTTTTAGTTTTTCTGCTTCTTTTTATGTTTTTTAGCTTTTTTTGTAAAAAACTGTAAAAAACTGAAAAGCGATTAGAAATTTATTACTATTAGTAACTAATCATAAGAATTATAAATATTTAATCTCTACAAGTAATAATTTTAAAAAGTTAATAGTAGTTTTTAGCTTTTTTTCAGGTCACGCATTTTTTTCTTTTTGTAAAAAATGTAAAAGCTAATAAAAGCTAATAAAAGTTAATAAAAGCTAGAAACTATTATTAACTATCACTAGAGTCCAAAATCGCGACATATTATAAATTGATTATAAAAGTTATTAGCTTTTATTAGCTATTTCTAGGTAAGTCGATTTCCGCCTGGGGCAATTCTAAATTTATTTATAATAATTTTTATACGTCGTAAATTTGCTTTATCGATTTTATTGCCATTTTAAACAGTAGATAATGTATATAACCCTCTTAAAAATCATTATATAATTATATAATAGATTTTGTTTCAACGGGGAAATAATAAATATTAAATAACTATTTATATTAATTTTCATTAGATTCACCCTTTTTATTGTTGATAATTAGCGATAAATATTTTCAATTATTAATAAACGTATATAATGAGATTTATTAATAACACTATAAGAATAACAATAATTATAAATCAAATATTAAATAAAAAAATAAATAATTTATATTAATTTAAAATGCTCTCACGTTTTTCAAATGTTAATAGATTTTTTTTATTGTAAATGAATTGAACAATCAAACAAAGTAATCGACTGAGTTTGATTTGAATTTGGCGCTGACCGCGCTGATCATGTGATTCCGGCATTTTTATACTTCTCGGAAACACGGCGGTTCTCGGCCCTTTTTGCTTTTAACGGCTCGCACGTCAACAGCAAAAAAATCTTCTCTACTTAATAACGATTGTTTAACAATAATTATTGAGTGCTTTTACAGCTACAGCAATATAGTCTTCTTTGGTAAGTAAAATTACGACTTTATCAAGTCTTTTTTATAATAAATATCAAGGATATATTAGTAATAGCGACTGGCAAAAAGTTAGTTTTTTGTTTCGCTATTTCCAAAGTAAATTTACATACAGTAATTCATAATTTACTCGTAATCAATAAATTATTAAGTTAATTATGTCATAAACTATATTTAGAATCGAAAAATAATGTCTAGTTTATTAAAAATTATGCGCGAAAAATCTATGAGAGGTGAGGTTAGATTGACAAAATTTTAAACTTGTCTTTTCGCAGTTTCAGAGATTCGAGAGATAAAAACCTGATACACTTCAATCCTTGGCTATGTCTACCATTAGCAAGACTTAGAGGAAGAGTGTCCAGGAAGCAGCTTTTGCCATCCTAAGCTGTCCTTATCTGTCTGTCTTTCTTTATCTATCTATCTGTCTTTCTTACACATATATATATATATATATATATATATATATATATATATATATATATCAATTATTTCTCTCTTTATTATCAACCAAACAATTATTCAATAATTTAAATTTCTAAAGTATTTTTCTGTTCTCGAAGAAATATTTTTTGGGATTGCTGATCCACTCAACATCAGGAAACATCTCTCCGTCAGGAGCTTCACTTTTCATCGAGACAGTTCAACAGCTTTTTCATAACTGAAAACAGGTAATATACAAAATATTTTAAATAACTTTAAAATATATTTATTGATTTTCATCAGAGATTATATAATGACTATTTATATTATTCCTCAGGATAGATAATGCTACTTATATTTCTAGGGAATCATCGTAATACCTTTCAATATTCTAATACCTTTCTGTGCTTATAGGTGGAAAACTTCATCGGACTAATAAACCATTTGACAGCTCATCAAAGAATCCAGCTCAAAGAGTTCTGCGTTCATTGAGTTCAGTTAATCAACACCATCGGAGTGGGTACAAGCCCAAGTAAGAAAAGTATACAAGTGCTAGACAAATATTTTTGCATAAATTATAAATAGACTCTCTTAACCTCACAGACTTGTATATGTCCATATTGACAATTATTCTTCGTATACGGAGTAATATACAAAGTTGTTATTTCAGTAAAAAATACAAATAAAAGTTTATAAGGCTAAGAGAGTCCATTTATTATTCATTGCATGTATCGCGAGTAAAAATCAGAGGCTTATTCTCACTTTGCGACTGTGGGTGTATAGATAAAGATTATAACAGGGACAGATAATCTAAAATTGTTGGATATTGTTCCTTTTCTTATGCTCTTCGAAACTCCTCTGCAAATTTTCAAAACTCTAGTTCGAATTCTTTCTCCCATGCAACCTCTAGAAGCTTTTCTCATTTGTATATATATATATATATACAAATGAGAAAAGCTTCTAGAGGTTGCATGGGAGAAAGAATTCGAACTAGAGTTTTGAAAATTTGCAGAGGTATATATATATATATATATATATATCACCAGATAAGTCAATAAAAAAAGCTTCAAGAGATTGCACATGAGAAACTATTCGAGCTAGAGGTTTAAAAATTTGTAGAGGAATCTTGAAGAATAACACAAAGCCAATTACATTGAAATACTTAACATAACATGTCGCTTTTATAATATTTATTCAAACACCCACACGCGCAAAGCCAGAATAAGTCTCTGATACTATAAGCAATAATAAATGGAATCTCTTAGACTCACAGTCTTGCATTTTTAGTTTTTACTGACTTTCACAGAACAACAAATTTGTAGTAAAATTGTATACATTAGTCATTATTTAATAAATAATTCTCAATATTTAGCAGGCTTAAAAATTAAAAATACAAGTCCGTGAGGCTAAGAGAATCAGTTTATTAATTATTGGAAGAATCACAGATAAATTCTGGCTTTGCGGGTGTGGGTATTAAACAAACATTCATAAGAGGGATAAGTTATATTAACTATTTGAATTTAATTGGCTTTGTTATAGTTTTCAAGACTTCTGTGCAAATTTTCAGTCCTCTACCTCGAAAAATTTCTCAAGTCTAACCTCTTGAAGCTTTATGAAAAAAATAATTTCAGTTCAAGAGGGAAACTATTGAGAAACTATTCGAGGTAGAGGTATGAAAAATTGCACATGTGTTTTGAAAAATAAAAGCAAGCTAACCGGATCAACAGGTACCAGATGACCTGTACCTGCTATTATTCTTTTCTGAACACCCACACCCGCCAAGTCAGAATTCATCACTGATTCTTATAATAATTAATAAATGGTTTCTCTTAGCCACGCAGACTTGTATTTTTAGTTTGGAAGTCTGCTAATTATTCAGAATCATTTATGAGATACTTAATAATGCATACACTTTTATTATAAATTGCTGTTCTATGAGTAGAATCAGTAAAAACAAAAAATGCAAGACTGCGAGTCTAAGAGTTTCCATTTATTACTTGTTATAGAATCAGAGGCTTATATTCTGGCTTTCAGTGTGTAGGTGTTAAGAACAGAATCATATAGCAGGTACAGATAATCTGATTACTTTTCATATTGTTACCTTGCTTTTATTCTTGAAAACTCCTGTGCAAATTTTCAGATCTCTACCAGGAATACTTTATCAAGTGTAACTTCTTCAAGCTTTTCTTATTTACCTGTCGGGTATGATATATCCTGCCTGAATATTATTACAATTTATGTGGTAGAGATCTCAAAATTTGTTCTGTGATTTTGAACATTATAAAAGAAAGCTAACCGTACTGAATGGTTTAAGAGTAAACCATTATATGATTTTTATCAAATGACCCACTCGTGCAATCCAGAAAAATAAGCTTTGATTGTTATAATGAATATATTAAGTAATCTCTTAGCCTCATGTTTTTAGTCTATTGATTTTTTTTATCATATGTTCCAGTGCTGAAAAAGTTTGTAAAAACTGTAAACATAAGTGTCTGAGACTAAGAGATGAACATTATGTATTCATTATAACATACCGATACTTTTTCTGGATTGCACCCCTGTTGAAAATAAATACATAATTTTTGTACATATCTTTAGTACGCACTAAAAACATGTAATTTACCTGGTGATACGTATTAAAAATATGTGATAATTTGGGACTCACTATTTTGAATATATTAAATATAAATATAAGTATATGATGTGGTCATAAATGGTGTTATTATCCTCATGGTACTTCCATTTATGGCCATAATAAATACTTCAAGTTATATTTAATATATTTGAAATAGCCAGTCCCAAATTATCACACATTTTAAATACGTATTACCAGGTAAAGTACAAGTTTTTAATACGTATTAAAGATACGTACAAAAAATATGTATTTATTTTCAACAGGGACGTGTAGGTTTTTTTATTAAAATCATATCATGGTTTAATCTTAAACCTGTCAATACGGTTAGCTTTCTTTTATATTTAACAAAATCACTGACCAAATTTTCAGACCTGTACCACATAAATGATTGTAATAATTAAATTCATGACAGGATATATCATACTCGATAGGTCAGGTACGTAAGAAATGCTTCAAGAGGTTACACTTCAGAAACTATTCGAGGTAGAGATCTGAAAATTTGCACATGTGTTTTGATTAATAAAAGCAAGCTAACCGTATGAACAGTTAGGAGTATACCTGTACCTGCAATAATTGTTTTCTTAACAACCACACGCGCAAAGCCAGAATAAATCTCTGATTCTCACAATAAATTAATAAATGGATTCTCTTAGCCTCGCAGACTTGTATTTTTAGTTTATACTGACTCTTTTCAGTATAGGAACTTGTCATTACTTTGCATGTTATTCAAAATATAAGGATAACACGTCACATTTATGATTTCAAGTCCATTTCTTTGATTCTTTATATCCTAGGCTGCTCAAATTTTGTACAGAGGTTTTGAATATTATAGCAATAATATTGAAAATTTTCAGATTAAGTGTCTCTTTTATAACTTACCTGAACATCCTCATGCGCTTAGCTGGAATAAGACTATAATTTCTTACAAAAATTAATTCACTGAAACTCTTAACCACTGAGACTTCTATTTTTGGTTTTAACTAAATTTTTCTGTATAGAAACTTGTAATTAATATGCAAAGTTGTTATATGTTTCTATGTGTAAAAATTGTGAGAAAACTGAAAATACATGATAAACTTCATTGTGATAAGCTTTCTTATAATATTAAAAAACTGTGTACACTATTTCAGATCTGTATGTTGCATACATTTTAAATGAGAAGCTCTTAAATCTTTTTTTATTTACCTAATCGATGAATATACAGATAAGAGTATTCTCTCTGTCATATGCTGAGACATGTTTCGTAATAATTTGTTTATATTTTACAGACGTTGTTAATTGGATATACAACAGCAGTGCAACACCGTCACGGAAAGTTCTTGGACGCCGTCGCAATCAACGACTGTAAGCAGGGTATTATTGTCTTCTGGAGCTACGCATTTTGGTTGTGATTGTTTATATATATTTTTTTTTAAGTTTGCATTGTTTTCTTTATAATTTTATGCTTATGCGTTCGAGCATTGCAACAAAATGTATAATAGAGTTGTAAGGTCACGGTCTAGGAAACCTCTGAGTGCATGTAGCGCTGATCGCAGAGCTCGCAGAAGACGTTTATTAGAAAAAGCTCGCTATGATTATGTAGCTTCACAAACTTCATCGGATCATTCTGCAATAACTCGTGATGACTCCCCTGCTGATGTTGATTCTTCAACTCCTCCTTCTGCTTTTTCTTCTTCTTCTTCTTCTTTTAATTACCGCGATGAAAATGTTGCTTCTCCTTCAGTCTCAGCTGCGCACAATGAGGAGAGTGATTTATTAGATGGTAGTAGCGTATTCGAAGGGGATCGTTCTTCTGAAGTTGAACAGAATAATAGCGTTTCAAACGAATCAGCATCCGAGAGTGATTGCGATTCTATTGGTTCGCACGAAAACGTCGAAAGCTTTGAAGAAAAATTGCGCATCGTTTTCGCGGATCAAAACATGACTCACCAGCAAATAAAAGCTGTCGTACGAGTCATCAAGAGTCATAGCTGTTTCTCGAGCATGCATGTCGATCCCAGAACAATAATGAAAACACCCGTTTACTGTAATCTTCCCATTAAACAAGTTGCTGGAGGCGAGTATCTCCATTTAGGTGTACGAAATGCTCTTGTGAATTATCTTTCATCGATTCCTACAAGCATGCATCCCGCCGATAGCCTACTTGAAATCGATTTCAGCACTGACGAGGCATCTCTGGACAAAAACAGTAAAATCTTGATGTGGCCCATTCAGATTAGAGTAGCTAATATTCCAAGTAGTAGTCCATCCATTATTGGTGTATTCAAAGGTTCGACAAAACCATCTAGCGCACTACTTTTTTTCGAGTCGTAAAAAGAGGAAATGCAGGAATTGATCAACAATGGTCTTGACTTTCACAACAAAAATCTTCACGTTCGGCTAAGGTGCTTTATTGCAGATGCACCAGCTCGTTCTTTTTCCTTAGGTCATCGCGGGCACAATTCTCGAGCTCCTTGTTCAAGATGTTGGGTTAGAGGAGAGTGTGTTCGTTCTGGAGTTATGGTATACAAAGGATGTGATCATAGACTTCGTACAGCGGAGGAATATTCTTCAATGGTAGATGCCGATCATCACCATCGGATGGCATGCCCTCTTGCTTCGCTTACTTTCAATCTAATTCAGGGTACGGTATTCGATTATATGCACTTGGTCTGTCTCGGCATAATGGAAAAAATTCTGCAGGGCATAATAGATGGCAGGTTTACCAATTCGGCAAAAATATCGAACAAAAATCATATACAAGCTCTGAATGAACGACTCGAAATAGTAAAAATGTACTGTCCAAGAGATTTTGCCCGGAAGCCTATTGGTATTGAGAAGCATGGCAAGTTTAAAGCCACCGAGCAAAGACAGTTACTTTTGTACAGTGGACCCGTTATTTTTAACGGATTGGTAAACGATGCTGTGTATAGTCATTTTCTTCTTCTTCACACAGCTATCAGAATTCTAGTAGATCCTGACCGCACGATTACAGAATACGTTGATTTTGCTGAGAATTGCATAAAACTCTTTAACGAGACTTCTACCGACGTTTATGACGTAGAGTTTCTATCGTATAATGTTCATGCTCTTTTACATCTGCCTGACGATGTTAGATCCTTTGGTCCTTTAGATTCGTTTTCAGCATTCCCCTATGAGAATAATATGACGTATTGTCGCAAAATGTGCAGGAAACCAAGTCAGCACTTGCAACTGATTGCTAATAGGCACGCTGAAAATTGCCACACGCAGAAAAGTAAAGTACCTGTCGATCCATCGACACTCAAGTTTATTGGAAAGCACTCGAGAGGTCCTACTCCACCATTATTCTACGACAACGATTATTATCAATATAGTAAAGTCTTGACGGGATCTGTTTATTTATCGATACTTAGACAGGATAACGCAATTGTTCTTCGAAGCGGTTCTATAGCTATAATTCAAAATATTATACAACGTAACAATGATTGCTATCTTATTTTAAAAAAATTTACGAAAATTGACGATTTGTTCCATCTTCCGTGTCGCTCATCTCTCATTGGGGTTTATGTTTGTTCTTTACCAAGTCCAGAATTGATGTACATTAGGCTCCACAAAGTTACGGGTAAATGTTTTCTAATGCCGTATTGGTCAAAGGACGTTCGGACGAAAAAATGCAGCACTGAACGTTTTGTCGCTATCAAAATTATTTCCACGCAATCCGCAAATGTTTCTACTTAGTTTTGCTTAATACATCGTGTACAAATACGCTTTTATTGTAGATGAATAAAAAGGTAAAAAAAAACAGGGATCGCTTCCTGCGCATATTGCTGCAGAAAATCTCGGCAAGAAGATGTCATTGCTGACTCCACTGGGAAGCTCCCAGCCGCAGACGATCACTTCCTCGCAGAAGAATCGACTTCCTGCAATGAAGTCATCATTTAAGGCAAAATCGCAGCCAATATCTGGCACCTCCAAGCAGACGATGATAAAAGGTGTGCAGAAAATTAAAAAGAAGTCTGTGCAGCTAAAGACAACATCAGCAGCCAAAGTGGTGACTAAAAAAGTTATCCACGATATAAAAGCTCCACCGAGAAACACTGCTCCGCTGCAGAATACAGGTAAAGAAAGAATTTAAATCAATTTATAGTATTATGACTTACGTATGCTGCCATTTTTCTTAAACTGTTATTACGTTACAGCGGAATCTCAATTGTCGTTATCGAAGTAAGGACAAGGAAGCGTAAAGAACGTAATCAACCGTAGTTGAAACTTATTTTTTTAATAATTATATTTATCCAACATTTCAGTTCGCTAAACGTAAGGGTTGTCGAAATCAAAGGAACGCTTAGGTAATATATTTAACATAATATTTATTTTACTGCCAGAAAAGTATTAATCAAATATTTATTTATTACAGAACAATGGATTTGCGTCTTACTGCCTTAGAAACGTCGACAAGGTATACTAATCTTTCCGTATATCGATCACAATTTTAATACAGTATACTGTATTAAATAGTAACTATAGTTAATATTACATTAATTTATACATTCAATTTTAGCGAAATTCAGAAAAGCGTCAAGAGAATGGAGGAAGCCCAACTGTAAGTATATATTTCCCGTTAATTTTTTTCAATTTTAATGATAATTGCAAATAATGAATCATTTTACTTTTTAGATCCATTTTGCAAATGCTGAAGGATCTGACAAGGAGAAACTCTCATAAGGCTAGGACTCAACCTTCTTGCTTCCCGTTCAAGTCCACTGCTGACCTTCTCGACTTCAATAATGCCACTAACGAGCAGTTCGATGATGTCGTGAGTAGATATATATACATATATTTGTTATTATTCTCTTGTAATTATTATTAATTTATAAAAAATTCGTTTTAGGTCAATTATCTCGCATACCTGGGAGGTGCTAATGTGCACGAAGAAGCAAACTTTTATTTTAAAAGTTGCTTTGAATTAGGCGACGATCTCAACGAGAATGTGACCTGGCATGGTTGCAAAAAAGACAACGCAAAGGTGGCTCTCAAATCAACACGTTTTGCGGAGGCTTGCGAAGGTACGCATACTTTTTATAACTTGCAATTTACGTATAAATGAGACATTTACTCTTCAATTAAAATTAATTATTTTTCCTTCGTCAGCTGCTATGAATCTCAATAAGGATGCTATGGAGAAGCCAACACTTAACAATTTTTCTGTTGCCATGACAAAGGCAATCAAGAATGCTAAGGAAGGATATCGCCGGAAAAGACTTGATGCCAGGAATCAGCTTGCGAATTATCAGCAAGGAAAGCTGCCTCCTCCACCAAGAGATGTTCCTGTTATTCTGCTGAACAACGGTAATGCAGTCGTCGACCAACGCAAAGACATGCAGCGGCTTAAACAAAAGCATCCTCCTATTCTTCTGCCAAAGAAGAATAATCAAAAAAGATTTGATGCAGGGAATAACAGGAAACGGTCTGCGAATAATCAGGAAGATCTGCCTCCTCCATCAAGACGTGCTCGTGTTCTTCTGCTGAAAAACGGTAATGCAGTTGTCGACCAACGCCAAGACCTGCAACGGAAACGATGTGTTCCTGTTCTTCTGCCGAAGAATAGTAATAATTGAGTCATCGACAACACGCAGGACGAAGTGCGAAATAGTCAGCTAAACAATGACGAAACTTACGTCAATCCCGGCGTCGATACCAATCAACGTGCAGGAGCCAACGCTCAAGTCGGGGACGATTCCGAAGCAAGGTCAAAAAGGCAATGAGGAAGAGGACGACGAAGAGGATGAAGAGCGCGAGAACGACGAAGGGCGCGAAGAGGACGAAGAGCGTGAAGAAGAGGACGAGGACGACGAAGAGCGCGAGGAAGAGGACGAGGACGACGAAGAGCGCGAGGATGAGGACGAGGACGACGAAGAGCACGACGAAGAGGACGAAGACGACGAAGAGCGCGAGGAAGAGGACGAGGGCAGAGACATCATAAATCCCAAGCAGGAACTCGATGACAATTTCATAAACAGCCAAATGGATTTGTTTGCTGATTGAAGTGGATTTTAGAGGATAAGTTACCTTTTTTTATTACTTTTATATTAATTTAGCATTAACTTTCTTCATGTCTTGTTATCATTCTAAGTATAATTTATTTATTTATTTTCACAAAAAAGTACACATGTAGCCTTATATTACATCTACAATATTTTCTTTTACGTGCACATGTGAACTTTTCCACGCCTTTTGACATTTTCGTTTACACTGTTCATTTAATTTTTGTTTCTTTTATGTTCATTTAGTCTTAGTCTTATGTTCATTTAAATATAACAAAATTTCGCTCTTTTACATTTTTTACAGTTTAAGATATAGCTTTTAATTTGTTTTTTTTTTTAATATTTACCTTCTATTTGTTGTTTGCTTTTCTTCATTAGTTCAAAAGTGTAGAAGAGCCTTTTTTTGGTTATTATTAATGTTAAGTAGCCACTAATCTTTTTTCATTACAGGAAAATACAAAAATACACATTTTTTGTATCAATGTTTCAAATATTAATTCATTTTATTTCAAAAATACTAGTGTATAATGTGTATTTTTTTATCTTAACGCTGTTTCACATTTTTCGTTGTTTTTTTAAATATTTAGCTTCTTTTTATTTCAGAAATATGTTCTTTTAATTTGCTTATTAGTTTTTTTCATTAGTTTTAAAAAATGTAAGAGAGTGTTGGAGGGGCTGATTGCTGTTGGCTGGGCCTCACAGAGTCGGGCGAGGTCGGGGCCTTTCTCACCCTAATAAACCTTTAAACACATTTTCAGGATATTCCAACCGACAGAGACGAACATGTCCCAAATGTCGCTTTGGCTTACTAAAGTTATTTTTTCATTATTTTCTATTTTAATCTTAATTTTAATGAATAATATTTACTTATATTTATTATTTTTGTACAGGTTTAAAACACCAAACACCGTCCAACGTATATCGTGTCGAGAATGAAGAGGATGCAAGTGATTCATCGGAATACTTCGGCTGCTACAGATTAGAATGTAAGGGGATAGCTTTAGATATAGGGGACGGTGGGGCACGATGGGTTTGGCGGGTGGATTGGGCATTCAAATGTTCACTAAATAAATGAATATTCTAACATGATATTATTTTTTATATGTTGTAAATAGCTTTTACTTTTTCCCTCTGCAAATCCTAAATGAAAAAAATTAATACAAATCGTATGAGAATTATTAGAAATTGAGGACTTCAAAACGTTGTTTTTTCCATAATTCTAATCTATTTCTCAAGAACAAATAAATCATATGAGCTTCGAAAGGGAATTATTTTTACAGTTTAAATCTTAAATTTTTAATAGCATTTTTGATTGATGATCTCCGATGCTTAGGAAAAAAGTAATATTACATATAAAAATACTCTAAAATGGGGCACGACTGGCACCACTAGCGGGGCACGATTGGCATACGTGAGTCGTCAATTTATTTCCGCCGAGTTTAACAGCTGATTTTCTTAACCTTACTTTTGCGCCCTTAACATTTCGGAGTCGGAGTCTTAGATGTTGGTGAAAGAGTCAGTGTTAATGAAATGGTCTGGTTTTTAGTTTTGATCCTCAATCCTATAAAATGCAAATTTAATAGTAACGTCCAATATTTTTTTTAAATAAATTTTTCATTAATTCACCGTGCCAATCGTGCCCCACCTCCATGCCAATCGTGCCCCACGGGTGGGGAAAATGGGCAGTTTTAGCGGTATTGTACTTTGCATTATAAAAAACAATGCAATATATATTTTATAATAAAAAATAATGTATCTAAATCTTGAGATATTCTACTTTAAGAAGCACTTTTAATAATTTGTATTGGTACAAAATAGAAAGTACAAGATTCTTTTGAAGTTAGGGTGCCCGTACTGCCCCACCATCCCCTAGGTGCTTCGAAATTATTATTTATTTTGTTTTCAATTATTCTTTTAATGAACGATTAATTTGAGCACATTTGTTTTTATTAGTCTTAGCTGTTTTACGTTTTGTTTATATTAAAAAAGTGCTGTATTTGTCAATTTATGCGTTATTATGTATTGATTTGTTTTGATTGGTTGTATTTGTTTATATTTATATTTTATAATAAATTTTAAAAATAATGTATAAATAAAATGTTTGTTTCAATTATTGGAGGCTCATAGTCTCCAATAAATGCAAGCATTCTGTTCCGGAATATGTAGAAAAGTGCCCGCAAAAAGCGGGCACGAAATAATATATATATTCAGAAAAATCCGGCAGAATGCCTGCATTAATCCCCGCTTATTGCCACCACATAGTCAGCGCGAGTGCCGAGCCGGAAAAATTTTTTTTCCGAAATTCCGGCAGTATGATTACATATTGACGACACGCGCGAATAAAACATTTTTTATATTATCCCGCCATGTTTTGAAAATGCTGGCTAAATGCGCACATTTCATGCTGGCGTATCGCCCAACGCGAGTGTCGGCATTCTGCTCAGCACAACGCCATCCCAGCGCCGGTGTACTAGGATACGTTTCTGACATCACGCATGGAGCATGGCATGACGTCTCCAAGCTGACTTTCTGCCAACCTATATGTTATCGGGGCTTCCAGATAGCAGCACATACCGATCAATTTTTGGTCACGTGTGCCGAGCACAGTTGTGCTGTCATTGTACCGTCACTCGTGGAAAATGTTGTCGCCGTCATGTGCATTTGGCATATTGTCCGCATATGGTTGGCACGTTGTGCGGCAAAATTTTAATAAACGTGGTGGCAAATAGTCCGCAATTCGACAACATCCGTGGAAAATTGTTAAAGTTACAATAAACATGTTTTAAACAATGATTTGGGCCTATGCGATGTCATTAGACATAAAATACGTACTCACGATGAATAAATGCTCATGAATTATTATCGTAACAACATTTAAACAAATGAAATATGTTCATACATAAATATAAATGCATAGGTTATGCAATTTGATGTGCATTGATAATTGATTATATAATTATTTATGAATAGTTTATTGTTTTTATTCATAATAAGTATAGTTTATTTGTCATTATTGAATGATATGATTATAAAATTTTATAAACATAGCAAATTTAACATTAATAAATTATTTACGTTGTTAAACATACAGTCCTACATATATTTTTTATTAATAAATGCCAAAAATTTCAATTAAACTCATGCATTTCGTCCAATTTGAAATCCACCAAATTCTTGGGATTTCGCCATTTTAAATCTGTTAACGCGCCAACACGAGCCGCCGGCCGTTCATCGCCCCTTTTTGCTTTGGATGCCTTACGACAAACACTGCAAAAATATCTTTTACTGAATAATAGTTGATTAACAATAATTATTCTGTAATTTGTTCAATTATTATTGACATACAACTGCCTCAATCACCTCTTCATTTGGTAAGTGAATGTTTTTAATTAATAAATGAGAAATATTACCTTTTTTTCCGGCTAAAGTCACTTGCGTAGTTCGTTCGAAAACAAAGTTTTTTATTAAATAATTTAAATGAATAAACGTCTTAAACGAATATTCAACATTTATTTTATCCAACGTACGCCTTCATTATTCATAAATTAATATAGTCTATTTATTATATGTACGTTAAATTTCGTAGCATAAAGTGAGGTTATGTTTACAGTTTTTTCAGAGAGGACAGCTACTTCCTAGGGGAAATCTGCGCAAGCTCAACCCTCGCCTACGTCCACCTGGGCTGGAAGGGTGCTGTCTGCACTCAACATCTTTCTTTCTCCTTCATATTTCTTATTTCTAATATTTTTCTCTTCAGACTGTCTCTATTAAATCATTGCATTTTTTCATTCAAATCAATAATTTAATTTTCTAATCCTTTTCTTTCGAATTTTCATGATCGATCAAGCTACTTGAGGACACATCAACTTCTGATAGCTGGTCAACATCATATCAAGGTACGATACTTGTTAACGAGTAGCTTAAATTGGTTTCAAGATTATAGCAAATTGAATTATATGTATCGGTTTACTGAATGTTTTTTACTTACAGCTTTGACTCGCATAATTTATATTGCACTTACATTAATTATATTATATATGTATTCTAATTCATGTGTGTACTTGTAGGAGCTTATCGCTGACTTGGATATTGGATCCAAATACCCACATCTCAATTTCTACGAGCAAACCAACATCATCAGCTTGAGATTCACCTCTTGAAAAGTACGCAAATCAGTCACAAGGTAATTCATTCACCACAGCTCGGATTCTAGTCCAAAATTACATTAATTACTTTGCCTCTTAGTTTAGTGTATCAATGAGTATTTTAAGTAACGTCAAAGTTCTTGGGGCTTAGGAATCAAATCACTCACGTAAAGTGAGAAGCCGGGTGTTGGTCTACAGGCTAACAAGGATACAGAATATAGTTAAATGAAAATTGTCATGGTAGTTCTTTTCTAAATAATCATTATAACTTGTTTTTGAATTTTCAGACCTCTAGATAAAAAAATGTGTAATTGGCATTGTCGTATATAGTTGTTTTTTATCTAGAGGTTTGAAATGTTAGACACAAGTTATAATGATCATTTAGAAAAGAACTACCATGACAATTTTCATTTAACTATATCCTGTACACATGTTCACCTGAACACCCCCATGCGCTATTTCAGTTTCCGATAGTGAATTCCTTGAACGATTGTTGTACAGGGTCCTTAGATGTTGAGACTATTATTATTGCATTTTACACAATTTTCCAGTATGAAAAGTTACAATTACTTTGCCTGTTACCTGAATATTGAACAATAAGGGTCATTTTTAAATATCATCTTGTATCAATATACAAGTATCATCACTTTTGCTATTATAATTTTATTTCAATGTATTAGGGAAATCATTTATAACATTCTATGATTGAAAAACCAGTAGAAAGCAACACTAGAATCCATAGCAGGTTACAAAGCGTTCGTAACAGTCCTGCAATGATAAAACACTCGAATACTGAAAAGCCGGGTGTTGGTCTACAGGTTAACAACAATACAGGATTATGTTAAATTAAAATTGTCATAGTAGTTCTTTTCTAAATCATTATTATAACTTGTGTCTCTAAAATTTCAAACATCTAGATATAAAAATGTGTATTTGGCATTGTCATATATTCTTTTTGTCCAGTTTTTCACCATGCCAATTACACAGTTTTTTATCTAGATGTTTGAAATTGTAGACACAAGTTATAATAATGATGTTGTAAAAAACATTACATAAGTTACAGAGACTCAAGAATCCCTTACCAAAGTTTTGTTAAAAAAATTCATTCGGAAACTGTTTGAGCGCTAACATGATTTCAGGTAAACTTCAATAATGGATGAATTTAATTGAAATCTGCCAAGGTAATAAGTTGTTAAATGGCATTTATATTACTCATGTGCCATTTCAGACCTCTAGACCAAAATCAACTTTGATTTTATTATAAATATATCCATCACCAAGGATAATTTGTTATAAATAATTGTGTAATATGTGCTCTAGAGGTCTGAAATAGCATATGAATAATACAAATGCCATTTAGCAACTTATTACCTTGGCAAATTTCAATTAAATTCATCCATTATTGAAGTTTACCTGAAATCATGTTAGCGCTCAAACAGTTTCCGAATGAATTTTTTTAACAAAACTTTGGCAAAGGATCCTTGAGTCTCTGTAACTTATGTAATGTTTTTTACAACATTCTTAAGTACAGAATGTCTTTGCCTGTTACTTATCAGTGTTAATAATAAGTTTCAATGAGATTTTTGTTTAATACTTAAAAAATTTAGATTTCATCTATATGCTGAGTAACAAGCATAGTTGTTGTGAGTTTCTGTACTTAAAAATGATGTAAAAAAACATTACATAAGTTACAAAGACTCAAGGATGCTTTGCCAAAGTTTTGTTTATTACTTTGTTGATTACTTTGCCTGTTTCCCGCTTTTCATTTTTTAGTATAAAAAGTTATTGTTTGTCCTTAAAGAGGCAATTTTTACAGCTGTTTTGAGTGTCTTTATTATTAATTTTTATTATATGTACACTGACCGGACCAAATAACTTTGAATCACGCGCCACAATATGGCCGTGGGTTAGACGTTACACTGTAAAAAATTTTGCGGAAGATCGCCGTATTTTTATGGCAAAATTACACTCTTGAACGATGCAAAGTTACATCGATTGTGTGAAAGTACAGATTAACTGTAATTTTACTCTACTGAGCGAGGGTCCTTTTTTGCCAGCAGTATTTTTCTCGTGCTGGGCGATGCGATTTTATCGTGCGCATTCTGGAGCGTCTCCGGTAAAAGTACCTGAACGTGTAAAGTTCCCCTAACCCTGTGTTTTCACTGGACATAGAAAGAATAAAAAGAGTTAGGCTATGTTACGTTGCACCATGGAAGTACGTGTTTTAGTTTCAGAGTTCTTTTTTGTTCAAGGTAAGTTTTTTTGTTCTGCAGAATTAATAAATATTACATCTTTTAAAAAAGTGAACAAGTTAATTATATATATGAATACTGCCGTTCATAAGATAGTTAATTCATACGCGACAATTCATAACCATTTTTCAGATGAAAGTACTGAATAATTTACTATTAAAAGAAATTGAGAATATTGTAGTACAACTTGAATCAAGAAACAACGTAACTTTTTTGAAATTGACAATTGAATAAAACAGCCAATTATTGAAATACACATTGCAAAAACTATCTAATTTACTTTTGGAAAGAGACGGAAGTAGCAGTGAAGTAAGCCTTGCTGATGCAGTACTGATAAGTTCTGGCGAAGATTTTAGCGAAGAAGAATTATGGTAAGTATCAAAGCATATTATAAATATAATATATTATGCTGTACTTAATCCTGGTAGAAATATTTAGCAGTTTGTCACTTCATACCCACATTCATAGAATTCAGTAATCGAGAGCTGCAGTCATGCCATGCACGCTGAGGGATTGTATACCAAGTTTTCAGTCTCCACGATGAATAATTTTTGAATTATTCCATAATTTGTACCATTTCCATTATTAAATATTGAATTTCTCAAAACTGGTATATCGCTTAGACATTAAACTTGGTACACAATCCCTTGGAGTATACTGGATTGAATCTGTGAAGTTTGATTATTATTGCCAAAGTGCAAGCTATAATTAGCTCTCAAGGACTCCCGCCAGCGTGCAATTGTTATAAAAACGTGCACCTTCTGCTATACGGATAGTCAGCAAACTGCACATATTTAATTCCATGAACACTGAGGGATTGTATACCAAGTTTTCAGTCTCTACGATGAATAATTTTTGAATTATTCCATAATTTGTACCATTTCCATTATTAAATATTGAATTTCTCAAAACTGGTATATCGCTTAGACCTTAAACTTGGTACACAATCCCTTGGAGTATACTGGATTGAATCTGTGAAGTTTGATTATTATTGCCAAAGTGCAAGCTATAATTAGCTCTCAAGGACTCCCGCCAGCGTGTAATTGTTATAAAAACGTGCACCTTCTGCTATACGGATAGTCAGCAAACTGCACATATTTAATTCCATGAACACTGAGGGATTGTATACCAAGTTTTCAGTCTCTACGATGAATAATTTTTTAATTATTCCATAATTTGTACCATTTCCATTATTAAATATTGAATTTCTCAAAACTGGTATATCGCTTAGACCTTAAACTTGGTACACAATCCCTTGGAGTATACTGGATTGAATCTGTGAAGTTTGATTATTATTGCCAAAGTGCAAGCTATAATTAGCTCTCAAGGACTCCCGCCAGCGTGCAATTGTTATAAAAACGTGCACCTTCTGCTATACGGATAGTCAGCAAACTGCACATATCTAATTCCATGAACACTGAGGGATTGTATACCAAGTTTTCAGTCTCCACGATGAATAATTTTTTAATTATTCCATAATTTGTACCATTTCCATTATTAAATATTGAATTTCTCAAAACTGGTATATCGCTTAGACCTTAAACTTGGTACACAATCCCTTGGAGTATACTGGATTGAATCTGTGAAGTTTGATTATTATTGCCAAAGTGCAAGCTATAATTAGCTCTCAAGGACTCCCGCCAGCGTGCAATTGTTATAAAAACGTGCACCTTCTGCTATACGGATAGTCAGCAAACTGCACATATCTAATTCCATGAACACTGAGGGATTGTATACCAAGTTTTCAGTCTCCACGATGAATAATAAGACCTTAATCTTGGTACACAATCCCTTGGAGTGTACTGGATTGAATCTGTGAAGGTTGATTATTATTGCCAAAGTGCAAGCTATAATTAGCTCTCAAGGACTCCCGCCAGCGTGCAATTGTTATAAAAACGTGCACCTTCTACTATACGGATAGTCAGCAAACTGCACATATTTAATTCCATGAACACTGAGGGATTGTATACCAAGTTTTCAGTCTCCACGATGAATAATTTTTGAATTATTCCATAATTTGTACCATTTCCATTATTAAATATTGAATTTCTCAAAACTGGTATATCGCTTAGACCTTAAACTTGGTACACAATCCCTTGGAGTATACTGGATTGAATCTGTGAAGTTTGATTATTATTGCCAAAGTGCAAGCTATAATTAGCTCTCAAGGACTCCCGCCAGCGTGCAATTGTTATAAAAACGTGCACCTTCTGCTATACGGATAGTCAGCAAACTGCACATATCTAATTCCATGAACACTGAGGGATTGTATACCAAGTTTTCAGTCTCCACGATGAATAATTTTTTAATTATTCCATAATTTGTACCATTTCCATTATTAAATATTGAATTTCTCAAAACTGGTATATCGCTTAGACCTTAAACTTGGTACACAATCCCTTGGAGTGTACTGGATTGAATCTGTGAAGTTTGATTATTATTGCCAAAGTGCAAGCTATAATTAGCTCTCAAGGACTCCCGCCAGCGTGCATTTGTTATAAAAATGTGCACCTTCTGCTATAGGAATAGTCAGCAAACTGCACATATTTAATTCCATGAACACTGAGGGATTGTATACCAAGTTTTCAGTCTCCACGATGAATAATAAGACCTTAATCTTGGTACACAATCCCTTGGAGTGTACTGGATTGAATCTGTGTAGTTTTATTATTTCTTTTTATGTGCAAGATATACTTAGCTATACTATAAATATCGTTTAATTCGGGGCAAACAAATAATCAATGACTTTGACTATTGGAGTTGTACACCATTTTTAACGCTTGGATTTCTACCAGGGCAATAATTCACGACAGATATTTATATATTGCATCAATTTTTCAGCATAGCGAACGCCTACACTGGCCCAACAATACCTATGCAATGATCTGACAATTCCATGAAAATGGCACAATACTTTCAAAGTAAATGATCCTCTCCTATTCCTTTTCTAAATAGATTTATAAATACTCAAAATGTTTTCATGTAACAACCCACCCACCCAGATAACAGCGTGCTCTAAAAAGGCTGAAAACGTGCCGGCATTAAATGGGCACGCATGACGGTCCACTTGCATCCGCACGTGAAAGTCATATGACGAGCATATGACCGAGCATTTTGCTTGCTTCCGTGGTGGATCTGTCCAGCACGGGTGCCGATAAAATGCGAGCATAATGCCGTTCGTATGCAGGCATTTTGCGCGCATGTTCCCGATTTCGTGGACGCGTATTTTTCGCACGGCACGGCATGCTCCTCGTATGCAGGCATATGCGGGGGTTCGTGCGGGCATAATGCGAGCACTTTTCCGGAAAATCCGGAAATGCGTGCTCGCATTTACTGGAGGCCGAGCCTCGCAAATAAATGATCGAGACAGATGAGGATTGTAGGTAATTAATATGTATGATTTATTAAAACATTAATATAAATAAATAAATACAATTGAAACAATAAAACTATAGCGCAGTACAAATATAAAAATATAACAATGATATCGAATAAAATATACATAACAATTTTTGAGCTTTGATCAATCTAATATAATGATAACAAGAATAATAATAATATTAATAAACGAACAATATTAAATAATAATAAAGCAGTTGAAAATTGGACGACTCCTGGAGGCGAGGAGAACAATCGGCACACTTCCTTGTTATTATTGTTGACTTTGCTGCTGCCGCTGCAAATAAATATAAAACAGATTTAAATTTGTAATTGAATAAATTATAAACGCTAGATAATATACTTATCTATAAAGATAATCCTAATTTTGACGCATATTCCTGGCTGCGCTTCTGATGGTGCTTAAATTTAAAAATAAAAATAATGATTAATATTTTTGGGTGAGAGGGGCCCCGACCACCGCCCCTCTCCGTGAAGCTCGACCACAGCATCAGCTCCTCCGACGCTCCCTCATCTTTTTTGATTTAAAAATATACAAAAATAATAAAGCACTAAATAAATAAATAAATAAATAAATAAATAGAGATATAGAAATATTAACAATATCTATACATCTTTGAAAAGTAAAAGATCAGAGAGCGTTCAAAAATTCATATGTGCACTAATACAATAATTAATAATTAGAATAATATGAAAGGCAACCATGTGTATTTTTATAGACCTGAAAACAAATTAATTAATAGAACAAAAACATAGTAAAGCGAAAGAAGAAGAAATGAGCAACAGTATTTATGAAAGTAATTAGAAACCGGAAGACCTCCACCACGCGAAAACCCCACTGATGCTCCCTGACATTTCCATTAGAAAATAAACTCAAATAATGAACAACTGAAAAAACTAAAACATCAGAGAGCATAATAGTGAAATAATAAAGAGAAAGAAGAAGAAGCACAAGAAAAGAAACAAGTAAAATTTGAAAAGAAATTAGAAATTATTAAAAATTTCCGAGGCATCGGAGGCGTAGTCACGCTTTCTGTGGTCATCATCGTTGTCGTCGCCTTGGTCGCTGATCTCGCCGTCGGTGATCCCAGCATCATCATCGTCCACCTCGCTCTCTGTGCCGCTCTTGCTCTCGGTATCCTGCTCCTCGTCGTTGTCGTCCTCGCTGCCGGCGCTTTGCTCTCCGTCTGGCTCCTCATCTAGGTCCGATGCCAAAAAACGCGCGGACGATGTATCGGCGGCGGTGGTTCAATAGGATTATCCGCAGGTCGCTTCATTTTGCACCGAAAAGCTTCCTTGGCACTTTTCAAGGCTTTCATCATAGCCACTTTGAAATCAGTAGGCTCGGGTGCTCGCAAGGTCGTCTTGTCCGCTGGCATCGAATCTGCAAAACATTTGAAAAATGAAACATTTTTAAGATAATGCAAAGAATGAAATTTATGAAATACAGATATGTTGCGTACCTTTACAAGCATTTGCAAAGCGTGTGTTCTTTAAGGCCATTGTACCTTCAGCTTTGGAAGTACTCCAGGTGACGTTGCGGAAAATATCTTGGTCGATGACGATGCATTCCCTGAAGTATATGGCCGCTGAATCAGTGAAATTCGCGCCACCTTGGCTACTTAGATACTCCACCTTAATATATTCAATGACTTGATTAAAATTATTATATTATTAATGTGTGTTAAGGTTAATAAATAATTTTGATACTTACGAGAGTGTTGTAGTCCTCCTCACTGGCATAGTTAAACGCCAGAATATCCGCTGACGTTTTAAAGGGCAGGAAGGAAGGACGAGGTACGGCCTTTCTGTTCTGCTTTTTGGCGATGCCCTTCAGCGTTCTGTCTATGGATCTGGAAAACGAATGGTTATATAATATTTGTATTATTTTTCAACTAAAATACATATCAAAAATAAAAAATATTTTACATACTTGTCTAATTGTTCCACTCGACCTAGACTTTCTTTCACCAATCTGAAAATTAAAAATTGAAATAAGATATAACTTTAAATGTCAATAACAATATTCATTTGGTAATACGTACTTCATATCCTTCTCCAAAGTGACCATTCTCGCGTTCGTGGCTCTATAAATGAAGTACACAATAAATAAATATACACAATAAAAAAATGATGAATAAAGAATACGTACGTTATGTTGCCGTCGATTTTAACCATTCTTCGGTTAAGTGAACTGTAAAATTCGAGTTTGAGGTATTCAATATTGTTTCATTGTAAAAAAAAAGAAAATAAATAATTGAATTATTACTCACTCTAATCTATCCAAAATTGTCGACAGATCGACTGTTATCGGCGCTGACGGTGTTACGTTTCTACGTGGTTCAGTTGAAGTGCATGCTATTAAATTTATAAAAGTTAAAGTATAATTAAAATTAATATTAACAATTAAAGAATATTATTATTATAACATTGACAATGTTCTTACGTTGAAACTGTGTCGATTGCTGCACGTTTGTTTCTTTTCTTGGCTTTTTTTGCGTTGAATGCTGCGGTTGCTGAAAGGATGATTGTTATGCGTGTAATTGTGAGTTTATGTGTGAGTTTGATCGTTCTTTGCCTGATTGTGGTAAGGATGGTTGTGATGCGTGTAATTGTGAGTTTCGTTGTGAGTTTGAGTGTTGCTTGTTCTGTTCTTGTGAGGATAATTGTGATGCGTGTACTTGTGAGTTTACGTGTGAGTTTGAGTGTTGCTTGTACGGTTCTTGTAAGGGTGATTGCGATGCGTGTAATTGTGAGTTTCGTTGTGAGTTTGAGTGTTGCTTGTTCTGTTCTTGTGAGGATAATTGTGATGCGTGTACTTGTGAGTTTACGTGTGAGTTTGAGTGTTGCTTGTACGGTTCTTGTAAGGGTGATTGCGATGCGTGTAATTGTGGGTTTTGTTGTGAGTTTGAGTGTTGCTTGTTCTGTTCTTGTGAGGATAATTGTGATGCGTGTACTTGTGAGTTTACGTGTGAGTTTGAGTGTTGCTTGTACGGTTCTTGTAAGGGTGATTGCGATGCGTGTAATTGTGAGTTTCGTTGTGAGTTTGAGTGTTGCTTGTTCTGTTCTTGTGAGGATAATTGTGATGCGTGTACTTGTGAGTTTACGTGTGAGTTTGAGTGTTGCTTGTACGGTTCTTGTAAGGGTGATTGCGATGCGTGTAATTGTGAGTTTTGTTGTGAGTTTGAGTGTTGCTTGTTCTGTTCTTGTGAGGATAATTGTGATGCGTGTACTTGTGAGTTTACGTGTGAGTTTGAGTGTTGCTTGTACGGTTCTTGTAAGGGTGATTGCGATGCGTGTAATTGTGAGTTTAGCTGTGAGTTCGAGTGTTTCTCGTATGGATCTTGTGAGGATGACTGTGATGCGTGTAATTGTGAGTTTTGCTGTGAGTTTGAGTCTTGTTTGTGTAATTGTTGTGAGGCTGAACGTCGTGGGTATAACTGTGGCGAGTTTGAGTGGGGTCTGTCCGATGGCTGTGACTTTGAAGGTTGCTTCTTTGATGGTCCTTTCGGCCGCTCTTTGTCCACCTCCTTACTCTTCTTCTTCTTCTTTTTGTCATGCGCGGATGACGTGGATGGCTGAGCGAGTGCGGGTGCCGAGAAACTGTGCGTATCGGAAGGCATCATACCGCACATTTTATTTAATGCCGAGTCTACAGACGACGCTCCGGGATTTTTCTTCATTTTGCTTTTGGAAATAATAAAAATTATCACAATAATGATAATAGTAGTATAGTAATAATAATAATAATAAGAATAATCGGAACAGCAACAACGATTATTACAAGAACGAATTAATCGACTGAACAATGAGTGGACATAATTTTAACGACTACAAAAAAGTCAGAATACCGATCCATCCTTCGAGCGTCTACAGGCCAATATGGCATTCTAAAACATTTGTCCGAGACTTGATCGAGTGTGATAACTTTTGCCTCTGTACTCATCATAGAGCAAAGAAAAACACCCAGTAAGGAAGAATCGCAGGGTCGATTACAAAAATTTTCGACTTTGGCAAAACTTTTGACGACAAGATAGCAGCATCCATCGTGTTTAATAATATTTTGAATAACACAGATGGATGCGTCTCTAAGACAAATGGTACTATCCGGGTGAAGAATCGACAAGTGAATTGCCCCGGTGACAACTTTTCTGTATTGAATGTAATTCGTAAAGCCGTCGATTGGCGGTGTAGGACCTCTCGCATGCTGACCAACGAATTTCAAAGCATTTGGATCAATGTATTTGGAAGATGCTGTCTTGCAGTTTTCGGCCCTTCTGTTTGCAATCTGTTGCAAATGCTGGTTCGGCTTTCTACATAATTTTCGGCAATAGCTCATATTGCTTTCGTAAGGAAAAGCTGAAAATGAATCTAAAGGTCCGAAAGCCCTGACATCATCAGCAAGGTGCAAAAGAGCGTGACAATTGAACGATAGAAATTCAACGCCGTATACATCGGGAGCTGTTTCGACGAAGATCTTTATGCATTTTTCAGTGAAAGCGACAGACTCTAAATGAACGTCAGGATTAGTCAAAATTCTCATAGACGCGTGAAGTAGAAGCAAGTGCTGGTAAACAGCGGGGTTAACCAAACCATTCAAAATAACAGGAGCAGTATAAAGAAGCAACTGCCGTTGTTCGGTGGCCTTAAATTTCCCATGCTTCTCAATATTCGTCGGCTTACGAGCAAAATCTTGCGGGCAGTATTTTTTCACTTGCTCCAGACGATCATTGAGGACTCGTATAGCAGCTGGGTCGGAGATTTTGACTGACTCGACGAACCTGCCGTCTATCACACCGGCAAAAATTTTGTCCATTACACCCAGACATACAAGGTGCATGTAATCAAACACCGTAGACTTGACCAAGTCGACAAAAGGATTCAAGTCAGCTAGAGGACAATCTATTCCTACACTATGATGATCCACGTCCAATTTCGACATATATTCCTCTTTCGTACGAGGCGTATGATTACTCCCAAAATAAGCCATAACGCCTGGGCGTATGTTTTTGCCTCGAACCCAACACCTAGAGCAAGGAGCCTTGGAACCGTGACTACGATGGCCCAACGAAAATAAACGAGCTGGAGCATCACCGATAAAGCATCTCAAGGCAACATGATAACTCTCGTCCATGAAGTCGAAACCGTTTCGAAGAACCTCCAGTAAATCTAGAATAAACGGCCGAAAAAAATCTAACGCGCTCGATGGCTTTGCTGTACCTTTGAATATTCCAACTATTTCTGGAAAGCTATTTGGAAAATTCGCTATTCTAATTTGAATTGGCCATAAGACAATTTTACCTACTTTATCGAGGGAAGCTCCGTCTGTGTTAAAATCTACTTCGATATGATTACTTCGCATATGCGGTGGAGTCGAAGAAACGATTTTCAGTAAAGCCTGCTTTACACCTAGATGAAGATACTCTCCTCCAGCAACTTGGTCCGGAGACACACTCACGTTCGGAGTGTTCAAAACAGTTCCCGGATCTATATGCATGCTGGAGAAACACCCGTGACTTTTTAACAATCGCAAAACAGCTTTTATCTGAGTGTGCGTCAGATTCTCCTCGGCAAAAAGGATACCCAACTTTTCTTCGAAATCCTCAACGCTCTCGAAACGATCTGATTCAACTGAATCGCACTCACTCGCAGCGTTCTCGCAAGCACTTGCATTAACTGTAACGGATGAAGAAGCAGCAGCTAACATTTGTTCCTCATTCGCACCAGATTCGCTCGAATCGGAGACATAAGAAATGTCAGGAGATGGGCAATCGATAGGAAGACGTGCGATTGCTTCAACATTCAAAGAATTATTCGAAAAACTTGGAAGAGAACGTTCTTCGGAAGCTCTTTTCAGAATTCTTTCAACGCGAGCCCTATGTTGAGGCACGCAATCCCTTAAAGCTTTCCTCGAACGGAATGTTCGAACCCTATACATCGCGATATTCAAATAACGTCCGATACAATACTAATACTTATTACAATTACTACTATTACTAATAGAAACTAATAATAAATTCGTACGTCCCAGTGAAGGTACCGTGAAAACTTGATTTTCCAGCAGAACGTAGTCGTGTAGAGAAGACGTGAAGAATGTAGTTGGCAGATAAGATTCTGGAACCGCTGCATAAACATACGTAAACATGCATTAAAATATGTACATGGCAGAAAAGGATAGCATTACGTTATATGTGATTAGAAGAAAAAAAAATCGTTATGTAAAAAGAATAATAAATTAATATCTGCAAGAAAATTTAGAATGTCAGTGAGTATCATTCATCTGATTCTACCAGAAAATTGAAAGAGCCCTTTCTTGCTTGAAATAACAAATATTACCTATTGCTACCTTCAAAATAATATTTGTAAATAGATTATTAAAATCATTTAGAACAAAAAGTCCCTGAAGCATTTTTGTTCCCAAGTCACTGGATTTTGAAAAAAATTACTCTTTATACCAATCACATGTTTATACCATCATCTTTCTCTATCTCAAGATCTATTGACTTTAGAAGAAAAATACTTGAGGGACTTTTTATTCTAAATCATTGAAATAATCTATTCGAAAATTTAAAATGATTCTAGACCTCAAATTAAAAAAGTTCAAAATGGCTGCCAATTGCCGATGAATGAAGTTTTTCAAAAAATGACATTTTCAATAATTCTAAGAGTACTTATAGGTTGATATTGTTATTCTAAACAAAAAAGACCTCTTTCAATTTTGCTCTACATTGAATAGGTTTAGAGATAAGTTCACTTTTTGTATCTCAGTTATAGTCATTAGCGTAGAGTCACTTTTATCTAAATACGAGTATGGATCTCTAGGCAAAGACTAAAAAATAACAGAGTTAATCGAATATATATGATTTATCTTGTTGTACATGATTTATCTAATATATGTTCAGAATTGAAACACAATGGTTTATCAAAATCAAGAAACCCGGGTGCTGCCTTTCTGGTAAACATGTATTCAAGATGCATTGAAATAAAATGTGGCACGGTAATAAGTTGTGTAATTACATTTGAAAACTGTGTACAAAATTTGATATCTCTATTTCAAAAATTAATGACTTTTTACTGACATCATGTCTGCCCAGAGATCATTATTGTCAATAAAAAGTCAATGATTACTAAAATAGAGATGTGTAAATTTGCATACATGTTTTAAAAGCAATTTTACAACTAATTACCATGATACATTTTATTTTAATGCAATCTACATATATGCTTACCTGAAAAGCCACACCCGGCTTTTTTCTTTTTGACAATAAATTGAAACATGATATATCATATGAAGTCTTATATCAACTTTTGAACTGTACAATGTAATAAAATGTTATAAAGAAAGTCTCAGATGTTAAGATATCTTGTATAACACTATATCTTACAATTCCTTGTCGAAAAGGCAAAAGCCGGGTGTGGCTATTCAGGTAAGAATATACATAGAATGCATAGAAATAAAATGTGGCACGGTAATAAGTTGTGTAATGACATTTAAAAACTGTGTAAAAAATTTGACATCTCTATTTAAAAAATCAATGACTTTGTATTGGCAATATGTCTCTCCAGAGATCATTATTTGTTGAGGTAGTTTTCCCAATGCCCTGCATGTATGTATGTGTGTGTGTATGCTTGCGTGAGCCCGAACGCTGAGGAAGCGAACTAGCGCCCTCGACTAGACAGCGGTCTTGTCGCGTACCTGCTGCCTCCGATCTAGCAGAACCCGACTCAACGTGCGAGCAAGCACACGCAGTCGCAGCGTACCCTCGAGTATTATCTCCGAGTATTCAGTAATTGTAGCTTTAGAATAAATTAATATCTTTCTCTAGAAACTGTCTTAAGTGATTTCACAACCTCATCCAACAGGTTATGGGCCCAGGTTCGCCTTGACAAGTGAAAGAGAAAGTAAGTGTAACGTGCGGTCCAACGGTCAAACATGACGAGCGAAATCTCGGCACGCCATATCGAAAAGTTCGACGGCACGAACTATCAATCGTGGCGTTTTCAACTAAGAACGCTATTCATAGCGACGGACGTCCACGAAGTGGTGACGGGCTCGCGTCCGCGACCAGGAGACGAGGACAATGCCGTTCTGAAAGCATGGATTAAGGACGACGCGAAGGCGCAATTCCTCATATCCTCGTCGGTCGACCGCTCGCAACATCAGCACGTACAGTCATGCGAGTCAGCCAAGGCAATGTGGGACACGCTAGCCACAATACACGACAAGAAGTCCGCGACTCACAAATTACTCCTGACTCAGCGCTTTCACGAGTACAGGATGGAGCCGACGGACAGTGTAGCCGGGCACGTCTCAAAGATCAAAAACATGGCGCAGCAACTTCTAGACGTGGGCGAAAATTTACCTGACTTACTAGTCAAGGCAAAAATACTGGCTAGTCTACCCTCGAAATTCAGGAATTTTAGAAGTGCGTGGAGCAGTGTTGATCCGGACCGGCAGACGATTGAGTACCTGCAAGAAAGATTACTGGAGGAAGAAACATATCTGGAAGGGGACGCAGAAGAAAGAAGCGCTCTCGCAGCAATAGCGAAGGACAATTCGGGACATAACACTGGAGGTAACAAATACAAAGGAAGCAAGAAGCCTCAGCGGAGCAAAAGTGATGTTGTGTGCTATCGCTGTAGTGAGAAAGGTCACTTTGCTCGACAGTGCCCCCATCGCAATCATAATAACGAACCAGGTACGTCAAGGTCGTCGAAAGATTACGCCTTAGCGGTTACTCAGTCGGAGTATATGGAAAGCGCGGGAAGGCTCAAGAACATGCTGCCCTCTGACGATCAAGTCAAGAAGTTACTCAGTGTCGATACTGCAGAAGTCTGGCTGACCGACAGTGGGGCGTCAGCTCACATGACAAACCGGAGAGACTGGTTCTCGGATTACCGTCCGAGACGTGATGGCAGCACAGTAATTCTCGGCGACGGCAGCGAATGTGAGGTTACGGGCGAAGGCACTGTAACTGTCGAGAGACTTGTTGACAACAAGTGGGTCGAAGGGAGCATTGAAAACGTGCTTCATGTGCCGCAACTAGGCAAAAATCTGCTCTCAGTTGGAGTGTGTCTCAAAAAGAAATTCAAGGTGACTTTTGAAGACAGATACGTGCTGTTCTGCAAAGAAGGAGAGGTGATCGCATCAGGCATGATGCAAGACAACAACGTCTTCCGGATGTTTCTGAGAGTGCCACGGAAGGCAAAAGAAACTTCAGCAAATGTCACCACCACCAGTCTTCAGTGCCTGCACGAAAAACTTGGTCATCTCAACGCTCGAGCAGTGAAGCGGCTGGTTGACCAAGGGTTGGTGTCAGGAGTGAAGCTGGATGATAGGAGCAGCTTTTTCTGTGAACCGTGCCAACTCGGAAAAGCTCACAGGCTAAGCTTCAACAAAAGGAAGGTGGACAAGAGCACGAAACCCGGAGAAATCGTGCACAGTGATGTGTGTGGTCCAAATCCCGAGGAGTCACTGGGAGGGGCACGGTATTTTGTCACGTTCACTGATGAGGCAACCAGCTACCGGTATGTGTACTTTCTTAAACACAAGTCAGACGTGTTTGACAGATTCAGAGAGTACGAGAGAGCTGTTGCCAACAAGTTCGGAGTGAAAATCAAAGCTCTGAGGTCAGACAATGGCACAGAATACTGCAACTCGAGAATGGCAGATTACATGAAGGATTTGGGAATCCAGCTGCAAACCACAGCTCCATACACACCAGAACAAAATGGCAAGGCTGAAAGAAGCAACCGCACCATCAACGAGTGTGCTCGTACCATGCTTCTAGCTTCAGGCCTGCCAAGTTCACTGTGGGCGGAAGCTGTGAACTGTGCAGTGTATCTGCTGAACAGAGTCACAGTAAGTGACGAATGTGGAGGCAAAACAGCGTTTGAACTGTGGACCAGGAAGAAACCTAACCTCCAACATTTGAGAAAGTTCGGATCAGAGGCATACACTCACATTCCCAAAATGTTTACCTCTAAGTATGATGCAAGAGCGAAGAAGACCCATCTGGTGGGATACGAGAAGGACTCCTGCAACTACAGAGTATACGACAGCATCACTAGAAAGGTGACTGTATCAAGAAACGTCGTATTTTCAAGTAACGACAGAGTTCCCGTGGATGTCAGCTACCAGGAAGAACCTGCAGAGTACTGCATTATACAGCGAGAGGTAGGACCAGAGGAAAAGGGAGAGGATCCAGCTGTGCGAGGGGTAGCTGTGGACCAACAGGCGAAAGCCAACAAGGAGGAACAAGGTGTACCTGCTGTGGCGGAGCCACAAGCACCAGCACCTGTACAACCACCAGATATACAGCCTGCGCAGCCACCTGTTCAACAGCCTCGGACTCCCAACCTAAGAGATCGAGCCAAAATCAAACTTCCTCAAAGGTATGCCTCTTATGTAGCAGAAATAAAGGTACCTATTGATTTTAGGGAAGCATCCATGTGCGCAGAATCAGCAGAATGGTCGAAGGCCATAACCGAGGAGCTTGATGCTCACGAGAGAAATGCCACCTGGACTGTCATACCCAGGGACCCATCGAAGGTGGCCATAAAGTCAAAATGGGTGTTCAAGGTGAGCAGCATCAATGACAAGCCCAGATTCAAAGCCCGACTGTGTGCCAAGGGCTTTATGCAGAAGGAAGGGCAGGATTATACTGAGACTTTCTCACCAGTAGTCCGGTATGATTCCCTGCGGCTACTGCTCGCAATGGCAACGCAAGACAATCTGGACATGGTGACATTTGATGTTCGGACTGCATTCCTGTATGGGCATCTAGCAGAAGAAATCCACATGGAGCTACCAGAAGGGGTCAAGACTGAAGAAGATACGAATGTAGTTTGTAAATTAAATAAGTCTTTATACGGGTTAAAACAAGCACCGCGCTGCTGGAATAATCGGTTCAAAGATTTTTTATCTAAATTTAGATTTAAGGAATGTAAAGCGGATAGCTGTGTATTTGTTGGGATTATCGAATCTCATACTGTTTATTTAGGCTTGTTTGTAGATGACGGTCTATTGATCTGCGAATCAGTTGTAATTATAAAAATTATTCTAGAGTCTCTGAAAAACGAATTTGAAATTACCATTGGTGATGCTAGTCGGTTTGTGGGGATTCAGATAAATCGCGATCGAAGCAGAAACACCTTACATTTATCGCAAGGTGATTATGTTATGCAAATATTGGCAAAATTTGGCATGAGTAATGCAAAGCCCGTAGTAGTACCAGCTGATCCACAAACTGTACTTCATCCAGTTGAGAGTGATGACGAGTGCATAAATGATGTTCCGTACAGAGAAGCAGTAGGCTCTCTGATGTATCTGTCTGTAACTACTCGACCGGATATCGCGTTCGCGGTAAATGGAGTAAGCAAGTTCTTGAATAAGCACAATAGAGCTCACTGGCAAGCCGTGAAGCGAATTTTCTCGTATCTGTCCGGTACCGCGAGTACAGGTATTGTATATAAAAAGTGTTCGTCGAATGGCCTGTCTCCGATCGGTTATTCTGATGCAGATTTCGCGAACGATATTGAAACGCGTCGCTCGGTGACAGGGTACGTATTCATGCTGTCTGCAGGGGCGATTACGTGGTCGTCGCAGCGACAAAAGTTAGTCACACTTAGCACGACTGAAGCTGAATATGTGGCAGCGGCCACAGCTGCTAAGGAGCTAGTGTGGGTGCGAAAATTGTTAAGCGATATCAAATGCCCATGTGCTTTGGCCACTTGTCTGTATGTAGATAATCAAAGTGCAATCAAGCTGTCCAAAAATTCTGAGTTTCACAAGAGGACAAAGCACATTGACATTAGATACCATTTTCTGCGGGAAAAACAAGAGTCTGGAGAACTATCAGTGCAATTTGTTTCGACTGATCTGCAAAAAGCAGACATGTTCACCAAAGCTTTACCGCGTGATAGGTTTAAAATGTTATGCAACGAGATAGGCGTGGTTGCATTCGAAGACATATGTTAAATATGCTAGCATTAGGGAAAAGGCGGAAGTGTTGAGGTAGTTTTCCCAATGCCCTGCATGTATGTATGTGTGTGTGTATGCTTGCGTGAGCCCGAACGCTGAGGAAGCGAACTAGCGCCCTCGACTAGACAGCGGTCTTGTCGCGTACCTGCTGCCTCCGATCTAGCAGAACCCGACTCAACGTGCGAGCAAGCACACGCAGTCGCAGCGTACCCTCGAGTATTATCTCCGAGTATTCAGTAATTGTAGCTTTAGAATAAATTAATATCTTTCTCTAGAAACTGTCTTAAGTGATTTCACAACCTCATCCAACATTATTGTCAATAAAAAATCAAGGATTACTAAAATAGAGATGTGTAAATTTGCATACATGTTTTGAAAGCAGTTTTGCAACTAATTACCATGGTACATTTTATTTTAATCCAATCTACATATATGCTTACCTGGAAAGCCACACCCGGCTTTTTTCTTTTTGACAATAAATTGTAACATGCTGTATCATAGGCAGTCTTATATCAACTTTTGCAATTAACAATGTAATAAAAACTATGAAACAAAGTCTCAGCTGTTAATATACCTTGTATAACAATATATGTTACAATTCCTTGCCGCAAAGGCAAAATCTGAGGGAGGCTATTCAGGTAAGAATATACACAGAATGCATTGAAATAAAATGTGGCACGGTAATAAGTTGTGTAATTACATTTGAAAACTGTGTATAAAATTTGCCATCTCTATTTAAAAAATCAATCACTTTGTATTGGCAATATGTCTCTCCAGAGATCATTATTGTCCAAAAACCATCTATTATTATTAAAATAAATATTTATAATTTTCTACTGATACTTTAACAGTACTTTGAAAAGTAATTACTGTGACACATTTTATTTAAATGCATTCAGAGCAGATGTTTATCTGACAAGCTACACCCGGGTTCGACCTATCAGACTTAGACTTTGGAAATGTTTTATCACTAAAAATCTCTTACTAGCTGGGACTTTGATAAAGAGAAGTTACTTGATTTTAGTAAATAAATAAACATCCTAGCTTACTTTTTGCTATTCCAACTATATTGGTGAGTACGGTGAGCTGAATCTGTCGAAGTACCTCAGAAGCAAGCTGCAATTCTTATCTTCCGCTGAGTGGCTGTTGTTGTCTGTGGTTTTTTTTCAGCTAACTATAAACACAATTTTATATTAGAAAAAGTATTTGGAAGACGGTTGAGAAGAATAAATAGGAAATGTTTATAGGAAAT
Source organism: Gastracanthus pulcherrimus (assembly GCA_949152435.1). Lineage (NCBI taxonomy): Eukaryota > Metazoa > Arthropoda > Insecta > Hymenoptera > Pteromalidae > Gastracanthus > Gastracanthus pulcherrimus. Next base: position 172,354,821 of record OX424572.1, on the reverse strand, counting down.
CATTGAGTGAATTAGGAAATGTTGCAGGGACAGGTTTAAAACAAATAAAGAATTATACAATTAAATATTAAATTAATAATTAAACAGAAATTAGGATTTATCCTGCTTACCTTTATATAATATTCTAGGAACCGCAGGTGCTGTGGTGTGGTAGATGGTCCAGACGATGGTGTGGTTGACAATATTAGGCTCGAAAATAGAAAGTATAAGAAAGAATGAGTAAAGTCTATATGAACTATTGTTGTAATGAGAAATAATGAAAGAAAAGTAATCAAGTTGCAGGATGGAGTGTATGAAACAGAAAATATATGTATGTGTAAGCTGCCTGACAAACTCAATGTCCAGGTGCAGTCGAAGAAGACGAGGCTTCCAGGACCTGTTGAGCAGCCCCTCTCTAGCTGGAGATGGACGCAAGCGAGGGTCGACGATCAACAGCTTCCTCAGGAAATGCGGCAAGATTCTTCGACTATCCGGGTCTGATAAAAAAAAGCAAATGAATGTACCAAAATTTTGTTGCTGAACTAATAATTATTGAAAGAATGGTACATGTAGCCATAATGACTGTAAAATATTTGCACAAAAGTTGCATTAATAAGGCAATGACAAAGAAATCGTCTCCGCGAACGATTTTTCTAACCTCACTTTTACCGCACGACAATTACTTGATTAATAAATAACAAAATTATAGCACTAACTTACCTAATTGAGTTGATTAAGCAATAACACAAGTGATTATCCAAGTTTGCAGTAAACAATTGTTGATATTCAACGATTATTCAGCGAACGAAGTTTTTTGCTGTTAACGAGGGAAATCATCAAAGCAAAAAGTAATATACTTTGTTGCGTTTCCCGCTTAATTAACTATAGTACAATGACAGAGAGAACGGAAAATCACATATATAGTGCACGTATCGCGCGGCGCGAATTCAAACGTACTATTCAAACTTTTGAAAACGATTACAATTAAATTATTTAATTATTAGGTAGTTGTATTGACACATGCAAAGAAAACAATAGCATTGTGCATAATAAATAATAACGTTGATATAAATAAATAAATAAAAATCGAAATGTATGCAGTGCATTAATGCGATATATAATAATGAATATACGTATTCACATACGTGGTAAACAATTAATGCATAAGCAAATAAATTTGCATTAAGTTTTAGATAAACAAATAATAATATGAATCGTTTACTTTCATAATAACTATTATGCGTATATAATGCAATGGGTAGATCGCATATATATATATATATATATATATATATATACAAAAATACATATAAACACAGATATTTGTAGTTGCATTGCAAACAATGTTTTTTTATACTATTTTAATGGCCCAAATTAACCTGTAAAATCATTGAAAATGGAACATTTAAAAATTTGGCACATGTGCCGAGGATGTGTTACATTAATCAAATTTTAATTGTGAAAATAGTAATTTTTAAACTGATGTACGTTTGAGCAATCATCTATCATCATATATAGGATACAACTCGTAATTAAATCATTTTGATAGTACACAGCGCCCTGAAGCTGTTTTTTCCATAGACAATTATCGGTCTCGGGACTTAGCCGAATTTTAAAAGATGCGCACGCGTGTCGTCCAAATGCCCCGTATATGATGCACCTGTGCCGCACGCATGCAGCACGCATGTCAGCACCTAGCTTCTTCAAGTGTCTGCACGCGTGCTCCTGGAATGCCATCGAAAAGCGGGCACGAGTGCCGAAATCATGCAGGACGCACGTGCCGCCAACGTGCTGTCTCGCGTGTTGGTTCAAATTTTCGCGCGGAGCACGGTAATCCATCAAAATGACAGCACTGTGCGAGCACGCGTGTCGAGGCACGCATGCTCACGAATTGCTCAACTCATGCAGCACGCGGTGCTGTCATAATGCTGACACATTGCCGGCATGCAAACGTTCGAAAAATCGGCCATGGATCGGCATTTTGTGTCGCCAATGTGCCAACATTTCGTGTCGTCATATTGACAGCACTCGTGCTGAGCACGCGTGCTCGCACTATGCCGCCAACGTGCCGTCCAGCGTGGCAGGAAAAAAATTTTAAAGATTTTTGTCCACGCATGTCGGCACATTGCCTGCACATCGACAGCACGCGTGACGAGCACGCATGCCCCAAAAATGCCCAGCACGTGATGTTATTGGGGCAGATAGCATTGAGTCGGCACTGTGTCGGCACGCTGACGGCCCGCGGGCCGCCCGCGGTCCGGCATTGTGACGGATTCCTGCCCCGCTTCTGAGACGGCACGGTGCAGGAACGCGGTCCTGGCACGCGGGCCGTCATAGTGCCGTCATTTTGCCGACGCAATTTGCATGCGCGATTGGTACTGCGGCCCGCGTGCCGGCAACGTGTCAGCACTGTGCGGTGCAATTTGCCGACAATATGCCAGCACGGCGATATATATATATATATATATATATATATATATATATATATATATATTATTTATATTAAATGTATAATTTTATCATAATAAAAATACTGTATTTTATATTTGTAATTTTTTATTTATATACTTTAAATATTTAATTTTTGTACAATAAATTAATAAGTTAATACATAATATATATATGGTTTTGCAGAATAACAACATAAGTCCACTTTTCTGTTTTGAAGATACTAATACTTAAAATTTTTATTTTCCATTTGAACTAATGTAAAAAAAATCATAAATAGTAGATAAGGCTACTTATTTTTACACTTTCTTGATTTTGTGCACTTTTATCTGAAAATATACTATATAAATATATTAAAATCGCTTAAAACTCAATTTTAAAAAAAATGGACTTGAGTTGTTTTTCCGGGAATCCGCAGCAGATATATACATACAATAATAACATATATATACCATTTATTTACGTAAATATTTAAATTTAATTATAATTTTATACTTTAATTATGATTATTCACATACTCCTACTGAATAATCTCAAGTAAGATTCTCACCTGAGATCTCATACCAAAATCTCATGTTATTATATGTACACATAATGAAATATTGAAATTCGTTCAGAATGAACTTTTACTACAGTTTTTTTTATTAGTCTTGAAGTTTCTTTCGTCTTTACAATACATCAGGAAAGTAAATTATATACATTTTTGGTCAATTTTTATTTGAAAATTTTTATATATAAAATTTTGAAATTTTAAATCTCACCTGAGATCTTACCAGAGATCTCGTGTGAAATTTTGAGTAAACATTCATGAGGTTTTCGCATGATATTTCGCATGATTATATATATATATATATATATATATATATATATATATATATTTTATATATCCCTACCAAAAAATCTCAGGTGAAATATCATGCGAAAACCTCATGAATTTTTACTCAAAATCTTACACAAGATCTCTGGTAAGATCTCAGGTGAGATTTAAAATTTAAAAATTTGATATATAAAAATTTTCAAATAAAAAATTGGCCTAAAAATGTATTATACTTTCCTGATGTATTGTAAAGGCGAAAGAAACGTCAAGACTAATAGAGAAACTGTAGTAAAAGTTCATTCTGAACGAATTTCAATATTTCATAAAAATATATATTTCACGTAAACCCGTGAAGAAATTTTTTACATTTCGCTGAAAATGTTTTTACTAGTTCAGAATAGTGAAAAAAGCATGTAAATAAAATTTTAGCTCATAAGACCCAAATCTTGCAGAACCGTGACCCTAAAAATAAAGTTTATTTAAATTTTTAGAAAAGTAGAAAATTCAATTCGAGATAGGTGCAATTTGGGTATTTACATATATATATATGCATTTTTTTCTGTAAATTTTCTGTACAATATGCTGACATTTTTTTCAGACCCCAATTGTCACGTTTCTGATTGGTTTATAAAAGATATACCGTTATATGCTATTTAAAAAATTTCGGCAGTTTATTTTAATCTCAAAATTTTGTAGTAATAAGAGCTTCAAAATGAGAGCAGGTAGATCATGGACCGAGCTTTATAACTGACGTTACAGCATTTTGAAAGAAATCTACATACAATTTATATATCTATATGTATGTAGGGTATATCATTTATAAAATAAATCTTCATATATAGATATACAAATTGTATGTAGATTTCCTTCAAAATTCTGTTACTTCGGTTAATAAGCTCGGTCCATGGTCTACCTGGTCTCATTTTGAAGCTCTTATAACGATACTATATAACGGTATATCTTTTATAAATCAATCAGAAACGTGGTAATTAGGGCCTAAAAAAAGTGCTAGCATATTCTATAGAAAATTTACAGAAAAATATACAGAAAAATAATAAAAATGTATATGTGTAAATACCTAAATTGCACCTATCTGGAGCTAAAAATTATTAAAGTTTTCTCTGTTTCCAAGAATTGAAAAAAACTTTATTTTTAATAGGGCCACAGTTCTGCATAGTTAGGGTATCTAAATTTTTTTTGCATACATTTTTTAACTATTCTGAACTAGTAAAAACATTTTAAAACGAAATGTAAAAAATTTCTTCCATGGTCGACGTGGAATATATATATATATATATATATATATATATATATATATATATATATATATATATATATATATATATATATATGAAGAAATTTTATATATATATAGTCCCTGAAAATATTTACGTAAATAATGGTGCAGGCCTTGTGCAGGTTCCCCTATTGAAAATATCAAGCTAAATCTCAAGCTTCAAATTCAGCGATGAGTTTGAATCCGGCTCGATAGAACTTGAAATTCAACGATGAGGTTGAATCCAGCTTGATCAAACATGAAATGTAGGTCGATCAGGGTGGATTTTTTGAGTTTGATTTCGAGCTTGAAATCGAGCTGGATTTTAAGTTCGATCAAACCAGATTCAACCTCATCGCTGAATTTCAAGCTTGAAATCCAGCTTCAATTTTTTAACAGGGATTGTCTGAGCTGCAACTCGCAAGAAGCCTCCTACTCAACATCATTCTCGTTGCCCCTGCGTCATCGAGAGTTTTGCAGGCATGTCCACGCGCTCGTACGACAACAGCATGACCTTGGGAACCATTCAGCAGATCGCTATCACTTCCAGGCAGGTGCACACCGTTTCTGCGCTCGAAGTGTTATGAACTCTGTTGAAAAAAACGAAAAAAATAAGATTTTTATTGCATTATGGGTTGGAAAGTTATAATAGAATGATGAATAAATTACCTTTGCTAGGCCCTCCTTGAAGCTCAGCTTGCAAGTCTGAAAACGATGTCATTTTTGTCGCTCCCAGCCTCAGCTTGTCTACCTCAGTCTTGGGTCAGTCGCTGAATCGGCAGTCTTTATTCCTTGACGCCGTCTCTCAGTACGTGCTGGATCGGTTCTAGAGTTATTTTCTAACGTCTCTCAACGGCATCTGAAAACAATTATTATTTTTATTTTAATAGAAGTAATAATAACACTAAAAAATTCCCAGACGGCAAAACAAATTTCATGAATGTCGCAGACGTTAGAATTCTTTATGAACTCTTTTCAAACTCTTTAAGAATCCTTTTCTAACTTACATGCATAAGTATTCTTAGTGTTCGAAAAAAATCCTTAGAAAAAATTCATTTTTTGCTGTCTGGGTAATAATTATAATAATTATAATGTTATTAGAATTATTCTCTTGTAATGTAAAAATTACCTCAATATTGCTATTTTTTCAAACAAAAATAAAAGAATTTTTTTTTATGTGTGAGAGGGCCCCGATCTTGTCTATCTCTGTGAGGCACAACCAACATTCTCTGCCCCTCCAACGCTTCCTTACATTTTTTTTTAATTTAAATACGTAATTAAAAATTAAAATATAATTAAAAAATAAAAGATTAGTAAATTGATAATTGAATTTATTAAATAAATGAACAAATAAATAAAATATAAAATGTAAGAAAACGTTCTATTCATATAAAAAGTCCACGTTAATTTCAGCAAGTGATAATATAAAAAGAATGCAAACTAATATAATAAACGTGTACTTTTTATATGAACTTCCCTAAAAGTAAAAACATAAATAAAGTCGCCTTTATAAAACGCAAAGAAATATGTAGCAAGCTAGTATTTTTCTTGGTGCTTTATAAATGTGTAGATGTCCGGAAATTCTTCGGTCCCATCCTCAGGCTGGCCGTTGTCCTCCATCATGGTGTTGATGTGGTCGTCATGATCCTTGTTGTTCTCGGCGTCGCTTTCGATCTCCGTGTCATCGTCCGGGTAAGGTTCTGCACCTCCTCTGTCAGGTCGGCACTCCTCCAAATACTCCGCGGGGTATTCGTTATAGTGGGTCCTTCCATCGATTTCTCCGTTCTCTGATTCCCTGATATATTTTATATTTTATTTTAAATTAATTTGATTTTGCTTCATCACAGAGGAAGCTTTGGGATGGTAATAAAAAAGTTTTGCTAAAATCACTAAAGACATATTTTTTGAGACAATAGGAATCAACATACACTATTTTTAGAAAATGTCTGTATGAATGTGCGTGCGTGAGTGCGTGCGCGTGTATGTGTGCTGCGTGTATGCATGCATGCATGCGTGCATGTGTGTGCGCGTGTATGTGTATGTGCATGCGTGTGTGTCCGTATGCGCGTATATGTGTGTGCGTGCGTGTGAGTGAGTGTGTATGTGCCTGCGTGTGAGTGTGTGTGCGTGCGTGTGAGTGAGTTAGTGTGTGCGCATGTATGCGTGTGCGTGTGTGTGTGTGTCACACCATATTTTTTTGTAACACATGTATGGATTTTTGCATTTTTAAAATAAGTTTTTAAATAAACGGGCAAAAAAGAAATTTTTTGGCGGGCAACAAAAGTAGTCAACGGGTAAAAAAACTTTTTTACCCGCTTATCCGGACAGAATAGTACATTATGCAACAAGGGACGAAAGTAGCAGTTTTTCCCGCGGGCAGTAATCACCCGAGGGAAGAATCTTCTCGCGAGGGCAGTAATCACTCGAGGGCGAAATCTACTTTCACATTGTAGGGTTTTTTGGAATGTTAGATATAACTTATCTATAACAATAGTTATAAAAGGCGTGAAAAACTGTAATTTAATCTAAATATGTAATTTTAGTAAAAAATTATCTTTTGACAATTCATCAATACTAAAAACACAGCTTTTTTAAGATATTGATTAAAAAAAGATAAGTAAATTTAAAATTAATTTCATATTGAAACAATCAATTAAGTTTGAGGAAGCAAAGTGCCAAGGAATTGCCAGCGGTTTTTTACATGTTCTATGATAATATTTAACAGGAGGCCACTTACCAGAGTTTATCAGGTGGATTCTGCTGTAAATGGTCGAAATTTTCTGTAGGTGCGTCATCTTCGTCGGGTATTTCATCCTTCAGGTCATCCAATCCTACATAGCTCCTTGGACTGGACAGATGCTGATGATCATCCCTCTCCCTCTCGTCGTCTGAAGTTTTTTCTAAAACTCTTCTTCTTTTTGGACTGGATGGCAGGGGTTCTTAATTTTCTTCTTCTTCTTCTTCTTCTTCATCAGGAGCTCGTCTTCTCCTCGGAGATGGTGGCAGCTGCTCCTCATCTCTCTTTCTTCGGGCAGTAGCTCGTCTCTGCGTATCTCTTCGAGACGCCGTAGACATTGCTTAAGGCTTTTCAGGGCCCTGGTAAAAAATGGAAACATTCATAATTAATATAATAAGTCTAGTGTGACAAGTAAAATAAAATATATAAAACAATATACCTTCACAAGCTGACACAAAACGGGTATCACGTAGTCTTGTGACATTTTTTTTCTTATCTCCAAGCCAAGTAACATTGCACAGAAGCTCTGTGTTGACTGCAAAGCAATTTTTTAAAAAAATTGCTTAAGAGTCATCGGTATTTCTACCACCAAGATAAATCAAGTAGTTGACCTAAAAATAAACGATATATTTAAGAAATGAAAAATTTAATAATTATAAAACTAAGTCTTGCGTTCGGGGGTTTGACGGTTCATGGGTTGTAGGTTTCATATGTTTGAAGATTCATGGATTTTAGAGTTTGAGTGTTCATTTAACCTCCGAAGCACTCACCAGACACCTAGAAACAACGCAGCATTAGTAAGGGGAGATTACAGTGATAAACTAAACACTAATCTCACCTGATAATATTGGCAGTGGACGAATGCAGTAGGAAGCTGTATGTAAACATAACCTCTTCGAGGTTGACCGTGCCACTGCTGCTGCCGCAAGTACGCCGTCCTGGGCCTTGCAGCTCTCGTCTTCGTGCCCCTTCGTGGGGACCGTAGCCCAGATACCCCTCCTGCTGCATCCATCGTCGCACTTCCTCGTCCTGGCCACTCGTCCTTCCTCGTCAAAACTAACCTATTTATTAACATAATATAATTATTAGAATAATTATAAATAAAAAAATTTTATATTTCAGCCAGGGTGATCCTCAAGACAATCTCTTCACTCTGAAACGTCCAAAAAGTTGCCACAGTTCTCTTGGGAAATCCAAATTGCAGCATGTAAATAATTAATGATAGTAATTATTTACTATGAACTACAATTGCACGTGCGCGCGCCAGGATGATCCTCAAGACGAGCTGCACTTCCTCTCGAACGTCCACCACAAACTTGCCACAGTCGAATTATATAATTCAGAATTCCAAATTACACCACAGATAACTACAATAATTAATAACTACAATAATACCGCTATAATTATTAAGAACAATTTCACTTATTGCGCGCGTCTGCAATTGAAGATCAAGTCTTCATGAAAGCAGGGAGATTACTGCAATGGCGGGATGCGATATATTTCTTCAAACAACAGAAAGCTCGAAATTATTTCAAGACTTTAAATTTATAATGTAAATCTATTTTAATATTCAATTATAAACAAATATATTTATTATTAATAAAAATATAAATCATAAAATTATACTATTATTTATTTTGTTTATATTTATTTATTTATTCAATTACATCAATTGAGCCCCATATAAATAAATTAACAAATCATTACTATTATTATCAATTTTATTTGTAATAGAAATAATAACTTAAATATGCAATTAAATTATATTTTTATAATTATATTGATGGCACGTCGTGCTGTCCATAATCCGTCACATTGCTGCCACGATTTTCCCGACACGACGGGCTTGCACTGTGCCGTCATTCTGCTGGAATCTAAAAGTTCAAAAAAGTGATGTTGCGTGACGGCACGATGACGGCACAGGGCGGTCACGACGTGCTACCGAATCGGACAGCACGCCGCGACTGCACAGTGATGGCACAAATTCGTCACGCCGTGCCAGCACGTCGTGCTCGGCACGGGCTGCTATCTGGGCATGCAAATTGCGTCGGCAAAATGACGGCACTATGACGGCCCGCGTGCCAGGACCGCGTTCCTGCACCGTGCCGTCTCAGAATAATTAAAATTTAAATCTTAATTTTCAATTAAAACTTTTTTAATTGACAATTAAAATTTAGTTGTCAATTAAATTTTTTTTAATTAACAATTATAATTTAGCTGTCAATTAAAGTCTTTTTAATTAACAACTAAATATTAATTGTCAATTAAATTTTTTTTAATAGACAATTAAATTTTAATTGTGAATTAATACAAAATTAATTGACAATTAAATGTTAATTGTCAATACAAATTTTTTTAATTGACAACTAAATATAATTGTTAATTAAAGTTTTTGTTAATTGACAACTAAAATTTAACTTTGAATTGAACATTTTGCAATTATAATTGAAAAAAATATTAATTGGCTAATTAACAATTCAGCAACGCTGGTTTTAACTTAGTTGTTCAAAGAATAATTTTAGCACATCATATAAAATTTTCTAAATTTTGCATTTTTTCGCTATTTACTGTTAATATTCTACGACATATTGTATCTTTTTTTTTTAAATTATTCAGTTCACTTTTTAGAAGTTCATTTGTAGTTTTTATTCGTTTCAAATTCCATGAAAATTATTTAATTTTTATAATATGACTGCTTATGGTTTACAGAGAAAAAATACCCATAAAAGTAGTGCTTACGATAATACTTAAATTGGCGTAATACAACAAAACAGGAAACTGCAATGTATAATTTAAACAGCTTCATCAAAGACGATTGGTTTGTATAGTAATTTATAATAAGTTATGGTATCTAGATCGCGTTTTAGAAATTAAAAATAATGAAATAATCACGAAATTTATGGCTAAAAAAAACAAAAATTTTACGTGGCCAGAGCCTTATGATATTCAAACCGTCTTACCAACGCAAGTTTTATGTACAATTGAAGCTCCACGTAAATGTAGCCAAATTAAACAGAATCAAAAACTTACTTTTACATTCATCGAAACAGTATACAAAGAACTTACTAATACCGCAAAATCATGTAAAATTTCTAAAATTTAATTTCAGTTATGGGTTATTTGCAAAAAAGTGGCAATTTACGTGTCCATAGCTTAAATCAATACTTAAACTTTATTTTGAGACATGCAAATAATTTTTTTATAGTTTTCTAAGTTAACGAAAATATAGATCAAAATAAATTTTTTTTAACGGCGATAAAAAAAATTTGTGGATGGATTTAGGTGAAAAACCGTGGAAAATTGCATAAAAAACGTGTTCCCGAGTAAATGTGAGTACCGTGATATCTATGTTTTTGTACTGGTTTAGGGTCTTGGAGTAACTTATCGGTCCTGGCCTTTAACATAGTTCTTACTGCACGCAATACAAACAATTAAGCCATATAGCATGCTATTTAAAACTTTTTTCGAGCGGAAAACCATGCTCACTGTACTCACATTTGCATTTTTTTAAAAACCGTAGTTGTTATTATTTAAATAAATTCTATTTAAGATTTTATAAAAAAGTTAATACAGAGAATTTTAATAAATAGCAATATAATCCATGCAGGTATCTATTTTATATCTTTATAGTTAATAAAACTATAGAAAAATGATATGACTACGATATTCCTTAACCTCTTACTTTTAATCTTTGTAAGCAATTAAAATATCATAAAGGGCAACTTTTAAAAACGTGTACACGAATAAAAATTAGTTGTATAATTACTCAAGAATTCAGTTTTAAAAAATTATAAATGTTCTTGCTCATTTATTTTGATAAATTTTTCCAATGCCAACGAAATAATATGAATCGGTTCATTATTTTAATGAAAGTACTATTAATCAATTGCAACTTATTCAGTGCAGTATTTATTCGAAAGAAATTGAATGTGTTGGTTAAATTTAAGAGGGAATATTCAATTTTTGTAATGAATAAACTGCGTTGAATAAACTGAAATTGGTTCGTACAATTATTAAAATAATGTATAGATTAATATTTTTTTCTTGCCGTAAGGATATTTTTTCTAAGCTGAAATGTGTATCTATAAACGTTAACGAATGTTTAAAAAAAAAGAATATTTAATTAGCATATGAAGAATTAAAACGAAAAAAAAATATGGAGCAAGCGGGACTCGAACCCGAGACAGCAAAAGCAAAGACGACAGGCACGCGCGCTAGCCACCTCGGCTGTCGGTACACTGAATATCTATAGCTTGTATGTCGCATATGTTCATAGAGAAGCTCTGGGACTTACATTTAATTATCGAAGCTTAAGTTATAGGTACTTGCTATTGTACTTGAGGTAAACGTGTAATGTGCATAAAATAAAATTTCAATTGTAGCGCCACGAGGACAAACTACGCGACTCCCGAATTGCTTTCGCGGCGCCCAGAGAAAATATGCTGCCGTTCGCTCCGCCCACCAGCCAGGCACCCGTTCCCCCTTTTCTTACATCAGGCGCACGTTTGGTATATATCCCCTCCATAGCTCTACCGAATTGTGCGCCAGCTTCGACGCTAACCCGCGGCGCGGCGCTCGAATCAGTTGCTTTTTTTGGGCACGCACCGTAGCATTGACGTTAGCAATCTCTCTACTCATCTCTGACTTCTGCAACTAACAGTATATCCTGTTTATATACAAATTGCAATAGTTGTTTGAAAATTTTTTTGAGTTTTAGAAAACATTTATTGCGTTTTCACAGATCGCATTTGTTTTATAATTGTAAATATTATGGTTGTAGTTATAAATGTAGTAGTTTATTAACTTTCGAAAAACATAAAAAAAGTCATTCGCCTGCGACGAAAATTATAAAATGTCAATACTGCGAAAGTGGCAAAAATGTTTTCTATACTTACAATTCTTACAGGTGTCACCTATTTCAATATCATAAAAATACTATCTGTAAAAATGACACTTCGTTATCAAAACAGATAAGTTCAAAATCAGTTGTAAGTGCAGCGGCGAAAAATATAAAAGATATCGTGCACTCTTTAAAAAGGCGTTATTGTGATACCTTTCAATTCAACACAATTTCTTTAAGTAACATTTCTGAAACTGATAATTTACCGAAAATTACGAAATTAAATGACTACGTAAATTGTGATATTGACACTTTTCGCGAACATGTTTTGCAAAATTCTACAGTGCTTGATCTTGGTTCGAAGCATTCTTCTGAAATCGTAGAAACAAATGCGGATGATGAATTAAAAATTAGATCTGTTTCTACTATAGACTGCGATGATGATGAAAATTGCGGAGAAATACAAAATTCCTTAATAGTGAATGCGTTGAATTGGGAAGTAGAAGATTACATTGCTTGTAAAACAAATCGACCTGAAGATATAGATCCCATGAAAAGTTTAGCAAAAATATATGTAAAATTAGCAGTTAAAAATTTTGCAACCGAACCAGTTCTCCAAGGCGTTATGGATGGGTTATACTCTGCATTCGATTTATGTCAAATACAATTTTGCGAATCTCTATCTTCTTTGAATCTCGAAAACAGCGATCTTATTAGAAACATTTTTAATAATAGTTTTAAGAGTTTTATAAGTTCTCACAACCCGAAAACAGGTATTCTGAGAACTACTCACATGAGGAAAAAATATTATAAGCAAGAATTTAATTACATTGAACCAATTCGAGTAGCAATTTTAGATGATGACAAGAGTGAAACGCAACATTTTTTTAGTTACGTTCCAATACTAGAAACTATACAATCATTATTAATGAATGACAACGTTCGACCGTTTTGTATTAATCCGCGCAAAAGCAGTAACAGTAACAGTTTATTTGATGTGAATGATGGAAATGTTATAAAAAATAGCAACTTTTTCAACGTTCAAAACACCGTACAAATAGGTTTTTATCAGGATGCGTTTGAACTGTGTAATCCACTTGGAGCTTCTAAATCGAAATTTAAAATGATTGGTATTTATATGATTTTGTTGAATTTACCACCTTTTCTGAGATCCAAAACCGATAACATAAAGTTAGTGATGTTAGTTAATAATAAATACGTTGCTAAATTTGGGTGGAAAAAGATTTTACAAAACTTAATATCAGATTTGCATATTTTAGAAAATAACGGAGTAAATATTGTTATTAACTCTAAAACTATGAATTTTACCGGAAGTATAGTTGCCAGTATAGGTGACAATTTAGGTAATCATTCAATTGGCGGTTACGTTGAAAATTTCAGTTGTCCTTCCACGTTCATGTGTCAGTATTGCGAAATAACCTTGAAAGAATTTCGCGAAAATCCTTTCAATAGGAAGCAACCAAGAACGATTACTAATTATGATATATGCGCTGCACAAGCTATTCAATCGGGAAAGGCAGTACTAGGCATTAAAATGGCATCCCCATTAAACGAACTGAAACATTTTCATGTTGCTGGACCAGGACTAGCTCCATGTGTGGCTCATGATGTGTTCGAAGGAATAGTTCCGTTTGATGTCTACTTAGCAATAAAATATTTTATTCAACAAAAGTGGATACGCTTAGGTTTGTTAAATTATCGATTGAACTCAATTAGATCAAAATGAACGTAAAATCCAAAAAATTGACTGGTTCGGCTAGTCAGATGAAAAGATTAATGTTGATTCTTCCCTTAGCTATGTACGATCATATTAAAAACCCTTATGACACAGTTTGGAATATGATATTGCTCTTAAGAAAAGTGTGTTGTATGGCTAGTGCTCCAGCTTTAAATTCGAATCAAATTGCGGTTTTATCTAGTGTAATAAACGATTACATACATTTGAGAACTACGTGTTTTAACGATCCACTAAGACCTAAGCACCATTACGTAATGCATTATCCGCAGTTATTTTATGAATTTGGACCTTTAAAACACATTTGGACCCTCAAATTTGAGTCCAAACATAGTTACTTCAAAAGTATCGTTGAAAGTTTGAGAAATTTTAAAAATATAGATGCAACATTGGTAGAAAAACATGAGTTACTGCAGGCTTCACTTGAAAAGCAATATGATATTGTTGTTGAATCAAAAGATGCAATACTTTACCTAGCAAGTGAATATGACGCAGAAATCTCGTCATTAGTAAATAATAATATTGCAAACGATCCAAAAACAATATTATATGTCTCGAAGAATGTAAATTTTTGTAATGTTCGTTATTCAGAAAACATGTGCATTTGCGTTGGCATAAATAGTTATGGGAATTTCGTCATCTGCACCATTAAATATATATTGATAAATGAAAAATTCAATTATATATATTTTATTGGATGGACTGACGAAATTGTTCCTTATGAAGAATTAGGCGTGTATGAGAAAGCACAGTACGAAGGTTCCGAAAACCGATCTCGATGGCTTTGTATTTTTCCGTATTCGCACCTCTTATCACCTGATCCTTTACCACAATTTTCCTTGAAATCTCATCCCATTTACTTAATGAAGTATGTGCCATTTAATCCAGTGGTTTAATAATAACCAGTGAGTATGAATAGTGCAGTATGTAACTGTACCTATGTGATTTCAATTTTGCATATTGATCATTGGTGATGCTTATATGGTATTGCATAATAATTTTATAGCACTGCGTGATATAAATCTGCACTTATGCCACGCCTATCTGTGGCTCAAGCAGTTCATTTTGGACTGTTTATGAGCAGATTTATGCAGTCGGCGCTATAAAATATTGTCCGATGATACTCCTGTCATATATTGTTCTTCATAGCACGGCGTTTAGATATAATACATGCCGTGCCATAAAGGGCTTTTTATGCCACTGGTATCGTAATATACTATTGCGAGAAGCTGTGGGGTTGCATTTTTCTTTTCAATATCGATCATTTACTAATTTCTCATTTATTCATTTGTCTAATCTCAAAATGCTATAGAAATAAATCGAAACTCTATCAATATTAAAAATTATAATATGTAGCATGTATAAATATTTATATTTTCATTAATCAAAAATTTGTATTTTCATTAGACATACAAGGATAGATTTGGCATGATACATTGTTATATATTGACAAGAGATTCAAGGTGTATTTAGTTATCTCGATCGTCTCGTAACATTTTTAAATGTTGCAAAATAAATAACGGAAACAAGCTACATTGGACTTTTAAGATCCTGATTTAAAGTTTATATCATAAACAATCTTTGTTAAATAATATTCAGAACTGTACCTAAACTTAATTTTCCTTTGCACGTACGATTGGATTGCAATTGCAACTTTGACGTAGATTTTGATTGTTGATTTTACAACCAAAAACAAATTCTAAAATGTATCGAGACTCTCGAGACAATAATTGAACACAACCTCGTTAATTAAGTCCTTTAAACAATATCATGTGCTATGGCAACATTTGCACTTTTATAACTTACAAGTGATAGAAACAAAAAGTGCTAATAAAGTTTCATATAATATGTACATGAGGCTATTAAGATTAAAATTAACAAACTATCATTTGTAATAATGCATGTTTCTTAAGCAATTATATTTTCCGAGCATGTTTTTTTTTATTGAAAACTTAAAATTCATAAGCAAATAAATAAACCTATTTGAAAAAAATATATAGAATTGAAATTTCATAACGCGTTATTATTGAATTCATTTGTAATTCTTTATTATTTCGTTCATTAGATGCTGGGAATAAAAATTTGCACCCACGACCGAGTACGCCGAATAGCTGTCATTGTAGACAAAACATCGGATACCTTAATACCAGATGTAGTTTCAGCAGCTAGCAAAAAATTAGAAATAGAGGGCGAATCCCTGGTATTAGAAGAAGATGGCATTCTTATTGACAATGATTTCCTAATAATCGACTGGAAAGAAAAATTATTCATGCTTCTGGAGAAAAACCAACATTGGTCTCCGACTACCCAAGCGACTAAATTGACCTGTTCTGCAGAAAAAAATGAGACTCCCAACATTAACACCAAGAGTTCCCAAAAGAAATCTACTGGATCAGGTAAAAATTGAATCAGTTAAAAATTAAGTTTACATGTTTTACTCTCCTTCACTTTTATTGCAAATAAAAATAAATGGTTTGTTTAACACTTTGTGTACAAAATGAAATTTCACGCAAGCTCCGCATGCAACAAGTAATATTTTTATCCTTCGTATTTTAGAAAATAACGTTCGATACGCGTGCGACAATCGATTCTATGCTCTGATGATTATCACCATACAAATTCAGACACGTGATAGAATCAACTTTTTCACACTTGCAACGAACTGTATCATTAATAATATTTTCGTACTTTAAATGAAACAAAATATAAGATAAAATGACTATAGCATAATTACTGAAAAAAAGTATGAATTTTAAATAACTTTTATTGAAATATTGAAATAGAGACTGATGATTAAGGTCATAGAAATAACTTCATTTTTAATAAATAATTTCTCTTTTAGATGAAACTCCCGAAGTTATCGACAGTCGTGCTGATGATAATGTCCCCGATGCAATAGACAGCGCTCCACAAAATAAGCGGAAAAAACTGTGGCACGATAATGATTGGGAGGCACTAGAAGTACCATGGAGCAAGTTTGATTCGAAAACGTTGTCGAGTTTGAACAATCATTTGGCTGGTCTTGATAAGAAGAAAGCTAACAGTATAATCACTCGTGCAGTTCATTATGTCGTCGATGACATACGAGAAATCAGCGACCATGCTCCAGCTTCAGCTTTCCGATCTTTGGCTAAAAAAATGTGCGCAAAATATGAAGAAGTATTTGAGGACAAGTTATCAGACGAAAAACGTCAAGGTACGGGTTATGCCACTTTAGAAGATAAGTTAATAGAACGGAACAGGTATCTTAATCGTCCACATATGAACAACAGTCTTTATAGAACACTTAAGATACCCCTAAAAGAAGCAAAAAAATATAAATCTATTAAGGCTGGTTGCATAGATTGGCAACCCGATTTTGCAGAAGGTCACGATGAGAATACAGCGGAGACGCTGAGGGAATATTTCTTCGATGTTGATGCTATTGACGTCCAAACTGACTTAACAAAATGTGTCGAAGATTTTTCTAACTGTTTCCCCTTGCAGAGTTATCACTTAAATCAAAAGGAAGCTTTGACCGCGGAAGCTATACAACAGCTATGGCCGTGCTTATTCACTGATTTCTATGCTGATATGCACTTTCAAATGTTGACTGGAAAAGATCCATCAATCTTTCAACAACACTTTGAATCACATGTACGCAGAATTTTAATACATGGACATGTTACATTAGATGTAGAAAGCAAAGAATTAATAAACTGGACCGTAGTTAAAATGATTTTTGACTATTTCAAAGAAGATTTTACAAAGCTATTTACGATCATCGAGGAGGTATGTGTGAGATTAATAAGTAAATTTGATCATAAATACTGTTCTTATAATTTAAAACATAATATTTCTTTCTAGACAGTCGACAAAGAAAATCTTCCAGTTAATCATAATCACCCGCATATTATCATTTTGGGGAGCTTGCCACAGGAGACAGACGATGGGGAGAGCAATGACAACAGTGCAAGGAAATATCTTGTAATAGTCGATAATGTTACTTTTCCCGAGGTCTCAGATCTGGTAGAAGCTATTAAACTATTACTTATAGTCTATTTCAACTTTAATCGGTTATACCCAAATACTTCTGCTCATTTCTTGGAATTTATCCAACGAGTTTTTATGGAAATTTATCCTACAGATGGCTGCAGAAGCAGCAATCAAGCTATTGTTAAAAAAGTTCTGACCTTTAAGAAAAAACTAAATAAAATAGAAATAACTGACATAGAAAAATGAAAATATGTTGTTAGTATAGACTAGGGTCGATCTGTATTATTTTAACGGTGCCAAAAAGAATGTCAAGAATAGTCTATTTTAGAAAAAATCTATGTAGTTAAAAACTACATCAATTAATAATAGCATGTACTTTTGTAAGAATACTTCAATGTTTCATGAATAATTTGATACTGTTTTGTATACAAAAAATTATATTTTATACTTTTCCATAAGATTTAGATAACTTCAGTTAGATAACTTAATTTTAGAAACTTAATTACCTATGTTTGTTCTAGTTTTATGCGCTGTATAAATTTTTTGTAGATTTACTATTATCACCGTTGGAAAAAACAAATTGAATAAAGTCAATTTTGTAAATTTATTACAGTAAGAGTAGAGTAAATCTGAGAATAGTAAATCAACAAATCATTTTTTACATTAAGAATTTTGAAAATTCATATGTACAATAAATATATTTTTAATATTAAAAAATAAAAATTGTTCATTTCATTCCCTGCTTCACTGATTTACATTAAAAAATTGTTATATTGATTATTATGCGTAATATTATTTTTATTACGGTTCGAAACGCCTCATCGCTGTATTTTTACTACATGTCGTGTAAAGTTACAGCATTACGGTAATTTGTAAAGAAAATATGTTCTTACATGTAAATTTACCGCAATACCGTGACTTTACCATTTAAGTGGGATATTTACCACACTCAGCGTAGGTCTCCACGCGTTCCCCACTCTCAACGATGTAATCTTCCGCAAAATTTTTTACAGTGTAGGCTGTATTTATGTCATCTTTAAGATGACTTGAAGAGACATTATGATGAAATCCGCCGCCATATTGTGGCGCGTAATTTAAAATTATTTTGTCCGGTCAGTGTACATCTATACATTGTTGTATTTTATCGAGCAATCAATATTTTTATTAATTATTTTGTTTTTTACATTAGGTTCGCATAGCTGTGTATACAAACAGGATTCGATCCACTCCCTATAAGATTATTGCTGCCGCCAATCAACTGCAGGACATCGCAACTACAAGGTTTTATACTTTTATATAATCTTATTAGGTTTTCAAAATGTACACTATCCGATCAATGCGTACTAGAAAACCATTAGAAGCTTGCTCTCGCGACCATAGAGTGCGTATGGAAAAATTATTTCGTAAAGCTCGGTCGCAGTATCTAGAGCGCGTCATTTGAAAATTTAGATTTAGTAGAAGCCGCGGTAGATGATACGGACTTTCATCATTCCGAGAACGATGATTATGCGATGGAAGATGTAGATGATGGTTCAGTTCAGAATCCAAGCGTAAGAATGGATGATTGGGAGGATGATCGTCATTCTTCTTCTTCTTCTTCTTCTTCTTCTTCTTCTTCTTCTTCTTCTTCTTCTTCTTCTTCTTCTTCTTCTTCTTCTTCTTCTTCTTCTTCTTCTTCTTCTTCTTCTTCTTCTTCTTCTTCTTCTTCTACGTTTGATCATGAATATGACGAAAGTGTTGAAGAGTTTGAAAGTAGGCTTGCTTCAGTCTTCACTGAGCAAAATATGAATCACATGCAAATAAGAGCTGTGTTGGTAGCTATTAAGAGTCACCGATGCTTCTCCACTTTGCACGTTGATCCCCGAACAATTTTGAAAACCCCAGCTTATTCTTTGCCGATCAGCAAGGTAGCTGGAGTCGAATATCTCCATTTAGGCGTCAGAGCAGGTCTTTTTCAGATTCTCAGAGCAACACCTGCACATATGATTCCCGACATTATTCATCTCGATTTTAGCTCTGATGAAGCTTCTCTCGATAAAGCGATTAAAATTCTGATGTGGCCTGTACAAATTCATATAGCCAATACCGTTGGTAGCTCCCCAGAAATCGTAGTATTTTTCAAGGTACGAAAAAGCCTACGAGTGCTACCGAGTTTCTTCAGCCAGTTGTGGATGAGTTACTCTCCATTTTACAACATGGTATCGAATTTGGTCGCCAGACGAAATTTGTGAACTTGAGGTGTTTCATAGCCGATGCACCTGGTCGTTCATTCGTTCTCGGTCATAAAGGACACAATAGTAGAGCTCCTTTTTCGAAATGCCATGTCGTGGGTGAATGTATTCGTTCTGGAGTCATGGCATACAAGGGAACTGATCATGAACCACATACGCATGATGAATTTTATTCAATGATGGACCTTGATCATCATAATGGACCATCAGCTATTGCTTCTCTTCCATTTGACTTGGTGACTAATGTAGTATTCGACTACATGCAACTTATATGTCTCGGTCTTATGGAAAAGATTCTGCAAGGCATAATCGATGGTAGATTCGTCAAATCAGTCCAGCTGAGCAAAATTCAGCTCAAAGTGTTGATAGATCAGCTAGAACAGGTTAAAAAGTACTGCCCAGAAGATTTTGCTCGCAAGCCTGTCATTATTGACAAGCATGGCAAATTTAAAGCCACCGAGTTCAGGCAGATACTTTTATACACTGGTCCCGTTGTCTTCAATGGCTTGGCCAATTCTGCGGTTTACAATCATTTTCTTCTTCTACACACTGCCATGAGAATCTTGGCGAATCCCTCTTGCACGGATGAGTCTATCGATTTCGCAGAAGAATGCATAAAAATCTTCGTAGAAACAGCTGTTGACGTGTACGGTGTGGAATTCCTCTCCTACAATGCTCACGCTGTATTGCATCTTCCTGACGATGTCAGATCTTTCGGTGCATTGGATAACTTCTCAGCTTTTCCTTACGAGAATAACATGACTTATTGTTGTAAGTTATGCCGTAAGCCGAATCAACATTTACAACAGATTGCAAAGAGACGAGCTGAACATGTTCGTACAGCATCTAAGAAATATGTTGATCCCAAAAAGCTCAAATTTATTGGCTCTCATACGAGAGGACCTACTCCCCCAATCGATTTCAACAATTGCTATAACCAATTTAGAAAGATTGTAGCAGGTTCGACAAATTTTTCCACTTTACAACAGGATAGCACCGTTATTTTGCAAAACAAATCCATCGGTGTAATTCAAAATGTTTTTCAATGTGACGATGATTGCTACCTTCTTCTTAAGCTGTTTACAAATGTTGACAATTTTTATAATCTTCCCTGCTCTTCATCATTGGTAGATGTTTTTCTTTGTTCAGCACCTGATACTGAATTAGTTTTTGTTAAACTCCAGCAAGTCGCAGGTAAATGCTTCCGAATGCCGTATTGGCCTACCGAAACCCCTACCAAAGAATGCGACTCGGAGTATTTTGTCGTTGCAGTTGTCATCTCAACGCTTCATCAAAATTAACTTGATCTTCATTTTTTTTTACTTTCGACTCATTCGTTTCTAAATTTTTTACCGTCCTTTCATTTTTAAAATCAATTTTGCGCTTACTGCATTGTGTAAAATATTTTATATACGATACACATACACGTAGGGCAAAATTTTGAATTTTTACTTGCTTTTGGAATTGTTGTGCTTAGATGAGCCAAAAACAACTAAGCAAGAACTTGGGAGTTTCTTCTGTGGATGAAGCTAATGCCAATCTGATGTCGAGAATGAACTCATTAAAACGAGATTCATTCACGAGTCGAGAATCACTCGACAACGTCATGAACGAGCAGACACGGCAGCAGCAACATCAACAAAACCAGAAGCTGCCAGATAACCGGCAGAAGACAGGAGGAAGCATGCCACCTGCTAAACAAAAGCCAGCAGGACGAAGCATGCAAGAGTTGAGGGGGCAGAAGCCACCTATGCCACCTTCTAGACAGAAGCCAGGAGTTAACCCGCAAGACCTGGGGAAGCAGAGGCCACCGGTACCTCCTGGGAGACAGCAGAGGCCACCTATGCAACCGGTACCTCGAGCTGTGAGACAGGGAAGCATGCCACCTCACAGGCAAAATTCCCAGGATAGAGAAGAAAACTCTCTGTCAAGATCGCAACAACAACAACAGCAACAACAACAATATACAGGTAAAATATTATTTAGGCTGATATATCTACGTACAAACATATTTGTTTTCATGCTGCTATTCTTTATTTTAGATGATCGTCTCCACTGTACGCCGCAAAACACAGGGCTACAATTCTCGATCGAGGAATTGTGAAACAAGACAGAGTAAGTATAACGTGTTATTTTTTTTTCTTATAACAATTGTAATAATCGGTTCATTTATTTCTTATAGCTCGATGAACAGAAGAATAGTCGCTGTAGACTCATCGATTAGGTAATGTATAATTAATTAGTTATGTATATATGATTTTAATATTGTCTTTATAATTAATTAATAATTGATCAAAAATATTTTATCTTATAGAGTTCTAAAATCCAATCAGGAAGATTTGAAGAACGATGTAAGGTACTTATTATATAATTGTTATTATTTATTATTATTTTATGCTAAATATTGTATAATAAATTAAATTTTTAATTTTTGCTTCTAGATCGATGAACGAAAAGCTCGTCAATGTCGAAAAATTAGCAACGTAAGTATCGGTAATTACTGTTGCAATTTATTGACGATTACATTATATTATTAATCCGAATGTTTTCTTTTAGATCTATTCACAAAATGTTGAGCGACCTAAGAAAGCAGCAAACTCCGAAATCGACAAGAAAACCAACTTTTTTGCCGTTCAAGTCCTGCGCAGATTTACAAGCGTTCGATAATGCAACGGACGAGGAGTATGATAATGTCATAAGTATAATTGAATTTTGCAAAATAATTAATGTCTTTATTCATTTTATATACTAATATTTATTTCAGGTAAGCTACTTGGGATATACAAAAGGAGCTACTGCATCTGATTCAGCAGCAAAATATTTCAAGGCCTGCATCGTCGTCAATGAAGAGATTTTTCGATTTGTCACCTGGCACGGCTCAAAAACGAACCAAAATATGTTTGCACTGAAGGAGAACCGTTTTTCATCAGCTTGCCAAGATAGAGATATTTTTGTTCTCTTAAAAAACTTGAAAGATTTTGAAAATGACATTATTAACGTTTTTATTAATTATTACAGATGCAATGCCTTATCATAAGGATACCCTGCTGAAGCCCGATGAGGAGGAATTTGTCAGGGCTATGACAAAAGCTCTCAAGAGTACCAAAGAGAGCTCTCGTCGCACCAGACTACATCATCAGCGTCCCGTTCAACCTGGGAACGGTCCTCCACCGGCTAAGCGGCTTCGCCGTGACGATGATGCAGTTGACGACGCAGTTGACGACATGATCGACGCTAACGTCATGCCACGCTTCAACCCCAAAAATGAAACGTACTTGAGCGACGACGACAACAACCAGGACAACAACGACAACAACGAAAACTACGAGGACAACAACCAGGACAACGACAACAACGACAACTACGAGGAGAACTACGACAATTACCAGGACAACGACAACAACGACAACTACGAGGACAACCGCACTTTTGACGAGGACTTGGACAACATACAAGAAAACACGCAGCAGGACATCTACAAAGAGGATCTTTTCGAACAATAGCTCTCCACGGAAATGGTAATATTAATGGATTGTTTTTTTTTCCTCCTCTCTCACTTCCAAAGCCAACATCTCTTTGCTATCCTTTCCTAGTTGTGCATTCACTGTTCCACTCTGACTAGTCCCTCATCAATTAGTTCCTCTTTCCTCTTCCAAATATCCTCTAGCTCCTGCATTAAATTGCATTCAATCACTGCATTAACATGTTTTTTAATACAATATTTTGTTATGCAGGTGCAGCAGAAGCATGTAGATATGCAAGAAACGACAGCTGTTTCTCTACATCATCATCGCAAGAAGGAGATCAACTGTGGCTGTGGTGCAAACTCTGCAAGCAACCCCCTGTACGCGCAGAAGATACCTGCTGCTCATCCTCTTCGCATTAAAGGTTGGGAGCTGCTTTTTACATCAAGAGTGAGAATCAAACTGTGCCCAGAGTGACAATAGTGACTGTGAAAATGCGAGTGTTATAGAGGGGAATTAGTTTAGGGATTAGCATGTGAGGGTGTAGGTACTTTAGTACCTTTAAAATTTTTTAGAGTCAGTGTATAATAGTATTTAAAAAGCGACAGTTGCAACTTTGTAAATAAACTCAAAGGTCATGAACATAAAGTTTCACGATCCTACAGTGAATTTCCACCATTTACTCAATTTTTGTTTTAAAAATTTTAATTCTCAGAGATGGTTCACTGAAGAGACATAAAACTCTATGGACAAGTCCTTTGAGTACATTCCAGCATGTATCTATTGTTTGGTGACTTATCACCAAGCCAGAGGTGTACTTCAATCCATATCACCTTCGTCAAATCCATAATTGGCATGTCAGGTACACCTCTGGCTTGGTGATGAGTCACCGAACAACATATATTTGAGTTAATTATCTTAGAGGGCTTGCACTTCAAGTTTTATATCCCTGCAATGTAACTGTTATGAGAAAATCAGTAATTAATATTTTTTTCTCAATTAAAAATTTAATTTCTCATAACAGGTACATTGCAGAGATATAAAACTTGAGGTGAAAGCCTTCTGAGGCTATTACATGAAATATCTGTAGTTCGGTGACTTATCACCAAGCCCAAGGTGTACCTGGCACGCCAATTATGTATTTGACGCAGGTGTTATAGATTAAACTACACCTTTGGCTTGGTGATAAGTCACCGAACTACAGATATTTGATTTAACTGCCTCAGAGGCCTTGCTCATGAAGTTTTATGTCTCTACGTTGATCCAGTTTTAAAAAATTCCATTTATAACTTTTCATTTTTTAAATCTAATTATTTTTAAAATTGTATTTATTTTAAAAATTGTAATTGTATATGGGGATTCGATAGAATAGCATATTCTTCTAAAAATGTTCATTTTTCTATTTAATATTACTACAATAATTTATAATAATTTTATTAGTCTTAAATATTACTGTAAATTTATATGTATATGTATATCTATTAACGTGAAATAAAGAAGCAGTATAATTTTAATTGTTTATTTCCATTTTTATTGAAAAAATAAACCCATTTATGCGATCCGGGCTGCCAGGAGCATAAAGCACGAAATTCGCAAAATGCTTGCGAAATGCCGTCATAAAGCCCCGCATAATGCTTGCTCGTAAGCGGCATGCGTGCTTCTTTTGTGCTGCTTCCGTGACATCCCCGATGGCAGCGCACGATTTGGGCACATTGACGGCACATGTCGGTCAAAACGACGTTGTACGAACAGCGCACGGATGTTGTCGTGTCGCGAGCATTTTCTGTGCGCAATGTTATCGGCTGGGTATCGTGAAAATTCCAAAAGTTTACAAAGACACTATGTGGCACCCTCGGAGTTGCCGCCACGACAAGTGCGCACGCTCCTGCCGACAGGCGAGCGGCAGCACAATCGGCGCAAGCAGCGACTGGAGCCGAGAGCGTTCTTCTAGCCTCGGCCTCCTATCGCTGTCTCGCTCTACATTCGGCTACAGAGCCTCGCGAGTTGCACGCACAGGACTGCACGCAACAGCTCGCTATACAACGCCACAGCTCTGGCGCATCGCCTTCAAATTTAAATATCTCTTCACGGCTAACTTAGCATTTCTGTATCATCTGTAAATATTGTACATAGTGTAAAATACAGTGGTATAAAATTAAGGTGTGTAAAACCCCTTTTCTCTCTCCTGCCATCGTCCGCCTCGCTCCTGTCCTCAGCGCAAGCAGCGCTGCACCTGCTGGGGCGATTCCCAATGCGCCCTGGCAACCCGCGGCTTAGCCCGCACAACTATACCTCGATCTACAAGAATACTCTGTCAACTAAAAATTGGCATTCTTCCCTATTAAAATCAATAGAAAAGAATTATATAGTTTTTTATGTTACATTTTAATTCTAAATTTTTCATAGCATTAAATAACAAATACACGGAGAGAAATGTTTAAGTAAAAATTACTATACTTTTACTGAGCCGGGGACAAACTCGACATATGTAGGAAATTTACTATGTTTCTATGAAAATTTACTATATATTTATGAGTTTATGGTATACAGCAGTATTAAAAATGCTATGTAGTATAGTAAAAACTCTGGATATACTTTTTGGTAATATGTATAGTATAATTTAAGCAAGTTTGTTATAAATATATGCAGGTAAGTTAGCAAATAGTATGGAAACAACGAAGGAATCACCGGGACCGCTAATTACCACGTCTAATATGACCGTCCTAATTTATAGCTGTTGGCGCGACAAAATTTCCGGTCGTCGCGAAAACACGTGCTCGCTCTTCTCATATGACAATGTTATCAGATGGTTTGTATTATATTAGAAAAAACATGAATATAATGTTTGTTTAATAATAAATAATAAGATAAAAAACTAAGTTACTATTTATTTATAACCTATCATTGATAAAAAAAAGTACTTGCAAAGGCTTATTATATTTTACGTGTATCGTTCTTGCATTTAAAAAATGCGCTAGTTTATATATTTTACCGCTAGGAGGCGTCTCATAAAGTTAGCTCGCAAGTGGCGATATTTCTGTACGATTGCTATATAAGAGAGTTTCAAATCTTTAAATCCAATTAGAACTGCGATTGCGATCATGCGTTATTAGGTATCGATATATGTAAATAGCTTGCGATATATGTAAATTATACAAAATAATTAGATACTAGATAAAAACGTCGATCTATAGACATGAATAAAAAATAATTACATTTAATTAGTTAAATGTCTATTAAACTTAATTGACATGCATCAATTGTCATGTATTATATTATAATGCAAAATCTTAATTCTATTTTGTTATATTAAATTCGATTAATACTATAAAATGATAAAAATCAATTTATACCAATTACATTGAATTGACTAAATACCTATTCAAATCAATAGACAATCAAAGAAAATGTATTCCTTTCAATATGTTTTTATAAACATAGATCTAATAGATTTGAATTGAATTCGAAAGATTGTATATATTTCTATTGCACTTTCCAGAATTAAGATTTAGCATCAAATGCAATAGATTTTTTTTCTATTGACTTTAATCTCATTTTTTTAACAGGGTTCTTATACTGCTCGAGTTGAGCACAGTTCACAAGTCAAAAGTTTGCGCAAATTAACTTCTCACTTGTTTAATATGCAAATAACAATAATTAAGTTTCATTAATTAATTACTTCATTTATTTTATACCACTCTAACCTCAAAATCACAACTTTGATATGATCTTTCAACTTTGATACGGTTCGAAACTAGTGCGTAAGTGATTATTTATCTCATGTGACTTTTCATTCTCGCTTCCGCACTCGTGTTGAAATGTACTATTTTTATTTAACTTTAACAATAGAAAATCGCAAGTTCATAAACACAAAATTACTAATAGAAATAAGAATTAAAAAAGTAGCCTAAAAAACTTGTAGTTGGGGCTGTATGGCTTGAACCTTCTTAAATTAATAATTTGTACTAAGGTAAATGTCCCAATTTCTGCTCACGTCCCTATTTCTAATCATGTATTATATCCAAGCTATATGTACATTTTTAGTATTACAACTAGAAACTATACTGCTAAAAATATTGTAAATTCTGATGAAAAATCTTGATAATAGTGATAGTTTGAGGTTAGACGCAGATGCATTCTGCATGTCCCTATTTATAATCACGAAAATATAACTTTTTAGTTGTATTTATACAATATGTACACTGATTTCTACTTAAGCATCGTGAAGTATTTGCGCGTATTAACATACTCATACAATAAAATGATACAAATCATATGAATTAAGTCTGTAAAATCGACGGTGATCAGAAATAGGTACACATCGAAATCACTGCTTTTTGCTGTGAGTAGAAATAGGTGCATTCTGCGTACGCTTTTTAATGGACTATTATTAATATTTAAGTCTTTAAAATGGCTTTTACGCATTTACACTGTATTGTTAGATTCATAATTAAGACAACAATCATAGCTGCTTTATAAATTAATGTTAGAATAACTTTTTAAAACTTTTTGTTTGACGCAAAATGCTTATATGAGCAGAAATCGGGACATTCACCTTATGCTAAAACATATAAAGCATTAACTATTGTTAACATAGAAAGAGAACGGAAATGGCGTAATAATCATCATAAGGGTGTGTCCAGATGGAGGACAAAAATATAGTCTGTCCTCTCCGGTCCGTGTCCATCACTGTTTCGCTGTTCCGTTTTGAATTCAACCTTGAGATTTGATACATTAAAACTGTTTATAGTCACTCCGGATTTTCGGAGAAAAATACTCCTTGTAGTGGAGTATTAAGAGTACAGGTATAAGGATGCTCTTCAACGTTTAAATTCGAAACGGAACAGCGAAACAGCGATGGAACATGGACCGGAGAGGACAGACCATATTTTTGTCCTCCAACTGGACACACCCTAAATCCTAACCATAAATTCATTCGAAACCCAGAACTAATTATACAATTCAAGGCGGGAAATTTAAATTCTTAAAACTAGTTATAGTCTTCCGCATAAATAATATATGAATATTTACATGCATTAGAAATACGCTAATCTTCTTTTTCTATATATAAAAATACTTGTCCTGACTGACTGACTGACTGATTCATCAATGCCCAGACAAAACCACTCATCCGATTAGGTAGGTGCTCACTAAGAAACGGTTTTTTGAAATTCCACCCCCAGGGGATGGAAAGGGTTAAAATGTGTTTTTTCGATTTTTTACTATATTTCTGCGGGAAAAGGAGATTTCGAGACGGTTCTCGCGGCAAAAAGTCTGGAATAATATCAGGAAAAAAGCAATTTCTGTGTTTTTCGGAATTTCACCCCCAGGGGGTGAAATGAGTCGAATATGCATTTTTCGTTTTTTCACTATATTTCTGCGGGAAAAGAGATTTCAGGATGGTTATTGCGGCATTATATCTGGAATATCATTACTCAGAAAAAAATTTCTTAGCTTTTTAAATTTCACCCCGAGGGGGTGAAATGCGTCAAATGTGCATTTTTTCCAGCTGTACTATATTTATGTGGGGGAAAGAGATTTCAGGATGGTTCTTGCGGCATCATATCTGGCACGACATTAGGAAAAAAACAATTCGAAAAAATCACACCCACCGTGCGTGCAAACGGTTAAAACGCTTCTTCCATTTCTTACTAAATTTTCGCAGAGAAAAAAATTTTCACAGAGAAAAAAATTTTCGCAGAGAAAAAAATTTTTGCAGAGAAAAAAATTTTTGCAGAGAAAAAAATTTCAGTATAACAGAACGAGACTGTTTCCGTGTCGTAACTTTCGAAATGATAATACGAAGGGAACGTGCAGTGTTGATATCTCTCATGAATTTTAAAGTATGTAATACCGACAAAGAGCCGCTAGATGGCTACGCTGAGCTTCAACCACAAGAGAAATAATCGAGTGTCATTATATATAGAGGCGATGAAGCCTTGAAAAGGCATTAGAAGTCTGAGAACTCTAGCCTATTGTGAGTAATATCACGGTTTTCCTGCGTTGTCACGATGATTGTGGAAATATTGAGCATAAATGGCGTTATGACGCCACATAAAGTAGTTCCCATGTTGGCGGATGGTGCTTGCCTCTTCAATGCAATATCTTTTCATCTGTACGACACTCAAGTTTTGTTTCGGGAGATTCGTATTCAGATTGTAGATCATATTGTTAACAATTGGCAATATTTTTTGATCATGTCTCATGATGATATAGGAAATAATTATAGAAATCCTGAGGAATACTCGATCGATATGTTAAAACATTCCACTTATGGAAGTTTATGCTAGTTAGTAGCTGCTGCACAAATATTTGGTTTCACTTTTGAGGTATATCGCAATGGACATCTGTATGAAAGATTCAGTGTAGAAGGAAGTCCCATTAAGAGACTTCGTTTCACATTAGACTTATCAAACGGACATTTTGATGTTTATTTACCTTGCAATGACGCTACAACTGTTCAAAATTTTTCTGATAAAATACCGAGTCCCGCAAAGCGTATGGAAATTTCTGATCCAATATCCAGTTCTGCTAAGCGTAATAAGAAACGTCGTGCAAGATTCGCAAATAACGTAAGGAAAAATCAACTCCAAAGAGCCGCTAAAAATATCAGATGAATCATCCGAAAGTTCATAGAGTCGCTGCTTCTTCTTATCAGCAAAATCATCCGGAAGCTCATAGAGCCGCTGCTTCTTCTTACCAGCAAAATCATCCGGAAGCTCATAGAGCCGCTGCTTCTTCTTACCAGCAAAATCATCCGGAAATTCATAGAGCCGCTGCTTCTTCTTACCAGCAAAATCATCCGGAAGTTCATAGAGCCGCTGTTAGTGTTTATGAACAAAGCCGTCCAGGATTACGCTCAGAAAGGCGCTTACTTCCATGGAAGATTAAAGCTCTTTCCGGAATGAAATACGATCCAAAGATATCATATGAAACCGATAAAACTGTATCCATCGGCACTATGAGTCACAAATGCAAACACTGTGGCGCTTTAAAGTATAAAACTGAGCCACCCGGAATGTGCTGCAGTGCCGGCAAAGTGCAACTGCCACCTACTTTGCGTCTTCCCGAACCACTTTTCAGTTTGATCATGGGCTCTCACCCGGACCATGTACATTTCATGGACAGGATTAGAAAATATAATAGCTGTTTCCAAATGACATCTTTCGGAGCCAAACAAATCATGGAACATGGATTTATGCCTACTTTCAAAGTACAAGGTCAAGTGTATCATTTAATTGGTGGTCTACAACCTTTGCCCCAACAAAATCCTCAATTTCTACAGATTTATTTTGTTGGAGAGGATGAAAGAGAGGTACGTATAAGATCTGGTCACATCCCTGACGTACGCCAGGATCTGGTAAAACAACTGCAGACGATGTTGCATCGTTATAACTCCTACATAAAGGATTTGAAGACTACTCTCGAAAAAATACCTCAAAATTGTAAAAACTTCGAAGTTGTAATTCATGCTGATAGGAAACCAGCCAATGCTCATCGTGGCCGATATAATGCTCCAGCAGCAAGTGAAGTTGCATTGGTCATAGTTGGGCAGCAGTTTGAAAAAAGGGATATTGCATTACAAAGTCATGATGATAAGTTACAAAAAATAAATGAGGTGCATCGTTCGTATGATGCCTTACAGTATCCTTTACTGTTCTGCCGGGGTGAGGACGGTTACTCTGTAGATATTTATCAGATCGATCCAAAAACAAATTTACCTCTTAAAAAAACAGTATCTGCAATGAATTTCTATTCATACCGCATCATGATCCGAGAAACAGAGACCAACCATTTACTGTACTGTCGATCTCTCTTTAATCAATTCTTAGTAGATATGTACACGAAAATTGAAACAGAACGATTAAACTTTATTCGGAACAACCAGGCGCAACTTAGAGTAGACAATTATATGCACCTAAAAGATGCTATTGGAAGACAAGATACCGATGTCGCCGAACTAGGTCAGATGGTAGTGCTTCCATTGTCTTTTACTGGATCACCACGGTATATGCATGAAAAGACCCAGGATGCTATGACGTACGTCCGCAATTTTGGTCGTCCGGACTTATTTATAACATTTACGTGTAATCCCCGATGGAGCGACATTACAGAAGCATTATTACATGGCCAAACGTCTTACGACCGGCATGATATCATAGCTAGGGTCTTCCACTTGAAAGTGAAATCGCTTATAGCATTATTAACGAAGGGTGAATTATTTGGAGAAATGAAATGTTACATGTATTCTGTTGAATGTCAGATGCGAGGTTTACCTCACATACATATTTTATTGTGGCTTAAACTACGTTTCACTCCAGATCAGATAGATGATGTTATTAGCGCAGAAATACCAGACCCAGCCGAAGATCCTCTTCTTTATGAAATCGTCAAGGCCAACATGATCCACGGACCTTGCGGTAGCTTAAATAACAGGTCGCCTTGCAGGTTGTTGCAGCAAAAAATTTCCTAAAGAATTTCTGCAAGAAACTCAAACAGGAGATGATGGATACCCAAAATATCGACGTAGGAAACCGGAAGATGGTGGTTTTATTGTTGAAATCAATGGCATCACCATTGATAGCCGCTGGGTCGTACCATACAATCCTGTTCTTTCGCGGATTTTTGAAGCTCATATCAATGTGGAATACTGCAACTCTGTTAAATCGATAAAGTATGTTTGTAAATATATCACCAAAGGCAGTGATCAGGCTGTATTCGCTATAGAAGATAAAAAAGACGAAGTTAAAATTTATGAAAGTGGTCGATATATCAGTAGTTCCGAGGCAGTATGGAGAATCTTAAGTTTCCCTATTCATGAAAGATTTCCAACAGTCTTTCACCTCGCTGTTTATTTAGAAAATGGTCAACGCGTCTACTTCGATCAAACAGATTCTAATCGCTTGAGGAATATCATAAATCATCCTCCTAAAACTACACTTCTTGCATTTTTTGAATTATGCCAGGTAGATAGTTTTGCAAGAACGCTTCTTTACGTTGAAGTTCCATCTTATTACACATGGAAGAAAAATAAATTTGAAAGAAGAAAACGTGGGGATGATGTCAGTGGCTTGCCTGAAGTAAAGAAAGATACGGCTCCAGGTAGAGTATATACCATCCACCCTAATAACTCTGAGTGTTATTATCTACGCCTTTTGCTTCACGAAGTTCGAGGTCCAAAATCTTTTTTGGAATTGAAAACTGTTGATGGCATTGTACAACCTACATTTCAGGCAGCGTGTAAAGCCTTAGGTTTATTAGAAGACGAAAAGCACTGGGATGCAACTTTGGAAGAAGCAGTACTTTGTGACTCTCCACTCAGATTGCGAAATTTGTTTGCGGTTATGTTATTATTTTGTCATTTATCTGATGCTTCAAGTCTTTGGGAAAAGTACAAAGATCATCTTTCAGAAGATATTCGGCGTGAAATGGAAGCTCACTTACAAGATGGGATCATCAACTCAATGTTGAGTAAAATTTATAATAAATGCTTAGTTTGTCTGGAAGATAGTTTGTTGTCAATGGGTGGTCAATGTCTGCAGCAATATGGTCTGCCTCAGCCATCTAGAGAACGAGTTATCTCTACAAAACAGAGACTATATTCGAGAAATCAGTTACGATACGAATGCTCTGGAACAAATTATAACTGATAGCGAAATTTTACTGAACGATGAACAGTCTCACGTTTACAGAATAATTTTAGAAAGCGTCGAGAAAAGTAGCGGTCAAATGTTTTTCCTTGATGCTTCTGGAGGAACCGGTAAAACATTCCTCATTAATCTTTTACTTTCGAAAATAAGAAAACACAACCGTATAGCCTTAGCTGTTACTTCTTCAGGAATTGCAGCTACATTGCTGCAAGGAGGTAAAACGGCTCATTCTACTTTTAAATTACCTTTGAACTTAAATAAACTCCAGACACCAATTTGTAACATTTCAAACCAGTCTAATATGGCACAAGTTTTGAAAGAGTGTAAGTTAATAGTTTGGGATGAATGCACAATGGCCCATAAAGGTGGATTTGAGGCTCTCAATAGAACATTGCAAGATATAAGGGGAAATGATAGATTGATGGGGGGAGTCACTATTCTATTAGCTGGAGATTTCCGGCAAACATTGCCTGTTGTACCTAGAGGTACACGTGCAGATGAAGTGAATTCTTGCATAAAGAAGTCATATTTATGGCCTCATATTCAAAAACTTTCTCTGCACACAAATATGAGAGTTTATTTAAATAATGATGAATCTGCCGGAATTTTCGCAGAAACACTACTCCAAATAGGCAACGGAACTTTCCCGTCCGTAGAA
Organism: Gastracanthus pulcherrimus; assembly: GCA_949152435.1. Taxonomy (NCBI): domain Eukaryota; kingdom Metazoa; phylum Arthropoda; class Insecta; order Hymenoptera; family Pteromalidae; genus Gastracanthus; species Gastracanthus pulcherrimus. Next base: position 172,320,990 of record OX424572.1, on the reverse strand, counting down.
GATGAGATTGTTATTCCATCAAATTTATGTACGGTAGTCACCACATTATCAGAACTTATTTCCAAGATATATCCTGATGTGAATAATATAAAAGATAAACCCATAGATTTGTTGTGCTAGCGAGCTATTTTAACGCCAAAAAATGATAAAGCAGCTACCATTAATGAGCTACTTTTGAATGCTTTTGAAGAACAGATTGCTGAATATAAATCATTTGATTCTGTTATTGAAACCGATGATGCTTTCCACTACCCTGTTGAATTTTTAAATAGTTTGATTCCACCCGGGTTTCCACCTTATAGATTGAACCTCAAAGTTGGAGCGCCTATAATGTTGCTGAGAAATCTTTGTCCTCCTAAATTGTGTAACGGAACTAGACTACAAATAAAAACTCTTCGTAAAAATGTTATAGAACCTAGAATAATCACGGGAAGTGCTCGCGGGGAATCAGTTCTTATTCCGCGAAAACCTCTAATCCCATCAGACTATCCGTTTGAGTTTAAGAGAATACAGTTTCCAATCAAGTTGTGCTTTGCCTTGACCATCAATAAATCTCAAGGGCAGTCATTGAAAATGGCTGGCATCGACTTGATAGAAAACTGTTTCTCTCACGGACAGTTTTATGTGGGATGTTCTAGGGTAGGCTCCGCCAGTAATCTGGTAATATTAGCTCCAAAAGGCAACGTCGCTAACGTAGTTTACAGAGAAGTTTTAGACTAAGACATTTTTTATTGATTTTTTTTTTTATTTTTTTTTAACTTCGCCATGTTTGTGCTCCCATGTGGTGCTAATTGACGACGGGGGTCTGCGGTGTGTTTGTAAACAAAGCACATGTAATTTTTACAGTGGTGCTTGTATCAATCGGCAGAGACTAGGATTCGAACCCGGGTCACCGGCGTGGGAATCCGACACTCTACCGACTGAGCCGCCGCAGGCCCCTTTTTATTGATTTATTATTACAAATGAAACAGAAAATCATAATTATATGATTGAATGAATTCTATTAACAAATGAATTCCAGACACTCAAATCGCGGGCGAAGCCGCGACGGGGGACGCTAGTATTATATAATATTAATATTACATATAAAGATTATTCTATTATTTTACTTCATAACTTTAAACTACTAAACTTATTTACTTTGACTTTTAACTTATACATGCGAGCGTCAGCGAGAATAATGAATAGTCAATCGCACTAAAAGTCATTTTCTTTTCAAACAAATAATAATAAAATTAAATTAAATAACTCTTAGATTCAATCACATACCCCACAAGGGTACAACCAAGCACCCTAACCAGTGATGTCACGTAATCATTGAAAATATATAACTAATAGCTTATCATCATTTATGTATATTTAAACACGCTTCTAAATTTAACATCTTTAGCCATATACTCACTTGGCGTACTGTATTGAATATTATTAAATAATTTGTTGATAATAGACAATATTTATATTCTAAGTATTACTAATAATATCCAAATAATAATATTGCATACAAAGATTTTGCCATTATTCTGCTACATTAATCTTAATTTATTCGAGCAAGCGTGAGCGATCGAGTAAATGTAGCTAGTTAAATATTATTTTACTTATATTATCTTCATAAATACACTAAAATTACTTATATTATTTCCATAACCACGATGGGTACCGTATTACTTAGAAGATTTAAAAACAAATTTCATACAATCTTTACAAACATGTGTTACATTTTATATACAGTTTTGCATGCAGTTTTATCTGCAGGCTTATATACCGATTTGCATACAGATTTGCATGCAAATGTATATGCAGGTATAAATTAATATAATTATAATAATAATTATTAATATAATTCTTTATTTATTTATATGTAATATACAGGTTTACATGCAAGTTCGCATGCAGGTTTACATACCGGTTCGCATATAGGTTTTTATATGCAGGTTTTCATGCAGGTTTGTATGCAGGTTCGCATGTAGGTTCGCATGTAGGTTTACAAGCATGATTTAAAAAAAAAAATTCTGGCTCAGGAAGCTGGAATACGTTGAAATTTATCAAAATCTCTGATACGAAAATTTTCATCGTTACAAAATTTTCTCTTTACGAAAGAAAACTGGACAATTCATGACGATTTGGTCAGCAATTGGCTAATAAATACCCAAGGTTTCTACCACGGTAGTTTCGCAAAGGTCAAAATTTTTTATAAAGTTATAACAATTAGGTAAAAAATAAAATTTTGATTCTGATCAGCATCTTGGAAACTGGTAGAAAATTTTCATAGGAAAAAATATTTTTATGATTTATATTAATATTTTATTACTAATAAATAATTTATAGATCATAAACGTTTATGTATTATTTTATTTTCACAAAAGCTTATAGAACAATTCGAAAAGTATTGCATAGATGATATCGTGTCAGAAGCTAGAGAAAATTGTTGTTACTCTATAGATCTAGTGTACACTGGGCACCAGGCAGATTCATTGGGTTTCATTCTACTAGCATGTTTGTAATATTATATTTTAAATACTAATCAAGAAATTAGAAAAAAATGTCATTTTTTACTTTTCTTCGTAAGTAACACATTTCATAACCAGAGCGGAAATGCGATAAAATCGCACATTTCAAAATAATATTATCTTCCAGATATCATTAAAGATTAGGATGACAAAATAATTTCACAATATACTTTTTATCAGTACCAGTAAGTATCAGTATCAGAAAGTACTTGCTAATACATATTATATAAGAAAGAGCGATAATTAAGCTGACGAATGACAATCGATGATGCGCAGGCAACTTCTGTGTGAGAGCACGACGCATATAGGTATTAAGAGTTCGCTTGTTTGGCTGTAGTGATTATATCAATACAAGTAGAATGAATTTATTTATCTCGCCGAGGGGAATAACAGCCGCATACACGCTGTAATACACTATAAGCAGTTGGCGAGCAGCGTACAATCAACGTTCCGAGCGAGATTCCGAGGCACTCTTCCATCCATCAGCACGTTTACATCGGGCAGCGCGGGCTCAGAAAGAATAGTAATGGTATAAAGTAGCGAGCTGCTACTGCGAGTTCTCAGCGAGACTCGAGTCGCTGTGCGTCGCGACACGAAATCGGCGAGCGGGATCATCAAGGGAATCTGCACCAGTGACGGGAGAGCGAGAAACACGTTTATAAGGTATGTTAGAAGGTACTCGTAGGTATATACAAGAGCTACTCTGGCAAAGTGGGTGAGAGAGAGAGAGAGAGAGAGAGAGGGAGAGAGAGATAGGGAGAGAGAGAGAGAGAGAGAGAGAGAGGGGAGCAATCCTATTCAGCGGCCCATGATTTCTCAGATTCCGCCGTTGCCGCATCAGTTCAAATTTTGAGCAGCTCGTGAGCGCTCGTCCGAAGTAGCAGCAGCAGCATCTCTTGATCGACGCGTACCTAATACCATCTGCTCTTCATCTATATCGTATATAGCCGATTTTTTCTAAATAGTTCTGCGAGCGAGCATCTACTGACTTATTTTATTATCAGATCTACTCGTCAATCGGCCGCTCTCGTATCTAATGAAGTAGTCTTGAATTGTAACGTCTCGCTCCACGCATCCGCAACAATGAAGATCGCTGATTCGAATAAGTAAATTTTCTTACTATTTTCTCTGATAATTTTTCATTTACAGTTTCAAAGATCATTTGTGTTAATAAAATCTTAAGGGAATGTCGGAACCAAATGCAGATTCCTACATCCTATTTTTCGTTATTTCAAATCAACTTTTGGTTTTCATTAATGATCTCAGTCACCCGGTGTTTGTAATACCTTAAGAAACACCGGATAACTGAGATAATCAATAAAAATTAAAAATTGAACATGAATAAGGGAAAATACAAAAATGTCGGTAAGTACGGAATATCTTACTGGCACCGACATCCCCTTCTTATATTTTTTGTATAAAAGAATATATTTTTAATATATATGTAATTTTAAACAATGAATGATATATAATACAATATAAAATATACACTGTTAAACATTTATTTTCATCTAGAAAACTAATATAATAAATAAAATAGAATTTTTTTCTAAAAGCACCGATAACGTCTTTCTTTTAATATGTTGGTTTAATTCTCTATTTCTTACTAACGTTTACACAGTAAATATTTTGAATACTACGCGGTTTTGCTACTTGAACTATTTACAATTAAATTTACAAATTATTATGATGACTTGTATACTGTGCAAATTAAATAAAGTATTAAATTTTTCATTAACAGGACATTTAATCCGCCAAAGAGGTTTTCGTCTTTTGGAAGCTCTTTCATCGTCTTTACCGTTCTCGGAGTCCTTGTAACGAACTGCGTAACATGCTTCGCTGCCTTCAATGTCGGTAAGGACAAAACAAATTTATGTTCCAATGTAACTAAAATAAATATTTTCAAATATTCGGTACATAAATTAAATATGAAATTTAATAAACGAAATGCTATTGACAATCGACGAAAAATATTAGTGTAAAGTATGATAATAGTATGATACTGCATTTTATTTATTATAATATACTGTTTAATATATTTCCTTTTATATATTTCAATAGTTTTTTTAATTAAATCATTTTACAAAATCAAGTTTTCAAAGATTTTCTAATACTTATGCTCGGCTTTACGAAGATTCAATTGAAAATTAAAATCATTTCTGACTAAATGCTATCTGTGTATATTTGATGAACAGATAACGTTTGCTAATTAAATATGCAGAAATTTAAAAAAGAGCAAATATTACAATAGTATCGAGTATTCAATTTTAGTTTTCTCATTAAATATTTATGTTTAAGTTTATAAACTTTGCAAGTCTCTTAAACCCTTTGTTGTACCAGCCAGTTGCATCATCAGCATAAAAAATCAATCGATGTATTCACGTGAGCAGTCTTTCAGCCAATCAGGGCGTCTCGAGACATACATAAACTCTACACACTCTCACAGCAAAACATATACACATTGATACTCTCAACACCGGCCGCACGAGTAGACTCATGAAGCTTCTGGCACATTAAAGTATTAATACATCAGAAAATCTTATTGATTTAACCAGCCAAAAAAGTAATCATGACAAAGATTACGTCCTTGCTATTTAACATAAAACAAATCTTATAACTATTATACTTAAGGGGGTAGTATCCCTATAAATTCTATTTTTGTATTTTTGGCTGTAAAATAAAAAAGTAAGAAATTGAAGTTTTAAAAACAAAAGATATGAATAAATAATACATTTTTTAATCAAATTACCCTCAGACAGACCTCAAATCCATTAGCATCCTGAGATATACGGTCTCGAACATTTTTTGCTTTCACGTAACCTACATATTCACCCGATCAACCAATTTAAGTTTTACCGGGCTAAAATTATTCGTTTTGGATCCTATTTTGATCCTATGCTACGAGGGTAGTTCAATAAGTCTTTAGAATAAAGTATAAAAACAATTTTTTTTGGGTAAATTTTTTTTTATCTTTCAACATAATCTCCTTGGAGCTCTATACACTTGGTCAATCGCTTTTTAAGTTTTTTTAATCCTTCAGAAAAGTGCGTTTTCGGAAGTTCCTCAAAATAAGCACTTACAGAGGCAATGACGTCTTCGTTGTCCGTAAATCTCTGTCCACCGAGCCATTTTTTCAAGTTTGGAAATAAGAAAAGTCACTGGGGGCTAAATCTGGTGAATACGGTGGGTGTTCGACCAATTCGAATTTTAGTTCTTCAATTTTAGCCATTGAAACGAAGCATGTGTGAACTCGGGCGTTGTCGTGATGAAAGAGAATTTTTTTTCTCGCCAAATGTGGTCGTTTTTTTTTAATTTCTTCTTTCAGCTGCTCTAATAATGATGCATAATACTCACCAGTAATTGTTTTACCCTTTTCCAAGTAGTCAATAAGTATAATTCCACGTGCATCCCAAAAAACTGTAGCCATAACCTTACCAGCTGACTTTACGGTCTTTGCCTTCTTTGGAGCTGGTTCGCCTGTGGAAATCCACTGTTTGGATTGTTCCTTTGTCTCAGGAGTGTAGTGGTGTATCCATGTTTCATCCACAGTCACAAATCGACGAAAAAATTCCTCAGGATTTCGACTTATGCGCGCCAAAAGAGCCTCAGAGGCGACCACTCTATTGCGTTTATTCTCAGCTGAGAGCAAACGCGGCACCCATCTTGCCGATAGCTTTTTCATGCCTAAATTTTCATGTAGAATTGAAACAACTGCACCTATAGATATCCTTGTGGCCTCAGCTAACTCACGCACTTTTAATCTTCTATCCTTCAACACCATATCGTGGATTTTATTGATGATTTCGGGAGTAGTTGCTTCTACGGGCCTTCCTGAACGTGGTTCGTCACTTATTGATGTACGACCACGCTTAAATTCATTTACCCAGTTATAAACCGTTGCTAAGGCAGGGGCAGATGTGCCATGAACTGAGTCCAATTCATTTTTTATCTCATATGGAGTTAAACCCTTTAAATGAAAATGTTTAATTACCGCTCTGAACTCGTTTTTTTCCATTTTTCTTAACAAGCAATTTTTTTTTTCAATTGGTTATAAAAACACGTAAACTCAGAAGATGTGGACTGTGACTGCACCATATATCTAGTCGGGAGTGGTGCTGACTGAAAACAGATGATTTGGAGCAATTCTCGCGCCATCTGTTGGTCATTCTAAAGACTTATTGAACTACCCTCGTATTTATATTAGTTATAATTATCAATATCATGTAAGTATTACTGTACAAGTAAAAAAGTACGTATATTTTAATCTTTCTATTGCTTTCAGATCCTCACAAAAACACAAAGTGGTAAAATTAAATTTTCTAAATCGCATAGGGTCAACATAGGATCTAAAACGAACAATTTAAGCCCTGTAAAACTTATATTGGTTGATCCGGTGAGTCTGTAGGCTACGTGAAATCAAAAAATGTTTGAAACCGTATATATCAGGATGTTAATTGATTTCTGTCTGAGGGTAATTTAATTGAACAATGTATTTTTTTTTTCATATTTTTGTTTTTAAAACTCCAATTACTTACCTTTTTCTTTTACAGCCAAAAATTCAAAAATAGAATTTATAGGGATACTTTTCCCTTAATTAAGTAAATTAAGCATTTAATTTTAATTTTAAGTAATAATTTTTATAAAAATCTTCATTATGATATAACTAGAATTGATATTACGAAATATTATGAAATCTAACTTGAATTATACCTATTATAAAAATAAAACTTTAATTGTTATGGTATAACAATTGCTTAAGATAAAACGAAAATGTATTCAAAGGCATAATTTAATGAAGTATTTTTAATACTTTAAAATTTATAGCTGAATATGTGAAACATGTGGGAGGAAATCACGCCCAGAAAAGAGCAGCATCTTCAAAGAAAATTTGCGAAACACCAGGATGTGTCCACGCAGGTTAGTAAAGAATAGAATTCTTTTCGGTTAGACTAACGCATAGTACGGTTAATAAATCTTTCGAAAATATTAATACATCAAATTATTTAGCTATAAAAAGAAACTACATTTTTGCGAGAAAAACATGGCATATTCTTGTGGTTTTACACACTAAAAACAGTTTTCCTTGTATACAATACACAACTATTAATGTGATTCAGTATTTTTAGCGTAAAGTAATTCAGATAACCGAAGCTATAGTAAAGGGGGTCCGAAAGTCAATTAAGAATTCAAATTTCCCGCCTTGATTTTGACAGACCATGTAGTCAATAATTATTTATAATTATACAAATACATACTTATATTTAGATAAAATACAAACTCGCTTGACCTTCATTAAGTAGCAATAGATCTATCTACAAAGTTTGAAGCATCAAAATAAACGGAACCCTACAAAATTATTGAAATGAAAATTTGTCAACATTTCATACCAATAATTTTTTAGGGTGCCGTTGTTTTTGATGTTCGTAAATAGCTCTATGCTACTTAATGAAGGGTAAGCGAGTTTGTATTGTCTAAATATAAGTATGTATTTTTATAATTATAAATAATTAACTACCCGGTCTCTAAAAATCAAGGCGGGAAATTTGGATTTTTAGTTGACTTTTGGACACCTTAATGTAAAAGGATGCAATTTTTTTTCATTTATGCCATTTTATAAAAAAAAGTTAATATTTCCAAAAATGTTAATTCTCTAACGCCCAGGATTATTTTTTCATCAATAAAATAAATAGGAAATGGCTTATTAACTTTAAAATGTTCCTATCACCTATTTCGAATAGCTTATTCAAGTAAAAACAAGCTCTAAATATAGTTTTTTGTGGAAGAGTTTAAAATCGCCTTTAAGTATATCTGCCCTTAATTCAATTAAATTTTAATATTTAACCTGGTAATTTGTTACTTTATGTATTTTTAAACAACTACTAATCGATATAATTACAATAAAAAATTAATTTTAAGTTACTAAGAAAAAATAAGTATTGCCATACGCGTTGCTTTTATCCGTACGCATTGTTTTCACGATGCGGCATGGTTATTTTGAATAATTCAGCAAATAATTTTATATTTTTTAATATCTAACAATGTCATTTTGGTTTTCTGTCTATCTAAACAAAAGAGTTAAACGGTTTAGAAACCATTATAATGATTAAGGGGACGCCGGATAGCTCTGTCCTTATCTAATTGAGTTTTCATTCATAATTTTAAGAGAAATAATTTTTTTGAAAAAATAATAGTTGTCCCCGCTTCGTTTTATAGTAATCTAAATATATGGTCCAAGCTGGTTTCATATGATTGTTTTGCTTTCGAGAAAACTTTGACAAACTTAGTATGTAATAATCTCCACGTATAAGTTGGCCCTCATTGTGTGTCAAAGTTCCTCGAAAACAAAACAATCATATGAACCCAGTTTGGACATATATTTAGATTACTATAAAACGAAGCGGAGACAACTATTATTTTTTCAAAAAAATGATTTCTCTTAAAATTATGAATGAAAACTCAATTAGACAAGGATAGATAGATAGATAGATAGATATTCTGTTTATTCATCAAAAGACGAAATTCTAAGGACAGAGATATCCGGCGTCCCCTTAAACAACATTTTGCGCGAGCTTAAAACACGTGATTCTCAGGGTACGCTAGACCTTAGCGGGTTAACTATATCAATTTTAACATTTTCGTTTTTCAAGCATAACAATTTTTTACAAAGTTATATCAATTAGGTAAAAAACAAAATTATGATCTTATCGGCATCTTAGAATCTGGTAGAGAACATAAACTAATTTATGAATCAATTTGATACTAATACTAATGAGAATACCGGCGTTTCTATAATGACGTCATAACTCCTTTGAAGCATTATACTTTCTTTGATTTTAGAAGATATTTGAAAAATTCCAAAGGGTCATAAAGAAAATATAATGTGACCTTCCAAAATCATCGGTATTAGTCTAAAATGTGTGTTCTTTATCAAATTTATTATAAAATCCCGGGTATTAATGATTTACATGATTGTTTACATTATATATGGTTATATATGATCGCATTCGCAACTAATATATGTTCCCCGGTAGAAAGTTAGCTAGAATGGCTGGTTAACTTATTAATTATTAGCCAGATTAATAAGCTATTAATAAGTCAAATTATAGCTAATATCTGGTTAGAATCTGCTTAAGACTTTATTTTAAGCAAGAACGTATTTTGTTTGCAAATCTAACCTATTTACATTTTGTTTGAAAAGTTATTAGTTTTTAAAAATATACATTATTATACTTTATTGAATGTTCAATATAGTATGTCGCCAAAATAAATATTTTTATCAACAAATAACAATTTACGAGATTATAGAAGTATGTATATACAATACTAAAAGTATCTTATAACTAATAATTTCCTTTCCGAGAATTAGTCAATCATAACTTAGTCAACAAAAATTTTGTGATTGATTTCGAAAATAAAATTTTGTAATAAAACTTCATTTTAAAACTACAAATATTTGTTTACCAATTCTTCAAATTTCGTCATAACTTACATTATTCTGTTTTTATTGTTATTTTTAAAAAAACAATAATTATATGACTACATGCATTCTATTATTTATAATATAAATTTCTTTAATAAAGAAACTTAAATTTTACTCGGAGCTTTGGTACTTTTTGTGTAAATAGTACTTTTTAAATGCACGCGTCGTTATGTAAACAAATAACCTAACCTCCATTACTACTAGACATTCAAGGTACATTTTTAACTTTAATTTAGTAAAATACTTAATGTAGTATGATTAGAATTGCGTATTACTTTGATTATTATAAAACTGTTATTATTTCCATTATTAATTAATACATAAATTAATTAGTTTATCAATTTTATATTAACTAGAATATTAAGCAGAATCTAGCTAGAAATTAGCTAAAAAGCATGTCGTTTTTAACTGATTTCTAGCTAATTTCTTAACCAGAATTAAAGCAGATTTAGAAAATCTAGCTAATATCTGGCTAGAAACCAGATTAGATTTCTACCAGGGTTATCACATGTATAAGTTGTTTGTAACAAAACTAAATTTTGTGACGCGCGTATAAATTGTATTCATATGTTATTCTATGATGTTAAATATATTCGATCATATGTGATCCAAGAGTTAACAATAAATTTTATTGTAAACTATTTCACAATATGCCGACATGCAATAAAAAGTGCAATAGAAATGCATAGTATGAAATACTATGTAAATATATATGATTGCATGAAACCATATGTGATCGCATGTAAACGAAGTTAATGTTAACATGTTCGGAAAGTAACTTCAACAAAATTTTCTGGGTCTTTTTTACCCGGGATAAAACCTAGTAGGCCAAAACGATACCGCGTATTATATCAGTATATGTAAATGCGATCCCCAAAATTAAAAATTTGAAATCTCTGATGTTTTTGACTAATTGTACAGTAATATTAGATTGTTTTAATTTAATATTACGTAATCCAATATCACTGTAATTGGAAAATAAGATAGTTAATATCAATAAACATTATATTTATATAAACAATAACATTATACATACAATATACTTCTTAATTTTATTAACGTGGCCCCCAATTGTCATTAAAAATCGTCGGGAATTCTTACAAAATTATATTAAAACAAATGAAACTTAAACGCTTACAGCGTCATCAATTTTGAACTACATGGATTCGACTGTTAACCCTTGCGACGATTTTTACCGATTTGCTTGCGGTAATTTCATCAAGAATTCTGTTATTCCTGATGACAAATCCAAACTTGACATATTTAGCGGTATCAATGACAAGCTCCAAGAACAACTGAGAATTAGTATACAGGATGGAATCAAAGAAAGCGATCCACGAGCATTCAAATTGTTACAGGTCTACTATAAAACTTGCATGAACACAGGTAATTGTAGTATTTTAATATTAATTTTAGCTAAATCAGTCTCTCTAAAGTTAAAAATTATATTATAATATAATAAATTTCTTATTCGATGAAATATAATATCATTTGATAATTACAGAGCAAATTGAGAAAACGAGTGATAACGATTTCCGGGAAATCTTAAAGAAACTTGGTGACTGGCCTGTTTTAGAAGGTAAAACATGGGATGACTCAAGTTTTGATTGGAAAAAATCAGTTTACAAGTTCCGTAAATCCGGCTACTCAATCGATTATTTCATTGCTTTTGAAGTGGAAGTGGATATGAAAAATAATAGCAGACGCGTTATTAATGTAAGTTTATTATTTTTAATTATAGTTCAAAATTATTGAGTGCAGTTTCTTGTAGAAAATCGAAACACATTGTGATAGTTTTAAAAGAGAAAATCCAACTACAATTTATAAGCAACTAGTTTGCTCAAGTATGTAAGTTTATGAAAATATGATTTTTTTTAATGTAATAAACAAGTTAAATTTAATCAAATCATTGTATTTGGAAGAATAGATAACAAAAACAATAAACATTTTATGGCAATTATTTTAATGTAAATTTTACTTATAAACTTTATCGTTTTCAAAGTTTTAAATACCCTAAAATACGTAGAATATAAAAAAACATCAATATAATAATCTTTTTCGCGATTTCTTACATTGGCTGTAACAGTAAACATAAGTAAAGTTGCACTTCTTTAACATAAAGCCGGTTTCTATTAGGTAATAGAGTCACTACTCCAGTTCTTATTGCAAAAACTATAATACTTAATAATGTAGGACGACTCCGCATGGAAATACGAAAAGCTAAAACGCAGTGCCACTACTTTATTTAAGCTGATTGGTGTTTTGTAGCAGGAACAGTATTCCGTTACTTGACATAATTAATGTTACAGCAAATGGTTTTATTGATAAACTGGTTTATGAAAGCAATATTATTAAAAAAACGCTATTTACAGTTAGATCAAGCTTCATTGGGAATCCCGCAAGAATATTTATCAAAAGGTTTAGAAGAAAAAGTCGTTCAAGCTTATTTAAAGTACATGATCGATTTTGCGGAAATATTTGGAGCTAATCGCGAAGAGGCGAAGAAAGAACTGTCCGAATCACTGAACTTCGAAATAGAACTCGCAAAGGTATAAAATCAAGAATTAGGCTAAATACCGCGTGCAGGTGAACATGCAAAAAGAAATAAGCTGAACGCCCTTGCAGATCTCCCTGCCGAGCGAGAAGCGGCGCGATATGTCAAAGCTGTACAACCCGATGACGGTGCAGCAGCTCGAGTCCAAGTATCCAGGCGTCCCGTGGTCCGAGTATGCGAACGAGTTGCTAGCGCCGCACGCACGCCTCAAGCGCACTGATGAAGTGATAGTCGTGGTGCCGAGCTTCCTCGAGGCGTTCGTCGGTCTCGTGGCCAGGACGCCGAGACGCGTGCTGGCGAACTACGCAATGTGGCGCGTCGCCAGCGAGTCCGCGGGCCTGTTGGGCGAGCACGTACAGCGCGCCCAAAGCGAGTTCGAGGCCTCGCTCACCGGCACCAGCGTCAAGGAGCCGCGTTGGAAGGAGTGCGTCGGCTACGCGTCCAATAACCTCTACATAGCGACAGGAGCCCTCTACATCAGGCGCCACTTCGACGAGAGCGCCAAGGCCAGCGCCATGGACATTATACAGAACATTCGTAAGAGCTTCGAGCGCATACTCCAACAGGTTTGCTCTTATTCTTATTACTCTTATTATTCTTATTATTCTTATTATTCTTATTATTATTATTATTACTATTATTATTACTATTGTATATTTATTACTATGTTGTTTATAAGATAGTATATACTTACTTATCAACTGCATTGCTTTATTTTTTATAGCACACTAACCTCAAAATGCCAACTTTATTGTCGATTTTGAGGTTGTTGTGCTATAAAATATCGTATGAGACTGTTGTGAGAGATGGTTTTCTACCTTGCTCGAGGGTTTTCGCACGAGCGAAGCGTGTCATAATATACTATAATTCCATATTTTAAAAACACATTCGATCATACAGAGCAAATATCGGATATCTTTGTTTACTGCATGTTCATTACATTTGGGTGATTCCACGTTAAGTGAGCAAGTGAAAAATGTTAAAACTCCGAAACTTTCAGAAAATGATGTATTACATTCCCAATATTTTTTGCATCACCAAATTTGATAATTTTGTTTGGTCCGCATTTCTGTCCAGACACCAATAAAATTTTAAACTGAGCGCCTCAAGCAATTTTGTTAAAAAAAATTTCAATGATTGTTTTAGATGTATATTTTAAGATAAAAGAAGATTTAAAATGGTACTATATTAAAGAAATTGGCTTATTTTATTAGAAACTTATTTATATAAAGGGCAATTTGCTCGTTGATCATAAATAAAATAAAATAAAATAAAAATAAAATATGTTAAATCCCATGAGAGCCTAAATTTGGTAAAATAAGCAAATTTCTTTTATTTTTAATAATAATACATTATTTTCTTAAAGTTTCAGCGTTTAAAAATTTTTCACTCGCTCAATTGACGTCGAATCGACCATATATACCCTCAATGTAATAACCTTCAAAGATTTAGTTAGATATAAAACATTTTCTGATCCGTCAAATAAAGAAGTTATTTAAGTATAATTAAAATACTTTAAAAGATAAGTCAATCGTAATTCTGAGACACGATTTAATGTACATTATATTAACGAAATACCCGTGCTGTATAAATTTTCTGTTAAGATATTTTTTTAAGTTATAATTTCTGAAATTTTTTTTAACACCTTCCGACCTTTTACTATATATTTATCTTCCGTCCTCCCTCTCTTAAAATGTTTCATCTGCATTTATCTACAATCTACACACCATAATATTAGCGGAGGATCCTCCACATACGTGTCCGTACGTATGTACGTCATAGGGTCGAGGCTTTCTACATCATGCAAGGCGTGTCTCACATATATTGGATGCTGCAAATGATTATTAAAATGATCGCTATTTCTTAAAGTGGGATACGTACACGTATACAAGAAGATCATCTCAGGCATAGTCCAGATGTCCCGAATATTGTGAAACAATTCGCACTGTTATCGATATTTTTTTAATTATTAATAATTCTTTTCAGTGGGTGTACGTGAACGTATGCGAGATGATCATCGTGGATGTGATGTGGATGTCCTAGATACTGCACATGATTTTTCATGATTATTTCGGACATGGTCCAAATGTCCTGGATGCTGCGAATCAATTCCCACTGTTATCGATATTTTTCAACTATTCGTAACTCTTTTCAGTGGGTGTACGTGCACGTATGCGAGCTGATCATCTCGGGTGTGGTCCATATATATGGGAGGCTGCGTATGAGTTTTCAATATTATAGATACTTTTTACTACTATCGATAATTTCCTATAGTGCGCGTATGTGCACGTATATGAGACGATCATTTCGGGTTTGGTCCAGATATCTCGGATGCTGTGTATGATTTTTCTCTATTATCGATATTATTTAGTGCTATCGAAGATTATTTGTAGTGGGTACACGCGCACGTGTGCGAAATGATCATCTCTGGCGTGATCCACACGGAGAGAATTTTCTAATAAAAATTATGACGAAATTCGCAGTAAAAATTACCGTGAATGACTATAAAGCTGGGACACTCTAACTTTCCGGCAGTTTTTATTGATATTTACGATAAATTTTACCGTACTGAAGGGTAAAATTTGCCTGCCATAGAGTAAAAGTTCCCTGTATAAATCTTAGAGAAAACCAAAATTTGTGGTAAAATATGTACGAAATATTTTTTAAAAATCTGAATTTTGTTCCGGTCGTTGTAGCAGGATCATTAATACTTAAATAAGTACATTATACACATTTATATTTGAGTTAACCTAAAATGTGTACACGCTCAGTTGTTTTCTTTATCAGCTGTCTTCTTTTTCTCAAATCAGGCAAATTTTAGCATTCAGTGCGTTAAAATTTATAGTCTGTGCAGTAAAATTTGTAGTCAATGAGGTAATTTTTATAGTAAAATATCAGTAAAAAGTGCAAGAAAGTAAAAATGTCCCAGCTTTATAGTTATTTACGGTAATTTTTACCCTGAATTTCGTTATAATTTTTATTAGAAAATTCTCTCTGTGCAGATATCCAGGATGCTGTGTATGATTTTTATTTATTATCGATGTCTTTGAGTACTATCGATAATTTCTTATGGTGGGTGTACGTGCACATGTGCAAGATGATCATCTCGGGTTTGGTCCAGATATCTCGGATGCTGCGTATGATTTTTCTATATTATCGATATTATTTATTGATATCGATGATTATTTATAGTTGTTGCACGTGCACGTATGCGAAATGATTATCTCAGGTGTGGTCCAGATATCCAGGATGCTGCGTATGATTTTTCTTTATTATCGATATTACTTACTGCTATCGAAGATTACTTATAATGTGTGTACGTGTCCGAGATAATCATCTCACCTATCTTCTATATCTATCTTTATTATATTAACTGAATACCACTGGTGTAGAAATAATTTTGTTACAATTATCTTTTTGTGTTATAATTTCTGAAAATATTTTTTTAATTACCTTCAGGACATATTCTATATATTTACCCTCCATCCTCCCTCTCTTAAAATATTTCATCTGCATTTATCTACTATCTAAATATTTGAAGCGATTGATAATAAGAAAGATATCTGGAAAGAGCTCAAGGCTCTGGGCCTTCTGCCAAAGACAAGAGAGGAGCTTCATGGTTTCTCACCGGAAGAGCTCAATGCCCATTTTGCAGGGGTGTCGATCTCTCAAAATGAGGGTGATGAAGAACTTGACAACGTCCTGACCACTGCCAGTGATGACGGCTTTGTTTTCCGAGAGGTCAGCTTCTCGGACGTGGTTCTGGTTGCTGCTCACTTCTCATCACAGGCCAGAGGGGAAGACGGCATTCCCCAAAGTATAGTGGCTAAGGCTCTTCCGTTTGTGGGAGATCATATTGTTAAGATCTTTAACTCCTCTCTGTCCAGTGGCATTTTTCCGGGAACTTGGAAGGGAGCTCAGTTGGTGCCTTTGAAGAAGAAGCCTGTCCCATCTACGGTGTCAGATTTCCGACCAATTGCCCTACTGAGTTTCCTTTCTAAGGTCCTTGAAAAAATAGTACACGACCAAATAACTGACTTTTTACTAGAAAATAATACTTTGGACCCGATGCAGACTGGTTTTCGACAGAATCACAGTACACAGACAGCACTACTAAAACTGACGGAAGACATAAGATCAGGCATTAACAACAACAAAAAACTACTGACTATTTTGTTGATGTTTGATTTTAGCAAAGCATTCGACACCATCTCACACACTAAACTGCTGCGTAAGCTGATGCGCATGGGATTCTCCAGGAGTGTTCTCCTGTGGCTTAAGTCATATATTATGGGGAGACGACAGAAAGTCGTCACAAACACAAACGGGGATTCAGGTTGGCTAACCACCAATCTTGGCGTTCCTCAGTCCTGGGACCCCTGCTTTTCAGCCTGTACATAAACGACTTACAAGACGCACTAGACTTAGATGGTGTAGAACACGTACTTTACGCTGACGACCTGCAAACCTACACACAAGTGACCCTGAAAGGTCTTTGTGATGGTATCAGTCGCATGTCGGCTGTAGCACGAAGAGTGTCGAACTGGGCAACGTCAGCTGGCCTGCGCCTCAATGTCGACAAGACAAAGGCGATCATTTTTGGATCTGATCATAACATCAAACAGGTTCAGAACCTTGACTTGCAAGGCATTGAGATACATACCGGCGTACACGTTCCCTTTGTCGATACAGTCACCAACCTCGGTGTGGTGATGGACGGAAGGTTAACATGGAAGCCGCAACTGAATGCGGTCAGTAGAAAAGTAAAGCAGCTGGCATGTGCACTGGTATTACCTCACTTAGACTATTGCTCAGTGGTTCTTCTTGACGTGTCAGGGGAGCTCCAGACACGACTACAACGTCTGCAGAATGCATGTGTGAGATACATATGTGGTGTTAGGCGTGATGAGCATATCACCGCCTACAGGAAAAAACTGGACTGGTTAGATCTGAAGGTGAGGAGGGAGTATTTTATGGGGCTGCTGCTTTACAAAGCGGTTGTCATGCGGCAGCCACCATATCTTACTGCCCTCTTTGAAAAAAACCAGGCCAAGACTTCAAATAGGGGTGGTATGAAGGAGCTCTCGGTTCCGGGGTCGCGCACCGATAAGGGCCTATTCTCATTTAGAGTACAAGGTGCGCACCTCTGGAATTCGCTCCCAAGCAGTGTGAGGTGCCTACCATCTTTTTGTAAATTTAAAACGGCGTTTAGCAGGCACCTTAAACAATTACATGGTGACGGGAATGCATACAGGTGAACTTTTCGAGAATCACATTATACATTATTTTTGTTCATCTCTGTGTATTCCCAATCTGAATCTGACTCGGATATTTATTTGGACTATTTATTTATTTGAATTATTTATTTATTTAATTTATTTATTTATTTAAATTTATTTATTTAATTTATTTATTTATTTAAATTTATTTATTTAATTTATTTATTTATTTAAATTTATTTATTTAATTTATTTATTTATTTAAATTTATTTATTTATTTAAATTTATTTATTTATTTAAATTTATTTATTTATTTAAATTTATTTATTTATTTAAATTTATTTATTTATTTAAATTTATTTATTTATTTAAATTTATTTATTTATTTAAATTTATTTATTTATTTAAATTTATTTATTTATTTAAATTTATTTATTTATTTAAATTTATTTATTTATTTAAATTTATTTATTTATTTAAATTTATTTATTTATTTAAATTTATTTATTTATTTAAATTTATTTATTTATTTAAATTTATTTATTTAATTTAATTATTTATCTGGCTTATTTATTTATTCGTCTTAGTTATTTATTAATTTATTTATTTATTAAATATGTTTAATGTGTGACGTGTATTTTACGTCCCAATAATATTAACTACGGGCAGTCAATCGCGACCCAGTCGCCCGTCACCAGAGCCGAGCATTTCTCACATTCAAGGAGTATTGTTATTAATGGGGTATTGTATTATTTGTTGAGGGAATGAGGATAAGGAGTCGCGACCGAGGAAGGCCGCAGACCGGCACACACACGCACACACCCATACCAGCGACACCAGCGGATCGCCGCAGCGACGACTGCTTGGAGCGAGCAACGGCGACGAGCATACCCATACAGGCACAGCACCAACATCACTGCACACTGTACGCGCGACTCTCTCTCTCTCGATTGCTCTTTCTTCCTCGCCCCTCGAGGATGATGAGCCGCTGTCCGCGCACACACATACACACACGCGCGCGCGACCGCCCTCTCTCCCGATGCACGCAGACGCGGGAGGAGAGAGGATTCACAGCGGCAGCGGCGGCTTCCTCGAGGCACACCAACTCGGCTGTAGCCAAGAGAGAGAGAGAGAGAGAGAGATACCGACTCGGCTGTCGGCAGAGGGGAGAGCTAGCAGCCGCCGCGCCGCGAGCCGCATGAAGCTGCCGGCCTCTCCTAGCGTAGGCCGACGCGCGCACGTCGCCGCTGCCAACTGTGTTGGTCCGGCGGCGATATAACCGAAAGCGCCCGATATAGATATACACGCCGGGTTGCCCGCGCGTGTATATCTAGCAATTCATAATTGCCCGCGCTGCGTAAGCAGGGCGGTATTAGCGAGGCGGGCCAATGAGGAGTAGCGACTCAAATCACCGCGGACTTGGCCTTGATTTTTGCATCTAGGGGAAATCAAGGCCAATCACCGTAAAGGAAAGGGCGGAAGCAACAGGAGTTTGAGCTGAAGTTGCGCGAGAAGAAAAGCCAAAAATTTGGGAGAGATTTCCGCCCTCTCCGGTTTTGAGGGATTGACTGCCCGGCCTTCAGCGACGATAGACGTAGCGAAAGATTGACTGCCCGGCCTTCAACACAGATAGTCGCGAGAAAGTTTTGCCTGCCGTGCGAGCATTGAGACCGCGTGGAGAGACCTTTGACGTAGACATAATCCCGGAGAGCGATAGATTGGGCTAAATTAACCGGCGACCTGTGACCTGCGAGGAAGAACATCGCGGACGCGCCCGACTAACCACGGTGAGTGGACTGTAATTGCCGAGCTTCCCTCGGCACTTGCAAGTGAATTATATAATTGTAGTACATCGCCGCCATGTGCTCGGGGTTCTTAGGAGAATAAATCCGTGGTGGTGTGACACCGGTATGTAAGATCAGTGCGGATCGGACCGGTAGTAAATTCAAGTATTAGTGTGGGGAAATTCACGCGACTCGGGAAGACGGGAGACGAGGTTAATAGGATAGTAGCGAGGGACGCGTGATAAGGCTAGCGTAGCCATGTTTGTATAGCGATAAATTAGATATAAGAGTAATTGTAAATTTGCGACCGATCGTATTACCCGACGATAAGAAATAAAGCTTGAGTATATTTAAAGTGAAAATTGTGAGTGCTTATTATAAAGTTATGAATTCCTGATTTTTCCTCTTCACGGAACTTCCTCTGGGAAAGGGCTCGTGCCGAGTTAGCCGCGCTTTACCTGGCGCCCATTAAGTTAGAAAATTTGGTAAAGTGTCGAGACAAAGTAAGCATCACAATTGTAGTGGTTTCTGGATTCCAACAAGAATGCCATGTTACAAATGGCGCCCAACGTGGGGCTTAGTGACTCAGGAAAAAACAGGAAAAATAGCAAAATAAATTAATTAAGAAAGTTCGGGAAAAATCAGAAAATTTTTTTTTACACAGTGCCGAGCCAGCGAAAGTGCAGCGACTAAAACGTTTTTTTTTTGTGTCGTATGAAAATTTAAGTGAAGTGGAAAAATTAATTTTTGTGTGTTTAAGGAATTTATAAGTAGGACTTAGAAAATTTTTCACTTGAGCTATTGGGTTATAAATGGGACTTTAAAAATTTGTTTCACTTGAGCTATTGGGTTATAAATTGGACTTAGAAAATTTTCACTTGGGGTAATCGACTAATAAAATTTTCGATTTCGAGAATTTTCCGGAAAATTTTTGGATTTTTTTGAGAATTTTCCGAAATTATTTTTTGAAAATTTTTCGATTTTGAGAATTTTCCGGAAAATTTTTTTGGAAATTTTTAAGAATTTTCCGAAATTATTTTTTGAAAATTTTTCGATTTTGAGAATTTTCCGAAAATTTTTTTGGATATTTTTGAGAATTTTCCGAAATTATTTTTTGAAAATTTTTCGATTTTGAGAATTTTCCGGGAAAATTTTTGGAAATTTTTGAGAATTTTCCGAAGTTATTTTTTGAAAGTTTTTCGATTTTGAGAAATTTCCGGAAAGATTTTTTGGATATTTTGAGAATTTCACGAAATTATTTTTTGAAGGTTTTTCGATTTTGAAGATTTTTCGAAGAAGTTTTTTGGATATTTTTGTGAATTTTCCGAAATTGCTTTTTTTTGAAAATTTTTGATTTTCAGAATTTTCCGGAAAAATTTTTTTTTGAGGTGAGGAATGTTCTAAAGGAAGGAAGAGTTTTTTGAGATTTTGAGAATTTTCGAAGATATTTTTTTTTATGGGTTTTGTTGAAAATTGTTTTTGGATTTGAGAGTTTTTTTGATATTCTTGAAAATTTTTCGAAAATTTCTGAGCGATTTATTGAGGGCTTTCACAGGTTGGGTGTGTAGTGAAGAAAATTTTCGTTTCAATTGAGACCTTTCGTAAGATTCTTTGAGTATTGAAAATTTTCGGTTATTGGAGGAAGCTTGTAGCGATATATAAAGAAAATAGCGAATTACCAGTGTAAGCGGAAGGCTGCGGCGACGCACTGAATATAATAGCGATAAATAGAGAAGGTGGGGAAAATAGGAGACAAATTCAGAAAATCTTTGTTGGAGATTTGGTGAAATTTGAGTAATGAGCTAGAGTGATAGATAAATTAATTGGGTGTAATTTTCTGAATTCTGTCCTATTTTTCAAGTCTCCTCAACGACTTAAAGTAGTAGAGTAGGAGTCACACCACCGTATAGGGAAAATTCATTTTGCGAACACCTCCACAAAATATTATTGATGTGCTACTACCCCCAAATCGATTAGTAAGAACGATTTATAATTAGTTAAGAGTAAAATTTTTGTAACAACTACTGGAAATTGGGTATAAAAATACAACAACTAAAGTTATTGTATTTATAGTATAACTACTGTGTCAAAGGAAAAATTGATTATTACATATATTTATATTTATTTAATTGTATTGGAAATTATTTACTGAAAATTGATTGCGACCAAGAAGAAACCTCAGATTATTACTTCAGATATAAACAAGAAGAGAAGACCAAGAACTACTGAAAACTGAATAGCGACTTTATTAGATTCGCGTCAGGGTATTTCAGCAGCTACTCAAGAGCTAGGCAAACAAATTTCGAGTAGGCATTTTCAGCTAAAGGAACCGATAAAGAAGACTTCAAGAAAAGAAGCTATTTTCTTTGTTTATCTCCTTTTGTCCCTTTAGCAAAAGTACATACGGTAATCTCCAGAGTAACATACATATATAAATATACATATTATTATTATAAATCATTATAAAAATTGAAAATTAGTGACACAGTAGTTAGGCAGGAAAATTGTCCCGTAAAAGAGTTAAGACTGATTCCTTTATTTGCGACCTCTCCATTCACGTGCACCAGGTATTGCAAGTTAAATCCCCGTCTTTGAAAAGATTCCAAAGACTTGGGCGGGCCCTCCCAACATAGCGAATACTGCAGTAACTGTAGAGTGTAAATAGCGACCAAACCGCTGCTTTTGTTTTCGTCCCTTAGTGTACGAGTAGAGTACAAAATGAACACAAGACAAGCAGCAAAGAAGGATCCGCGCATACGCCAGCGAATGGCAGTATCAAGTAGAATAAATGGGATGGACCCGAGCGAACTTATAATAATTCTAGATCAGATGGGACTTAGCATATCTGGGACAACAGCCCAACTTAGAGACAGACTCTTGCGGGCAAGTATTAGGTCAGTGGAACCAGAGGCAGCAGTAAATTGGGATACAGTATGGGACGAAAGACCATGGGATCAGGTACCAGCAACATCGGCGGCCATAATGCGAGAGGAATCTTTTGAACAAATACCTCAGAAGAAGAAAAGAGGTAGGAAGCCTAAGAGAAGGACCAAAGATGTAGAGTTGCAAAGCACGGAAACGGAGTATAGCCAAGAAGAGGGACAGGCAATCACGGAGCAGATTCAAGAAGTCACAACACAACAACAAACGACCGATGTACCAGTAGTTACGCTAGAAACGATAAGCAAAGCGACCACCACCATCACTACGACGACACCAGTTCGTACACGGGGACCAACGGATAGCTTCGCGATGCAGATGGTGTCTGCAAACACACGACCAAGAGTGCAAACAGGGTTTCCACCGCAACTCTTGGCGATGAGCAGTCATACACAGCTGGCATATACTCCGGGACTAATGAAGATGATACCAACCGGCTACCAATGGAGGCTACCAGAGCCACTTTTCCATTATACAGGAAATCATCCATCACCGGATTCCAGTACGGGAACTCCCGCGGTACCAATGATCCAGAGACCAATACAATTGATTACATCAGCGTCAACGGCTTCGGAACCAACGTTACCTTCGATGCCAACCACCGCAGCGCCGTCGGTCACACGACCCCCTGCAATGGCACAAGCAACGAACGTCGGGGCCGATCCGGGGACTAGTCAGAGGGGGCAACCCCTAGCAAGAAGTGACAATCCGACAGGAACATCACAAAGCCAAACGCCACTGCAGAGGATAAACCCGAACGACAGTATTCAATATATTGGACAAGTAAAACATAGAGACCCCATAACCAGTAACCCAAGAAATGGAAACTCAACAGATAGTAGCGACGTAAGCAACAAAGAAGAAGATAAGAATCGAGAAGAAGATGCCATTCAACGAGGGGCAGGACCATACGAACGGCTACTGCAGGAGTTTGAACATCTGAAAATGGCACAACATAGACCAATTCTCCTCCGAGAACCGGTATACGCGCCACAACCTCCAGTAGTCCCACCTCCGGTAGCACACCCACAGGATTACGTAGACACTCCGAGACCACCGAGGGGATCTCAAGAGAGAAGAGAGCGACCCAGAAATCACGAAGTGGCAGAGATTCGGAGGCCTAAGGTGAACACCGTTCGTAGGCCAACAGACCAGCAAACCGAAGCATCAAAACAGAGAAGAGGAGAACGAAAGCGACTGTCATCGAGTAGCTCGGAAAGTAGCGTACTAGACCGAAGATTAGTGAAGAAGAGAGATAGCCGTAAAGTGAAAAACCGTAGACATAGGAGTTCGAGTAATAGTACCACAAGTAGCGACGGTAATACAACGTCATCAGATTCAGATAGCGACCACAATAAAAGAAGTACAAAACACAGGAGAGGCCACAAACGGAACCAGTCGATATCGACTAGCGATTCGGAATATGAAGATAAAAACATGAAACAAAAAAATAGGAAAAGTCATTCGAATGCAGATATAGCGGGGAAGAATGTTAAAATATTGCAGAGCTGGAACCTAAAGTTCAATGGGGAAGATAAGGAGCCAGAGGAAATTTTGGACCGGCTGCAGGATTGCAAAGCAAGCCTAGCCATGAGCGATAGGGAGCTGTTGAATGCTTTACCATCGATCTTTTCGAAAAATGCTAGCAGATGGTATCGATCGAAGCGACCAGACTTAAAATCATGGAAAGACTTTAAAAAAGCATTCAGAAGGCAGTATTTGGGTCACAGAGATGAAGAAGACACGATGACGGACTTACGGAACCGATCGATGGCAAAAGGAGAAAAGATTGCCAATTATATATCCTGCGTAGAATACATTGTCGACCACTTTAAGCGACCCCCATCCAGGAAAACAATAGTAAAACAGGCCTACAAGGGCTTGAGGAAAGACTATCGACACTTCATGGCGGGGAAAGAAATCAAGACGCTCAAGGATATAGAGAAACTAGGAAGAATTTGGGAAAAGGAGAAAGAACTAGATGACCGGTTTGAAGAGCCTCCACCAAAGGAGAAGATGAGCATACCAGGTGCAGCATACTCTGGGACACCCTCAGTCCGTAAGGTAGCGGCAGCCTACGAGAAATCGAACCCAGAAAGCGACACTAGCGACAGCACATCAGCGACAACCAAACCGGCGAGAAAGAGAAATTGGAATAGAAAAGCGAAGAAAAAACAAAAACAAATAAATGCGGTAGCCGCTGCCAAGGAGAATCAAAGGCCTGAGGCCAACGTACAAGCGACCCCAGTACAGCCAGCCTCACACAACGCGACCGCAACGATGACGCACAGCACACCGCTAAATCCACTGCGACCGAGTTTTGTGCCCGCTTGGCAATGGTCTCCTCCCCAGAATGTTAACTCGTTTCAGGGTAGAGGTGGTCAGGCCCAAGGATTCACCGGCCAAGGCACCTATAATATGAGAGGAAATAGAGACCAAAATGGGCCTTCTGCCCAAAATATACCAGTATATGGTGCATGCTATACATGCCAGACGGTAGGGCACCGAGCAAGAGAATGTCCACAAAGGACATGCTACTTGTGTAGGGCTATGGGACACTATGCAAGCGAATGTCCCAATAGACAGCCGGCATGGCGGTCTTCTCCAAATAATCAGGCCATGGGAAACGGGATGCAGGGGAGGCAGAAGAGTCCCATACCTCCTCAGCAACCGCAAACGGGACGCAACTGGCAACAATAAAGGGAAGCCAGCATAGCGCCCAACCGACCATACAGGAGAAGAGAATAGCGACCCCAGAGAACGCGAGAATTAGCAGCGACCAAGAGAGAAGTGGATCGATGAGAGTCGAGGCAGAGGAAAGTATTAAGTCCACATTGTCAGATGGGGAGACCCACCCAGTATGGAGCAATACTTCAAACAGCGGAGGATTAAATGGGACCTCACCAATAGCGACCACAAAACCATTAATTATAGAGAGTAGTGAGAGCAACAAAATTCGAGAAGAAAGAGAAAAAGCAGAGAGTAGAAAGAGTAGAGAGAGCAACAAAATTCGAGAAGAGAGAGAAATAGTAGAGAATAGAGAGAGTCGTGAGAGCAAAAGGGTGACCGAAAGAGTGACAACCTTACCGATCCTCGAAGGGTCCGACGTAACGGCGCTCAATCCAACAGCTGACGAGCAGAAGGATTTCGAGCACCTAGCCCTCGTACTCGAGGCGGTCGACCTTCTGGAAGGGTCACAGGTGTCCACTCCCTCGTTGGGGGGCCCCTCCACCTTTGTTACAGACCTAGATGTTGGGGTGCCCACATCTAGTCTAGGGGGGGAGAGCAGCGTACTACGTACGCCAGAGGCCGACCAACTTGAGGTTCCGGAACCAGGCGAAGTCGAAGTCGCAGGTATGAGCGCAGAGAACCGCATCTTCACGAAGGTAATACTAGGTGGTAGACCGTACAGAGCCCTAATTGATGGAGGAGCCACGGTCTCCCTAGTAGGACCAGAGATAGCGGCTAAGTTCAAGGACCGATTGCGACCAGCGAACTCTGTTATAAGAAGTGTGTTAGGTGGAACAAAGAAAGTATTGGGGTATCTGGACATCAACATGGAATTGGATGGCAGATCCAGGAAGCTCACGGTAAGAGCCGTAGATCCTTGCGACCACGACATTTTACTTGGACAGGACTTTACCAACCCATGGGACGTTGATGTAAGATACGGCAGACGGATGTGGAGGACTAACGAGGGCCCGTGGAAGCAATCTTGGGACGACGAGGAAATCGAAGCGACCCCAGCATACGCCGAATGCGCCGGAATTACCGAGGCAGACGACGAGCAGCGGAAAGCCATAGAAGACCTAGTGACCAAGATATTACCTCCGCCATCGGAAAATTTAGGAACGACCACACTGACCGAACATCACATAGATGTACTCTCCGCAGCCGCCATCAAACATCGGCCAAGGAGAATGTCACCCAAACTTCTGCAAGTAGTACACGAAGAGATAGAGAAGATGTTTAGGAGTGGAGTAATAGAGCGATCGGCAAGTGAATGGAGTAGCGCCCCGGTAATCATCAAGAAGCCAGACGGGAGCTATAGATTTTGTATAGATTATCGCGACCTCAACAAAGTGACCCGAAAGGATGCATATCCTATCAGGAGCATGGATTCCATATTGGACAAATTGCGTAAAGCCAAATATTTGACCAAAATTGACCTCAAGCAAGCCTATTTTCAAGTACCGATGGAGCAAAGCAGCAAGAAATTTACAGCATTTGCAGTGCCGGGGTCAGGGCTTTGGCAATTTGTAAAAATGCCCTTCGGACTAACGAATGCGCCCATGACCTTCCAACGCCTGATCGATGCTTTGTTTGGCGTCCAGTATGAACCATATGTGTTTGGATACTTGGACGACATAATTATAGCGACCGAGACCTTTGAGGAACATCTCCAATGGTTGGAGCTGGTCCTCAAGAAGCTGGTCGAAGCAGGATTGGTAGTAAATCGGAAAAAGTGCGAATTCTGCTGCTCGAGAGTGACGTACTTAGGCTTCTTGCTTGATAAAGATGGATTGCGACCAGATCCAGAAAAGGTATCGCCAGTGACAGAATATCCAGCGCCGAAGACCGTGAAGCAGCTGAGACGATTTCTGGGTATGGTAGGATGGTACTCGCGATTCATTGAGAACGACTCGGAGATGAAAATTCCGTTAGTGAAGTTACTAAGAAAGGGGCAAGAGTGGAAATGGGATAGCGACCAACAAGAGGCCTTTGAAGGTCTAAAGAAGGCGCTAACGGTGGCTCCGGTCCTGGCAAGACCAGATTTTGGCAAAACCTTCACGGTCCAGAGTGATGCAAGCGGAGTGGCGATTGGGGCGGTTTTGACACAGGAAGGGGATGATGGAGAGCACCCCATCGTATATGTGAGTAGAGTACTCACGGCGGCTGAACGAAATTATACCACGTCCGAAAGAGAATGCCTGGCGTTATTATGGGCCATTAAGAAGCTGCGACCATACCTTGAAGGGTACGAATTCAAGGCCATCACCGACCATAGCGCCCTCCAATGGCTTCGTAATCTGAAGGACCCTACTGGACGACTAGCCCGTTGGGCACTTGAAATGCAGCAGTGGGACTTCGAAGTAATCCATCGGAAGGGCACTCTGCTGAAAGTGCCTGATGCGTTGTCCAGGATGTATGAAGATGGAGGGGAAATAGCTGGATTTGAAGAGATACAGGACAAGCGATACGTAACGAGGATGAAAGAAGTACAAAGACACCCACACCGATTCCCAGACTGGCGAATTGAAGATGGCATGTTGTACAAATTTCGTAGCGACCCCCTATTAGACCCAGTGACATCTCGAGAAGAAGGATGGAGACTGGTCGTCCCAGTAGAGTACCGTGAGAGAGTGATGACGGAGAGCCACTCCATCACCTCCGCGGGACACCTGGGACTTGAGAAGACCTATGACCGAGTGGCCCGCGAGTACTACTGGCAAGGCATGTACTACGACGTGCGCCACTTCGTCCAGGCTTGTCTCGAATGCCAGAAGCACAAGTCCTCTCAGACGGGACCCCTAGGGCTACTAGGAAAAAGAATTGTAGAGCGACCATGGGCCGTAGTGGCAGCAGATCTTATGGAATTTCCACCAAGTAAGAGCCAATTCAAATACTTGGTGGTATTCCAAGATCTCTTCACGCGGTGGATCGAGCTGAAGCCGCTGAGGAAGGCGGATGGCAAGTCGGTGGCTCGCGCCCTAGAGGAGCTCATCTTGTTTCGGTGGGAGACGCCGAACTACGTACTCACAGATAACGGGAAAGAGTTCATCAATAAGCACCTGACCGCCACGCTGAAGGAGTATGGAGTGACCCATGTGACCACGCCACCGTACCATCCGCAAGCCAATCCAGTGGAGAGAAGCAATCGAACCCTAAAGACCATGATAGCGACCTTCGTAAAACAAGACCATCGGAATTGGGATGCCCATCTTCATGAGTTTAGGCATGCAGTCAACACTGCCATGCAAGCGACCACCAAGGTATCACCAGCCTTCTTGAATTATGGACGACACCCAAGGCCGGTGAAGAGTTTACGAAGAGAAGTAGAGCCAAAGCGACCAATTAAGAGTAGCGACCCTGAAGATTGGTTAGAGAGAGTAAGAAGACTTGATGCCCTACGCGACCTAGTAATCAGGCATATCGATTCTGCAAAGGAGCGACAAGCTAAATACTACAATCGTGGCAGGAAGGAGGCGACATTCCAGGTAGGAGACTTAGTAATGAGGGCAAACCACCACTTGTCAAACAAAGACAAGCGTTTTTCGGCTAAGTTAGCTGGCCGGTTTGACGGGCCGTTTGCCATCAAAGAAGTTAAGTCTCCGCTGGTATACGTGCTAAATATGGGTGAGGATAAAAGAATACCCGAGGTGCACGTGAGCGAATTGAAAAGATATATTCCCCCAAGGGGGAGAGCCCCATAGTAGCGACCTCCTCTTTACAAGCGACCTTGAAGTGGTTATTTATCGAAGCGACCCATAGAAGGAGGGCAACCTGACGATCTAGCGACCACCATGCTAATAGCGACCATCCGAGACCCTACGCATCGGCGACCAAAAAGGGGCATAACCTGAGAACTACTAGCGACCGAAATCTGGAGTGACGGAGGCATACCCATGCCCAGTAAGTTGTTAAAAGGCTTGTTATTTATTTATTTATTTGGAATTTTTTTTATTTTTATAATTTCCCCTATGGTTGCGCGATCCATGAGCGCGGTTGCTCTGTGGTCGGATTGGGAGTAGTAAGGTGGAGGTTTTAATACATTTTTTTTTGTTTTCAGTGATTAGTTTAAGTGTATAGATGTATATATATATATTGTTTTTTTTTGCAAAAGCTCTGGTGCCGAGGGTTGTTCGGGAATCGCGTTGATGGGATACAATGGCCCAATTAGAGTCTCGTTGATTATTGGAATAACCAGTCCACTCCTGGCGGTGTGTCCCGTTTAGGGGGGGAGAGTTTGTGACGTGTATTTTACGTCCCAATAATATTAACTACGGGCAGTCAATCGCGACCCAGTCGCCCGTCACCAGAGCCGAGCATTTCTCACATTCAAGGAGTATTGTTATTAATGGGGTATTGTATTATTTGTTGAGGGAATGAGGATAAGGAGTCGCGACCGAGGAAGGCCGCAGACCGGCACACACACGCACACACCCATACCAGCGACACCAGCGGATCGCCGCAGCGACGACTGCTTGGAGCGAGCAACGGCGACGAGCATACCCATACAGGCACAGCACCAACATCACTGCACACTGTACGCGCGACTCTCTCTCTCTCGATTGCTCTTTCTTCCTCGCCCCTCGAGGATGATGAGCCGCTGTCCGCGCACACACATACACACACGCGCGCGCGACCGCCCTCTCTCCCGATGCACGCAGACGCGGGAGGAGAGAGGATTCACAGCGGCAGCGGCGGCTTCCTCGAGGCACACCAACTCGGCTGTAGCCAAGAGAGAGAGAGAGAGAGAGAGATACCGACTCGGCTGTCGGCAGAGGGGAGAGCTAGCAGCCGCCGCGCCGCGAGCCGCATGAAGCTGCCGGCCTCTCCTAGCGTAGGCCGACGCGCGCACGTCGCCGCTGCCAACTGTGTTGGTCCGGCGGCGATATAACCGAAAGCGCCCGATATAGATATACACGCCGGGTTGCCCGCGCGTGTATATCTAGCAATTCATAATTGCCCGCGCTGCGTAAGCAGGGCGGTATTAGCGAGGCGGGCCAATGAGGAGTAGCGACTCAAATCACCGCGGACTTGGCCTTGATTTTTGCATCTAGGGGAAATCAAGGCCAATCACCGTAAAGGAAAGGGCGGAAGCAACAGGAGTTTGAGCTGAAGTTGCGCGAGAAGAAAAGCCAAAAATTTGGGAGAGATTTCCGCCCTCTCCGGTTTTGAGGGATTGACTGCCCGGCCTTCAGCGACGATAGACGTAGCGAAAGATTGACTGCCCGGCCTTCAACACAGATAGTCGCGAGAAAGTTTTGCCTGCCGTGCGAGCATTGAGACCGCGTGGAGAGACCTTTGACGTAGACATAATCCCGGAGAGCGATAGATTGGGCTAAATTAACCGGCGACCTGTGACCTGCGAGGAAGAACATCGCGGACGCGCCCGACTAACCACGGTGAGTGGACTGTAATTGCCGAGCTTCCCTCGGCACTTGCAAGTGAATTATATAATTGTAGTACATCGCCGCCATGTGCTCGGGGTTCTTAGGAGAATAAATCCGTGGTGGTGTGACACCGGTATGTAAGATCAGTGCGGATCGGACCGGTAGTAAATTCAAGTATTAGTGTGGGGAAATTCACGCGACTCGGGAAGACGGGAGACGAGGTTAATAGGATAGTAGCGAGGGACGCGTGATAAGGCTAGCGTAGCCATGTTTGTATAGCGATAAATTAGATATAAGAGTAATTGTAAATTTGCGACCGATCGTATTACCCGACGATAAGAAATAAAGCTTGAGTATATTTAAAGTGAAAATTGTGAGTGCTTATTATAAAGTTATGAATTCCTGATTTTTCCTCTTCACGGAACTTCCTCTGGGAAAGGGCTCGTGCCGAGTTAGCCGCGCTTTACCTGGCGCCCATTAAGTTAGAAAATTTGGTAAAGTGTCGAGACAAAGTAAGCATCACAATTGTAGTGGTTTCTGGATTCCAACAAGAATGCCATGTTACAAATGTTAGGTGTGAATGTATTTATTAGCGTGATTGTTAAAGTGTCATGAATGAGTGTGTTTTAAATTTTGACGTGATAGTTATACGTAAAAATTTAGTAAAGTATGTGTATGTATTATTTTTATTTTTAATATGTTATCTCTATTGTATTTATTTTATTCTATGTATTCTTTTTTGACGAAGCGTGTTTCTGTGATATCTGACTATGACTAGTTCATTATATTTAAATTTTATAAACTGACGAACTGATACAGCGAATAATATTATTTAATAAGAAATGCAATAAGTGAACGTTAATGTAAGATAACAAATACATAAAATTGACTGATATTTTAATTATTATAACTACATGTACATGCAATTGTAAGATTTTCGTCTTTTGATGAATAAAAAGTATATCTATCTATCTATCTATCTACACATAATAATAGCGGATCCTCTAATGTTCGTCCGTACATACATATGTGCGTAAGATAATTATTTCAGTTATTAAATATTAAAAGTTTATCAAATATTAAAAAAAAGATTGTATAGTAAAATATTGTTAACAAATTACGGTAATACATTTTTATTGCTTCCAAAACGCGAGGATTATTCTTGCGAGTATTAATGATAAATAGAACAGAAACTATCTAAAATACACGTGCAATAGACTACATAATATAATCGTTTCTTATTTTTTTTTATGAGAAATATAAAATAAACATTTATTTATTTTGTGAGTATAGATATTAAAAAATTCATATTATTTATTATTTACTCGATATTTCAATATTACTAAAGGTAAATTGGATGGATGCAAAAACGAAAGAGGCAGCTCTTGAAAAGCTCAATTGGATTGAACCACACATCGCGTACCCGAATGAATTTCTGGATGACAATAAACTTGACCAATATTACCAGTACCTGAAAATCTACCCTGACAGTTACCTCAAGAGCCAATTGAGCTTGAGACTCTTCAACTTAGCCTACGAATTCGATCAGCTCAGGAAGCCGGTCAACAAAACTGACTGGATATCCCACGGCCGATCGGCAATCGTCAATGCATTCTACGATCCCTCAGAAAACAGCATCCGTACGTATATCCGTTACTATCCTTACACTATATGCACAAAAATTTGACCAAATAAATAAAAGAATCAATAATTAAATATTGAACACTTAATTAATTAGGAATGTATCAGAACCTTTTATAATATACGTCAGTTTTAACTGTAAAAAATACTCTAACTTCAATAATTTCAAACATAATGGGACTATCCAGAAACGCTTAAGGAGGCAGGCCTAGATTGAACCCAAAAAAACAATTTTCATTTACCAACCCAGGAAACTTTTTATGTTTTAAAGCAATCATTCGGAAAATTTCTATGCTATAAATACTTAGTAATATCTTAATTTTATCGTTGTAGAACCTCAAAATCTTGATCTTACACGTCACAAGAAATCACTATTTTCAATACTATATTTATTAAAGTTGCTGTGTTCCTCGTACAATTGTAGATGACATGATGAACGAAAATATTTTTTTCGTCAGTTATTCAACTCCCTTTGACATTCTTACAAAAAAACAATTTTCATTTACCAGCCCAGGAAACATTTTATGTTTTAAAGCAATCATTCTGAAAATTTCTATGCTATAAATACTTAGTAATATCTTAATTTTACCGTTGTAGAACTTCAAAATCTTGATCTTACACGTCACAATAAATCACTATTTTTAATACCATATTTATTAAAGTTGCTGTGTTCCTCACACGATTGCAGGTTACATGATGAACGAAAATATTTTTTTCGACGGTTATTCGACTTCTTTTGACATGTATTACAAAAAGAGCAAAGCACTTTTTCGTTACAATGTTTTTTATTATTTTTTTTCGGAGACTGAACCGATTTATAAATAAAATAAAATTATAATTATTAATAAAATCGGATAGGTCTCAAAAAAAATAATAAGAAATATTTTAACGAAAAAGTGCTTCGCTCCTATTATAATAATGTTAAAAGAAGTCGAATAACTGACGAAAAAAATATTTTCGTTCATCATGTCACGTACAATTGTATGAGGAACACAGCAACTTTAATAAATATGGTATTGAAAATAGTGATTTCTTGTGACGTGTAAGATCAAGATTTTGAGGTTCTACAACGGTAAAATTAAGATATTACTAAGTATTTATAGCATAGAAATTTTCAGAATAATTGCTTTAAAACATAAAAAGTTACCTGGGCTGGTAAATGAAAATTGTTTTTTCGAGTTTAACTCAGGCTTTCCCCCTTAACGATTTTAGGCAAAATTAAAATATTTAATGAAATTTTGAATGAATAGCTTTTTATACAAATTTTATTTTTGATTGATTTGGATAAAGGTTAAACCAATATTTGCAAATGCGGCAAACGATAAAAATATCTATTAGATAAAGTTAGAAGATTTCACATTAATAAGAAACGTTTGCCAAAAAGTTTAACAAAAAAGATTTTTAAAAATTACTATTTTAAATAGAATATTTATTGATAAAATATTTTTCCGTTAATTGCTTAATGTGGTCCTACAGTAAATATTGAAAAACTTGCTCGTTACATGATAAATATTTTTAATTTGTGATTATATTTTTTACCTAAAAAGAAAGTTTCTTCTGTAAATTCTCATAAATTTTTAGACAATACCCTGGTAGAATATTGATCAGTCCGGCTGGTCAAGTTCGCTACAATTACTCAAAAATATTTATAATAAATTGATTACTTCATTTGATGTTATATATGTTTTGTATTAAAAATCAATTGTTATACAAAAATTAAGATACTTATATAAGCGTTTAAACTATAGATATATTAGGCAGTATGAAAAAATAAATCTATTAAATAATCTTAATCTGATTAATAACTTTTTATTTTTTGCTTTCTCGCTCCTTCGGTTTATCGATTTTGAGTTTTAGTGTTTGGGTTTTTTTATACCATAGAAATAATATCATCGATTCAGTAATAATGCATTTGAATTTAACTATTTCCCTTGTTTTGTTATTCACGAAATCATAATTTTTTTCAAACAGTTATATCTGTGAAATGTAAGAAGGAGGATTTTTTAAAAAAATTGAGATTATTAGGAATTTGGATAAGAATATTCTGTAAAATTTTGGAAATTTTCAGATCAAATGCTGCCGATTTACACCAGAATTCCCTACTGAATAAAAATCCATTTTTTTTTACAAATAGATTTTTCTCTCTTCAAAAGAAAAAGATAAACCTCAAAGAAATTAAAGAATATTCATCTTCATATTTGTAATCATCTGAAATTTTTCAAAAATTCTCCTTGTTATATTCCACAGATATAACCGTTTGAAGAAGAATGACGATTTCGTGAATAATAAAACAAGGGAAATAGAATATTCAAAATTTCGGGAGGGAAAAGATTGGCAATTTTATGCTCTTTCAAATGCATTATCCCTTAATCGATGATATTATTTCTAGGATATCAAAAACCCAAGAAAAAAACTCAAAAATCGATAAACTGCTAAAAAACCAAAACGCATCAATAAACAAGATTCTTTTTGAGCGCAGAAACATTAATTTTCACCGTGTATATTCAGAATAAAGTTAATTCACATCCATACATACACACAAACACATGTACACTCACACACAAACGCACGCACGCACGCACGCATACATGCACACACACACACATACACACACACATCCATACAAATATTTTCTAAAAATAGTGTATTTTGATTCCCAGTATCTCAAAACATGTTTTTAACATTTTTTTAGCAAAACTTTTCTTTTACCTTTTCAAAGCTTCCTCTATGAGGGAACAAAATTATGTAATATCTAACACCTGTACCACACAGAACTGTGAACTTCAAATTTTTAAACGCATAATTATAAAGAAAAAAATGTGTGTATCATGGGACGCACGACAGAAGTGAAACTAATATGACATTTTGTGCGTGAATTTTGTTTATATGAAATATTGATAAATCAAATATTGTCATTACGTTGAGCATTATTACTAAATTTATTATTTCAAATATTATTTATTCTATTTTATATATTACTCCTGGAAATACTGCATAGAATATTGTTCTATAAATAATTATGGAACGTTGGTGATATTTATTCATTTCTAATTGTAGTTTACTTCTGAGGAATGTTATGAATGGTTCCGCACTCTCATTATCAAAGTTAACGTTGAAATTTCCGGCTAAAATTAGTGGCTTCTATTATGATAATTTGTCTGAGTGTAACATTTTATATTAAAATGGATTATTTAAGTTATGTTGAGTTTAAGATAATTTGTAATATTTAACTATTCTAACATCATATTATGGTGTGACTGTTAATTGATTAAATGTTCTTATTGTTTTTAGGATAAGAAAGGTAAATTTCTTCTTATAGTTTATCATATTGTAAATCAACGTAAACAATATTATAAATAAAATTTAGATATTCGAAATAAGGTTTTAGATTGTGATTGTATGTAGCATAAAAATACCAAAATAACTACCCTGAATTTAAGTTAGAATATTGTTTTCATTGATTGGAAATTGAGAAACTGCATTAAATGCTGCCTTCTGGATAAACAATATTATTAATAAAATTTTAATTTTGTTATTCGGCAATCGACTGTCATTTAGGAATATATTCCATGCTACACTTATTCTAAATGCAATCAAGGACGGTAAAAGATCATTTCAATCTTCATCCTTAAAAGTAAATTTATTCATATACTACTTTACGTTATTTAATTATAAGCTACTTTATGTTATTTAATCATAAGCGCATGGCGCTGTCGGCGCCATTTAATTATCAAATATCTGAATTTTATGTAGTTATTGTTTACAATATGAATATGGTTTACATATTGATTGACAATATGGTAAACTGGAACGAATCCTACGTAAGGTCAGCAAACAATATTTCTGACTAAAATACAGATGTTTGAGAATAGTCAACGGATTGTTATTTTAGCACTTCTCACATATTCTACACTTCTTTATATTAAAAACTGTATTAATTTTTAACTTTTATTTTAATCTACATTTTGTAAAATAAACCTTAACATAATTTATGTTCTATAATTTAATTAATTTTAATAACGCTAATTCATGTTTGCCATCGCAAATCACAACACTCTGGGAGATTATAGGAGGAGGTTATGTGCGAGACTGGCGATCGCGATAGATCGTTGATATGAGTTTTTGATTGACTGTTACCATAGTAACCGCTCGCCTGTTTGTGTAAATCTGTCGTTACCTGACGATGCGAACGTGACGCTTCTCATCGATTCATTCCCCATCCAAAATACCGAGGTGCGCCATAAGAAGTTTCACTTCAAAAATAAAGTTTTATTGAATTTCATTGTAAAAATAACCTAAAAAAATACATTTTTAACACTATTCATGGGCAACACTTTCTTAATAATTTTTTTTTTAAAATCGGAGTTCATGGTTGTGATGCGAATAAATTGAATAAGATATCCTTAAAGTTTCAGATTGATTCATTGTAATTCTATGCGCATAAGACTTGCTCAACATTGGAAAACGATAAATAGAAAAAACCGCACTTTTGTAAAAATAAGAAATAATTTTCTGATGATTTTAGAACAATTTTTCTGCACCAAATATTGATCAAAATTTTTTTTAATACTTTCTATGTTTTTTCAAGTTTGCCTGCATAGTAAAGAGTAGATTTGGATACAGGATAGGATTCGGTTAATGTAGGAACACGCTGGATTGTGGCCTACGGTGGCTCAGTTAGTAGAGTGTCAGATTCTCACGCCGGCGACTCGGTTCGATTCCTAGTCTCTGCCGATTGATACAAGCACCTCTTTAAAAATTGCATGTGATTTGTTTACAAACGGTTGGTTATAACTTTATTTATTATGAAATTTTTTTATTCTATTAAGTCCCAAAATGTTCTTACAAATGTACAGCTTCAAAAAGTGTCATAAATTTCTTTTCGATTTTATGTTAAAAAATTAGTGTAAACCCACCTTAAGGTCGTTCTTTCATGATAATTGACCTTAAAAAAGAATGTATACAATGATTTTTTTGCATGTTACAATACCAGAAACGTTATAGTGTAAACAAGGGTACTTTGAGTGACAAAAAAGATTTTTACATAAAAATTTCGATATTGCAAAATTAGATATCGCGTAAATTAGAGAATATTTTTCTCAAGATACCTGTTTATTCCTTTTTCGTATTCAGAGCTGTCAGTACGTGTCACTGCGTTCGAGATTCTCTTCTAATACTCTTAGTTCGCAAAGCTTTCATTGTCACTGCGTTCGAAATTTGCTTTGACAATTTTGGCTAGCTAACCTTTCAGTATCACTGCGTTCGATATTTCTTTTTGGCACGTCTAGCTCTTAAACACCTACACGGTTGATGTACGATCATCAACTTTACCTTAGCGCTTCTAGTACTTGGGGCAGTCAAGCTCCATCGACTGTTGCGTCTTACGATACTAACTCATTAAACCTTCTTTAGCGCGTCTAGTACTTGGAGCAGTCAAGCTCCATCGACTGTTGCGTCTTACGAAACTCAATTTTTAATTGTCATTTAGCATCTTTTCCTCAACAAACCTGCATCTTGAGTACTTTCTATCATTTTATTCACTTATATTTCATATGGTTTTAATTTACATATTCATGCAGTGTTAATAATTTTGAGAAATGGAATTTGGAGTTAATAAGGTATTATTGTTTTTTGAGTCTGTAGCTGGTGTGGAGTCTGCAGACAGCCTTTTCAGATTCAATAGTGTTAATTTTTTACAGGATAATTGTTCAAAGGATTATTTCATAAATCATCAGCATTTAAATTCACTTGACAAGTCTTTTAATAGTCACTTTCAAGAATGTATAATTTTTTATGTGTATCATGAATAAGCAATTGACATGATAAGTCATTATAAAATTTATTTTGCGTATTATATTTTTCTTGTGAATAAACTTTCAATTAATTTTATCTATTTCTATTTGAAGATTCAAAAAGTCCATTTATAGATGTGACTTGTACATGCATAATCCATGTATATTTCACTCAAATCAAATGATTTTATAAAAATTATAAGCATAATGAGCATAATAAGAATTATAATAATATTTCTAATAAAAATGAAATTCCGTCGGAAGCCTAATGAACAGTATTTCTCAAACTTACTATTTGTTTTGTAGAACTAATTTATGTAATCACAAATGTTGTATGGCGCTTTTAAGCGTACCATGCAACGTAAAAAAATACAATATTATTTTACATTTGTACTCGCACTTGAATATAGATGAGTAGGATATGTGATATAATATTAGACTACCTCATAAAATTCATTAGTTTTCTGATTGTAAGTTGATATTAATTTTAATTTTATCCTAAAATTTACGACTCCATCTGGCTTTATATCTAAATGACATAAACCCTCTTATTTATTTTATCAATTTGCTCATTCCTCTTTTAAAATTCAACATATAAGTTGCAAATGTTGCTATAAATATTCTTTATAAATTATTCATGAATATATTAATTGTTTTTATAGCACTGTGTGACGTAAATTCGCACTTATGCTACGCTTTTCCATGGCGTAAGTAGTCCTTTAAGCCACTGATTACTGAAGCTAACTTCTCTTCGTGACTTTGTACGCATTTATACCACTAGTGCTTGAGACACGCACACGAACAAGGCGAAGGCATGCATGAGCACATATATAGGTATATACAGCTTAGTGTACGCTGACGCAATGTGCTCACAGATGGCGCGTTCGTCATACACGACTGTATACGTTAAATTTTGCGCACGTTGCCGGATGCATTTAATTTGAAGGTAAATATTTGAAATAAAGGTGCGCCAACCAACCCGCCGCGCCACATACGCTACTTCTTCCGATAATATCCA
Organism: Gastracanthus pulcherrimus; assembly: GCA_949152435.1. NCBI lineage: Eukaryota > Metazoa > Arthropoda > Insecta > Hymenoptera > Pteromalidae > Gastracanthus > Gastracanthus pulcherrimus. The sequence goes on along the minus strand of OX424572.1, from coordinate 172,281,937 downwards.
ATACTCTAATTTTAACTATTGATTCTTTATACATTTTATTGTTTTGAATACTATTCAAGATTTCACTCGATTACTCTTGAAAAGCTATATTATAGACTTACAGTATTGAAAATGTTTGCAGTACCGGCCTCTCGACGACTTTGATGAGAACCCCGAACGAGACAAGTGTCGTGTTCATAATCTACTGTCCAATAACTTCACTTTTACAATCCAAATGTTATAACTTCACTGTCCAATAACATTTTTTTTGCAATTTTGGATTAACATTTCTTTAAAATTCAAAACACGATAATTTCGGCACTACGAAGGTTAATTTTAAAAATATACACTATTATTAATTTTTTATTAATTTTTTATGTAATTTAATTGTGAGTCGAAAAATGTCACACCGCTGTACACCACTGTGATGATCCACCTGGGGTTCGGTTAGGTAGCGCGTGAACCGAAAGCGGTTTATTTAAATAAATTAGAAATAAACAAAAGAAATAACATATAATAAACGCGGATTGAAATAAGGATGTTTTTATTAACAATGACACTTTCTCTCTGCGTCTAATCCGGGCTTGAGACCGGCTACGGCCGCATTAAAAGTGTTTGAAACGTAAAATACGAGGAGTACGAATAAACTGAATATCGCGAGGAAACTCGTGTGTCCTTTAGCACATCTAGACTCTGACTGACTTTACTCGTGGTCTACAATTTCTTTGTATCCCGGAAAAGCACTTCAACTCGGACCCCTTAATATCTCGCAGAACAGAGGTTTTTGTTTTTTAGTGAGCATGTTTTCTTTGCTTTTCAGATGCAGTTTGTAAAATTGAATATTTTGTGTCTGAGTCTGTTCGAGAAACGAATGCTTATATATTTTTGAATATTTTCTAAATAAATGCGTATTATTTTATTTGAATATTTGTGCGTATAAATGGCGAAAAACACGTGATGTATTATTACATTACAGTACCTATACTGTTTTTGTAGGGTATTAGGGTAAGTTCGTATGCTAACATTGTATAAGTAAGTTCGTATAGTATGCATGAGTTGCGAACTAACCTTACCTACGGAGGTTTGCACTCGCGCGCGGTACAAAGAGTTACAAAAGTCTACGTCGAATCGTTCAGTCGACTACTCATATTTTTTGTAAGGACATAAATAAATATAAGGTTTAATTGTAACCCTTTGTCCTATTTATTTGCATTCACCCCCACGTTATTTCATTTGACGACGAGGTAAAAGATAAAGTAAAGATGGAAGTATAATAATTAATAAAGTGCAAAATTGTTAAGATGGCCATAGGAGGCAACAATCTGATGGATACATCGGATATAGTTATTACAACTTGTGAAGCAGCATCAGCATTATTGGCATGGCAAAATCAGAGAACTCAGGTATACACGTGGCCTACCTCCACGGGAACGATGACGACGACGACGACGACTGCATCGTCCGCCACGGGGACATTTTCGAATGGGGTTGAACAAAGGAATTATTTGTCGCGTTGATTGTTTAATGACATGCAAGCTCAACAAGTGAATACGCCGCAAATTATTAACGTAGGTGCAGGTTTAGGCACGATACGTGAGTTGAAGCCGGGTGATGATTGGAATGTCTACCAAGAACGTTTCGAGCTATATTTTATTCATAATTTTGTGCAAGAAACCGAAAAGTTTCAGCGCTCTTAACAAGTATTTGTGAAGAAGTTTATAAAACATAAGAGATCTGTGTGATCTGGTTTTACCAAGAAGACACCAAAAGACAAAAGATATGAAGAATTGTACGATTGTTTAAAAAGGCAGTTTTCGCCTCGCATATCAGTGTTCAAGGAACGCAAAGATTTTTATAATTTAAAACAAACTAGTAGTGGAACCGTAAGTCAGTGCTATGCTAAATTAAAAGAAAAGTGCAGTAAACTCTAAATTTGGCGCACAATTAGAGGCAAGATTGAAAGATAAGTTTGTTACAGGCTTAAAACCTGGTCGAATTTTAGACTAAGTTTGTGAAGAAAATAATACAACATCTCTCAAAGATGACCTGGAAGTCGCGATGGAGAGAGAAGCTTCGTTGGAAACGTTATCGATGGCAGATACGGCGAGCGTACACAAGATTTCTACGAAGCAGAAGCCGAACACAAAAGAGGGAGCAAAAGGCGCCGACGACAGTGCCAAGTCAAAACAAGCTTCGAAGTCGAATATCAAGTGTTGGCATTGCGGTGGTACAAACCATGATTTTTCGAGATGTAAATTTCGTAGGTATCGTTGTTCAAACTGTGGATAACTAGATCATATACAGTCTGTATGTAATAAAAAAAGGTCAAGATAGTAAACCGCGTAGCGAAAATAAGTCAGATAAAAGCAAAGACTGTATGAATTATATAGAAGAAAGAGCATACGAAAAATTCGATAACGATTCTTGAAATATATATAATGTCGCGAGCAATGTTAGAATTCCATCAGAAAAAGTAGAAGTTTTTATCGCGTGAAAGCCTACTGTTATGGAAATTGATAGCGGCGCAGTTTTGTCTCTTATTCCAGAAGCGGTATATAAAAATAAGTTAGCGGACTGTAAATTAGAAAAATGCGATAAAATTTTGACATTGTATGACGGAACGCAGGTAAGACCGGTTATAGGTGAGATTACAGTAAAGGTCGAATATAAAAATAAATAGGATTTTTGTTCTATTATTGTAGTAAAAAGAAATTATGAAACGGCATTAATGGGTAGATATTTGATGAAATTTTTTGTGTTTCAAATAATTCAAGTAAATACACTTTCGGTGGATATGGAAATTAACGTACTTTTAAAGGCGTTACCGGAAGTTTTTAATGGTAGTTTAGGAAAAATTAAAGAGGAAGTAGTTGATTTGAAAGTTAAAGAAGGGACGAAACCAATTTTTATAAAACCGCGTCCGATACCTTTTGCATTTAAGAAACAGGTAGAAGATGAGTTAGATAGATTGACGAAAGCGGGAGTATAATCACAAAAATTGATGATTCACATTGGGGGACGCCGCTGGTCCCTGTGTTGAAGCCAGACGGTACGGTGCGTCTCTGTGTCGACTATAAAATTAATGTAAACAAAGTTATCAAAGACGTTAAACACCCAGTTCTGCGAGTCAAGGAACTGTTCGCGGCTCTTCAAGGAGGTGAGGATTTTACGGTTCTTTATTTGGCGAATGCGTACAATCATTTAGAAGTATCGAAACAAACGCGATTATTATTAGCATGGAGTGCACATAAAGGTATTTTTGGCAATGAATAGATTGGCGTTTGGAAAGAAGCCGGCAGTAGCTATTTTTCAGAAAATTATGGAAAAAATGTTACAAGGCAAAAAGGGAGCAACAAGTTTTGTTGATGATATGATTATTACTGGAAAAAATAGGAAAGAGCATTTAGAAAATTTAAGAGCAGTGTTAATGATTATATTGAAGTTTCGTTTAAAATTAAATTTAAGAAAATGTAAATTTCTTCAAAATAGCGTAGAATATTTAGGTCATATAATAGATAAAAATGGTTTAAGAAAAAAGTTAGACAAATTTGAGGCTATTACAAAAGCACCAGAAAATATAACTCAGGTGAAAGCGTTTATTGGCATGATAATTTATTATGCAAAATTAGGTCCATTTACTATAAGGGAGACTCGTCGGTAAGGAGAGGGGAGAGGAGAGGAGAGATGATCCACTCAATCTGTTCCACGTTTTTAGTTTTTATGGTGACCCTGAAAAGGGCCAGTTGTCTCAATCTCAGGAGGTTCTTAGAGTTTCTTCACCTCCCGTTCAGGACTCTCGAACGGTCGGGGCTGGTGGCGTCGAAGAGCTCTTCGGCGGCTGATGCTGCGGCTCCTGGGTGCCTCGTAGACATCTAAAAGACGTACTTTAGGCGTTGGTCGTTTCGGACCGGGGCCAAGTCTTCGTTTTATGGCTGCCAACTTCCTCAATGCCGCGATGCCTCGGGGTTCTTGAGGAGCTGACCGAGGTGTATCCGCTAACGGGGGTCGTACCGGGAAGCGTGTCAAGGCAGGCTGTGTCGGCCTTCGGAAGAGCGCCTCCTCTTTATCCGACAACTCGTCTTCCGGAGAGGGGAAGAGGCAAAGAACGTCTTCTTGTACCTTTTCGTCCTCCGGAATAAGAGCTGCTCCGATCTCAGCAGCAGTGGGCAGCGGTGTTGTGGGTCGTGGCACCACAAACACCAGACTGCGCACTTGGGGAGATGGATGCCCGTCGCTCGACTGAGGTAACGGAGGAGGCGGTGGCGTCGTCGGCGTATTCTCCTTCTGCCGCCCGAGAAGTGAGAGCAGAGATGAGTAGAGAGATTGCTAACGTCAATGCTACGGTGCGTGCCCAAAAAAAGCCACTGATTCGAGCGCCGCGCCGCGGGTTAGCGTCGAAGCTGGCGCACAATTCGGTAGAGCTATGGAGGGGATATATACCAAACGTGCGCCTGATGTAAGAAAAGGGGGAACGGGCGCCTGGCTGGTGGGCGGAGCGAACGGCAGCATATTTTCTCTGGGCGCCGCGAAAGCAATTCGGGAGTCGCGTAGTTTGTCCTCGTGGCGCTACAATTGAAATTTTATTTTATGCACATTACACGTTTACCTCAAGTACAATAGCAAGTACCTATAACTTAAGCTTCGATAATTAAATGTAAGTCCCAGAGCTTCTCTATGAACATATGCGACATACAAGCTATAGATATTCAGTGTACCGACAGCCGAGGTGGCTAGCGCGCGTGCCTGTCGTCTTTGCTTTTGCTGTCTCGGGTTCGAGTCCCGCTTGCTCCATATTTTTTTTTCGTTTTAATTCTTCATATGCTAATTAAATATTCTTTTTTTTTAAACATTCGTTAACGTTTATAGATACACATTTCAGCTTAGAAAAAATATCCTTACGGCAAGAAAAAAATATTAATCTATACATTATTTTAATAATTGTACGAACCAATTTCAGTTTATTCAACGCAGTTTATTCATTACAAAAATTGAATATTCCCTCTTAAATTTAACCAACACATTCAATTTCTTTCGAATAAATACTGCACTGAATAAGTTGCAATTGATTAATAGTACTTTCATTAAAATAATGAACCGATTCATATTATTTCGTTGGCATTGGAAAAATTTATCAAAATAAATGAGCAAGAACATTTATAATTTTTTAAAACTGAATTCTTGAGTAATTATACAACTAATTTTTATTCGTGTACACGTTTTTAAAAGTTGCCCTTTATGATATTTTAATTGCTTACAAAGATTAAAAGTAAGAGGTTAAGGAATATCGTAGTCATATCATTTTTCTATAGTTTTATTAACTATAAAGATATAAAATAGATACCTACATGGATTATATTGCTATTTATTAAAATTCTCTGTATTAACTTTTTTATAAAATCTTAAATAGAATTTATTTAAATAATAACAACTACGGTTTTTAAAAAAATGCAAATGTGAGTACAGTGAGCATGGTTTTCCGCTCGAAAAAAGTTTTAAATAGCATGCTATATGGCTTAAATTGTTTGTATTGCGTGCAGTAAGAACTATGTTAAAGGCCAGGACCGATAAGTTACTCCAAGACCCTAAACCAGTACAAAAACATAGATATCACGGTACTCACATTTACTCGGGAACACGTTTTTTATGCAATTTTCCACGGTTTTTCACCTAAATCCATCCACAGATTTTTTTTATCGCCGTTAAAAAAAAATTATTTTGATCTATATTTTCGTTAACTTAGAAAACTATACAAAAATTATTTGCATGTCTCAAAATAAAGTTTAAGTATTGATTTAAGCTAAGGACACGTAAATTGCCACTTTTTTGCAAATAACCCATAACTGAAATTAAATTTTAGAAATTTTACATGATTTTGCGGTATTAGTAAGTTCTTTGTATACTGTTTCGATGAATGTAAAAGTAAGTTTTTGATTCTGTTTAATTTGGCTACATTTACGTGGAGCTTCAATTGTACATAAAACTTGCGTTGGTAAGACGGTTTGAATATCATAAGGCTCTGGCCACGTAAAATTTTTGTTTTTTTTAGCCATAAATTTCGTGATTATTTCATTATTTTTAATTTCTAAAACGCGATCTAGATACCATAACTTATTATAAATTACTATACAAACCAATCGTCTTTGATGAAGCTGTTTAAATTATACATTGCAGTTTCCTGTTTTGTTGTATTACGCCAATTTAAGTATTATCGTAAGCACTACTTTTATGGGTATTTTTTCTCTGTAAACCATAAGCAGTCATATTATAAAAATTAAATAATTTTCATGGAATTTGAAACGAATAAAAACTACAAATGAACTTCTAAAAAGTGAACTGAATAATTTAAAAAAAAAAGATACAATATGTCGTAGAATATTAACAGTAAATAGCGAAGAAATGCAAAATTTAGAAAATTTTATTTGATGTGCTAAAATTATTCTTTGAACAACTAAGTTAAAACCAGCGTTGCTGAATTGTTAATTAGCCAATTAATATTTTTTTCAATTATAATTGCAAAATGTTCAATTCAAAGTTAAATTTTAGTTGTCAATTAACAAAAACTTTAATTAACAATTATATTCAGTTGTCAATTAAAAAAATTTGTATTGACAATTAACATTTAATTGTCAATTAATTTTGTATTAATTCACAATTAAAATTTAATTGTCTATTAAAAAAAATTTAATTGACAATTAATATTTAGTTGTTAATTAAAAAGACTTTAATTGACAGCTAAATTATAATTGTTAATTAAAAAAAATTTAATTGACAACTAAATTTTAATTGTCAATTAAAAAAGTTTTAATTGAAAATTAAATTTTAAATTTTAATTATTAATTGGCTAATTAACAATTCAGCAACGCTGGTTTTAACTTAGTTGTTCAAAGAATAATTTTAGCACATCAAATGAAATTTTCTAAATTTTGCATTTCTTCGCTATTTACTGTTAATATTCTACGACATATTGTATCTTTTTTTTTTAAATTATTCAGTTCACTTTTTAGAAGTTCATTTGTAGTTTTTATTCGTTTCAAATTCCATGAAAATTATTTAATTTTTATAATATGACTGCTTATGGTTTACAGAGAAAAATTACCCATAAAAGTAGTGCTTACGATAATACTTAAATTGGCGTAATACAACAAAACAGGAAACTGCAATGTATAATTTAAACAGCTTCATCAAAGACGATTGGTTTGTATAGTAATTTATAATAAGTTATGGTATCTAGATCGCGTTTTAGAAATTAAAAATAATGAAATAGTCACGAAATTTATGGCTAAAAAAAAACAAAAATTTTACGTGGCCAGAGCCTTATGATATTCAAACCGTCTTACCAACGCAAGTTTTATGTACAATTGAAGCTCCACGTAAATGTAGCCAAATTAAACAGAATCAAAAACTTACTTTTACATTCATCGAAACAGTATACAAAGAACTTACTAATACCGCAAAATCATGTAAAATTTCTAAAATTTAATTTCAGTTATGGGTTATTTGCAAAAAAGTGGCAATTTACGTGTCCTTAGCTTAAATCAATACTTAAACTTTATTTTGAGACATGCAAATAATTTTTGTATAGTTTTCTAAGTTAACGAAAATATAGATCAAAATAATTTTTTTTTAACGGCGATAAAAAAAATCTGTGGATGGATTTAGGTGAAAAACCGTGGAAAATTGCATAAAAAACGTGTTCCCGAGTAAATGTGAGTACCGTGATATCTATGTTTTTGTACTGGTTTAGGGTCTTGGAGTAACTTATCGGTCCTGGCCTTTAACATAGTTCTTACTGCACGCAATACAAACAATTTAAGCCATATAGCATGCTATTTAAAACTTTTTTCGAGCGGAAAACCATGCTCACTGTACTCACATTTGCATTTTTTTAAAAACCGTAGTTGTTATTATTTAAATAAATTCTATTTAAGATTTTATAAAAAAGTTAATACAGAGAATTTTAATAAATAGCAATATAATCCATGTAGGTATCTATTTTATATCTTTATAGTTAATAAAACTATAGAAAAATGATATGACTACGATATTCCTTAACCTCTTACTTTTAATCTTTGTAAGCAATTAAAATATCATAAAGGGCAACTTTTAAAAACGTGTACACGAATAAAAATTAGTTGTATAATTACTCAAGAATTCAGTTTTAAAAAATTATAAATGTTCTTGCTCATTTATTTTGATAAATTTTTCCAATGCCAACGAAATAATATGAATCGGTTCATTATTTTAATGAAAGTACTATTAATCAATTGCAACTTATTCAGTGCAGTATTTATTCGAAAGAAATTGAATGTGTTGGTTAAATTTAAGAGGGAATATTCAATTTTTGTAATGAATAAACTGCGTTGAATAAACTGAAATTGGTTCGTACAATTATTAAAATAATGTATAGATTAATATTTTTTTCTTGCCGTAAGGATATTTTTTCTAAGCTGAAATGTGTATCTATAAACGTTAACGAATGTTTAAAAAAAAAGAATATTTAATTAGCATATGAAGAATTAAAACGAAAAAAAAATATGGAGCAAGCGGGACTCGAACCCGAGACAGCAAAAGCAAAGACGACAGGCACGCGCGCTAGCCACCTCGGCTGTCGGTACACTGAATATCTATAGCTTGTATGTCGCATATGTTCATAGAGAAGCTCTGGGACTTACATTTAATTATCGAAGCTTAAGTTATAGGTACTTGCTATTGTACTTGAGGTAAACGTGTAATGTGCATAAAATAAAATTTCAATTGTAGCGCCACGAGGACAAACTACGCGACTCCCGAATTGCTTTCGCGGCGCCCAGAGAAAATATGCTGCCGTTCGCTCCGCCCACCAGCCAGGCGCCCGTTCCCCCTTTTCTTACATCAGGCGCACGTTTGGTATATATCCCCTCCATAGCTCTACCGAATTGTGCGCCAGCTTCGACGCTAACCCGCGGCGCGGCGCTCGAATCAGTGGCTTTTTTTGGGCACGCACCGTAGCATTGACGTTAGCAATCTCTCTACTCATCTCTGGTGAGAGCGAGTCACAAAACTCGGTCTCCTATATACTACCCGGCTGTGCCGTGATTGGCTGCAGCTCGGGTAGAAGGGGAAGGTTACCACGCGCAAGGCGCTATAGGTATACTAAGCGTATAACACATTGTATAAGCTTTTGCAAAAAAGTGCAATTTTTAAATGGAGTAAAGAATGCGGAGAAAGTATGAATGAAATTAAAAAGGAAATAGTTTCAGATGATTGTTTGGTTTATTTGAATCCAGATTTAGAAATAAAGCTGGCATATGATGCTTGCAGGGATGGTATTGGGGTAGTTTTGCTCCAAAAAAGATGTTTAATAGAGAGCGTAGAACTAGATTAGATTTAATAAGACACAATCCGAGCAAAATTAATAGCGAAAGACAAATAGAAAATTACAAAGGAAAGCGAGATTTGTATATCAGTCCAGACGAAATTGTTTTTGTGCGAGATTATAGAATACAAAATAAACCTGGATGGAAAAAAGCAAGAATTGTTAAGGCGTTAGGTTCTAGAAATTACTTTTGTAAATTAGTATAAAATGTAAATGTAGTATGGAAAAAACATTTAGATCAAATCATTAACACAGGTACGTTTTTTAGTATTGTTTATAGAGAGTTAGAATAAAACGAAGTAAATTCTAGAGATATAGTAAAAGATACTTCACAAAATGTTGTACCAGACACAAGCATAAGTGACAGTTTTATACCACAACAAGTAGAACAAATAAAGCAATCTGAAAAAGTGTTATATTACTGATAAGAATGCGTGCGAAAAATCAGTGAAAATGAAAAAAGAGGTAAACACGCCTAAAGCAACTGTAAAAGCAGTTATTGAAAAACCTGTAGCAAAACGTGTCATTAAAAAACCGGAGAGATTAAATTTGTAATCGCTTCAAAGTTATTCGTTGTCTTAGGAGGGAGGAATGTAGGGTATTAGGGTAAGTTCATATGCTAACATTGTATAAGTAATTTCGTATATTATGTATGAGTTGCGAACTAACCTTACCTACGGAGGTTTGCAAGCACGCGCGGTACAAAGGCTTATCAGCCTCTGTCAAACCACCCTGTCGATTACTTATATTTATTGTAAGGGCACAAATAAATATAATTATAATTATAAGTTTAATTGTAATCCTTTATTCTATTTATTTCGACATCACCCCCACGCTATTACAGTTTTGTTGATAAAAAATAAAAATCATCAAAACACCAATTTTCAATAGTGCCTCATCTAAAAGAAAATATTCAAACTTGTGAAATAATTTCATTCTGAAAGAAATTTAGGCATCATTATAATTTTTTGGAAAATAGTTTTGATTGAAGACATCAAACGAACAGTTGTATTTAATTCTTCCGAATTGTTCGCGCGCTAGCCGGGCAAATACAAAAATTTAATTTTAGCTTTAAATTTGCTTACAATAAGCGCGGTAATAGCGTCGAGCTAAAGTGCAGCTAAAGGACACTAAAAACGATAACCCAGAACACGTGTAGCGGGTGAAAGGATACGGAGTATGAAGGAAAGTAAATAGGTTTACTCACTGTTTTGAATTTAATAATCACTTGGTAAAATGGGCGTTTATTTCTTTAAAAAAACTATCTAATATTTACATGTTTACGTGTGTAAGGTGTTAGAAAAGGGTGAACTTTATGCGAGGTCGCGAAGACAGGCACCACGATGCGCGTGAAGACTCCAAGGTGACCATAGTCGCAGTCAGGCCGGAAGAGAGCGAGCTCAGCGAGAACAATTAGTTTTGTTCTCGCTTCGTCGAAATTCGGAAGGAAGAAAGAGAGAGAGAGAGAAACGCAGTGCGCGCAAAAATATGAAATATTATAGGGCTGCTGCAAGTGCAAATGGCCCGAACATGAATAAAATAGAAAATAAAATAATTGCACAAAATAATTATTAGGTTATTTCACTTGTGACATCATAAGACGTATTGACAATATTTAGACACCTACAACTCTGAAACTCACTATAATTAGACCAGTGCCCGAGACCACAGTGCTCGCCATCTTAGTAAAATAACCTAATTACCACACAATTATAAAAAAATAGTATAAAATATAATTAGAAAATATTACCTTATTTTTGCAATATAAATTATTGTAATTTTGTTCTTTTTTTACTGTGACTATGCTTGTGCGAACCACGTGTAATGGGGAATGATAGTTGATATCTTGGCAGATCGTAGGTGGTGGATTAAAAAATATCATCTCTTAATATATACTCGATCTTTGCACGATACCGTACCACTCCCTTGTGACTTGTTTATTTAGTAAAATAATTTTTTCTTCGGATTCTATTTTAAAGTTTCTACCTCTGGTAGAAATCTAAGCTCATTTTAGCCAAAAATTAGCTAATTTTATAAATATTTGTTAATTTCTACTTAACGTATTAGCTAAAACCCCGCTTAAAACGTCATGCTTTTTACCTAATTTCTAACTAATTTCTAGCTAATATTAATAAATTTGTATAAACGTTACGTACACAAGATTGCGCTGTATGCGCTATTCTGGGCCCCGGCACTCCTACAGTATATGTATTGTGACAATAGATGTTGAGAGGCGCGTTGACACCGCTGCTAGTGCCCTCTAATTATAATATAGTGTCATGTCTACGCACAAAAGCATCAAAACTCTGATTTCTTCGTATTGTATTCATGTAAAGAAACCACTTATGTCAACTTTATATGATAGAAAATAAAATCATACGGTACATAAAATTGTAGCTCTTTTTACGTTAAGTTTATAATATTGCAAGCGTGATATTAGATACCCCTTTTCAATAATAATAAGTTTACCAAAAAACACCAAATAAAGTCGCAGTAGTTTGTATACACAAAATTATTCTTCTGCATGTTTCATTATATAAATATTTTAAAGTGTTTTTACGTCCCAACATAAACTTTCAAAGTATTCTAAGCTATAATAATAGAAACATAAAGTATCTTCATATTAAATAATACTATTAAAACAAACTTTCAAAGCATTATTATTTTTTTTTGTATAAATTTTCGTTTGTTGACTTTTTTTATATAATTTTTTCAGTATACGACTAAGAATTTTACTAGGTGATAATTACTAATTGTAATGGTATCAACCTAACCTCAAAATATCGTAAAAACACAGTTTTCTTTGCAAATTTCGTGGTTACAGTATATATATTTTTTGTATTCTGTGTTGTAATTATGGTTTAACCGGGTATTTTCCAATTTTTTTGGAACGCGAGCTTTGAATCCGGGAAAAACACGTGCCGACCGCGAGATGCCGTATAATCATAGTAACGGTTGGTTGTACCGGGACTCCCAAAAGTGAACCGGCTGGTGAATGCGTTACTTTCTTGACAAAATGCGATCAAAATTCACACAGTTATATTTTATTCAACTCATCGTGAATATTGTACTTATAATATATTTATCATACAATTATTTTTTTACTTGATTTTTATTTAACGTCACATTCTCTAACTGTTAGAAAATGTGTACTTCTGAGAAAGAAGTTTTGATGTTTTTTCTCAAAGGAACAAGTTCTTAATAGTTAAGAATTATTACTTTATTGTTAAGAAATTGTCATTTGCCACAAATACTATCAACTCGCGCTACGACAAATGAGTGATTCATTTACTACAAGGAATTCTTTCTCTCAGTGTAGTAATACGGTTCAATGCTTGGGAGTCTCACGCTCCAGACGTTGGAGCCTGATGCTCCCAGTCCCGCACTCGTAACAGTTCATTGAGTCTTTGAACTCTCACACTACCAACTTGGGAGTGTAGCAATTCAGTTTTGGATATCCTACAGTACCGACATTCATTGAAGTCGTACACTCTAGTTTTGGGAGTCTACGATTACATTTTTGGTATTAAGAGATTACAGGTACATGGACGCTTAAGATTACAGAAAGTACCTGGAGTCTCTCGTCTCCAAATTTCTTTCGGTGTAGTAGGCCAAGTACGCGGGGGCCTTTTACTACCTCTGTGTGGAAGTAAATGCCCGATCCTATATCGATTTTCCTATATCGCTTTCTATATCCTTTGCTATATATAATATCCTTCACTGGGAAGCGTCTCCGGTGAAGCTCTTTTTTAGGCCACATCTTGCCGGTTAAGTCAACACTCTCTGTCCCCAAGGGGGCATCGGGTCAGCCTCCCAGTGTAGCCTCCCCGGAAAAAGCCCCATATTTCAGGTACCAGCTTCTCGCCGGTAAAGCCGGCGCTCCCTGCTGCAGCATCGGATTGGCTACCTTTTTCTACCTTACAGACTTCTGATCCCCTACACACTGTTTCGTAATTCCGCCCAGGCTTACGCCTGTGAGGTAAGGGAAACCCCGGAATTACGCTGAAGGAAAATTCGGGGGATAACCCCACCTCGAAACAGCCGTTTTCCAGGGTACTATATGTGAAAAACTGTAAAAAACTGTGAAGAAATGTGAAAAATGGTGCATATTTGTTTTTAACCGATGTTCCAAAAGTATGCACGGAGAGAATTTTCTAATAAAAATTATGACGAAATTCGCAGTAAAAATTACCGTGAATGACTATAAAGCTGGGACACTCTAACTTTCCGGCAGTTTTTATTGATATTTACGATAAATTTTACCGTACTGAAGGGTAAAATTTGCCTGCCATAGAGTAAAAGTTCCCTGTATAAATCTTAGAGAAAACCAAAATTTGTGGTAAAATTTGTACGAAATATTTTTTAAAAATCTGGATTTTCTTCCAGTCGTTGTAGCAGGATCATTAATACTTAAATAAGTACATTATACACATTTATATTTGAGTTAACCTAAAATGTGTACACGCTCAGTGGTTTTCTTTATCAGCTGTCTTCTTTTTCTCAAATCAGGCAAATTTTAGCATTCAGTGCGGTAAAATTTATAGTCTGTGCAGTAAAATTTGTAGTCAATGAGGTAATTTTTATAGTAAAATATCAGTAAAAAGTGCAAGAAAGTAGGAATGTCCCAGCTTTATAGTTATTTACGGTAATTTTTACCCTGATTTAGTTATAATTTTTATTAGAAAATTCTCTCTGTGTGTGTATTTTCACATTTTTCACACTTTCTCACATTTTTTCTAATTTTATTTCTTTTAAAGGCTTCTAAGCAAAGCGTTAATCCGTGCGCTTATGAGTCATGAAAACTATAAACGCGTTTTTCTCAAAACATACTTAAAAAAAACGAAATGAATAAACTAATAGGCATTACAACCTAACAAACTTTTACTTTTAAAATCTTGAATAAAATTTGAAAACTCTTTAAAATTCTTGAAACGGTTAGATTTGATATAGAAAAATAATCATGTCTTTATTTGTTCCTATCCTATAATACGATATTTTCAACGCTAAACTTAACCTAACCCAAAACTCCGCAATAATACCCACACTTACCCCAAGTGTTTATAAATATTATATTCAAGTAAAACTATTTTGTATGGTTATTATAGTGTCAAAAGTTTTCACTACGTTATTTAGGTAAAATAGTGCAAAATTCAATTATAAATATAAGATTTCTAAAAAGAATCTAAAAAAAATATAAGTTTAAAATAAAAGTTTGTTGGACTGTACTGGCATTAATTTTTACGTACTCCAGGTAGAAGCTCATTTATTATTTTTTGGTTAATAAATTCTATTTGTAGATGAAAAGATTTTATCTAATCAATTATGTATAGTTCATTTGCACATCATATATTTTAAAACAGAGAAATACATTTTTATAGCACACTAACCTCAAAATGCCAACTTTATTGTCGATTTTGAGGTTGTTGTGCTATAAAATATCGTATGAGACTGTTGTGGGAGGTGTTTTTCTACCTTGCTCGATTTTCTCACTCGCTTCGCTCGTGCGAAAACCCTCGAGCAAGGTAGAAAACCATCTCCCACAACAGTGTCATAATATACTATTATGCATTAGGCTTTTTTACATCTGACGGCACGACCCCACGTGACTGAACGCTGGTAAAACAACATTCAAAACTGCGCTGATTTATTTTTATTAATATAGAAATACCTAATTAATGTTAAGCACACTTAATTCATTACCTAAAAATATTGTTTATTTATGATCAAAGCATGAGCAGTAAAAAATTGTTGTATAATTATTGCGAATAAATAAGCTAGGATATGATTTCATCGTATTTGAATACTGGTGAAATATACTAACAAGTTTAGTATTCGATATAGTATAAATAAAAAATTTTTGGAATAGCAAATTTGCCTGAAACAGTGTAATTTATCCATTTTTTTAGGTTACATCGTAAAGTATTTTTATAATTATATTAGTTTTACTGATAATTTGTAACAATAACATTACAAAATGTAAAAGTATATCTTATGCAATTATGTTCTTGCATATTTAATTGAATTAAATATATGTAAGATACATCAAGGGGCGCGGTAGCGCCCGCTTGCACGTATAAGTACCCACGGTACGATACGAAGCCGAAGGGCGCACCGTCGCCTTTTATACGTCTAATTGTGCCTTTTTAACCTCTTCAAAATTTTTAAATATCAATATCTAAACACTGATTGACTTATGTAAAGTCTATTGACACTGTTTTAAGAGATAATAATTTAGTCTATCACGTAATAAAAGTTTCTGTTAAAAAAGATTCATCTAATTAAAAATATAAAGCATAATATATTTGCTCAAATTTTTTCTTTTCATTTTGTTCTCCGCATTTCCGTTTTCTCTAATCATATGTATATGTGTGTATATATATATATATATACTAGCGTCCCCCGTCGCGGCTTCGCGCGCGATTTGAGTGTCTGGAATTCATTTGTTAATAGAATTCATTCAATCATATAATTATGATTTTCTGTTTCATTTGTAATAATAAATCAATAAAAAATGTCTTAGTCTAAAACTTCTCTGTAAACTACGTTAGCGACGTTGCCTTTTAGAGCTAATATTACCAGATTACTGGCGGAGCCTACCCTAGAACATCCCACATAAAACTGTCCGTGAGAGAAACAGTTAATTAAGTGTGCTTAACATTAATTAGATAGCAAAAAAAGAGGTATTTTTGGCATATTTTTTGATACTCAGTTTTCAGCTGTCACAGACACGTCTGCAACGCTTGCAGCGCGAGCATATGAGACGAGTCAGCGATAAGAGGAGCCGGACTACGATGCACTTGGCCTGCATCGTAGACGTTAGCTCTGTGGTATGAGCACGAGACTCGCACACTGGGGACCTGGGTTCTAGTCCCGTCGTCTACTTTTTTCGCTGCCTACCTCGTCTCCCATTCATACGTAACATTCTGGCATCCCTTGTGCAGGAGAAGTTAATGTAGAAAACTCTCCTGAGTGTTCGAATCAACGAATTCAAGATTTCCACTTTACCCTCGCATTATTCCGCCGATCTTCCCACAGACATGCACGCGCCTCTGAGTCCACAGGAGACCATGCGCACCAGGCCTCTGAGCTGTGTGGTAAAGGCAGATGACTGCATAAGAAAGCAGCACTGCATCGGTAAGGAAGTTCGGAAGCCGAGGACGGCTTCGCCTCAAAGGGGGAAGTGTCACAGACACGTCTGCAACGCTTGCAGCGCGAGCATATGAGACGAGTCAGCGATAAGAGGAGCCGGACTACGATGCACTTGGCCTGCATCGTAGACGTTAGCTCCGTGGTATGAGCACGAGACTCGCACACTGGGGACCTGGGTTCTAGTCCCGTCGTCTACTTTTTTCGCTGCCTACCTCGTCTCCCATTCATACGTAACACAGCATTCGAACACTTGCTCAGAGTGGTCGACACGTAAGATTACAAATGTGGAATACTATTATTATTTTTAATTGCAATACGCAATAAAATATATGCAATACTGAATCTAGTACTGATAGTATCACAAAAGATATACTAAAACCTTAGGTTTATAAATTGAATGTAAAGGAAAAGTATTTAAAATATACTAACAAGGAATCCGCCCAATGTATCCGCCTCCGATTTTCCTGAATTTTTGATATGTTGTAGAGGATCGAAAAATAAGAGACACATATTTTTTTTATCGGCCCAATCCGATATTAAAGGGGTGAAAACCGCCCCTAAAGTTTACCCCTGAAAACGTTTTTTTTTAAATACCTTAAGTTCTAATTAATGTTTTGAAATTAAACCAAATGGAAAATACTTTTCTTTAAATGACGAAACTAGCAAGTAAAGTTTGGTCCCCGGAGGTGGCAACCCATACTTTTTATTTCAGAAAAGCTTATTTTTTAAACTATTTTTGTATATAATATTTGCAATAAAATTAATTAATTAATATAAAAAACATTTTTTGGCTTAAAATAAAAAATTAAAGTTGACGTGTTTCAGAGTTTTTGCAAATAAAAGCGTTATCGGGGGTAAACAACCCCTTAGGCGCAGAATACTTTCGAACCGTTAAAATAAATATTTTAAATTATGATGCAATATTTGTTTTTATTTGGGCTAATATTTTTTCTAAGGGCCCAATTTCCTAAGGGGTGAAACGCACCCCTAAAATTCACCCCCCAAAAACTGTTTTTTCTAGAGATCCTAATTTCAGATTAAAATTTGAAATGAAACAAAATGGAAAATATTTCTCTTTGAAATGCGAAATTAGGAATGATAGTTTGATTCTTGGAGCGAAAATTGCACAGAAGCAGTAGAAAGACAAAAACCTGATGATAAAAACATTATACTTTTAAACATTCCTAAAGGTACAACTGGAAAAATACAACCACTAGATGTGTTTGGCTTTCGTGTATGGAAAATTTTTTTTCGATAGTGTACTTTTGTTGGATAAAGATAAGTTTGCACGTACGAAATAATGTAATTAAATTACAATCTCTGGTGCACAATCAGTTATCTTTACCTCGATACGTAAATCTGTTTAAATACTCTTGGTATGAAAGCGGCTATATCGATAATAAACCAAATGAATTTATAAATCCGGTGGACTTTAACTTTGGTGGATCCCAAGATCATTGTGAGGTACCAGGATGTAAAAATACTGCTATTATAAAATGTTCATGGTGTCAGAAATCACTGTGCTTAAAACATTTTTTTTGAAGATTGTCATTACTGTTCAACCTATAATCCTTAAACAAAATTAATTGTGATAAGGAACAAACTGTAAGCTCGTTTGTATATTTCGTGGAATCTATTTTGACAATTTGTGAAAATATACCTATATTTTTTTTCTTTTAATGAAAAGTAATTATATAATAATAACAATTAATATTTTATAATAATAACAATCTGCTTCTATTCATTAGATCAGCCAATCATTAAATTCACCCACTCTTTTTCTAGTTCCATCCTTTTTATTTAGAAAATATTTCTCTTTGAAATGCGAAATTAGCCATGGTAGTTTGATCCCGTGGGGTAGCAACCCTTATATTTTATTTCGGAAAAACTTTATCTTTTTTTAATTATGTTTGTATATAATATTTGCAATAAAATTAAATAATTACTGTTAAAATTAAAAATCTAAGTTGACTTGTTTCAGGATTTTTTCTAATAACAGCGTTATCGGAGGTAAGCAGCCTCTTGGGCGTGGAATACTTACAATTAGTACCATTGAAATAAATATTTTGAGGTGTATAATTAGTATATTATGCACCTAGGGAATAAAGTGAGCCAGTAAATGCCTGCGTGTGGTTCGGCGCCCGAGCGGAGCGAGGGCGTCATATACGCTGGCAATCGCTGGCTCACTTTATTCACGCGTGCAATATACAATTTTTTAACATATCTACCAAGAAGTTCGTACTCGTTCACCGTCGAAAAGAGAAAATAGTGCTACATACTCGTATATAACCGTGTAATAGTTAACATCAACTTGTCTACATATAACAATAAATACATTATGGTTTAGGTAAAATTACTTCAAAATTACATTACGCCCTTGTTACAAATAATTATATTTTAAACATAAAATTATTATAATTTGAAATTAAAAATTTACGAATGTATTTGAAATAATATGCAAAAATTAATTAGAGTTCATTCTAAAACTAAAATAATAATACAAAAATAACATAATAATAACTTCCCCCGTACTTTCCCCATAATAAAATATTCTCAGTATAATTGACTTGTATACACTTTTATTACAAAAGAAGATTTTGTATAAGAATCCAAAAATTATATAATTCTTTTTATAAACTTTTCTATTACATTTTCTAAAACTTTATTCAAATTTGATGACTTACACTTTCAAATGAGACTTTTTCTATCAAATTTTTTCGGTTAGAATCATTTCATAAAACTTTTTCGACAAAGTTGAGACGCAGGGCCTTGCACATACATAAAGCCGGCCCTAGAAAAAGCACTGTACCGTGATACTCCGCATTCACAGTTCCCTGGGTCACAGTGTTGGTAGTTCTACTGTACAGAATCATTTGATAGTAAACAAATATTTATAAACAAATTGTTTATAAATAATTAGGAGAATGCAGGGCAAATCCAGGCACTTAACTTTAAGGCTCGCGTTTATATATAAAATAATTATTATATTCAAAATATTTAATTTACTTCCATTTATTTTGATTTCATTATCTTATTTAATTTTTATTATGAAGCTAAACTACTTTTAATGTTTAACTTCAGTAAAGACGCATTTTCATCTGCAGGTCTCTTAAGGAATTTAGTTGACATCGTATTTCAGTGATTTAAATATCGTAGAGTGCAATTTAATATACAGGTGGCTTCAATAACAACAGTTCGAATTAAGTAATTGTTATAGCACCCAACGAGTCCGACAATAAAATGTCGTCTACTTGCTTTTTGTTCGAGCAGACCTTAGGCAAAGTATTTTATACTTAACGATTGTATCAAAACCTTTAGGTAAGCTGATTAATTTTCAGCCCCTTAAAATGGTCTGCCGGGGGTTAGCACCGGGGCATGGGCAGGCAGACCAAGGTATTTTACTTTTATTAAGAATGCTGTTCAACGTAAAAGTTATTTCATTCATATATCACATGACGTATGAAAGTCGATTATAAATTGAACCGTAAGTGACCCGTTTTTTTTCCGTTGGACCAATCAATGCTCAGACAGACCAGGTACATTGTGTTCATTTTTTAATAAACTTTCATTTCAAGCAAACATTTTTCATGTATCACATGACGTAGACGATTTTACGGTCGCCGCTTGAACTATTTAGGCATCGAAAATTAGTGAATATTATATATTTAAAATAAGTCCATATATACATTTTATAATAGTATACTATATTATATCATAATAGTATCTAATATAGCTATAGAAAGATATAAAATGCAGCTAAATTTATAAAGTAGTTTTTGCAGGTACAGAATGTTTTAATACTTCTCTTTTTTCGCAAGTGAAATAAAGTGCGGTTCCTTATCGCAGCTATAATGGGTTTTCCAGCAACCATACTGAAAAACTTCTGCCGCACTGAGCGCCTGTCCACAATAGCTTCAAAAACTTTTAAAAAAATTTACGACAAAGTGCACGGTTAAAGTTTTAGTACATATCAAAAGACGTCATTTAACGGTCAGAATGTCTTTATTATTTATCGTATGACGTTTATTTAAATTTTTCTACTATATACTAATACTTAATACTAGTACTTTTAATTTTACCGTTGTAAGACCTCAAAATATTGATCCTACACGTCACAATAAATTACCATTGTTAATACTTTATGTAGGGGAAGGTGAGGCGTCATTGGCACCCTAACTTCAAACTAAGATTACAAAATAAATATAGAGATTTAAACATTGAAAAAAGAAACGAAATTAACTAATGAACATACCAATAATCAAAATCAATAGCTAAAAAATATTATTTTAAAATACATTTTATTATATAAATCAAAATGTAAAACCATCGGAAAGTGCTCTATGTGCCCCACTATGGGGCACGCGTGGCAGGGGAAAATTGTAGGGTAAGCGATCAGCTGCTGCTCCGATTGACGGAGCAGCCGCCAAGCGCCGCGTCACTGTGTGCCATTCGTGTCCCACTTATAATACTTTTTTATATGCCGATTACATTATTTATAAATATTTCTAGGTAAAAATAACAATTGAGCTCAAAAGTTTGAAGAAAAAGCTATCAAATGCACTTTATTTCGATTGGATACGCTCTATTTTCGAGATTTGTCGAATAAATGAAAAATGAAGTCAACCTTGTTTCTCTACTCCAAATTTAAACCTTATTTATTTAACTCAAAACACTTTCTTTTCATGACGTATGTTCAGAGGAAAATAGTAGAAGCATTTTTAATGCATTTTCATGAAGATTTACTTTATATATATATAAATGTTCCTTAACCTTTTTAATATTGGAGTGCCAAACTAACCCACCGTGCTAAGCATACTGTACACTCCCCTATTGAAAAAACTTTGGGGCGTACGCTATTTAACACGTCATACGATAAAAAAAAATTCTAACGGTTAAATGACGCCTTTTTATATATACTAAATCTTTAACTGTGAACTTTTTCGTAAATTTTTTGTGGACAAAGATACAATTTTTTAAAATATTTTTAAAATAAATTTCAGAAAAATTAAACTTTTGTCCAAAAAAGAATCTCCGAAAAAGTGCATGGATAAAATTTTAGTACATATCAATAGGCGCCGTTTCAGATTTTTTTTATTTATCGTATGGCGTGTTAAATAGCGCACGTCCCAAAGCTACTTCAATAAATAAGGTATTAAACCTGGTAATTTATTGTGACGTGTAGGATCATGATATTAAAGTTCTACAACGGTAAAATTAAAGATATTATTAAGTATTTATAGCTAAAAATTTTTTAGAGTGTTTTTTTAATTATAAAAAGTTTTATAGTCTCACAAAAGAAATTATTTTCTCAGGGTCTAAAGGTGTCTTGTGTCCTGAAATAAGTTAAAAATACGAAAACGGCTATTTAAACGTTGGAATACTTTTCTACTACGTTCACAAAGGGATATATTAAGACGATACAAACAATTTTTCGATCGAGAAGATTATAGCTACATAACTTCAAAAATGTTTTTTTATGTTATTTTTAAAAAAAAAGCATATATATGGAGATCCATATCTCCGGTTCTTTTTGACCAATTCAAGCTATTTACAAAAAGAATTAAAGGTATTTTCTGTGACAAACAAATAATTAAAACTCGAAATTTTATTAAGGTTTAAAGCACATCTAAAAATCGCGAAAAGTTGAAAAAATGCCTTACACGTTTGTACTTGCAGAAATGCCTCTTTTTTAGTAAATCCTAACTTTATAATCTTTTTCTGAAAGTACTTGAAAAGGCGATGATAAATCCACTTGCAGAATTGAAAACGAGTAATATCTCGACATTTGGGAAATTTAAAATAGGCTAAAAATGGCAAAAAAGAGCCCATTTTGAGACTTTAAATGGCCATATCTCAGCTTTTGGGTATTTTAAGGGTTGAAATTTGGTGAAAGTGCCTTTTTTAGTAGTATAACAACATATCATTTTTTCAGAATTTTTAGATTCTTTGCCTCTCCACCAAAATTCTCCTTCAGAAGAATGACCCACATATATAGTTTGTCTATACATTAATCTTAGATAAGAGATTAAGATTAAATAAGAGCGTGGATAATCAACTTCTTAATTACGGCTATAATTTTCAGAATTCCCCGCTGGTATCTTACAAGGAGAATTCTTCACTATCGATAGGCCAAAATATTTGAATTACGGCGGTATCGGTTACGTGATGGGCCACGAAATGACACACGGCTTCGACGATCAAGGACGACAATTCGATAAAGAAGGCAATTTAGTGGAATGGTGGGAGCCTGAAACAAAAGAGAAGTATTTGCAACGAGCGCAATGTATCATCGATCAATACAGCAGCTACACTGTTAAAGAAGTTGGTCTTAAAGTAAGTACATATTAATTTTAAAAAACTTCTAACTACCCCAAATTCAAATTTTGCCCCATTTTGTTATACATTGTCAAACGTGATCAGATATCGCTAATGATGGTCCCTTTTCATGCGGCGAATTATTGGCGGTGAATGCTATGCTAACATGTAGGTGCAAGAGATAGGGTATAATCATACTTTCTCTCTCGCAGCTATATATTAGCATAGCATTCGCCGAGAATAATTCGCTGTATGAAATCGGACCTTTATCCTGTTCTAAAAAAGTGATGAGCAGATGAGGTAACGCACTTAATAAGCCAATCAAACTGAATCGTAAATAGCATTGATTGTTGCTTATTAAAGGCGCGAAAATTTAAAATATAATTTTTATTATAATTTTATTTGATAATATTTTTAAAGTACTATAAATTCAATTTTTAAATTTAATAAAATTAAGCATAAAATTAAAAGTTTATGAAAAAACATTCTTCTGATTTTGTTTACATAATATAATAGACTTTTATTTCAATATTTTGTATATAATTATGTGTTTTATCAAAATCAAATGCCGCTTCAATCGCTTCTTTCTCGCGGTCGACTCAGCCAAATAGCTGCTAAAGATTTCTTAACTTCTAAACCGTTAAGAGATAATATTTAATATAAATAATAAACGCTAAAAATTGTTCAAATAGATGGTTTTATTTACACTTAATAAACTAAATTATCATTAAAATAATTGATGTTGTTGTAGGCTGTGACAAGCTGGTGTTTAATTCTGAAAAGTGAATATTCATAAATACTGTAAAACTTTTATATTGCAATCGTAAATCCAAAAAATAAATTACAAATACTTAAAAGTGTCTAAAAGTGCAATAATTTGAGATGTTGTAAAGCTAAATTCACCTAGTGAACAGATATAACAGTTACCTACTGTTCGAAGACTATGACTAAATATCTCTATGGAAAGTTGTTGTTCCAACCAAAAAGAACATCTTTTCATAGAGATATTTTCTTAAGATTGAAAAATGAATCAAAAAAGCGGTTCCCCGTATTTACCAATAACACGGGGTTTAACATCACCTTAATGTTTCAGGGCTCATTTTTGTTGTTTTTCTGAAAGGAAGGCAGCACAATAAATTATTTTTTCTTTTTCGCTTCGTTTTCATTTTTTTTATTTTTGAGTTTTAGTTCTTCGTTTTTTTTAATACCTTAGAAATAATATTATCGATCCAGTGAAAAGGCGTTTGAAAGAGCATACAATTACCTAACGTTTCCGACCTGAAAGTTTGGATAAGGTTATTAATTGGGGTTATTTATTTATTTTTTTACAATTTAGGTTATTAATAAGTATATATACTTATATTGCCTCTAAAGTCAGACCACCGTAACTCGGTCAAATTTGGCGCTTACTTCGAAAACGTTTATATCGATTATTATTTTATTCTTTTTAGAGAATGTTTCAAAGTCGGTTCATTTTCTTTTTAAATTTCTTTTTTATTTTATACTTTTTAGTTGTGCCTGCCAAATTTAATTTTATTTATCCAAATCCAAAAGTTTATCCAAATCGGTTCAGGAATAATCGGCGGACGAACATAACAAAACGCCAGTACAGACCTAGTACTGGCTCGATATTGGCCCAGTAATGTAATCGGACCACCATGCGATCATCCTCTTTCATTAAAAGAAAAGTTTATCCAAATCGGTTCAGTAGTTTTAGAATAATCGGCGGACAAACATAAATAGTATATTGTGTACCTAGGGCGCAAAGTGGGCTTTTTTAGTAAAATAGCCCACTTTGCCCTTGGTGCACACCATATTTTTTGTAACGCATGTATTGATTTTTCTGTTTTTCTAGCATATTAAGCGGGGCTAAATATATATATATATAATAGCAATTTTCCAAAAAATTTTAGCGGGCGCAAAAGTTACTTTTGCGCCCGCTTATTTACTTTTGCGCTCGCTTATTTACTTTTGCGCTCGCTTATTTACTTTTTCGCCCGCTTCTTTACTTTTGCGCCCGCCGGTCTAAAAAATTGTCCTTTAGGCCCGCTTAATAGGTACAGAAAAACGCGAAAATCGTGCTTGTGTTACAAAAAAATTTATACAGGTCGAATTCAGAATCTTATCCTTTTTTGAAGTCAGTTAAAAAAGGCAATTTGTTTAGGTTTAAGGCGAATCCCTACCATTTTTTGACCAAAAATTCGATTTTTTTTTATTTCTTTTTTCGATTCTTCAAATCATTCTTATCACAGAAACGTATCGCATTTTTGATTTTCATCAAATTTTAAGTTTGAAAATGACATTTTAAAGTACGATTATACATTAACGTAAGTGTACTTTGTTTAACAAAAATAGCTTTTTCTGCAGTTTTGCTTTTCTTTATTCAATATATTTCAGGTGCAATAACATTTGTCGAAACTTTTTAAAATTAATTTGACATATTCTTTTTAGCATTATGAAGAAATTTGTGCATCGTCAAAGTGCTATGTATTGAACTAGATCGAATGAAAAATAATTATTTATGAAAAAAAGCTATAAATTACGTAATAACGCTGTTTATTTATTTAAATAAAATTATTTTTAATTATGGTTACTTGTATTCAATTTTGATGAGAATGCACAAATATTTTAAAAATGGTATAAAAAGTAAATAGGAATTTTTCTATACTCTATACAAAATTCAGAGTACACCAGGAACGTTGGCAATCTACCTCATTTTTACTAAAAAAATCAGATCAATCAATAATTTGAAATTTTTCAAAAATCTTTCATTTTGGTTATATAAACATATGTGAAAATTGAAAATAATTCATAAACAAGGGGCAATTTTAGAAAAAATGATAGGGATCTCCCTTAAATTAAAAAAATTTAAAACAAAATTGACTTGTTTTCTTTAAAACCTCAAATTTTTCTACTTTTCAAACAAGTGTTACATTTAATCAAGGTTTAAACCTATAAACATTTCTTGAAAGTTTCAAGTAAAATCGTTGAAATTTTGATTTTTAAGCCTGCATTACCCGGGTAAAAAAGATATCTAATCCGTTTCAATACGTTATAGTTAATGTCAATCTGGTACAATTCTAGTGTATAATCCATTCCAATCCGTATCAAACCGAATAAAATTATTCTAGATTTACATGAATAAACAAGGAATTAGGTATACAATTGTATATTAGTTTCTTAAGAAACATTAAATGAAGAGTTTTAAAAAAATAATACTAATCTATGACAATTCATTTCAATTTATCAGTTTTCAAAACGAAGTATTTTTTGTAGCTCAAATAACTAAAATTAAGACACCGTTTATTTCATGTTATTTTCATCCATTTTATTCCATCTATTACAGATTATCAATGTGCTATCTAATCCGTTGCAATCAGAAAAAATAAGACAAAATCTCATAAATTGTTTTAATTATATATAATTTTATATATGGGTTATAGTCAAGTGTGCAAGTGAAAAATTGTAATACTCTGAAACTTTAAGAAAATGATGTATTTCGTACCCAAAATATGTAAAAAAAAATTCAATCCCTCACCTTTATTGGTTCAGGATGTATGCCAAGCTGAAAAACATGATTATTTGCATTATTTTCAATTATCTCAAAATGTATGTATTTTTAACTCGTGAACTATAAAAGATAAAGTACTTTAGTCCGTGTGTTTTAGAAAGAGAATTTAATGCAGAATATGATAGTAGTTTTTACATCACCACATTTGATGATTTTTATTGGTCCAAATTTCTGCCAAGACACCGATAAAATTTTAAGCTGAGCGCCACAAGCAATTTTGTTGTAAAAAAATAAAAGAAATTGGCTTATTTTACCAAAGTTAGACTCTTATGGGATTTAGGAATATATATATAGAATATAGATAGAAAAATCGAAATGTAAAAATATAGAAAAAATTGCGCCAGCAAGTTAGGAATCATATTTCTATTATCTTTATGGCTATTCTAAATTTTAATTTTACAAAATTTTTCGTTCAAATAATGCATGAAAAGATCATAAAATATCTACAAAATATATGTAATGAATAGATTGATCTCTGCGAATCAAATTAGTGGACTATATCACAGTTTTTAATTCGTATTTAAGGTGGCTTTCTGGTAAATTTCCAACGTTTTTGTTTAGTCTACGATAAAAATCTGAAAAAATTACCTGATATTCGTAATATGAAAAGTATGTTTTATAGAATTTTTCAGGTTTTTTACCCTCCTAGATTCCAAAATATGCACACACTAGTCATTTTTAGATCAGAATAAAGTAGGTTTTGTTAATTTGTTTCTCGTCAAGATATTCATCAAAATTTAGAAAAATTTATCGTCATTCTAGACATTAAAAGGAAAATCAGTTAGCATGTATTATACTTTTAAGTCTATTAATTTACTTCTAGAAATATAATATATTGAAATCATAAATCAATGTCATATTTTCATAATTTTTAAAGGTTAATATCATTATATGTTATTAGTAATTCAATGAAAGCACATTAAAAAATGCTAACTTTTGTTCGAAAGACATCAGACAATATTTGAAAAAAAGATTCAAAATGTTTATCTGAATATGTTAATGCAAATCAACTTTAGCATACTGGAAAACTTGAAGTTAAGAAAATCGAGCTTTTGTAAAAACAAGACTAAAATTCTGACATATTACGTTTTGCATCCTTACATCACATTTATTAGATTTTTTTTTAATCTTTCATGTAACAAATACATTTGGTACTATATCAGGTAGCTATGTCAGGTACTATATCTGGTAGCTATGTCAGGTACTATATCAGGTAGCTATGTCAGGTACTATATTAGGTAAACAATAATTAATTATAAATATACTAAACTTTCAAGTCTTCATTCTATTCGGTAAAAAAGCGTAAAATCGATAAAACTTTATTTTGAATGTATTACTTCAACTATAAAAAAATGTTTTTCTCAATACGTGCGTGAAAAAGACCCTTTTCCATGTCGGCAAAACGATTGGAAAACTGGGCATTCCGAGCGTCTTTGTCGGTGAATGATCATTCCCTCCCGCTCCCGAAAACCTCTCAAAATAATATCAAAATTTTATATTTTGCAAAATTTGAACTCAAAAAAATTCAAAATTTTGAAAAAATCTATTCTTTTTATTTCGTAGGTTTGGTGGACGACTCGAAATGCCCATTTCCCCATTCCTTTTGCATGCATGAAAAAGGCCCTATTCACACACTAGTTAAAAGAAATACGGTGTGTAACATCCGTAACATCGTCCTAACATCGTCAGGATGGATATCTATTTGCAAGTTTCCATTACTGAATTTATCATTTAGAATTCATATATACCAGCCTCTTTGTACGTATCACTATGTGTTGGAGAAAGGCCTGTCTGCGTCTCCCTGACGAGACTACCAGACAGAGCTGAACGCAAAATACACATTAAATTTAATTAATTTCTTCTTCAATTTTCGTTTTTATAACATTTTATACCAATTTTTGTAATATTTTTTTTATTTTTCTGGATTTTGAACGTAGATCACAATCATTTTATTTGTACATTAAAAGGTTTAAGAGCTGGTAAAATATACAGCATTTCTTTTAAATTAGAAACAAAAGCTGTGATATAGTCCAGTAATTTGACTCGCAGACATCAATCTACGAGGTCTGTCCCAAAAGTATCCGACCTACCTCGATTTCTCGGCGCTTGATTTATTCTTCGTCATCCGGGGGGTGGCATCCTTCAAAGTAGTCGCCATTTTATTGAACAAGACGCTCATATCGATGTTTCCACTTATTAAAGCACTCTTGAAAGTTAGACTTCGGAATCGCCTTTAGTGCATTCGTCGCATTAGTTTCAACAGTCTGTTTATTGTCGAATCGATGTCCTTTAAGCGGCATTTTCAATCGAGGAAACAGCCAAAAGTCGCAGGGAGCTATATCAGGACTGTATGGAGGCTGGCGGAGCTGCGCAACACTGTGTTTCAATAAATACTGCTGCACAAGGTTTGATGCGTGCGCTGGAGCATTGTCGTGATGAAGAAGCCAGTCACCGGTTTCCCAAAGTTGCGGTCGTTTTCTCCTGATTGCATGACGTAATCTTTTCAAAACTTCAACGTAGTACTCTTTATTGATTGTCTGGCCTGTAGGGGCATATTCGTGGTGCACAACGCCCTCATAATCGAAAAAAACAATCAACATTGACTTGATGAACGAGGATCACTGTCAACAGATGTGCGGCCACTTTTGAACCGCCTATACCACTCATTTATTTGTGTTTTACCCATACACGCATCTTTAAAGGCCTTTTGCAACATTTCAATAGTTTCCGCACAACTTTTACCGAGATTAAAGCAAAATTTTATGCAAATTCGCTGTTCGGTTCGTTCTGCCATTTTTAGCAATAAGCAAATTGCGACGAACGTAAAAAAGTTGTTGTAAACAAATACACGCTGCGCGGGAACTAAGGCGTTTCATCGGTATCTCAGGCTACTGACGAGAAGGTTAGGAGTTGCTGGTGACGTTCGTACCTTCCAGAGGTCGCCCGAGTCTCTCCGCGCGAAGATATGAACGTAGGTCGGATACTTTTGGGACAGACCTCGTATTAATTTTCTTACTTTTAATTTTTATAGCTTTGGAACTTTCCGAGGTATGATACGATTAGAGCTATTGGGGAGAGTGTGGCATTATTGACAGGCAGAGTCACTATGGCATTCAAAATTTTAGTATTTCAAATAAATATTTTTGTAATTTTTATTTTTTAATCTTAATCGTGAGCATCCAACCCTTTTTTAATGACTCAACATTTACGAAATATAAATATTTTCTTATTAAAAACTTAGTGTTGAAGAGATGAGGTTCGCGAATGAATATAGACGAGAATTGGCGTTTGAATAAATAGATATATTCTTGAGTAGTTTAATTTGATATGTGTGCTCGCAGGCATTGAAAAGAGCATGAAGTGATTAGCGCCAAGGAGAGAGCGTAACTGAGCGCTACGGTGTTGTTGCCGGACGTAGACGATGGTCCTCTCTTTTCTCATTGGTGCAGAGCCGCTGCTGGGATAGCGTCTAAGGCGTTGCGAGATGGAGTGATCGCCGTGACGTATATGAGCCAGGGCCGTATATAGGCTCGATTTCGTAAATTTAGGTAAAGTTCCGCCGTCTGCTAATTTTCAATCGTTGGATTATCAAGGTGAGTGTACGAAGTGCGGGTGGCGAATTTTAATGAGACTTTGAAAGCTATTTTCTGGCGCCTAAAAATGAACCCCCGCAGCCGCCATTTTGGCGAACGAGCACATATTATCGAGATATAGCCAATTGTGTCCCAATACCCATTTTTTAGTGAAAATATTTGATCCTAAACCCCCCTCCCCGTCCCCGAGAAGCTTCGGACTACCGCGATCCAGTAGAAGTCGTACACTGATAGAAATAAGCAGCTAATACTACCCGAGACCCAAGGAGTATATGCTTGGCTCTCGCAAGCAAGCGTGACAGGACAACAATACGCGCGCTCTAGATGCGCAGAAGATTGAACATAAGTCTATTTCCCCATACTTTTCCCCTTCCTCAACCGCGCACTGCCGCGCAGCATTGTGTGTGTCTACTGCGCATGTTTTGTCGCTGTGCGCTTAGTTTGGAGAGCCAAGTAAATACTGCTTGAATCCTCCCGGGTAGAAATAACTGTTTATTTCTTTCAGTGTAAGTCGCTTCCACAGTGTATCCCCAGCAATTCCTTGAAACCTCCCTCCCCACTGACCCGGCATTCGCCCAGGCCCCCATGTCTGTGGTGTAGGGAAAACTCCCCCGAGAAAACCTACGCCCGTGTCAGGGCGCAATCTAAGTTATTTTTCCGGCAGGAGACAGAGAGAAAAAAATCCTCAATCTGCTCCCACCGGGAATCGAACCCAGGCCGCTTGAGCGAGCTTGTCTATGCTAGTCAAAGCGTGCGCCTTAACCAACTAAATTTGCAAGAGATTAATATTTTTATACGAAACAAAGCGGAGATTAAAGCTATTTCGTTCTACTTTTACCTACTTTTGGCGTATTTTTTCTGAGTATAAATTAGCGAAGCTATGATTTGAAGTAGAGGTACCATTTTTTCACTAAAAAATGGGTATTTGGGACACAATTGGCTATATTTCGATAACAGGGTCTCGTTAGACAAAACGGCAGGTGCTGGGGTTTATTTTTAAGCACCATAAAACAGCTCTCAAAGTCTCATCAAGTTTGGTTTGAACCACCGTACAGTACAGACGTGTTTACGTTCTCGCGCGTGGTGACGAGTATATCACCGAGTGCTCGAAGTATAATCGGCCGCTGTTTAACTATGTTTCGTTATATTACCGGGCTTTTGCCCGGTAAGTGAAACTAAGTGAAAGCCAAGTATTTCTGACTGCAGGAATACTTACAACTATACTTTAAAAATGAACTCTCAAACTACTGTTACTAAAAATCAAGTCAAGACTTCATACTCACAGATAATGCAACAAGTGCAAGTACCTACAAAAGAACAAGCTGCAATTCTAGATGCAATCGAAGGAATTCCAGTATCAGAATATACACGTGCAATTATGAAGAAAATTAACCCAGCAAATATAAGATATGTATCTCGTGTATCCAACAATCGTGTGTGCCTACAGTAAGGAGACCGCTGATGAATTAATAGATGTGCACAAGAAGGTAAACATTCATGACAACGAGCTTACGTTTCGGCCACTTATTTCTAGAGCGAAGCAAGTAATATTATCAAGCGTTTGGCCTTTTATTTCCAACGATTTAATTCTACAAGAACTCCAAAAACTGCATATCACTCCAGCTTCTCAGATATCATTCATTAGAGCAGGAAATACTGAACAGGCTCTTAGTCACGTTCTATGCTTCCGCAGACAAATATATATAAATCCCGAGGATATGTCTAAGATACCTCCGTATCTCATCATTCGATGTGACGATACAGACTACCACATCTACCTTTCGGCCGAAAAACTGGTGTGCTTCGTATGCAAGGAAGAGGGACACTTGGCTAAATTCTGCAAGCAAGTCGAGTTATTCTCACCTCCACCAACATAACAAGAGAACTTGGACGGAAATAATGGGCTCCAAAATATTTCTTCATCAACAGCACCCTCAACAAGTAACGAACCAATAGAAAAAACAAGCACCGCGGTAACCTCTGTCTCTTCTCCTTTACAAATTGATATGCCCCCGCCTAAAGCGGTAGTCCTTAAGCGGGGTACGACTAAATCACTCTCTGCAGTTAGTTGAATTACCGACGAAGTGAATGAAAAAAACACAGAGACGCAACCAAAAAGTTCTCCAAAAACAGTTAAAAAATTCAAAACAGAATCAACAGCTGAATACTCCTTAAACGACATAGATGACCAAATAGCACCTGCCAAAGAATACATCTTAAGCAACGAATACATAGAAGACTTTGAACTATTACCTCGATGCTCTCACAAATATCCGACCAGCCTATTGAAAACAAATTGAAAAATAGAATTTTAAGGATTAAAAAAAACTGCAAAATCAACTCCGTGGCGACTCAAGTGATTCCTCACTCTCTACGGACGATAAAGAAACTAGAAAACTACAGAACCGAAACTAAAATACAAGGTACCAGAAGACAAATAAATTCAACTACTGTTCTATACTTCAACCCACTACATAATGAAGATTTTGTATTGGAATACAACAAGCATAATACAGCGTAGAGAAGAACTACCAGATCTACTACACGACGTCGACATTTTCGTTGCAGTAGAATCATGGCTAACGCCTAAAATAACTAATTTTCAATTACCAAGCTTTGTAAGACAGAGATTATGCAACAGGAGGAGGGATTCTCGTTTTGATTCGACAAAACATAGCTTATAAAGAAATTAAAAATGTCATATCTCCCGATAGAACGGTCGAGTTGTGTGGATTACAAATCACAAACACAAATGCCTCCTTCAATCTCTATGTTTGCTATAGATCTCCCGGGCTAGTCCTTAGCTTGAATGATTGGAAAAATATTCTCTAACATGAACCCTAGCGAAAATAACATCATAGTAGGCGACTTTAACGCCCATCACGCCAGTTGGAATTGTCAAAAAACAGAACAGAACGGCATAAACTTGTTAGATTGCATAGAATATTATGATCTTTTTATACATAATATGGATACTATTACACATGTTGATGCTACCTCTCAATCAAATATTGACCTTGTAATATCAAGCCGCAACATTGTAGATAAAATTGAAAGCTATATTTCTGATGACACTTTAGGCTCAGATCATTTTCCAATTTATCTAAAATTGAACATAAAAAAATCGCTGTACACTAAAATATCATTCAAGCTAAGATCGACTCGATCTGACTGGATACAAGTATATTCCAAGCTTGAAAGCTCCTATACAAACTTTTTTACTGAGGAGTATGACAGCTTATCTGCCGACGAAAAGTATTACGCTTATATTAAAATAGTAGCAGAAGCTATAGCGGATAGTACGCCGAATAAAAAAAAAGTAAGTGAACAAAAACACAGAAACCCTGTGTCTTGGTGAGATGAGGAGTACCAAGAAATAAAACAAAAAAGAAAGTTTGCTTTCAAAAAATGGGAAGATACTAACGAAATAAATGATTTAATAGAGTATAAAAGAATAAGCGCGGTAACGAAAAAGTTTTTCAAAACTAAAAAGAAAGAAAACTATAAAAAATATGTGCAGTCTCTTAACATCAATGTAAGCACCACATACACTTGGAACAAAGCAAAAATACTTAAAAATAGATGGATTAAAGTCTCTCCTTCCCACCTTTCCGAAAACCTACAGAATGAAAATAAGTTAAAAACTCTGGATAAAATCTGTCCACCTTGGGTTCCCACCGATCCCGAGTGGATCCCAAAATGCAAGGAGAACAAATTCTTAGAATCTGGCTTTACGTTTACTGAATTTAACTTGTCATTAGAATCGCGAAAAATTACCTCCTCACCTGGTATCGACGGAATCTATTACTTCACTATACAGAAACTACCTATTAATTATAAACTGTTACTACTTGACATTTATAACGATATGTATAAAACAGGGAAATTTCCTGAAGACTGGAAAAAAACATACGTTCATTTTGTCAGTAAACCAGACGGGATAAACTTCCGACCCATTGCGTTAACGTCGGCATTATGTAAACTATTCGAGACCATTATTAAAAATAAATTGCAGTGGTGGATTGAAACACAAAACATCCTCCCCAATAATCAAAGTGGATTTCGAAAAGGACTCAGTTGTACTGATAATCTAGTTAATTTAACAATTAATATTAACAAAAGTTTTAAAAGAAAAAAAGAGTTTTTTGCGGTGTTCCTTGATGTATGTGCTGCATTTGATAATATAAACACCGACTTGCTTATCAAAAAACTCGCAGAGCTAGGGTGTTCGCAAAATATTATAAAATTTGTTAAATTTTTAACGTACGAAAGATTTGTCTCCACTAGTATTACGAACGAAACCAGAAGATGTAATAAAGGCGTCCCTCAAGGAGGCGTGCTGAGTCCCTTGTTATATATTATCTATGTCTCAGAAATTATGAAAAATCTCCCGAAAACTATAAGTATTTCACAATTTGCGGACGACACTGGCATGTTCTCTAATAATAAAAATTCTCTACAAAAAGCAGTCCAATCTCTAAACAATCAATTGTCAATGCTAGGTCTCGAGCTTGCCCCTCACAAAACCGTATTCGTTAATTTTAACAACAAAAACATTTGCCCAGGAGATACTGAATTTAAATTTAGTGACACCTGTATTATTAAATCGTGTGAAACAGCAAGATTTCTAGGTATAATTTTAGATTACAAACTTAATTTCAATCATCATATTAACTACTTGATAAATAAAAGTCATAAGGCTCTAAACATAGTTAAATATTTTTACAGGGAATTTGGTGGGGCTCTTACCCCCGCACGCTCATCACTTTCTACAAAAGTTACGTTTGGGCTATAATAGATTATGGATGCTTTGTTTTCTACCGTAACCGCAAAAATTAGATTAATAAATTGGAACAAGTACAGTATAAAGCGATACGAGCTGCACTAGGATACCGTATAACTACGCCTGTAAATATACTGCTAGGAGATTAAAAATTGCCATCTATCGCGAGTAGAACCAAATTCTTATGCTATAAGTACTTAATTAAAGTTATGAGCAATAAAAGTTCACTTACAGAAAACACCGTATGCGACTTTTACTAAAAAATTCTTAAAAAGTCCAAAAATAAACGCCAAAAAGTCATGGAAACATGCATTATCGAATTACTAAAATCTCCACCGCAACTTCATAAATCTAATGCATACATTGTATATGAATATCATTATAATACACTAACCACGTCGATACCCTTCAATTATAAATTTGGAAATGATATGAAGCGATTAACCAACCCAAACAAGGAAATTAATCAATTGATTAATTTGAGTACAGATAACGCTTGTGAAATCTACACAGATGGAAGTAAATACAAAGGCACGTCTACAGTAGGATTATCTATCGTCTGCCCTACATTTTATATTAAAATCCAAAGAAAACTAGATCCAAACACTTCTATCTTTACTGCCGAGTGCATGGCGATCAACGAAGCAATGGATATTCCGCTAGAAAAGACGAATCACACTATTTATATATTTACAGATTCCTTAAGTGTACTAATTAGCCTAAGAAATTGTAGTCTTAACATTAGGATTAACCCCTATCTTTTAGAAATTAAAAAGAAATATGCAAAATTCCTTGAAAAAAAAGACACAGGCGCAAATATAAAATTTTACTGGATCCCATCCCACCACGGCATTCAGGGTAACAAGGCCGCAGACACTCTAGCTAAAAAGGCTATAAATAAAGAGTTTAGCAATTGTAAAATTAATATCCCGTTCACTGATTTAAAAGACACATTCAAAGACTATATGTTTGAAGAGACTAACGAAATGATAACAAAAATGGGACATACCAAAGGTGTCTCTTACTTTAATGAATATTATAAAAATACAAGAAAACCATGGTTCTATAAATATAACTTCCCTCGTGAGATTATAGTGTCTATAACTCGACTGAGAGCGAACCACTATCATCTTGCTGCCACTTTAGCTAGAGTCAACATCACAAATTCATCAAAATGTAAATGCCAAGATAATGATGAAGATATTGACCATGTCGTATGGCAATGCTCCCTATACAATAACGAAAGACACGAGCTTTTACAGCAACTATTCAAACTAAATTTGAGACCCCCAATGAAAATGTCAATTCTTCTTGCTGAACCTAATGTAAATGCATGTCGCTATGTAATATATTTCTTGAAAAAATGTAAACTCACTGTATAAAACCACTCGGTATCACGATAATATAAAATGTAATGTAAAACGAATTAATCTCTTATTACGAGATTAGAAAGCTAAA
Source organism: Gastracanthus pulcherrimus (assembly GCA_949152435.1). Taxonomy (NCBI): domain Eukaryota; kingdom Metazoa; phylum Arthropoda; class Insecta; order Hymenoptera; family Pteromalidae; genus Gastracanthus; species Gastracanthus pulcherrimus. The sequence goes on along the minus strand of OX424572.1, from coordinate 172,245,734 downwards.
TAAAAAAAAAGTCTCATCAAAATTCGCGACCCCCACGTCGTACACTCTCTTTGTAAGTATTAATTAATGATCATACATAATTATGAAGGGGCGCATTAAAAAGCTTGGTTCTCGAACTTTAATTTCTGTTTTTTATTTTTATCTACGATGAAAAATAGGAAAATTATCCTAGATTTGAAAAAAAGTGTTTAGCCGGCGCACGTCTGGCAACTGAGGTGGGAAACGTTTGGCGCATGCAAAGTTGATGCTACGGATTCAAAACTTACATCCATAACCTTTGTTAGTGGTAAGGGGAGGTCGGAGCTTACATGCAGTTACGTACTTACTGACAATATCGTATTTTTCAGTATTCTCATGCAATTTTTAATATAGTATTTACTCGATTTTATGCATCTTTTGATAACAATTAATAATATTCGTTATTCAGGGGTTTTGGGAGTCGCTGATTACGAATCAAAAGTCAGAATTTCAAAAAACAAAATGGTGGAGCCAGTAACTATAGTGTTTACTCGATTTTATGCATCTTTCGATAAAAATTAATAATATTGGGTAACCAGGGGTTTTCGGGGTGGCTGATTACGAATCAAAAGTCAGCATTTCAAGAAACAAAATAGCGGAGCCAGTAACTATAATATTTACTCGATTTTATGTGTATTTAATATAATTGTGTTAATCTCACTATTGCGTAATTACTTCATCACTTTTTTACAGAATAACTCGGAAAGTGCTCCTTTTCAGAACGATTCATTCATTCATAAATGCTTGAAAAGATAACTGTTTTCATGCGTAAATCAAAATCACTCTTTAAAAGAGTGCTCTATCCTTCTCAAAGTTATTCTCAAAATCTCCAGAGCGGAGCGTTCTTTCTCAGAGTTATTCTCAAAAACTCCAGAGCAGAGGGCCCTTCTCGGAGTTATTCTCAAAAACTCCGGAGCGGAGCGCTTCTTCTCGGAGTTATTCTCAAAATCTCCGGAGCGGAGCCGGAAGGAGCGACTCTTTTCGGAGCGCTCCGAACCCCTGCCAAAAAGCACCTCTCATGGTCGCATTGAACTTCGTTTACCGCGCTTTATTTATGTTAATATTAAACAAAGTTTAGGTACACTGAAAGAAAAGAATCGTTTGGAGGGCTAAATTCTCGCCGAGCCACTCTCGGAGCAACTACTACAAAGTTTGGATGTCATAGTAACGACTCAGTATTGCTACCACAGTTATACTGTTATACTAATTCTAGTGGAAACTTAAAAATGTAAAAAAGTATGTAAAACCATGAGAATTTCGTGAAAAACTGTAAAATTGGGCTTACATTTGCAACGAAGAAATATTGAGCTATAAAATGCTTAGTCATTATAAATAACAAAACGGCAATCGCCAATATATTGGTCAAATGCAGTGAACGACCTCTAGTTTTTACATTTATATTATTATTATTATTTATTAATTTTATTTATTATTTTTTATATGCGTCAAATCTTCAATCTCCTAGTCATTCCCATCGCCTATTCGTAATAGTGATTTTTCTACTAACGCCTCATTCTTCTTTTCCGAGAAGTCAGCTTCTCGGACATGGTTCTGGCTGTTGCCCACTTCTCATCACAAGCCAGAGGGGAAGACGACATTCCCCAAAGTATAGTGGCTAAGGCTCTTCCGTTTGTGGGAGATCATATTGTTAAGATCTTTAACTCCTCTCTGTCCAGTGGCATTTTTCCGGGAGCTTGGAGGGGAGCTCGGTTGGTGCCTTTGAAGAAGAAACCTGTCCCATCTACGGTGTCAGATTTCCGACCAATTGCCCTGCTGAGTTTCCTTTCTAAGGTCCTTGAAAAAATCGTACACGACCAAATAACCAACTTCTTACGAGAAAATAATACTTTGGACCCGATGCAGACTGGTTTTCGACAGAATCACAGTACACAGACAGCACTACTGAAACTGACGGAGGACATAAGATCAGGCATTGACAACAACAAAAAACTATTGACTATTTTGTTAATGTTTGATTTTAGCAAAGCATTCGACACCATCTCACACACTAAACTGCTGCGTAAGCTGATGCGCATGGGATTCTCCAGGAGTGTTCTCCTGTGGCTTAAGTCATATATCATGGGGAGACGACAGAAAGTCGTCACAATCACAAACGGGGATTCAGGTTGGCTAACCACCAATCTTGGCGTTCCACAGGGCTCAGTCCTGGGACCCCTGCTTTTCAGCCTGTACATAAACGACTTACAAGACGCACTCGACTTAGATGGTGTCGAACACATACTTTACGCTGACGACTTGCAAACCTACACACAAGTGACCCTGAAAGGTCTTCGTGATGGTATCGGTCGCATGTCGGCTGTAGCACAAGCAGTGTCGAACTGGGCAACGTCAGCTGGCCTGCGCCTCAATGTCGGCAAGACAAAGGCGATCATTTTTGGATCTGATCACAACATCAAACAGGTTCAGAGCCTCGACTTGCAAGGCATTGAGATACAGACCGGCGTACACGTTCCCTTTGTCGATACAGTCACCAACCTCGGCGTGGTGATGGACGGAGGGTTGACATGGAAGCCGCAACTGAATGCGGTCAGTAGAAAGGTAAATAGGGCTCTGTATAGCTTAAAACTTTTCCGTTCAAGCACCACAGAGATACTGAGGAAGCAGCTGGCATGTGCACTGGTACTACCTCACTTAGATTATTGCTCAGTGGTTCTTCTTGATGTGTCAGGGGAGCTCCAGACACGACTACAACGTCTGCAGAATGCATGTGTGAGATACATATGTGGTGTTAGGCGGGATGAGCATATCACCGCCTACAGGAAAAAACTGGACTGGTTAGATTTGAAGGTGAGGAGGGAGTATTTTATGGGGCTGCTGCTTTACAAAGCGGTTGTCATGCGGCAGCCACCGTATCTTACTGCCCTCTTTGAAAAAAACCAGGCCAGGACTTCAAGTAGGGGTGGTATGAAAGAGCTCTCGGTTCCGGGGTCGCGCACCGATAAGGGCCTTTTTTCATTCAGAGTTCAAGGTGCGCACCTCTGGAATTCGCTCCCGAGCAGTGTGAGGTGCCTGCCATCTTTTTGTAAATTTAAAACGGCGTTTAGCAGGCACCTTAAGCAATTACATGGTGAGGAGTATGTTCAGAGATAAAAAATGAGTCGAGTATTTATTTAGGCTTTTTATTTATTTAAATTATTTATTTATTTAATTTATTTATTTATTAAAACTTATTTATTTAATTTATTTATTTATTAAAACTTATTTATTTAATTTATTTATTTATTAAAACTTATTTATTTAATTTATTTATTTATTAAAACTTATTTATTTATTTATTTAACTTATTTATTTATTTAAATTTATTTATTTATTTATTTAATTTAATTATTTATCTTGTTTATTTATGTATTCGACGTATTTATTTATTAATTAATTTATTTATTTATTAAATATTTTTAGTGTTAATTAAGTGTGAATGTATTTATTAGCGTGATTGTTAAAGTGTTATGAATGAGTGTGTTTTAAGTTTGGACGTGATAGTGTACGCAAAGATTTAGCAAAGTATGTGTATGTTTTCCTATTTATATGTTATCTTTATTGTATTTATTTTTTATTCTATGTATTATTTTTTTTTTTTGACGAAGCGTTTTATGTGATATTTGACTGTGACTAGTTCATTGCATTTAGATTTTATAAACTGACGAACTGATAAAGTGAATTATTATTTTAATAAGAAATATGCAATAAGTGAAAGTAAGATAACAATTATATTAAACCGACTGATATTTTTTTAATTATAAATACAACTACATGTACATGAAATTGTAAGATTTTGTCTTCTGACGAATAAAAAGTATATCTATCTATCTATCTATCTTCTTCCGAAGCCTTGCACTTCGCCGCATCCTTAAATATAAAAATCATTTTACCTTGAGGGCGTTTACTGCATTTATCCAATATACTGCACTTCTTTAATGCGGCTTATGAATTCTTTGATCGCAAAAATTTCAATTGCAGGTAGATAATGTATTAAATTTTTTTTTTTTTTTTTAAATGGCATTTCGAACTCGAAAGTTCATCGCCTCATCTACGCAAGCCTTCCACGTTTCCCTAATTTGTGCCAACCCCATCCATTTCGCGCCTTCCCGCCCAATTTCAGTTACGTCTGATTTTACGTTATCCTCCCATCTGCGTCTAGGTCTACCAAGAGGTCGCGTTGCTTTCGGTTTTCCTTTCATTATGCGCGCTGCTGTACGATCATCGCCCATTCTTGCCACGTGCCCTGCCCATCTTAGTCTCCGTGATTTTATTATTCTGTTAATATTTGGTGACGCGTACAAATTATGTAGCTCGTCATTGTGCAGTTTCCTCCACTCCCCAGTTTCCTCATCTTTCTTTGGCCCGTATATTTTCCGCAGAACCTTATTTTCAAATACCCTAAAACGATTTTCTTCCGCTTTAGTGAGCGCCCAGGTTTCGCACCCATACAAGATTACCGGCATTATTATAGTCCTATATATCCTTATTTTGACATTTTTCGACAGTAGCTTTGACTTAAGTAATCTGTTCACAGCGTAGAAGCAGGCATTACCCGAATGAAGTCTCTTATTAATCTCGGCTTTAATTTCGTTTCGATCATTTATAGTTGTACCTAAATATCTGAATTCGCTAACCTTTTCAAAAGTGAAATTTCCGACTCTGAGATCCCCCTCTGCTTCGCGAATGCCCAGTTTCTCCATGATCATATATTTCGTTTTCGATTCGCTCACTTCTAACCCCGTGTTTTTAGCCGCATTTATAAGGATTTCCGCATTTCTCGCCACCGTTTCACCATTATCTCCCACTATATCCAAGTCATCCGCATAGCCTAAAATTTGCGTTGTTCCGTTGAGTGTTGCGCCTAGCTCGCTAGCCTGCATTTTTCTAACAACATGCTCTAGCGTCAGGTTAAAGAGTACCGTTGAAAGCCCGTCACCTTGCTTCAAACCGTCGCGTATCATGAACGATTCGGATACATTACCGCCTACTCGGACCTTTCCAGTGCTTCCATTCAGACATATTTGAATTAATTTTACGAGTTTTTTTGGTACGCCAAGGAGCACTAGGATTTCATACATTTTGCTTCGTTTGACAGAGTCGTACGCTTTCTTAAAGTCCACAAATAGCTGGTGTATAGTTTCGCAATATTCCCACTTTTTCTCTAATAATTGTCTTATGGTAAACATTTGATCGCTCGTTGACCTGTTGCGCCGGAATCCACACTGATAATCTCCTATTATATCTTCCGCGAATGGTGTGAGTCTGGCCTGTATTACGTTTGGCAGAACTTTGTAGCAGGTAGCTAAAAGTGAGATTCCCCGGTAGTTATTGCAGTCTGTTTTATCTCCCGTTTTAAAGATCGGTATGATGATGGATTCTTTCCAATTTTCTGGTATTGTTTCATTTCTCCAAATAGCACATACTAGATAAAAAATTTTAGATGTAAGCGCGGTGCCTCCATATTTAAGTAGTTCAGCTGGTATAGAATCGTTTCCTGCGGCCTTATTGTTTTTTAGCTTTTTGATCGCGGCCTCTACTTCTTTGTAGCTCGTTTCGTCCATATGGAGTTCAGCAGTGTGGATTTCGTCTCCCATTTCCTTGGAGTTTTCATGCACGTTTAATAACTTATCGAAATAATCTTTCCATAATTTCAATAGTTCATTTTCGCTTGTCACGAGGTTCCCGTCCTTATCTTTCATTAACTGCGATCTACTTTGAAAACCCTTCCTAATAGCGTTTATTCCTTTGTACATCTCGCGCGGGTTATTTTCCCTACTATTAGTTTCTATTTTTCTAATTTCATTTTTCTGATACTCGCGCTTCTTGTTTCTGTAAATCACACGTACTTGCTTTCTTATTTCATGGTATTCTTCTACGGCCCTACCGCTTTCATTGTGTACACTATCTAATTTAGACTTCTTGCGCCTTTCAAACCACAGTTCGCACTCTTCGTCAAACCATAGTTTGCTCTTCGGCCTTTTTTTCTTACCCAGTACTTTGTTCGCGGCCCCTTTTATAGTTTTTCGATAGCCCCCCACAACCTGTTCGGATCGTCATCTACTCCCGTCTGTTCATCCGTTTCCTCGAGCGCCTGAAATCGGTTGCTAACTTCTACTTGGTACTTGATTCGCTCTATCCCGCTTCGTAGTTTTCCAATATCAAAGGTTTCTACTTTGTTCGCTCGCTTACTATTTTGACCGGCTACTAATCTGGCTCTTAATTTGACCACTACTAGATAATGATCTGAGTCGCAATCCGCCCCCCTATAGGTCCTTACGTCGAGTACATTCGTGTGGCGCCTCTTATCAATAAGAAAATGATCGATTTGATTGTGCGTGGCCCCATCCGGCGATGTCCACGTCGCCTTGTGTATATCCTTGTGCTTGAAGCACGTGGTCTTGACTATAAGATCTTTTGCGGCTGCGAAATTTATGACCATAATACCGTTATCATTGCTGGTTTCGTGCAGACTTTTCTTTGCCTATGGTGGGCCTAAACATTTCCTCTCTCCCTATTTTAGCATTGAAATCCCCCACTACTATTTTGGTGTCGTAAGACGCGAATTGGTCGATTAATTGCTCTAAAGTTTCATAATAAAGATTTTTTACTTCTTCCTCTTTGTCCTCCGTGGGACAGTGGACGTTAATATCCACGTAATTATACCACGCTCCTTCGATGATGATATACGAGAGTCGGTCATTCGCGAAATTGGAACTTTTAACGGAATGTACTCTCTAAATGTGAAATAGTGAAATTGTCACTATTTCGGTTAGTGAACCCATTTCTCACTTGTAAAATAGTGAAAATATCACTAATTCAGAAGTTGAAAAATTTTCACTATTAAAATAGTGAATAAAGCAGTAATTGAATTAGTAAACCGAAACGCTATTTTGTGGGGACTCGCTTATTCGCGCCCTCGCGCCCCGCTCAACCGCTAGGCGGCTACCAGTCCCTACACACTTAACATAGGTATTACTCCCGCTTTCCCGCAAGCGCACGGATATCTCTATCAGCGGTATATAAGCCCGAATGCAAACTCCTTCCAGAGCGTCTAAGGCAGGGTTCGTCTATATCGCCTTACTGATGAGTCCAGTAGACGAACCCGGGACGAAACGTGGAGACAGAAGACTTTGTGCTTCTTTTTGAGACCTCCATAATTTCATCTAGTGAAAAATTTCACGATTAAAATAGTGAGAAAAATCTCGCACATTCCTATGAGAGAAAATCCTCGAACAGTGAAACCCGCCAAAAATGTCCGGAAGCGTGCCGACCGTTCAGAGTGAGAATTGGGAGATACATAAAATATAATACAAAAAACACAGCATTGAATTTAATTAATACTGTTACGTAATCATATAAATGTATATAATTATGAGGTGTAGTGGTTATGTATAATTTTTGCATTTATTCGAAAATTTTACATAACCTCAACCACATCTCGTGGAAGAGGTTAGAAGAATTTTCATACCTCCAGCTAGATTTTTTCAAATTCTATAATATTTTATTATTTAATTATTTTATTTGTTACACATTCTATAATCTTAAGATTTTCAATTAATTTAAATCTTTCATGGGACAATCATTTTACTACTTTAAATATTAAAGATTCACAATTTTAAACAGTAAAAACTTACTAATTTAAATAGTGAATTTTCATTATTTTTATTAATATCTATCCGATAATTTAAATAGTAAAATTTCACTAATTTAAATAGTGAACTATCATTATCTTTATTAATATCGATTCACTAATTTAAATAGTGAATAATCACTAAAGTAAGTAGTTCATTTACACTAATTCAAATAGTGAAGGTTTTTCACTATTTCATCTAGTGACTATTCACTATTTTCTAGTTGCATACTTTGTACTAATTCTGTTAGTGAATATGCACTAGAAATTAGTGAATTTTCACTATTTCACATTTAGAGAGTATGATGCTTTTGTTAACAAGAAATCCGGTGCCTAGAGAATGCCCGCTCGCGCCCCCATATAAAAAGGTGAAGTTACCGGATCCTAGCATCGCGTTATCTTTCCATTGGGTTTCTTGTATTGCTACCAAATCTAAATTGTACCTCTCAGTTTCATTTATGATTTCCCAGAACGCGCCTGCTCTGTGTAGACTGCGTACATTCCAGGTTCCCACCCTTAAGTTTCTTTTCGTTTTGGTTTGGTTTTGTTTTCTTTGAGCCATGATAGTAAGTTAAACCCGCGCGTTTTGGATCCTGTTCCGATCGCAGGTGAGTCCATCCGTCTAGGGGTGATAACCCTCATACCTCCCTAGAACTAAGTATGAGAGCTTTCTGACTTTGGCGAGGACATAGTCAACTCATCGTCAGACACACTCGGTTTCATTCTCATATCCTAACGCCCCCCCTGCAAGGCAGCGCGCCTTCGCTGGCTTCGTTGCCATGTAAGACCAGGTGGCGAATCATTCTACACATCCCCTCTCAGGGCAGTTGTCATCGCTCCCGCATCCTCCACGACAGCAGGATTTTTGGCCCATTTTTTGTTTGAAATGTGTGGTAAAAGAGATAGATTACAGAGTAAGGTAGAAGAGGAAAGTAAGATAGGAGAATTTGTATAGTGTTTGTAGTTGTTGCGGTGCTTGCGTAGTGTTTCTAGATGAATGCGTTCGCCAGTGCGGGCTCATCACACCCACGCCTGGGCCTATCGGCTGTCCGCGACTGCTTATTCGCTTTATTCGCAGCTAACCTCTTTCTCAGGGGTCGTTCCTCTATCCGCAACCTGAGGACGCGCTGTGTAGTGGTGATAGGCACCCACCCGTCCGCTCTGGACGACTACGCCCAGGACCCGCTTAGGGTAACGGCGTTGCAACAGGATAATGTATTAAATAGGATACTAAAATATAGAATAAATGCTTCTTACCTCAAAAAATTAAAATTATATGAGCTCCCAGTGATATAAATTGTATGAGAGAAACGGAACAGTTTTCGTTTCTAACCAATGTGCCTGAAAAAAATAAGCTTATACGAAGTTTATTTTGTAATCTGTGCCAAGATCACGTCTCTTCTCGTTTGTTTCGACATTTGTCAAATATACCATGCGATTACGGTCGTTAAATAACGCATATAATATTATTTAGATATTAATAAAGTTGATGGCCAATATATTGGCCAAAAGCAGTCAGCGGGTTAATACAAGTAATTTATGATATATAAGTAAAATTAATCTTCCCATATATAGAATAATAAAAGGAACTTAGATAAACAAAATAATAGTCAATTGTTTACTCTATCATAATTATAAGCACCTTTATATACTTTTAATTGCATTAGTCATTACGTTCAATTGAAAAATAAAATACCGAATGTAGTAAATATCAAACAAACCAGCATTTTGAATCATGACAGTCGCGCGCGTAAGATAACCTCAAATTTTATCAAGGATATATATTATGGTATGTATTATATTTCATTATAAAAACTACATAAAGTTTGAATAATTCATCAATTTTTCGCCAAAGTACATTCAGTAGGCCAAACAGAATGTAATGAAAGACGATTATTGTATTGACGGTAATGGAACGGCACCCCCCGTTCCGTGCCTCAATGGCGAAGGCAGGCACTCATAGTAAACGAAGGTCTGAAATCCACTTCTTCCCCGCCGGTTTTGCAATGTGGATATTTAGTATCTTTAGTCCATTAGAAACTTTTTTTTCCTATACAAGGAAGTTCAAAAATGTGGCGAGGGGGGGGGGGGGGCAATAAACAAACCTTACGTCATTACGTCACGCTGTCGAGTGCGTTATAGGAAATAACACCCGTAGTGTCTTTTGACCATTTAGCATACACAAATCTCCCACGCAATATATGTCATATTCCCAGCACTTATGATAAAAAGTAGTGTGTGAAACTCATGCGGTGTAGTGTCTAATAGCGCCACTTGGACGACATGTTGCACTCGCTACGTACGCTCGTGCGCCAACACGCCCGCGTGCGCTATTGGATAATATACTGCACTTGTTACACAATGTACTATAAGGGGACAGATACACCTTTAAATTTTAAATTAATTGATAATACATTTTAAGGTAAAAATGAGTCACTTGTCATATAGTACCTGTTCTTTTTCGGTAAATTTGAATATTTTATCAAAATATAAAGGAAAACATTTTTAAATTTTATTTTATGGTTTTTAGGTCTCTTTGATTGGTCATAATGAAAATCACTATATTTTTTTAGTACAGCAAGGTTTTGAGAGACAACATGATAGAATTGGCGTTTTCAAGGTTTTACTATGTTCAAAATGCATTCAGTTTTGATATTATGAATGTGGGAATTTGTACATAAAAATTATTGACCAAAGATATAGTCTATTTAAGTAAAACTGTAGGATCGAAAAAAAATTGTTATTATGAAATATGAATTAACAAGAGAAGCTCAATATTCAAATTCACCGAAAAAGATAATTAATATATGATGAGTGACTCATTTTTACCTTAAAATGTATTAACAATTAATTTTAAATTTAAAGATGCATGCATAACTTATTTATTCTAACTTGGTAATTACATAAATGTTTTAAATGATAAATTATTTATTAAAGAACGTGCTCTGAAAAATGAATTTTCTCAATTTTTAAATAGAGTAATTATCCGATTTGCTTATTAATTTGTGTTTTAGAAGGATTTAATACTTTTTAAGTTAAGAGTAAAGATATATTGAAAAGATTTTATTCGTAATAAATTACAAAGATTGGTGTAGAAAAATATACAACGGTCTTCAATTTTATTATAAAAAAAATCAGGAAATCTAAAAAGCATATTAATGTTCATTTTATGTATGTTACTAAAGAAAATCAGTACTGATTGTATCAGTCACAATAGTTTTTAATATTAATCTAATATTCTAATAAAGCTTCAACTTTATGACTCGTAGATGTGTGTAAGTTAATCTATTCGAAAAACATATGATTTTTAAAATTTCAATTGTATGTTGATGAATTAACTAGATTTAAGTAAAAAGTAAGATCATTTGTAATTAGAATACTCATAAACACTTTCAATGATGGTTTCATACCTTCCGCATAAGCCAAAAATATTTGAGAATTACTTCATCCTTTATCAGTGGCCTTCGTAGGATATTCCCAGGTGGATTATACAGTATTTTATTATATTATTATATATTATTATATATTATTATATTATTCTATTATTATAGAATATATAATATATAATATAATAGTCTATTATTATATGACAAGTGACTCATTTTTACCTTAAAATGCATTATCAATTAATTTAAAATTTAAAGGTCTATCTGTCCTTTTAAGGTAGTACTCTCGGTTATAACATTACAATTCAATTTTTGATAAAACTCTACATACTGTTACATATTAGTCTAAATGTGACTCAGATAATTTTTTGTGAAACCAGAGTATAGTCAATTGTTACTTTAAGGGGGTATGAGCGAAAAGTAATTTTAAACTTTAAGACCTAAATCTATTTTGTAATTGTTAATAAAGATTATTTGAATCCAGAGACAAATTTTCAGTATAGGTTGCCTTGCATTTCGAAAAGATATTTAATTCTAAAGTTCGCCCGTTTAGCCCGTTTAATATGCAGAAAACGCATTTTTCGCGTTTGAAATAAAAAATTCATGCATTTGTAGGAAACTTTTCTAGATTATTAAAGTATCAAATTAATCTTTAGCTTTCCAATTTTATGTGCATACGATACAAAAATAGGGTTGCCTGGCGTTTTAGAGAGATATTTATAGAATAACGCAAAAAAGTACTCAAAACAGAGAAACACCTTAGAGGTTAGAGTCAAATCAAGGTCTATATTGATCTTTTCAGAAAGAAATAAGATAAATATGCGTTTGATATAAATATGAATATTCAAAGTTTTTTAAGTATTTAATTTGTTAACATGATACATTGTCATAAACTTCTCTATTGAATAACGTTTTTTCATAAGTTACTGTTTTGACTAGTATGCCGCTCGGACCTCCTTAATATAATTTTTCGAACATACGCACGTTCTTAGTGATAAATAGATTGTGCGTACATTTGTGAAATTAGAAAATCTCATTTATTCATTGAATATATATATATTCAAACACGTCATCAAAATATTACACACCCACTGTAAGTTGTATCTAAATAAATAACGACAAAACATCTGTAAACAAAACGGTCCTTTGGCAGGGTGCACGGGCGCCCGAATATGGCATTTCAATCGTAAATTTTCTGTAAATTCAGTAATTATGTCAGTTAGTTAATATAAATATCCGAATGTGTGCCTAATGTTTCTAAGGAAAATTCTTGTTTTCTTTTGTTCTCACTTTTGTTTTCGTAGTCGGATTTTATTTAAAAAAGAAAATTTTTTTCAATATATTTAATCTATTAGTTATGCTTTAGTCTATTTTTAATAGAGTATATATTTCTAACCTCAAAATTCAATATTAGTTACAATCATAAATTTTGGTTTTACAAATGGTTGCAGATGAGGAGATAAATAAAATAGACGTGCCTGTCGCGTAAAATCTACCCTAGTTAAATTACAACGTCTGATAGAACTAATGTACTATCTAACTCTCGTTTCTTACCTAGATAAACGGAATCAACACGCAAGGCGAGAATATCGCGGACAATGGTGGCATCAAGGAGGCTTACTTTGCGTACAACGAATGGGAACGGCTAAACGGGCAGGAGTCACGTCTGCCCGGACTGCAGTACAGCTCGCAGCAGATGTTCTGGATCGGTGCGGCCAATGTTTGGTGCAACAAGTATAGGCCCGAGGCCCTAAAGGTGCGCATCATCACGGACCCGCACAGTCCCGGCGAGTTCCGCGTCCTCGGACCCATGTCCAACATGCCCGAGTTCGCCAAGGACTTCAACTGTCCTCTCGGCTCGACCATGAACCCCGCCAAGAAATGTACGGTTTGGTGAACGCACGAACGCCCTCTCATTCGTCGTTAACAGCTCGCCGTCCTATTCATTCTGGAACTGTGTATATTAGGATTTGCCGACTCGACTGTCGCGAAAAACCGTCCGTGAGAAGCTTCTACTTAGACGATTCTCAGGATTTATCTGACTTCGATATACAATAAGGAGGTTTTATCGACACATTACCAATGACGATTATTAGTCTGCACACTCATTTTTAAATTGCATTTATGCATCACCATTTTCTTATTATCGTTTTAGATCGCAATTCGAGAATTTTTTTAAGAGTGGGACTTGATTATTACGTACTGATTATATGCTCGCAGCTTTTTTAAATTATCAAGTAAACTGTAGGTATTCTCGCTATTTAAAATATAATTTATGCGTTATGTTTATATACACTTTGTAGTTATTTATTTAATAATTTACAATAAATGCTTTTAATATGATAATACTTTGTCGTTATGATATTAGAAATTTGAATGCCTACAATAATGAATGTAATAAATATGTGAGTATAAATGACCATAGATATTATACCCAATATAATATTTTCATTTATTTGATAGTTAAAAAAAGGAAAAATAATTGTGTGTGCTTATGTCCACACGGTGAAAGTGAAACTTTGAAAATAGAGAGAAACATTGTAGATTATATTTTTAATTATTAAAATATGTGATTAGAGAAAAAAAATTTTGATGCTGTTTCCATTTATTTTAATTGATTTTTGGTCAACTAAGAATAAATATACAATGCAGAAAATAATTTGCTTAGGAATTTAGCGAATACGACATCAAGAATTCACCTGGTTGGGCAGAGCTTAGGTATTGGGCCAAGAGCATAAGAACACATAGTAAAAGTTAAAAATAATGCAAAATAATAAATTTATGGTAAAAATAAATACATAATATACTATTATTTAATGTATTTAAAAGTTTTCGCTACATAAATTACCAAAAAAACACTGATTAAAGTTTTTATTGTTATTTATGTAGTTAGAATCCTTTAATAACTTAAATAATAGTTCAATGGATGAATTTTATGTCTGAAACACTTTTTGGCAATATAGTCAATTCTTACTATGTATTCTCACACTTTTGACCCACATAGGTCTTAACCAGGCGAATAGTCACTCGAAATAGGTATCATTTGAATATCCTACGGCAACTGTGATTTAGTCAATTTTGGGAGTCACCGATGCAGATAATAGGTAGCAATGGGTTAGGTTGTATAATTTTTTTTTATTATTTTCAACTTCCTTGTTATATACATAATAAAATTAGACATAAAATTGAACATTTTTTTAAATTTCTCAGCATGGTGCAGTGATGGATGGAGTGCAAGGTATACGGTTTTATTTTTTAAACTTCTTTCTTATTTTTAATTGCTTAGCTTGGGTTAGATGGTTTAGGGTTTAGAGTTTATATTGTATGGTTTCATTTATTAAATTTGTATCTTATTCTACATTACTTAGCTTAGGTTAGTTGTGTTTAGGGCTTATAGGCTTGGGATTTATGGTTTACGTTTTATTACTTAAACTTTTTTAGATTTTAGAGTTAGAATATAATTTTATAATGTTTTAATTAAAAAATATTTAATTATATGGCTTGTTGAATTTCTCATTCGTAGAATAAACACGTTTGATTGGTTAATTACGAATTTTATGAATTCGGCTGTCTCATTTCCATTCTGCTGCACTCATCACCGAAATTTTAGCCTTTTTGGTCTTTTCCATTTTAATTTAAAATTAATAATAAAAGCTTAAAAATATAAATATGTAATACTTATTAACACATTGCGTACGTTGTATTAATAGGAAAAATCATATTGTAACTTTGACGTTGAGGAGGGTGGGGCACGATGGGCTACGTTTACTTTGAAAACGTATGACTTTTATACTGATAATGAATAATATTTTATCAATGGGCAGGGGCTCAGTCGGTAGAGTGTCGGATTCTCACGCCGGTGACCCGGGTTCGAATCCCAGTCTCTGCCGATTGATACAAGCACCACTGTAAAAATTACATGTGCTTTGTTTACAAACACACCGGAAACCCCCGTCGTCGATGAGCACCACATGGGAGCACAAACATGGCGACGTTAAATAAAAAACAAAAAAAAAAATTTATCAATGGATATTTAGACAATAGTATTCATCAAGAATGTGATGTATAAGTGTAAAAGTACCTAATGTAAATATTCTTCTAAAATATTCTAAACGGGAAAAATCGTTTTAAAAAGCCCATCTTGACCCACCGGTGGAGCAAGATGGGCTTTATAAAATATTGCGTAAAAAAGGTACAATAACTATTTAATGGTTTTTAACTCAAAGATTTAATTATTTTAAAACAAATAGATGCTGTACGTTAAGGAAAAATCGCCGATTTCGTTCTCTTTTAAAATTTAGAAAAAAGCAATGGTTCAGAGTTTTACAAAAACTCTCTCTCTTGGCTCCGCTGTTTGAAAGAATTATTATTTCGAGTATGAAAATAATTTCGTTCCGGAGCACGATTCTCTTGCGCCTGACGAATATCGCCCTTGCTCGCAGCAAGAGCTATTTTTGGGTAAGAGAATCGTGCCGGGAAGGATTCATTGTAAGTCAATCGAAAATCACTCCGACTGAGAGCGAAACAATTCTTGGCTAACAGAGAATCATGCCGGGCACGATTCTCTTGAGCCTGACGTTAATCGCTCTCGCTCAAAGCAACAGCTATTTCTCCACGAAGAGAATCATGCCGGGCATTATTCATTGTAAGGTCGATCGAAAATTACACTGACTGAGAGCGAAACTATTCGTGGATAACGAAGAATCGTGCCGGCTACGATTCTCTTGCGCCTGACGAATAGGTATCACTCTTGCTCGGAGCAAGGGACATTTTTTGGGGAAGAGAATCATCCCGGGCATGATTCATTGTAAGATCAATTGAAATTCACTACGATTGAGAGCGAAACTATTCTTGGATTGCAGTGAATCATGCCGGGTACGATTCTCTCGCACCTGATGTTAATCGCTCTTTCTCCAAGACGAGAATTGTGCCGGACAGGATTCATTTAGAGTCGATCGAATATCACTCCGACTGAGAGCGAAACTATTCTTGAATAACAGAAAATCGTGCCGATTACGATTATCGTGCATCTCACGAATATCTCTTTTGCTCGGGATGATTGATAAAAATTGATGTATAAGAGATATTTTTATAACCCAAAAGTTTTACAGGAGATTACAAATCAAATGTCTGAATTTCAAAAAACAAATTGTCGGAGCAAGTAACTACAGTGTTTATATTGCATATTTTACTCAATTTTATGCATATGTCGATAAAAATTGAAAATATTTGGTATACAGGGGGTTTTGGGGTCACTGATTACGAATCAAATGTCAGAATTTTGAAAAATAAAATGGCGGAGCAAGTAACTATTCCAACCATTTCTGCGAGCTACATTTTTTCTAACTTTTCCCTTGTGATACATCTTATTCAATTGTCTATGAGAACGCTTTATTTAAGAGTGATTGAGAAAAACTCTTGAGAGGATAACTCTCGGCAAGAACGATATGACGTAGGGAGTCATGAATATCGCTGTTTCAAAGAATGAATCTTATAAAGAACGACTGTATACTGAGAGCGAAGGGAATTACTCTCTATGGGAGCGTTCTTGCAAAGAGTGATTGAGAAAAACTCTTGAGAGGATAACTCTCGGCAAGAACGATATGACGTAGGGAGTCATGAATATCGCTATTTCAAAGAATGATTCTTATAAAGAACAATAGTCTATTAAGAGCCAAGGGAATCGCTCTCTATGGGAGCGTTCTTGCGAAGAGTGATTGAGAGAAACTCTTGAGAGGATAACTTCCGACAAGAACGATATGATGTAGGGAGTCGAATATCACTCTTTAAAAGAACGATTCTTTTAAAGAACGATTGTGTATTGAGAGAGAAGGGAATCGTTCTTTATGGGAGCGTTCTTGCAAAGAGTGTTTGAGAAAAACTTTTAAGAAGATAACTTTTGGCAAGAACGATATACCGGAGGGAGTTATGAATATCGCTCTTTCAAAGAATGATTCTTTTAAAAATTGAGTGCCTATACTGAGAGCCAAGAGAATTGTTCTCTGTGGGACCGCTCTTATTGAGTTTAAAATATATCGCTCTTTTAAAGAACACTCTTTAAAAGAGCGAAATAGAAAAATTCCGGAAAAAATGTATCAATATTGACTCTTTCCCAGATTACTCTGAACCTCTAAAGAAAGTGAGGTTAAATGTAACTAAATTGATTATCACTGAATTTAATCTATTTCATTCATACTTTTTTATATTACTTCAGGCATAATGGTTTTCTATAACATATTTACTTTAAAATTAGCATGGTAAAGCTATATTTCATGATATATTGAGAGTGTCTCATCGTGCCTCACTTATAAAGAATTTTTTATGATTAAATAAAATGTTACTCAGATATAATAATCAATAATAGAAGACCATAAAATTAAAGTTCTGTTAATTGTAATAGAAATAAGCAGTCGTAGGTTAAGCTACATAAGTATTTATTTTACGAAAAGATTACGAAAAGCTGCCGTCAGTTCTTAGCATTATGGCTGAGGCGCTTTTACTGTGGTACAAGTTAATCTGAACTTCCTTAAATGGTGCATATTTTTGTTAAAAAAAATATTAATATTCATAGTACAAACTAATTTAAAAAAATGATCACTAACATTCTTTCTATATTGAGTTGTTCTCTAAAATATTTTTTTTTATTTTTAACGAAAAAGTGAACTATTTATTTTTCAGTATGTTCACATCAAAAGGAGTCAAATAACTATCAGAATTTTTCTTTCTGTAAACATACCACCTAGCATCGTGCATGCCGCAAAGTTTCTCCAAATACTATGGTATTACAGATAATGTTAATATATTATTATGTCGCACAGAATCAAGATTTTTAGGTTCTACAGTAAAAAGAATTTTACAGTTAAGAAACTTTTGGAATCATTGTTTTAAAAGAAAAGAATTGTATTCACTCATAAAAAAATCTTTTTAACTCAGACTGGCCCCCCTTATTATTAGAAATATTAAGTGTATTAAGTGTTGCAGCTGCGACATTACAAAGATAGATGTTAGAATCGAAATGCATTTTTTCATGAGATAATAAAAAGTTAATAATAGCTATTTTTTCTGTTGTAGCATAAAATAATTTTTGATATATTACCCGTTATAGCCATATACGTCCTCCAGAATACACGTAATTTAAGAGAATGTGATAGGAAAGACAAAATTTATACATTGCCGACTTTATAGTTTTTTATTTTTAAAGTAATTTGTAATCATTTTTACGGTAGACCGATGCGTCAGACTCTTTTTTACCAATAAACAATGAATACAAATTTTTTTAGCGATTCCATTAATTTCATCACTACAAAGTTTGGACCACTGTTATAAATAACCGTATCCACCAGTCAGGAACCTAAACTCTTTAGTGATATAATGAATGGAATCGCTTGAAATCTTTTATTGATAAATGAAAGAACCTAACTTATCGTCTTTTCAATAAAAATATATACATATTATTTTAAAAATAAAAACATAGAGTCGGTACATAGGAACCTTTCCCTTCCATTCACTAATCCTTAGAATCTTGTTAAAAAATTAAATTAAATTCAACATCAATTACTCTTAATTTATATTTTGTTAAGTTTTATTTCAGTTGTAAGTTTACGGAGCATCATGCTTAAAAGTTACGTATCCCGCAGGACAAATATAATATAAAAATAAAATTTATTTTGGGCTTGACATTTTTTAACCATTAATACGATGTTATAACAAAAAAAATAATTTTAAACTTTCCTAGGTACTTTCTAACTTACTTTACAACATTAAACATTTTTATTATTTTACATTGTTTGAAACTCAATTTTAATAGCTATTTAAGAAATAATTATTTTATAAGTTTTTAAAGATTTTTTAGCTTTGCTCGGTTTTTGTCAAATATTAAACTTGAAATCGGAGACAGAATATGTATTTTTAAATGTATATACAACCAATCGATATGTTCAAAAATAAAATTTTAAAGTAATATTTAAAAATCTGTTACATGTAAGAATAGTAAACACTGAAAATTGTTAGTGTACAGTGTACACTGAATGTTTGAGTGTTAACACTGAATTTTTGATGTTCACACTGGAAAATTTAGCGTTCCACATCGAAAATTTGAAGTGTACACTAAAGGCTTGAGTGTTGACACTGAATTTGAGTGTTTATCACCGAAAATTGTGGGTGTGTACTGAATCTTAGGTGTTTATACTAAAAACTTTAGCTTTCCATACCGAAAATTTAAAGCGTACACTTAAAGTTTAAGTGTTGACATCGAATTTGGGTGTTTCACTCCAAAAATGATGGGTGTACACGAAACGCTTGAGTGTTGACACAGATTTTTAGGTCTGGGTGTAAATACCTAAATTTGAGTGTACACACTCAAATGTTAAGTGTAAACACCTAAATTTGAGTGTACACATCCAAAATTGGGAGTTTATGTTGAAATTTGAGGTGTTTACACCCAATATTCGGTATAAACACTGAAAATTCGGATGTTTTTTTCGTGGCGGAAGGTTTCGTTAAACAGGAGTAAAAAATTATATTTACAAGTTTCAATTCTTTTTAGTAGTTCAATTTTAACTTATTGAAGTTTCATAACTATTATTTAATCTTTTTAGATTTTTCCTCCTTAGACATATTGTTTTGATTAGGTTGAATGACTATATTGATCTCAGGTGGTAATGAGAACTCAACAGTATCGATTTTCAACAATACTCTGTAAATCCTTAAATGTGTCGTATAATTCGAAAAAATTCTTTTTAGGCTATTTTAGGAGCATATTGTTATACTTATCTGTATATAGTATGATAATATAAGAACATTGAAAGAATGATTTTCTTTGTATTTTTGACGATTTTCGAGTAAACCGCATATTTTATGGCTTGTGCCGCTACTACTTTTTGCTTCTGCGAGCACCACGATACGGTACTCTCCTAACTTGAAAACATAACCGGAAGCTGATTTCCGAGTATCAATATCTCCCGCGTAATCCGCATTACTAAAAGCTAACAAATTTAAATCCGTATTTGCTTTAAAAACTAAACCGTTCCATAGTTCCCTTTAAATACTTCAGAATTCGTTTAACAACACCCCAGTGTATTTTACACGGAGACTCTAAATACTGACATACGGTGCTTAACGCGAAAGCAATATCTGGTTTCGTACCTACTGACAGGTACATCTAGGATTCGACAGCCGCTCTGTATAGTACACGAATTTCTGTGGACTGCTGTTTGCCTTGTAATAGCGCACTCAGCTCCTGATGCTTGTCCATGGGAACTGCAACTGGATTTGCTTCGGCCATATTGAAACGCTCAAAGACTTTTCTGGCATACCCCGTTTGATGGAGAAAAATAGAGCCATCAGTGCCTCACTCTATTTGAAAACCTAGAAACAAACTTAGATCTTCAGTAGTCATTACAAACTTCTTTTTCAAATGTGTCAGTAGCGCTTCTGCAACTGTATGATTTAATGCTGCAAAGTTTCGTCCATCCCGTTGTTCTTTAATGACTTAATTTCATCATCCATCGCTTCCACTCGTTTGCATACGAATTGGTAACTGCTTCTTGGTAGTTTTGATGTCCATCAACTTTTGGCAAGAAAATAGCAGAATCAGGATCGATTCCATCCTCGTACCTTCCTGGTTTTCCAATCGTATTTATATCTCTTAGAACTCTCCCCTCTTGAGAGCTTACAGCTGGTTCTTCTCTCTCTCGTTCATAATCCTGAGGTTGTTCATTATCAATTGACCCTTCCAGTTCTTCTTGGATCTGTGGTTGGAGTACCTGCGGTAGGTGATTTTGCGGTTGGGCCGCAAATTTTTCTTCAAAACTCATGTCATCTTGGTGGTTGTCGATGAATCTTCCATATAGTGACTACTTTCATTGAAAATCACATCTCTTTTTATCTCTATCTGTTTCAGGAAACCAGATTTTGAAATCCTTCACATTCTCATTATATCCGACAAAGTAGCCTTTGACTGCCTTGCAGTCAAGCTTCGTGCGCTTTTCCTTGGGGACATGAGCGTAAGCAGTTGTTCTGAAAGTAATCAGTTTGCCTAGATTTGCTCTTCGTCTAATCCATAGTTCATATGGAGTCTTTTGGCATTGAGGGCTCGTTCCTGTGTGATTGAGTATAAAAACCGACGTGTTGACAGCTTCTACCCACAGTCTCATTGGCAATTCTTTTGCGTGTATCATGGTCCTCATAGCTTCAACGATTGTTCCATTTTCCCTTTCGACAGATCCATTCTGTTCAGGACTATAGATTACAGTCATCTGATCATGTATGCCGTAACTTCTCAGTAACTTGTCGACTGCTGAATTTACGAACTCCAAGCCATTGTCAGTACGTAGCGTCTTTATAGTCCAATACGATTAATTGTCATGACGATAAAATCTTTGAGTCGCTCTAAAATCTCGTCCTTGGATTTGAGATAGAAAACAGTTTTATAACGAGAATAATCATCTTTTAGTAAAAGAAAATAGCGTAATCAATTTATAGCAGGTTCTGGAAAAGCTCTACACAAATTAGCATGGATGATTTTTTACATAATTTAACTCAGGTTGATCCCTTCAGGAGAACTCCATTGATTTTTAAAAAATCTCTCATAATTAAAGAAAGTTGTAAACAAATTTTGAGAATTTTTCACTATAATTTTGTTATTAGTTATTGGAGAAAATACATATTTCTGTAAGAAGAGAACAAGGGATTTTAAAAAAATTCCTTGCGCATAAGAATTTGATGAATTCCATTTTAAAAAATTTTAGAATACTTTTCAACTTAAAATGAACAAAAGTTAATTTTTTTGATATTGTTTAAACTCAATTAATGGTCAGAAATGAATAAAACGTTATTTGAACTTAAACAAATATAAAAAACTACACGTTTCAATACTTACAATTGACGAATAAAACATTTAACATCAAAATACCTCAAAACAAAATATTAACTTCCTTTCACAATACTTCAACCTATATTTTCTGCAAGTATCAAAAATATCCATGATCATGTGTTGTACAAGGAACGTTTTGAAGTTTCGAGAAAAATGCGTTTGAAGTTATAATTTGGTATGCTAGGGTACTTGTCCATATTTATGAGCCTGTTCATATTTGTGTGCCTTTTTTTTAAATATAATTTGCAGCGATTAAATCATAAATGAATCAGTAAAACTATTTTTAAAACTAAGATAAACTATTAAGTTAGAGTTTACAAGAATTATAATTTTTTTAAACATATGAATCATGATTTGGTGGTTTTACTTTGTTTCCTAGTCTAAAATGCTAAGGATTGCTTGACTTTCAAAACTTAATTTAATTATTCAAACGTGATTTATAACAACCAAAATATTTATTGTATCATTAAATAATTCCATTTAATATTAAAAAATGTGAAATGAGCATTTTAGACTCAGTTTATTAATTTATTAATGAATCCAGCAATACCGCGTGATTTCCGAAGTTTGTCCGTATTTATGCGCCCCCTCATGATCGACGGAATAACCTCACTTCTGCTTGTAGAAGGTAGAAGAAGTTTTCGCAAGCTTTATTTTTTCCAAAGTTGTTGTTAATGAAATTTATAAGTATAACTAACAAAATATACATAATATGATAAAATTTATTAAGACTTTTTGATTTATTGATTTATACCAGAAACTAATTATATTAGTAATTAGTATTACAAACTAAATAAACATAAGAAACATAAAAAAACATATTAACTACGACTAATTAACTACGACTAGAAACTAAAATTCAGCGAGCTAGCTAACTCTTTAACAGTTTATATTAATTTATAAGTTTTTAATGCTTATTGATTCAAAATCAAATACTCATCTTATATTGTATGGAATTTCTTCGGCAAACTTATTTTTATTTATAACTTTTAGTATCCTATTTTATAGTCTTTGCAATAGGACTATGAGTTCTACAAACGCCTCGCCAAGCTATAATACCTTAACTGATTATATTATGGAATAGTGCATAATAAATCATTATCATTCTGTTATTATAAGTGAGAGTTGCGGGGTAAGGAAAAGGGGGGAGGAGAGGGGAGTTGCTCCGCTCAATCCGTCCGTACGTTTTTTGATTATTGTGATGGCCCTGAAAACGGCCGGTTGTAACTAGAGATGGCTTCTAAGGCTTCCTAGCCTCGCGCTCGGGACTTTTTGGCGGTCTCGGCTGGAGGAGTCGAAGAGCCCGTCGGCGGCTCATGCTGCGACTCCTTGGAGCCTCGGGGATGTGAAAAAGACGTACGCTAGGCGTCGACCGCGTCGTAATCGGGCCGAGCCTCCGCTTTACCGCTGCCAGCTTCCGCGGATCCCTCAGTGCCGCGATGCCTCTGGACTCTCGACGAGCTGACCGAGGGGTCTCGACTACTGGAGGTCGTGCCGGAAAGCGTGGCAAGACGGGCTGCGTCGGCTTGCGAAATAGCGCCTCCTTTCTGTCCGGCAGCTCGTAGTCCGGAGAGGGAAAGAGGCAAAGAACGTCCTCTTGTTCCTCTTCCTTCTCCAGGTCCAGAGCTGCCTGGATTTCCACCGCAGTGGGCAGCGGTGTTGCAGGTCGTGGTACCACGAACACCAAACTGCGCACTTGGGGGGAAGAAAAACCCTCATTCGTCTGAGGCGAAGGAGGCGGTGGTGTCGCTGGCCGATTCTGCTTCTGTCGTCGGGGTCGGGGCCGGGGACGACGGGTATTCGCCGTTTCCGCTGTCGTTCGGACCGACGACGAGGCTTCCGGCCGGTCTTTGGCGTTTGCATCCGTTTGGGGTTTTCTGAGTGGTCGGCTCCGTTGCTGGGAGTCGAATCAATCTTAATCACGCTCTTGCGTTCTTTTATAGTGAGCTACGCGGGTGGCCCGAGAGGAGAGGGAGGAACGCGAGCAGAGGGCGCGAAAGTGTGAGCATTTGCGAATGCTTCTGCCTGTGTGCCTTACAATTGAACTTCCGTGAGAGTTAATTAAGAAGTAACTCCCGGAACGGTCCAATTGTTCGACACGGGAAGATTACAGCCGTTAAAAGGCGCGTGCGGCTCTCGTTAGAGAACGACGCCCTTAAGCAGCTCTCCTATCAGGGACTTCGTTCAATTGCCCCCGATCTCTTGACGCGCGTTCGTCAAGAGCCGTGATTAACTGAGGGATACTGCCCTCCTAATAAGGCTACCTTGGGAGCTAAGCCTTACCGTGCACCGCACACTAGCTACTTCGGGAGATTGCTGTCAACCGAGGAGTTCCGGCCGGTGCGGTCAAAGATGAGTAGAGAGATTGCTAACGTCCATGCTACGGTGCGTGCCCAATAAAAGTCACTGATTCGAGCGCCGCGCCGCGGGTTAGCGTCGAAGCTGGCGCACAATTCAGTAGAGCTATGGAGGGGGTATATACCAAACGTGCGCCTGCTGTAAGAAGAGGGGGAACGTGCGCCTGGCTGGTGGGCGGAGCGAACGGCAGCATATTTTCTCTGCGCGCCGCGAAAGCAATTCGGGAGTCGCGTAGTTTGTCCTCGTGGCGCTACAATTGAAATTTTATTTTATGCACATTACACGTTTACCTCAAGTACAATAGCAAGTACCTATAACTTAAGCTTCGATAATTAAATGTAAGTCCCAGAGCTTCTCTATGAACATATGCGACATACAAGCTTTAAATGTTCAGTGCACCGACAGCTGAGGTGGCTAACGCGCGTGCCTGTTGTATTTGCTTTTGCTGTCTCGGGTTCGAATCCCGCTTGCTCCATATTTTTTTTCATTTTAATTCTTCATATGCTAATTAAATATTCTTTTTTTTTTAAAAACATTCGTTAACGTTTATAGATACACATTCAGCTTAGAAAAAATATCCTTACGGCAAGAAAACAATATTAATCTATACATTATTTTAATAATTGTACGAACCAATTTCAGTTTATTCAATGCAGTTTATTCATTACAAAAATTGAAAATTCCCTCTTAAATTTAACCAACACATTCAATTTCTTTCGAATAAATACTGCACTGAATAAGTTGCAATTGATTAATAGTACTTTCATTAAAATAATGAACCGATTCATATTATTTCGTTGGCATTGGAAAAATTTATCAAAATAAATGAGCAAGCACATTTATAATTTTTTAAAACTGAATTCCTGAGTAATTATACAACTAATTTTTATTCGTGTACACGTTTTTAAAAGTTGCCCTTTATGATATTTTAATAGCTTACAAAGATGAAAAGTAAGAGGTTAAGGAATATCGTAGTCATATCATTTTTCTATAGTTTTATTAACTATAAAGATATAAAATAGATACCTACATTGATTATATTGCTTTTTATTTATTGTTATATACTTTTAACTTGATTCAAAACGCTAGAAAATTCTCTGTATTAACTTTTTTATAAAATCTTAAATAGAATTTATTTAAATAATAACAACTACGGTTTTTAAAAAAATTCAAATGTGAGTACGGTGAGCATGGTTTTCCGCTCGAAAAAAGTTTTAAATAGCATGCTATATGGCTTAAATGGTTTGTATTACGTGCAGTAAGAACTATGTTAAAGGCCAGGACCGATAAGTTACTCCAAGACCCTAAACCAGTACAAAGATATCACGGTACTCACATTTACTCGGGAACACGTTTTTTATGCAATTTTCCACGTTTTTTCACCTAAATCCATCCACAGATTTTTTTTTATCGCCGTTGAAAAAAATTTCTTTTGATCTATATTTTTGTTAACTTAGAAAACTATAAAAAAATTATTTGCATGTCTCAAAATAAAGTTTAAGTATTGATTTAAGCTAAGGACACGTAAATTGCCACTTTTTTGCAAATGACCCATAACTGAAATTAAATTTTAGAAATTTTACATGATTTTGCGGTAAGTAAGTTCTTTGTATACTGTTTCGATGATTGTAAAAGTACGGTTTTTGATTCTGTTTAATTTGGCTACATTTACGTGGAGCTTCAATTGCACATAAAACTTGCGTTGGTAAGACGGTTTGAATATCATAAGGCTCTGGCCACGTAAAATTTTTGTTTTTTTTTGAGCCATAAATTTCGTGATTAATTCATTATTTATAGTTTCTAAAACGCGATCTAGATATCATATCTTATTATAAATTACTATACAAACCAATCGTCTTTGATGAAGCTGTTTAAATTATACATTGCAGTTTCCTGTTTTGTTGTAATACGCCAATTTAAGTATTATCGTGAGCACTACTTTTATGGGTATTTTTTCTCTGTAAACCATAAGCAGTCATATTATAAAAATTAAATAATTTTCATGGTATTTGAAACGAAAAAAAAACTACAAATGAAGTTCTAAAAAGTGAACTGAATAATTTAAAAAAAGTAGATACAATATGTCGTAGAATATTAACAGTAAATAGCGAAGAAATGCAAAATTTAGAAAATTTTATTTGATGTGCTAAAATTATTCTTTGAACAACTAACTTAAAACCAGCGTTGCTGAATTGTTAATTAGCCAATTAATAATTATAATTTAAAATTTAATTTTCAATTAAAACTTTTTTAATTGACAATTAAAATTTAGTTGTCAATTAAATTTTTTTTAATTAACAATTATAATTTAGCTGTCAATTAAATTCTTTTTAATTAACAACTAAATATTAATTGTCAATTTAATTTTTTTAATAGACAATTAAATTTTAATTGTGAATTAATAAAAAATTTATTGACAATTAAATGTTAATTGTCAATTCAAAATTTTTTAATTGACAACTAAATTTAATTGTTATAAATTTAATTGAATAATTTTCAATCATTAATTATAATTTAGCAGTTAATTGAAGTTTTTGTAAATTTACGCGTATACCACGCATATGAACAATAGTGAAAAATATTTATGTCAGGGTAGGTACTTTTACATTTGTACTTTACGTACTTGATGAGTATTATTATCTAAATATAAATTTTTAAATTAGAAGTTTATTAGAAAATTTTTTGAATCTTTTATATTTAATCGTTTCAGCACCCTTTACACAAATAACCATTCATCTTTAAAATTCAAAACATAAAGCATTTTTATTACACAAAATACCTATAGTCTTAAAAAAATAAAAAAATTATTTAGAAAATTAGTAAATAATTTCGATGTACAAATATTCATTTTTTAAAGAAATATTAACGAGAAAATAATATACAAAAAAAAATTTAAGCGTATATTTAAATTTGAGAACACAATTTGTAAATCTTTTGTATTTTTAGAATCATTTGTACATGTGAACTAACTGTGCTGCTTAACAATATAATTCCCGTGCAGGAATTTCAGACGCCGTCCCCGCGATTAGCCCCGATCCTGACCAGATTTTCGGACCGACGGAAGTCAGCCCCGATTCAGACCCGATTTCCCCGTCTTTTCCTCGCATTGAACAGGACTCACGGATTCCCTGCCTGAATCCTGTCTGATATTCTAAGGTCCGCGCTTTTCTATTTTGAGGTTATGATTCTAAAGTTAAACAAAGGATTTCCGTGCCCGAATCTCGTCTGAACACCTAATTATTTAAAAGCAAGTAAAATTGGGAGATAACAGGTCGGAATCTAACCAGTATTTCCTATCATCTATTAAGCACTATTGCTTGACGTAACATGTCGGCAAGGTAGATCTCTATATTGAATTTATCACTTTATTTTTATTCACACTAAAGTAATTTTTTATTAATGTTTTCATGTTCATATACTATTATTATTGTTTTAAAAATAATATAACAGTAGAGCAAGTGAATCAATTAACTTAATATTAATAATTGATATATGATAAGTGGTAATATTATTTTTATTAATATTTGGTTGCTATTATTACAATTTTAATTACAAAGTTCATAATTATTATAGAAAAAAATTTATAAGTGTGAATAGTCACCCGTGGATAATTGACATCTCCTTATTTATTTTTCAACTATAAATAAATCATTAATACTTGTAAGGTTTTTAAATACCAACTGTACTAACGATATTGCTGCCCTTGTCTAAGCAAGTTTTCGAGAGACAGAATAAGGTAGATTTCAAATCACCAAATATTATCTATATACTAAAATCAGTAATTGTTTTTGTAATTCCCTAAAAAAAGATAGGTACTTTTTTGTGACTTAAAATATTTATTAATATTTATTGTTCTCAAACGGAAAGGAAAAAGTTTAGTTTTGTGTTAATTGTATATCAAATCATTATGATTTAATGAGATGTGAAAGTGAACAAAAAATTCCTACCTTACCGAAAAACACTTACACAGAAAAAATATAAGTGTGATGCCGGTAAGGTAGGGATTTTTAATTCACTTTCACATCCCCTTAAATAAAGAAATAAATAAATAGCAAAATATACGTGAGATAGTAGGAATCTACTGTCGGTAACTGGTATGCTCTTAAATGAAATTTAATAACTTATTGGTAAATTTTAAATTAATTGAAAAATTAAATTTTCTTTAAATTTTCATGAATTTTATTGTAAATTTTATATAAAAACCTTTAAAAATGTAACTTAAGATTTGTGTTATGAATTTGAAGTTCAATAACGAGAGAAAATTATAAAACTAAAAAGCCTGTAAGGTAGGAATGAGTTAGTACTATACATGTTTTTGATAAATATATCTTTTATTTTATCAATATAAAGGAGAAGAAAAGATTGAAAAGATATTCGAAAAGATGCATCAGTATATTAGGAAACGTGGCAGTATTTCTTATCTCCTTAATAGCTATACCATATTTTAATTATATTAATCTTTTCGTAAAAAGAATGGTATAAAAGACATTAAATACCTACGAAAACAAAAATATAAATGTAAACTTTAACGTGTAACATAAATATATGTTTTGAAGTTACGCGAGTAATAGGTCCATGTGGTCAAGTGGATAGAGCATCAGCTTACGAATCTCGAGGACGCCAGTTCGATTCCAGCATAAACCAAAAATTGTTTTAATTTATAATTATTTCTATATTTCTGTTTCCGATTATCATAATAATAACTACAATGTAAATAAAGCTAGTTTAAAAAGAATGAATACACGTAGAGTACACTAGAAGGAGATAAATAATTTTTTCTTTGCTGAGGATTAACATCCGAAAATCGGGTCGGAATCGGGCTTAGATTTCTAGGCCGAATCGCATAAAAAATGGTATACAAATCGGAGCCCGGATCGAGTGCGGTTTTCCTGGTCGATTCCAACCTGACCTACGAGAATCTGGTCTGAATCGGGTCTGGTTTACCTAAGATTTGCTGCACGGGTTATAGTAATAATCTATAATTATTAATTTATGTTATAATTAACAACTTTGAATTTAATGAAAACTTTGCTATAACTACATTCAACCGAGCGACGTTAGGAGCGAGGTATGCCTTGCTAGTAGTTGTTCTTTTTGTATGAGCTACTTTACCTGCAAATATCACGTATAAAAATGTTGAGTTATAATTCTTCTATGATCATATACAGCGAATCCAAAAACTCCTTTGTGTATTAACTTTGGGGAAAAAACATTCAAAATGGTTTACTTTGGGATGATCATATATGATCATATACAGTGAACCCAAAAACTTAATTTGTGTATCAACTTTGGGAAAAAACTTTCAAAATCGTTTAATTTGGGAGGTTCATCAAGAAATATTTTTTTCAATTATAATTGCAAAATGTTTAATCCAAAGTTAAAATTTAATTGTCTATTAAAAAAATTAAATTGACAATTAATATTTAGTTGTTAATTAAAAAGAATTTAATTGACAGCTAAATTATAATTGTTAATTAAAAAAAATTTAATTGACAACTAAATTTTAATTGTCAATTAAAAAAGTTTTAATTGAAAATTAAATTTTAAATTATAATTATTAATTGGCTAATTAACAATTCAGCAACGCTGGTTTTAAGTTAGTTGTTCAAAGAATAATTTTAGCACATCAAATAAAATTTTCTAAATTTTGCATTTCTTCGCTATTTACTGTTAATATTCTACGACATATTGTATCTACTTTTTTTAAATTATTCAGTTCACTTTTTAGAACTTCATTTGTAGTTTTTTTTTCGTTTCAAATACCATGAAAATTATTTAATTTTTATAATATGACTGCTTATGGTTTACAGAGAAAAAATACCCATAAAAGTAGTGCTCACGATAATACTTAAATTGGCGTATTACAACAAAACAGGAAACTGCAATGTATAATTTAAACAGCTTCATCAAAGACGATTGGTTTGTATAGTAATTTATAATAAGATATGGTATCTAGATCGCGTTTTAGAAACTATAAATAATGAATTAATCACGAAATTTATGGCTCAAAAAAAAAACAAAAATTTTACGTGGCCAGAGCCTTATGATATTCAAACCGTCTTACCAACGCAAGTTTTATGTGCAATTGAAGCTCCACGTAAATGTAGCCAAATTAAACAGAATCAAAAACCGTACTTTTACAATCATCGAAACAGTATACAAAGAACTTACTAATACCGCAAAATCATGTAAAATTTCTAAAATTTAATTTCAGTTATGGGTCATTTGCAAAAAAGTGGCAATTTACGTGTCCTTAGCTTAAATCAATACTTAAACTTTATTTTGAGACATGCAAATAATTTTTTTATAGTTTTCTAAGTTAACGAAAATATAGATCAAAAGAAATTTTTTTCAACGGCGATAAAAAAAAATCTGTGGATGGATTTAGGTGAAAAAACGTGGAAAATTGCATAAAAAACGTGTTCCCGAGTAAATGTGAGTACCGTGATATCTTTGTTTTTGTACTGGTTTAGGGTCTTGGAGTAACTTATCGGTCCTGGCCTTTAACATAGTTCTTACTGCACGTAATACAAACCATTTAAGCCATATAGCATGCTATTTAAAACTTTTTTCGAGCGGAAAACCATGCTCACCGTACTCACATTTGAATTTTTTTAAAAACCGTAGTTGTTATTATTTAAATAAATTCTATTTAAGATTTTATAAAAAAGTTAATACAGAGAATTTTCTAGCGTTTTGAATCAAGTTAAAAGTATATAACAATAAATAAAAAGCAATATAATCAATGTAGGTATCTATTTTATATCTTTATAGTTAATAAAACTATAGAAAAATGATATGACTACGATATTCCTTAACCTCTTACTTTTCATCTTTGTTTTTTTTTTTTTTAAATGGCATTTCGAACTCGAAAGTTCAATGCCTCATCTACGCAAGCCTTCCACGTTTCCCTATTTTGTGCGAACCCCATCCATTTCGCGCCTTCCCGCCCAATTTCAGTTACGTCTGATTTTACGTTATCCTCCCATCTGCGTCTAGGTCTACCAAGAGGTCGCGTTGCTTTCGGTTTTCCTTTCATTATGCGCGCTGCTGTACGATCATCGCCCATTCTTGCCACGTGCCCTGCCCATCTTAGTCTCCGTGATTTTATTATTCTGTTAATATTTGGTGACGCGTACAAATTATGTAGCTCGTCATTGTGCAGTTTCCTCCACTCCCCAGTTTCCTCATCTTTCTTTGGCCCGTATATTTTCCGCAGAACCTTATTTTCAAATACCCTAAAACGATTTTCTTCCGCTTTAGTGAGCGCCCAGGTTTCGCACCCATACAAGATTACCGGCATTATTATAGTCCTATATATCCTTATTTTGACATTTTTCGACAGTAGCTTTGACTTAAGTAATCTGTTCACAGCGTAGAAGCAGGCATTACCCGAATGAAGTCTCTTATTAATCTCGGCTTTAATTTCGTTTCGATCATTTATAGTTGTACCTAAATATCTGAATTCGCTAACCTTTTCAAAAGTGAAATTTCCGACTCTGAGATCCCCCTCTGCTTCGCGAATGCCCAGTTTCTCCATGATCATATATTTCGTTTTCGATTCGCTCACTTCTAACCCCGTGTTTTTAGCCGCATTTATAAGGATTTCCGCATTTCTCGCCACCGTTTCACCATTATCTCCCACTATATCCAAGTCATCCGCATAGCCTAAAATTTGCGTTGTTCCGTTGAGTGTTGCGCCTAGCTCGCTAGCCTGCATTTTTCTAACAACATGCTCTAGCGTCAGGTTAAAGAGTACCGTTGAAAGCCCGTCACCTTGCTTCAAACCGTCGCGTATCATGAACGATTCGGATACATTACCGCCTACTCGGACCTTTCCAGTGCTTCCATTCAGACATATTTGAATTAATTTTACGAGTTTTTTTGGTACGCCAAGGAGCACTAGGATTTCATACATTTTGCTTCGTTTGACAGAGTCGTACGCTTTCTTAAAGTCCACAAATAGCTGGTGTATAGTTTCGCAATATTCCCACTTTTTCTCTAATAATTGTCTTATGGTAAACATTTGATCGCTCGTTGACCTGTTGCGCTCGTTGACCTAAAGCCGCCTGTCACCGACAAATACGAGGAACTATTTTTCTCATTTAATTTTCAATTTTTAGTGAATATCACTATGAAACGTTATTGTCCCTATCAGAAACAACAACTTTTCAGAGAGCAAACATTCTGAATTTGTTTGTACTATAAATACTTAATAATACCTTTAATTTTACCGTTGTAAAACCTCAAAATCTTGATCCTACACGTCACAATACATTAATAAAATTATTCAAACAAAAGGATCTTTGTCCGAAAAAGAAAATTAAAGAAAAATTTACGAAATAGTGCATGGTTAAAGTTTTAGTACATATAAAAAGGCGTCATTAACAGAATTTTTTTTTATTTATCGTATGACTATTACACGCATTCATTAAATGTTCTGCTAGGCCGAGGTAGAAAGCGCATGCTTTCGGCGTTCATTTTTCGCACTTTTCGCAGGACTTCCGGCGTTCTACCTCGGCCATATGGCCAATATGTACTAAATGTTTTTATTGTTTTATTGCGCAGTGCACTTCGACAATTCTCCCTGTAAGCTATCGCTGTTATTGCACGAAGAAACACTTTATTCATTTATTTCTCAATTTTGAGAAATTTCCTGTATGGAAAGTTATAGTTTTTGGTTAAGGCAATAACGTTCCAGAGAAGTATTTACACAAAATTGAAAATTGAACGAAAAAAGTGGGTCCTCGTAATTGTCGGTGACGGGTGATCTTAACATCATCTTAAAATGATAGTAGGTATAGACTATAAATCAGGCAGTCTGAGTTCGGATATCTAGAGATACATTCGATAATTGATCATGATCTGGATATTATACTATACGTGATATATAAGGAATATTATTTTAGCAGAAATCTTGCAGAACATTCAATGAATGCCTTTAAAACGTTTTAGGGGATAAGACACCTCTAGACCCTAAATAAATTTAAAAAAAAATTTGACTCGTAAAAAAAGTGTTTTTTGGGGTTTAACCCAGGCCTGTCCCCTCAAATAAGTTAAAAATACGAAAAAACGGCTATTCAAAATTACAAAATAAAAATAAAAAACCCGAAATACACAAAAAAAATTTTAGCTAAATAACCTCAAAAACGGCTTATTTTTGTTATTTTTAAAATGAAGTATATGTTTGGAGTTCCCTATCTCCGGTTCTTTGACCAATTTAAGCCTGTCAAAAAAATAATTAAAGGTATTTTCTGTGAATTGAAATCGACATCCTATGAGGGGTTAAAGCGCACCTAAAAATCGCGAAAATTCGAAAAAATAGTACATTTAATTTGTTCGCATGATTAGCTTCCATAGAGGTTAAGAAAAGATGGTATGTTACATAAAAGAAATTTAGTTAATTATTTTGTCTAATTATAATTTCATAGTTATTAATATGTTAGTTGTTCGTAAATTACATTAAAATAATTTATTGTGATTTTGTTTATTCGCTTGGCTTCATTACGAATGTTATATTACAATAGTATATAATGACTGCTTTAATTTACAATAGTTTCTTTAATGTTTAAATAATTTTAATTCACAAAATATTATATTTATATTACGGTAAATTAGATAGACATTCTTTTGGAAACAAACACTTCATTTATGCAGATTCATACTCAAAGTGCGAAACAGACTAGATATAAACTATCGCAAGATTACTCACTGATAAACAACTTGCTAAAGAATTGCAGCAGATTTCGAAAACTTTTGCTACCAAGGAAAGGACATTTTTTCTGAATTGTATTTTCATCGTTTTTTTCCAATGAGCTTGAATTTTTTTAAATACTGCAATTTTATTGGATTTCATTAAATAGAACACACGTTTTCGCTAACCTCATTGGAGGATTTCAAAAAATTTCAAACGCATTCAACCAGATATTTTCCACGTTGACTGTACATATTTATATAAGATATTTTAAGAACACTTAAAAGAGTAAAAAAAATTCTTACCGGTTTTACAGTACATAAATAGGAGGAGAGGATAAATTAAGTGACCTCAGCGCCCACGGTGACAAAAAATGGCAAAAATGTTTGCCCATATGTTGTCAATACAAATAACCTAACCTCAAAAGACATTCAAAAGAAAGTAATTTAGTCAACTTAAAATGATTTTCTCGTGTCTTTTTATGCATAAAAATAATGCTGCTCCTACGCAGATTCATACTATAGACAATAATTAGAAAACAATCTTCATTTCCGTTGCTATCTCAGTTTTTAACAAAATCCCCATCTGATATATGCGGAATTGTCCAACATTATTGTCGGCCCCATGCCAAGCCAGATGGCGCGTCATGTAATGCTCATAGCGGATTAACCTACTAAACTATTCTAGCGTTAACTCCAAAAAATTGTAATTTCAATAAATGTTGATTTCATATTAAAAAACGATAATAAACATTCGATTGAGCCTATTATTTTCTCAATCCCGTTAATACAGAAAGTATTATTTTTTACTTTTAAGAGCGGTATATTTTTTTAAATCGGTACAATAAAACAAAAATTTTATAATAATTTATTGTTAGTATACCTTATTTAATATATAATATAGAAATTTTCCTTGTTAAAATTGTAATTCAAAGTTTTTTAAATACATTATTAGAATTTTAAGACATACTAATTAAAAAGAAATAAACATAATAATTAAACTTGCTAATTTATATACAAATACTATCGTAGTGATTGATGTAATAAATCAAAACTGGAATATATCAAAGATTGGAAATCTTAAAGGTATTATTAGACAATATCTAAATTTAAAACCTTGCATACCATAGCTTGACACGTATAAACTATTTTATCTAAAACTTCAGAAACTATATGTAAACAGTATACGCAAAAGTCCAAACAACCTTGTGATAGCTTTCTAACACTCGACAGATTCAGCTTCCATTTGATCATGAGTATTCCATTTTATCATACTAATAAATAACGTTTATGATTAATTTTGTATGTCATACTTAAAAAGAAACCTCCATTCGAAACCTACATGGGCCACCGGTAGTCCAACTTAAGTGCTGGGTATGCTTAACTTATTTTTTTTTCACAATAATCCATGAAACTTATTTTTTTAATTGGATTTACTAATTTTGATACTAATACTATCACAGTAATTTTAGAAATGATACACAAATGGAACATATAAAAACTTAAATGTTTTTAAGTATTCTACAGATTACCTAATTTTGAAACATTTGTGTTTTAAAATGCATGCTATAGCTTGACGATATTAAATATTTTGTCTAAAACTTCATAAACTATATATAAATAGTATACGTTAAAGTCAAAACCACCTTATGATAGCTTTTAAACCCTTGACAGATTCAGCTTTCATTTGAACATTGTGACATGTAAAATGCCACAACGAAAGAGGTAAAGAGAGAAGTAAGGTGAGGTTAAAATAGGCAGGTAGGGTTAGTATCGGGGAGATTATTATTATTTATTTATTGATAAAAATATTTCTTTTGGCGGCATGCTATATTGATCATTGGATAAAGTATAATAAGGTATATTTTTAAAAACTAATAACTTTTCAAAACAAAATATAAATAGGTTAGATTTGCAAACAAAATACGTTCTTGCTTAAAGCATAGTCTTAAGCAGATTCTAGCCAGATATTAGCTATAATTTGACTTATTAATAACTTATTAATTTGGTTAATAATTAATAAGCTAACCAGCCATTCTAGCTTACTTTCTACCAGGGTGTTTAAAACGTTCGATTTTTGAAAGTCAGATACACTTATGATCACTGCACAAAAAGGTTGCTGGATGTGTGAAATAATAGCGATCTGTAAAGAAATATTTTTCGATAACCTCCCATATAAATAAATGTATTTAAGCGATCCAATGGTTCAGAAATCCGCCACGTAATCATGTAAAATACGCGGGGCGCCAATATTTTGCACATAGCGAATAGAACGTGGGTATGTGGGTATATGGATTTTTGGTTTGAACATTTATTTATAACAATAGTCGATCTTCGTTAGGTATTGAGCTGTAATATTAGGCGTTTGGTTTTTTAATAAAAATTTATAGAATGTGGGTTGTGTTGTGTTGGGTTGGGTTGGATTCGTTGGGTATAAGGGTTTTCGGTTTAAATTTATTTATTTACATTTATTTATAAGAATAACCGGTATTTGTGGGGTATGGAACTGTAATGTGGAGCATTTTGTTTGTGGATTCGGCGGTAGAAATTTCGAACGTGAGTTCTTTTTTTTGTCAGTAAAGGACGACTGGTATATTAAGGTAATATTATATTTGTATTATGCTCTCTAAGAAAGACGGAAAGATTCAACGTGAATTAAAGACATAAAATAAACTCTAAATGTATTTTATTTCTTGCATTGGAGGAAATAATAATGATAATAAATCATAATCTATTAATAAACAACATTACGTTCCTAATATGCTTTTTATGTTGATTTATCATTTTGAAAATCTGGGTATTTTCAAAAATCGGAAAGATTCAACGTGAATTAAAGACATAAAATAAACTTTAAATGTATCTTATTTCTTGCACTACATAGGGTGGATGTACCGTTAGTGGCCAGTGCTCCTGTTTTTGCCATGTAACATAATTTTAATCATTTTAAAAGTTTTAACTGACAAATTCCATACAACTTCGGCATTAACATGATTCTTAAGTACTTTAGAACATTGTATAATACTGTAGGTACAGTTAGCTCAGTATATTTTGACAGAAGAAATACTTTTAGTTTGAGGCGTGTCGAAAAAGGCATTTTCTTACGCAAATCGACAAGAGAAGCAGATGTATTATGCTTTCTGTGTTCTCTGATCTTCATATATATGGAAATTTACGAACATCGGAAAGATCCAACGTGAATTAAAGACATAAAATAAACTTTGAATGTATTTTATTTCTTGCATTGGAGGTATAATGATAACACAGCCCCACAAAAAAAAATATTGTAAGTCCCAAAAACTTGACCACGGTACTTATATGTTTTTGGGATCGCTGAATCCGAATCCAGGGTTAGTTTAACCCCATCAGATCTTTCTCAAGGTCAGTTGAAGGTCAAATTATCGAAATACATGAAAAATACACTAAAACCATGGCATCTTGGGGTTTTTGGGGTCGCTGAATCCGAATCCGGGGTCAGTTTAACCCCATCAGAACTTTCTCAAGGTCAGTTGAAGGTCAAATTATCGAAATACATGAAAAATACACTAAAATCATGGTATCTTGGGGTTTTTGGGGTCGCTGAATCCGAATCCGGGGTCAGATTAAACAATCAGATCTTTCTCAAGGTCAGTTGAAGGTCAAATTATCGAAATACATGAAAAATACACTAAAACCATGGTATCTTGGGTTTTTTTGGGGCGTTGTATCTGAATCCGGGCTTATTACAACCCTATCAGGTCATGGTCAAGATCAGTTGAAGGTCAAATCATAAAGATTCATAAAAAGTAGAGTCAAACCATGACATTTAGGGGTTTTTGGGGTCGCTGAATCCGAATCCAGGGTCAGTATAGTCCCATAAGGTTATATTTATGGTCAGTTTAAGGTTAGTTCAAGGTCATGGACGTAAAGAGAGTGAAAAAATTAGTTATAAACTGAAACAATGCAAAAGGTAATGTAATCCATAAAGCAAAGAACAATGTATATGCAAGTACAATCGTATCCTTTAAAACTATATCATAGTTTGCTGCTCCTTCATTTACTTTAAATTTGTTAGAAGTATATGCAATTCAATAAAATACTCGTAAAAATATTAAGCCCATTACTCTTTTTTATGGTTACGAACTATTTTATTGTCAAATGATCTACGAAGTGGATTACGCTTCCGCTTCTCCGATGTTGATGGTAGATCTCTTTTTAACGACCAACAGTAATCTGCTAACATATTTACGTCCCATCTTCCTTGGTACCTGCGCTCCATTTCCTCGATATCCTGGTGAAATCTCTCTCCCTGCTCTTCGCTGTAATCACCTAGGTTTTCTGGAAATTCATCAACATGCGAATATAAAAAGTGTAATTTTAGATTCATTAGGCAGCCTTGATTTTTGTAACTATTTACTAAATTTAAAACTATTTGTTGGTAATTTGAGCTCTTATGATTTCCAAGAAAGTTTTTAATTACGTCCTTGAAACATAACCATGCTTCTCTCTCTGTATGATTCATTTTCGTAACAAAAATTTCATCATTTATCATCTTACGAATCTGAGGGCCATCGAAAATTCCTTCATTTACTTTAGCATCACTTAATTTGGGAAACTGATTTCGCAGATACTTAAAGCAGCTACCATCTTTGTCTAAAGATTTTACCCATTGTTTCATAAGTCCCAATTTAATGTGCAGAGGTGGTATAAGAATTTTTGATGGATCAACAAGTGGCTTATCTTTTATATTCTTAGAACCCGGTTCGAACTTTTGTCTAAGGGGCCAGACACTCTTTAGGTAATGATTCTTTCTATCCCTACTGTCCCATTCACATAAATAGCAAGGATATTTTGTGAATCCCGATTGTTGCCCCAGAAGTATTGTTATGATTTTAAGATCCCCACATATTTGCCATTTATGATCATTGTATTTTATTCGGTCTAATATTACTTTCATGTTACAGTACTCTTCATTCAGTATTACCGAATATCCTATGGGAATGGCTGCATAAACATTTGTATTGTGTAACAGAACGGCTTTTAAACTTCTCGTTGACGAATCGATGAACAATCTCCACTCGTTAGGGTTGTAACATCCATGTTTAAAGCAATTCATCAACCCAACTATATCTTTGCAGTAAACTAAGGAAAATTCTTCATCTTTAGCGAAATAATCAGGATATTTCTTATCTCTGTCTCGGTAGTAAGAAACTTTAATTTTTCCAGCTTCATTAGTATTTTCTTTTATCCATGAAGCCAAGCACTCCGCCCCATCCTTTGGTAGGCCCAAATCGCGTATGAGATCATTCACTTTTTCCTGTGTAAGTGGACCTTTCTCCTTCTTAGTATTGTAGGGGATGTATTCTTCGTCACTTGTATCACTTGTACTAGCAACGTCATTGTCTTCATCAGGCGCTATTTCTTCTTCCGCAATAATATCTCCTTCCTCCATTTCTTCTTCTAAGATTTCATCTTCATCATGTCTTTCTAAATTTTCCTCAAGATCCATACTTCCACTTGCGTACATACCCAGTGGATCTTCTTTTTTATCAATTGACGATTCATATATAGGTTTCGTGACACTTTCAACGTTAGCGTAATTAATTTGCGACTTGTTTTTACTATTAACTCCATGCAAATTCGTATTACAAAAATAACAGTCTTCTTTTCTTAAAGGTTCCTTCCATATCGTAGGCACTTTCATTTTTACTTCAGTTTTACCATTTTTGTCTTTCTGTAGCATTTTCCTACATATTGCGCATATGATTTTAGGAACCCAATCAAATTCATCAATTTTCCTGTCTAAATCAAACATGTTCTTGTACTGCTCTTTAATATTTTGATTGATTGAACAATCTCCACTCGTTAGGGTTGTAACATCCATGTTTAAAACCACAGCTCAAAAGAACCGTGAGCAGAGCTGTCTTCATTATCGGGTTTCTCTCTCGGTGTAAGTCCCAATACGATTAATGTTGACTATCTTGGGTTTGTGTTAAGGGCTTCTTTCCCAAAAGGTTTCCAAAGTCATGTTACAGTAATCTTCATCTCCCTTGTATCACTCGTATTTCCTACTTGATACGAACGGATATGAATATGCTGTTTGTTTGCCCCTGG
Source organism: Gastracanthus pulcherrimus (assembly GCA_949152435.1). Lineage (NCBI taxonomy): Eukaryota > Metazoa > Arthropoda > Insecta > Hymenoptera > Pteromalidae > Gastracanthus > Gastracanthus pulcherrimus. The sequence continues at coordinate 172,205,686 of OX424572.1, read as the reverse complement.
GTACCTCTACGTGGTGGCGGTGGGCAACGTCTGATTCTTTTTTTCGGTCGGCTAAACCCCTGGGTGAAGGCTTTAGAGCCGTCATGGCAGACAAACAACAAAAAATTACGATGCAGGGATTCGGAACCCCAGTATCGGCGGCTGGTCAGGGTGAGCAAGCGGGCCCGCAGTCGTCGTCATCAAGCGACCGCAGCTCTTTGTTAGTGGGAAACTTGGCTTTCGAAGAGTATAATACTACAAGAATTTATCACTTGAGGTCTGGTGACCAAGAATGCCTTATAGCAAAACGGGATAGTTTTTGTTACATTTGTAGCAAGTATGAGACCCCAAAAAATAGAAGAAAAATCAATCAAAATATTAAAGAGCAGTACAAGAACATGTTTGATTTAGACATGAAAATTGATGAATTTGATTGGGTTCCTAAAATCATATGCGCAATATGTAGGAAAATGCTACAGAAAGACAAAAATGGTAAAACTGAAGTAAAAATGAAAGTGCCTACGATATGGAAGGAACCTTTAAGAAAAGAAGACTGTTATTTTTGTAATACGAATTTGCATGGAGTTAATAGTAAAAACAAGTCGCAAATTAATTACGCTAACGTTAAAAGTGTCACGAAACCTATATATGAATCGTCAATTGATAAAAGAGAAGATCCACTGGGTATGTACGCAAGTGGAAGTATGGATCTTGAGGAAAATTTAGAAAGACATGATGAAGATGAAATCTTAGAAGAAGAAATGGAGGAAGGAGATATTATTGCGGAAGAAGAAATAGCGCCTGATGAAGACAATGACGTTGCTAGTACAAGTGATACAAGTGACGAAGAATACATCCCCTACAATACTAAGAAGGAGAAAGGTCCACTTACACAGGAAAAAGTGAATGATCTCATACGCGATTTGGGCCTACCAAAGGATGGGGCGGAGTGCTTGGCTTCATGGATAAAAGAAAATACTAATGAAGCTGGAAAAATTAAAGTTTCTTACTACCGAGACAGAGATAAGAAATATCCTGATTATTTCGCTAAAGATGAAGAATTTTCCTTAGTTTACTGCAAAGATATAGTTGGGTTGATGAATTGCTTTAAACATGGATGTTACAACCCTAACGAGTGGAGATTGTTCATCGATTCGTCAACGAGAAGTTTAAAAGCCGTTCTGTTACACAATACAAATGTTTATGCAGCCATTCCCATAGGATATTCGGTAATACTGAATGAAGAGTACTGTAACATGAAAGTAATATTAGACCGAATAAAATACAATGATCATAAATGGCAAATATGTGGGGATCTTAAAATCATAACAATACTTCTGGGGCAACAATCGGGATTCACAAAATATCCTTGCTATTTATGTGAATGGGATAGTAGGGATAGAAAGAATCATTACATAAAGAGTGTCTGGCCCCTTAGACAAAAGTTCGAACCGGGTTCTAAGAATATAAAAGATAAGCCACTTGTTGATCCATCAAAAATTCTTATACCACCTCTGCACATTAAATTGGGACTTATGAAACAATGGGTAAAATCTTTAGACAAAGATGATAGCTGCTTTAAGTATCTGCGAAATCAGTTTCCCAAATTAAGTGATGCTAAAGTAAATGAAGGAATTTTCGATGGCCCTCAGATTCGTAAGATGATAAATGATGAAATTTTTGTTACGAAAATGAATCATACAGAGAGAGAAGCATGGTTATGTTTCAAGGACGTAATTAAAAACTTTCTTGGAAATCATAAGAGCTCAAATTACCAACAAATAGTTTTAAATTTAGTAAATAGTTACAAAAATCAAGGCTGCCTAATGAATCTAAAATTACACTTTTTATATTCGCATGTTGATGAATTTCCAGAAAACCTAGGTGATTACAGCGAAGAGCAGAGAGAGAGATTTCACCAAGATATCAAGGAAATGGAGCGCAGGTACCAAGGAAGATGGGACGTAAATATGTTAGCAGATTACTGTTGGTCGTTAAAAAGAGATCTACCATCAACATCGGAGAAGCGGAAGCGTAATCCACTTCGTAGATCATTTGGCAATAAAATAGTTCGTAACCATAAAAAAGAGTAATAGGCTTAATATTTTTACGAGTATTTTATTGAATTGCATATACTTCAAACAAATTTAAAGTAAATGAAGGAGCAGCAAACTATGATATAGTTTTAAAGGATACGATTGTACTTGCATATACATTGTTCTTTGCTTTATGGTTTACATTACCTTTTGCATTGTTTCAGTTTATAACTAACTTTTTCACTCTCTTTACGTTCATGACCTTGAACTAACCTTAAACTGACCATAAATATAACCTTATGGGACTATACTGACCCTGGATTCGGATTCAGCGACCCCAAAAACCCCTAAATGTCATGGTTTGACTCTACTTTTTATGAATCTTTATGATTTGACCTTCAACTGACCTTGACCATGACCTGATAGGGTTGTAATAAGCCCGGATTCAGATACAGCGCCCCAAAAAAACCCAAGATACCATGGTTTTAGTGTATTTTTCATGTATTTCGATAATTTGACCTTCAACTGACCTTGAGAAAGATCTGATTGTTTAATCTGACCCCGGATTCGGATTCAGCGACCCCAAAAACCCCAAGATACCATGGTTTTAGTGTATTTTTCATGTATTTCGATAATTTGACCTTCAACTGACCTTGAGAAAGTTCTGATGGGGTTAAACTGACCCCGAATTCGGATTCAGCGACCCTAAAAACCCCAAGATACCATGGTTTTAGTGTATTTTTCATGTATTTCGATAATTTGACCTTCAACTGACCTTGAGAAAGATCTGATGGGGTTAAAGTAACCCTGGATTCGGATTCAGCGATCCCAAAAACATATAAGTACCGTGGTCAAGTTTTTGGGACTTACAATATTTTTTTTTTGTGGGGCTGTGTAATCTGTTATGTCGCGGATCACTCCGGTAAGACAATAAATGTAGATTTCCCATTTATTCTCCCAACGGATTTATCCGGACATTGATTAATGGAATTGTTATGTATATTTCTTTATTTAACTTACTCTTTTTCTTATATTGGCTGCGTGGCTAATATCCTTTGGCTTGCCGAAAGTGCAATGCGTTCGAACTGCTGACTGCTTGACTATTTCGAATGTGTATTAGATTTATAGGGAAGGAAGAACTATTAAATAAATAAAACTTTAAAACAATAATAAAGTTAATATTTGTATTTTTAGTATTCAATAATAATATAATAATGAACAATATAGTTGACTATTAGACCGTTACAATTTGACTGTTAATCCACGACTGTCAACTACAGACTGACTTGTAAGTACCTTCTTCACCCAGCAGCGAAGCTGTTCGTCTATATCAACTTGGGTGGTTTTCCCATTGTTCACATTATACGCCTTTGGCTTCTCGATAACAGAGATCTTATGTCGTATTGTCCAATATCGATTGATTGTACTTAAATTACAATTTCGTTCATACAATCGTTTATTATATTATATGTAATTATTATTCATATTCATTTTGTTTTAAATAAATATACATAATATCACTTAATACAATATGTAATATAATAAATATTTTATGATTCGACTCATTTCAATTATATTTAAAAAAAAAATAATAAAAACAATAACAATATATAACAAATCATAATAAATTATACTAATTATTAATAATCGAATAATAATAATAAATCATGAAAATTAATATTAAACATAATATTATGTTTTTAATATGTTTTTTATATTGATTTATCATTTCGTAAATCTGGGTATTTTCGGAAATCGGAAAGATTCAACGTGAATTAAAGTCATAAAATAAATGTAAAATGTATTTTATTTCTTGGATTAAAGATAATGATAATAATAAATCTAACTAATCAATAGTAAACGTATATATATATATATATATATATATATATATATATATATATATATATATATATATATATATATATATATATATATATATATATATATATATATATATATATATATATATATATATATATATATATATATATCTACGATAGAGCGGATTTTGTATACTTATTTATATATGTACCTCTACGGTGTAGAATAATATTTGATACTTCTACTTTCGTTATCTTTTAATATCATATAAAATGGAGCTTGAAAATACATCGCGTTCAAATACACTCCTTCGACGTATTATAAAATCACACTTCTGCAGTTTGTCGAGTCTCGCGCGCATGGGTGCCAAATGCTCATCCCTGGTTAAAAAAACTTATAAGACCGGATTGTAAAATAAACCTATATGATCTTATCCGATTTTATCCGGATTTTGAAACCTATTTCATATGGCCATATCCAAATCAATACAAACTTGGTTATTTCCGGATACGTGCGGATAAAACAGGATGAGATCAAAAAGTCAACCTGTCTTGTCCGGAATTTGAACCCGGTTTTATAAGGTCTTATCCGATATCATAAGTTTCTTTAACCAGGGATGTGGACCCTAAAATATAGAAGTTGTCGAGCAAAAACTCTTCATGCTGAAACGTAAATGACCGGATTATTCTTTTGTTTTTTATGCGACGCGGTTTATTGCCCCGAACCGGAGACGGATTCTCACGGCGGTCAACTCTGTAACCACCCGCCCGCGTGACGCGGACATCTGCGATTTTTGTCACCACCCACGTCGATCTCTAACCAATAGAGTGAAAAATGTAAAATATGAACCTCTTCAAAATATCTAGCTATAAGTTACAATGTATTCTGCAGCGGAAGAAAAGACAGAACCTTGGCGACTATGGACAGAACTTATACACCTTTTACATTCATTCTCAACTCCTGTCTTCATACAAACAAGTCATCATTCAATTCAAATCGAAATATTGTTTATGCCCATCTGAACGAAAATGACCACTTTTTTCCCTGAAAAGCGAGATCAAAATTACACTTTTTGCCCTCAGAAATGATTAGCGGGAAAGAAAAGTTACGTTTATCCCGCATTTGCGGAAAAAACACTAGAAATTAGTCCAAATTCCTTTATTTCATCAAGTTCTACCAATAACCCTGATTTTCGATTGTCTTTTAACAATATTGTCTTTAAACAGTCCATTAGTCCCGCTTTCCAAGTCAACAAGAGGTCACAGTTTCCCGCATTTGCGAGAAAAAAGTGACTTCACTAGAAACTAGTCCAAATTCCTTTATTTCATCAAGTTCTACCATTAAGGGGACGCCGGATATATCTGTCCTTATCTAATTGAGTTTTCATTCATAATTTTAAGAGAAATAATTTTTCTGAAAAAATAATAGTTGTCCCCGCTTTGTTTTATAGTAATCTAAATATGTGTTCAAGCTCTAGGTTCATATGATTTTTTTGTTTTCGAGAAAACTTTGACACACTATGTGGGCCAACTACGTGGAGATTAACCTTTACGTACTAAGTTTGTCAAAGTTTTCTCGTAAGCAAAATAATCATATGAAACCAACTTGGACATATAATTAGATTACTGTAAAACAAATTGGGGACAGCTATTATTTTGTCATTAAACAATTTACTTTGTAAATAAATAACGAAATACGTGTGTAGGATAGTAGGAATCTACTGTCGGTATCCGACGTCTCCTTACCGTGATTTTCTATTGTCTTTTAACAGTCTATTAGTCCCATTTTTTCAAGTCAAAAAGTGGCCACAGATGAGATGGGCATAAAGTACTATATGTAACTAGAGAAAAAAGTCGATTTTTCCCTCGGGTGATACTGTAGCAGTAAACTCACCCGCGGGACAAATATTCGACTTTTTGCCAGTGTTACATAATGTATTGTTAGTGTGATTACTTTTCGAGAAACAACACATACGCAACAGTGCAATATATATATATATATATATATATATATATATATGGGTCAATCCATGCCAAAACGCACACGGCTCTGCCCAAAAATGGTAAAGACTTAGAAAAACTTGTATATGGTCAAAATTTAGGGTTTTCTATGTAGAATCAATAGCTATGTGGCGCTTTTCAAAATTTTCAAAATGGCGGTCCCAAAAACCCGATTTTCTGACCAGTTTTCCGAAAATTTTCCGATTAATCGTTCATAAAAATATAGATAAAAGACGAAAATTGTGAGTAAAGGTCATTTTATGTGTTTTCGGGTACGCTGAATCCGAATCCGCTGTCCGTTTAACCTTATCACTCCAGGATTTGCTCTAACCTCAAAATATACCTCAAAAACGCTCAAACAGGCATGATTATGGCTAGATAAAGGTTCGTGACGATGCATTTGTTCGGTTCAAGGGTCGCGTATTTCAAATCCAAGGTTCAGCTCGTTCAGTCCAAAATTTGCCCCTAGCCTCAAAATATTTTTAAAAACGCTCAAATAGGCATGATTACGGCCAGATTAAGGATCGTGACCATAAATTTATACGTTTTCGAGATCGCTGATTTTAAGTCTAAGGTCCGTTTAGCCCGACAAGCCCAAAATTTGTCGCTAACCTCAAAATGTACTAAAAAAATGCTCAGCGGGCATGATGACGGCCAGATGAAGTATCGTGACCATATATTTATACGTTTTTGGGGTCACTGATTTCAAATCCGAAGTCCGTTTAGTTCCATCAGCTAAAAATTTGTTTTTAACCTCAAAAAATACCTGACAAACGCTCAAATGAGCAGGTTCATGGCCAGAAACGGACGGTTATACTTTAAATCTCTACAAGAACTTCCTTTTTATCACTTGAAAATTTTCTGATAATAATACTCTTGTTTCGTAGTGGAATAAAACAGTGATTGCTTGAAATTTGTGAGACAGAAGGAGCCTCGTCAAATCGTCTTTTTAATCTTCTTTGAGTGTTGCTGCTATGTGTTACTTTTGAATAATAAAAGAACTTTATATTTTTTATTCAATGGCATGCCCACTCATAAAGCTGCTTAGCTGTTAAAATGCTGTTGATTGCTGATGCTTGGAGGCTTGCGTTCCTAGCTCCTATTTTAAGAGTTGCACCAAGGCCATCATGTGGGCGCAAAAATGCCATTCTGCTTTGATACCAAAATCATTTTCATGATTACATAAATTTTGGATATTAAATCGATTTTTAAAATGTTGTTTTGCTCCATCAGTAAAGTAGATAATCTTTGTAACTTTGTGTTGTTTCTTTAGGTAATCAATTATCATCGAATTACACACATACACCGCTGCAGAGTCATGAGTATTTGATTCAGAAATCACGATTATATTTCCATGTTTTAATTCACCTTCATCTCGATAATAATAAACTACAGTATATACTGTGGCTTGATTATTATTATAGTGAAAAGCTTGAGCTGCTTTTTGAACAACGAAAGCAAAATTCTCTGAATAATCTGGTAGCACAAGAATTTCTCCTGGCTTTAAGCTTCCCTTCAATTGCTTAAAATATTCTGATTGTTGTTTGTTAATATAATCATGAGGTTTTAATAATTTGACCGATGACCAAGAAGTTCGAGGAAATTTTCAGTAGTTGTGTTTGATGTAATCATAGTTGTTCTATCTGTCGAATGCCAAGAGCTAAAAGTTATATCCTTTACGTCTGCTTTTTCCAAACCTGATTCAAGCTGGGATCTGAGCTTATCGTAATTAGGGCAGTTTTTGCATTCGTTAAGAAAACATTCTCTATTTGAGTTACGACATACCATGAGATTAAGACAATCGGTATAGTTTTTTAATGGGAATTCCGATTTAGCCATCAGGTCAGATAAATTGATGGCATCGAGCAAAAGCTTGACATTCTCATGAATCACACATACGCAAACAATATGAGTACCATTACTTCCGGGTAAACACAATTTTGAGGTCGTAATTGGCAAAACTTTGAAAGACCTATAGCAGTATCTGGATGCTCTCCACAGAATTTGAAATATAATTCTTTTAAGCTAAACAATGTCAGTCTCTTCTGTTTGAGGACTTTTTCTCCATCAATCTCAACAGATTTTTTATTTCTATATCCTGGGAGAATTCTGCTGTGAGAATCACATTCATAGAATTGTTTCACTCTATTAACCGTAGTTTGTGGCAGCGATTTACCTATTTTTGGGGGTGGTCTAGAAAAAGAGCCATTCGTGGCTTTTAATTCTTTAGCTTTTCTAATGGAGTAAGTCGTAGTATTGAATAGAGAAGAAATCTTCTCTATTGACCATTTTGATGGCAGTATGGTTATAATAGTTATCCTGTCGAGATCGTGCTCTGACAACGATGAAAATTTTTCTCTTAAACCTTCGATGATTTCATGGAGGTTTTCCTCAGCATTTGAAGAAGTCGAACTGTCAAGATCTAATTGCACATTCTTCTCTAGGCTATCTTCATTTGCACTGTTAGATACAGAAGTATTGTTCAAATTGTCATTCACGTTTTCATCATGAGTATCATCATTGTTGGAATTGTGGTTCACGTCTTCATTATGAGTAACATTACTAGTATATGATATTTTCCTACATCCACTGCAAATCATATTCTCTGCAGAAGCAAGCCCGAAATGTCTGCAAAGCCTAGCTGGTAGTGGTCGTAATGATTTGCCTATGTGAGCTACCAATTTGAACGGATTGCAACAGCGATCTGTTCAAAAAGAAACGGACCTTAGACTTAAAATCAGCGATCTCGAAAACGTATAAATTTATGGTCACGATCCTTAATCTGGCCGTAATCATACCTATTTGAGCGTTTTTGAACAATATTTTGAGGCTAGGGGCAAATTTTAGACTGAACGAGCTGAACGGACCTTGGATTTGAAATACGCGACCCTTGAACCGAACAAATGCATCGTCACGAACCTTTATCTAGCCATAATCATGCCTGTTTGAGCGTTTTTGAGGTATATTTTGAGGTTAGAGCAAATCCTGGAGTGATAAGGTTAAACGGACAGCGGATTCGGATTCAGCGTACCCGAAAATATATAAAATGACCTTTACTCACAATTTTCGTCGTTTATCTATATTTTTATGAACGATTAATCGGAAAATTTTCGGAAAACTGATCAGAAAATCGGATTTTTGGGACCGCCATTTTGAAAACTTTGAAAAGTGCCACATAGCTATTGATTCTACATAGAAAACCCTAAATTTTAACCATATACAAGTTTTTCTAAGTCTTTACCATTTTTGGGCAGAGCCGTGTGCGTTTTGTCATGGATTGACCCATATATATGTATATATATATATATATATATATATATTGCACTGTTGCGTATGTGTTGTTTCTCGAAAACTAATCACACTAACAATACATTATGTAACAATGGCAAAAAGTCGAATATTTGTCCCGCGGGTGAGTTTACTGCTACAGTATCACCCGAGGGAAAAATCGACTTTTTTCTCGAGTTACATATAGTATTTTATAAAACTTTTAAAATATTTTTAGTTTTATAGTACTTTATAAAACTTTTAAAATATTTTTAGTTTTATAGTACTTTATAAAACTTTTATAAAATATAAAATAATTAAATCAATTAATTATTGAACTTTTTGGAGTATTATACATCAAATTGATATATATTTCCTAAAATATATATACTTATGGCGAAGTGAAAGGTAAAATAAATTAGGTGGTAAATGGGAGATTGCAAAATATTGAAGAAATTTCGGCTCGTATTTGCAGTCTTCCATTTACCACCTAATTTTTTCTATAAATTTCAATTGAGCATAAGGGTTGCTGTGACCACGCAAATTAAAGGTCTTCATGTCAGCTTTCATATAAAGTTATGTATAAGTACCTATGACGTATATTACCTGAAGTAAATTACATCAAACTATAAGAGATCCCATTTAAAATGTTAGTAAAGCCATGCATTAACTATAACTTATAACTTAAATATTTCGATAACCTGAAGTGTGCCAATTTTTCTGCTCATACTATTTGGAACAAAGATTCAAAATAATTTTGGTTTTTGAACAATCATAAAAGATAAAGGTTAATAAAAATGTCCAAAAATAACCGGTTTTAAGTCAAAATTTCGACTTTATAACTGTTAACTAGAAAAAAAAAAAATTTTCGGTTAGGACGCAAGTGATTTTTAATTCAAGTAGTATAATCAATTGCCAAAACTTTTTTAACATGAATTATTAAGTTCTAGTTATTTAATTCCCGATTTTACGGAAAAATTGCGTAAGTTTTCCTTAAAAAACCTTAAATTCGATGTAGCCACCTTTAAATGTTGACGTTAACCCTTTCAGGGGCAGTGGTACGTATACGTACCACCTTTTTGCTTTCAGTTTTTTCTGTATTTCGGACGTATTTTTCAGTGCTCCGATGCGTGTGAGTACTTTTTGGACTCTTGAGATGATAAGTTATAAGTTTTGTATAGAAAAGTATGCAAATTTATTTATTTATAAATAGTTATAAACAATTGAATCACAAAAAACTCAATTTTCTTCGTAAAAAATCGTTTATTCTTGAATGAAAAACTCTAGAGCTCTGAAATTTTTTTTATCTATAGTCCGTGTTCAGTTCTATAATGTATATTTGTTTCAAATTTTTTCACACGCTAGTTTTATTGATAAAATTTTTGAAAATTACAAATATGACCAAATATAGTCACCATATTGAATCCGCCATTTTGAATTTTAAAAATTTGACGTCAGAATCGTAATCTGCGACCCCAAAAACCCCTATATACAAAGTTTTATCCTAACCGCCAATAAAACCACGAATTTAACCTAAAATAGTCGCCATATTGGATCCGTCATCTTGAATTTTGTAATTCTGACGTTAGATTCGTATTCAGCGACCCCGAAAACCCTTATACCACTAATGACTTTAAATGTATGTACAGAAGAAAAATGTGCCCCTGAAAGGGTTGAGTACCCATCATGCAAAAAACATATTTTTTTGACAAAAATCAACTTTTTAGACTGGTACTTTTGATACTTGAAAACTTTTGGGAATTTTGAACCACCCTAAGGAGCATATAGAGTTCTATATGTCTATTATATATATTTATATTAGGTCAAAATCGATATATAATCATATATAATCATATAAAATCATATATGATTATATATGATTATATATAACCATGTACAATCGTATACTATCATATATGATTATATACAATCATATAATATCATATATGATTATATACAATCATATATGATTATATATGATTATATATCACCATATACGAATTTTATATATAGCTATATATGGTTATTATTTATAGTTATATATAGTTATATATGATTCACGTTCTTCTTGTGTCTAGATGCAGGTAATAGTCGAAAAATGCGTTCAGGTGGTCATAATCGCCGATGACGAGATCTAGGGTGTGCGCTCCGTAGTTTTTGGAGTCTAGCTATAACTACTGATCGGAGACGGTGTCCAGGTGGTTCTGGTGACCGATGATGAGGTCTAGGTAATGCACTCCGTAGTTTTTTGTATCTACATGTAGGTACTGGTTGGAGATGGAGTCTATTAGGTGGTTATAATAGCCAATGACGAGATCTAGGTAAGTAGTACGCTTTGTAGTTTTTGATGTCTATATGTTTGAACTCGTCGGCAGAGGCACCCAGGTGATATGGCTGCCGATGACGAGTTTAGATAGCGCTCCGTAGATTTTATCCACATGAACATACTTCTCGAAGGTGTCGAAGCTTCTGCGACCAATACGAATATTTAGGCATCAAGAACTGCTGTGCGCACTTCATAAACTTTGCGAGCGGTCACCATAAACATCTAGAAGTTTCGCCTGACCTGTACCTACACCTAGACACCAAAAACTACGGAGCGCACTTATACCTAAACCTCGTCATCAGTCACCATAACTACCTGGACTCCTACTCCGATCGGTTATGAATTAATAAAATAGTTTAAAAATACTTAAAAATTCAATATGTAGTTATATATCAATATATATAATCGCATATAACCATATAAAAACCCATCGTAAAAGTAAAATTTTTGTATGTAACTGTATACGAACATATATAATCATATACAATCATATATAATATTATAGAATGTTCAACAAACCGACCCTGGTAGAAATTTGAGCAGTGAAACTGCTCATCAGACTAGTCACTAGCCAGTACCCACTGCCCAGTTCAAAACATGATGACTGCTTAAGCGCTGGCTAATCACTGCTAAGATTCCGAATTATGTGAAACGTAAACAAAAAAGATTAACCTCGAAAAAGACATACATACGTATATACTATTTTGCGAGTTGTCTTTATATGTTTTCATTTAATAAGGATAAAAACGTGTAAAGGTGGATTTTAAACAATGCATCAACAAAAATTGGAATTAAATAAAAATATATTTGATGCATCGAGTTACATAACCTACAAATATTTGTACTATGGAATACTTATTTTTGTGAGGTTTAAAATATAAAAGTCAGATCAATACATATAATATATGGTAATATAAGCCATTTCATTGGTTTCATGGGTTTGTTTAATTAATCATAAGTCAATTTATAGTTGTTTACTCTTTTTTATTTCTTTCGGCAGTCCTTCAGCAGTGACGTTAGTAAAAAATCTGACGAAATTCGTATGTCAACTGGCGAGTCACTGCTGAACTCACTGACCAGTTCATTTTTAACTGGGTATGGACTGGCGAGCCACTGCTGAACGATTCTACCAGGGGACTTCAATGAAAATTTCTTTTTATATATAATTGTATATAGTGATATATGCACTTGTATATAACAGTTTATATATCAACATATAGTTATATAAAGTAATTTACATACATATATATATATATATATATATATATATATATATATATATATATATATATATATATATATATATATATATTATATATACTATATATAAAATCTTCACGATTCATGAATTTCAAATTGTACATTAGTTATATATGCTTATATAAACCTATATATTATTATACATATCCATATACAATTGTAAGTGGGTGTTTTTTAAAAAGTTGAACAATTTTTGTCCCACCTGTTTTACAAGATTACAGGGCATTATATGAATCTAAAAAAAATAGTACTACAACTGACTATTATAAGCAAGAATCTGCAAAATTTTCAAAATATCAAGTATTTTCTATTCTGAGTAAAAAATAAAAAACTATGCAAAATGTCTTGTCCGTCCCATGTCCCAAGCCTTAATTTCATCCAAATATACCAAGAGATTTAGTAATACACTAAATTTTATCCAAAAAAAATTACACAGAGGGTTAATGTAAGTCTTAGTTAATCCAAAAATGATCCGCGACCTTTTAATGCGTGTATTCTGTTTATGTATGGTCGTTTCGAAATATGTTCCCCTAGTTTTGATGTCTTGTCTGTCCAGCGAAAAATTCTTTAACGGAGCATTCAGTTTGAAAAATAAATATTTAAATCGAATTTGTCGTTTAAATGTCTTGTCCGTTCAATGTTTACGTTAAATGTATTAAAACAATCGAAGGTGGTAGCATCGAATACGACAAATATGTAGATAAACAACATTTTAACCTATTTAAGCGAAGATCATAATCGATCATATTCTGTAATAAGCGATGCAAATTTTAATTTGTGCTAAACAAGAGATAATTCATGTAAAGTAATATATATCAAACAATATTAAATGAAAGTTATACTCTATAAATTCGTAATTTAAAAGAATTGGTTATAAGAAACTTTCAACATTGTAATATTTTTTTAACTACATAAAAGTGTTTTTTGATCTCGCCCATTTTTATTTTCTTTATTTATACGATTAATATTATTACATCATATTTTTTATTTTCGGTTTCAAAGACTTCATTTTTTTTAAATCATACTTTTAAAAAGAGCCAACTGTTTGACAATCACCCATATAATCAAAATCCATATATCACTGTATACAATTATATATAATCATATATATAGTCATATATAATCATGTATGATTTTTATATATAAACATATATAATTATATATAAAATATATTATATAAAATATATTATATATTATATATAAAATCATTTTCACTCGGTGCGCGTGCAATTTCAGATATCAATCAAACGACGAATAGAAACGTTACACAATGGTGCTATATAAAGAGATCTCTTTTTAGGCACGACCGCGGCACGGAAGTGCCTTATATTTTCGTTAGTGAAAAATGTGTGAGATAGGATGTCTCACGCAATTTTTTACCAATCGGGCTGAAATTGTAGGAGATCTCCTCAAGCACAATATGAAATTCTATTTTTTTTATCCCGATCCTGTACGTAGTTTTTAAATTGCGAGCACTTTTTGCTTATTTTTACGTGCTTTTTTTGCGAACTCTCCTAAGTATAACAACCTGATGGTCCTATTTTGAGATTGATCCTGCAAATATACGCTGAATGCGGCGACTATAAAAAATCGCTAAAAACGGTTTTTGGGCTATAACTTGAAAACTAAGCATTCTACGAAAAAAAGTTACATAGAAAAGTTGTAGATCTTTGAAATAAACGTTAAATACAACGGGCGTGTGCAACGTTAGCGCCTAAAAATCTACACTTAATGTATACTTCATGGTTGAATGTGAATTGTAGCCTGCAGCCGCTTTTACTCCGACAGATGTCGCGCATTATCTGCTTCATCAACTGTACAACTTGACATTCTGTCGTCTGCCAAGCGTTGTTGTTTTGACATAAAGTTTGACAAATAGATGCAAAATCTCTAAAAAAAATTTTTATTAAAAATTTTATTTTAATAATTGCTATTTTGTATTTATACTAGTTTATTAACCAATCTACGATTGGTTTACGGTAAATTAGAATTCATTATGGATCGTTTTTTAAGTGGATAGATTACAAAAAAAAGAATGAAATGAAATAAAAAGTGCGTAAACTATTAAATATGAACAAGTTTATTTTACGTAAAACTTATACATACATTATGTAGTATTTGTCGTAGGTTCAGTGTGTACAATATCAAAATTATCACAGACTTATGTTTTAAAACAGCTAGTGTAATTATAATAAACCTTTTAATATTTAAGAGTTTATGCAGTTTTACAAAACAATCAGCAATGAATTGTAATTTACCGTAGACCAATCGTAGATTGATTAATTAAGTAATATAGGAATTATCAAAATAAAATGAAACCAGAAAAGTTTACATTTATTTTGAGACTAACATAATAATTATATTATTTAAATAGATTTTAAAATAACGTTGAAAAATGTATTTGTTTATGTTATTAAATGTACGAAAAATTTCCTTTTTATTTTTAATTAATTTTCCATGCATAACAGTGCCTATTAATTACTATTAATCAGTACCTATTAATTAATACATTTATTATATTATAAAGAATTAATAAAAAAGTATTGAATTTAACATTGACATTTTTAGTTATGTTATTTTATATTTTTACATTTCTGTACATTATATAAATTTAAAAACAGAACATGTGAAAATGCATGTGTCAATAATATACTCACCGAAATATAGTATGTTTGACAACTGTAAAAATAATGAAGAGTTTTTAAGATAAATTTAACATATAAAATATTATAAATATTAACATACATATTATACAAAAAAATGATCAAATCATTGAAGTTCAAAATCACTAGGTAGTTTACATAAATATCGAGCTAAAGCTATTGAAAGCGATTAAAAGCGATTGATTTTATGGGATTCCAAACGACTAAAAAAAATCGAATGTGACCTTCAATATTTCAATCCGTCCCAATCGTTATCAGTCGGGTCAATCGTTTTTAATGCGAGTTTTCCGGGTTCAGATTCCACATTCGGATGAATTAAATTTTTTTTAATCGTTTTCAATCGGTCATTTTCAGCACATATATTTCATGTCGAGTATCAACTTTAATATAAATACTTTGTACAGAATGTTCAAATGTATTTATAATCATTTTCACTTTGTTCGATGAAGCAATTAAGTAAAGTTTACACTGACGATAGTTAAGTATAAACTGACAAAAAATGTGTATACCTCTAGATTATTTATTCTATCTCAGCGCCGGGCTCTGGGGTACCTTCTATTAATTATCAATTATAGCAACCTCACCCCTACGGGTTTATCTAGACATCTGATTTTTTGTATAGTAGTATATTTTTGGTACCTATGATACATGCCATGATAGTAAAATATAAACCTGAGACTTGCTAAATTGTCCAAGCAACATATGTCCTGTATCGCAAAAAGTAAGGTTATGTATTATTTTCAGGTTTATGATTTTTATTATTTTCTCTTACTAGATTAATATTCTAGGTAGACATAAAAAGTAGTACGTACATCGAAAAAACGAAAAAAAGTGTTAATAAAAGAGTACTACATAACCTCAATCTTTGCGATACAGGGCACATAATGCTTAGGACTATTTAGCAAACATTATTTCTTATTTAGCTATTTAGGACTATTTTCTCAAGCTTATACCTGATCATATGCTATCTTTTGGAAACTTAAAACATTCACCTATACGAAATTTCAGATGTTTAGATAAATAAATAAAGGTGAAATTGCTTTAAATCATATTAATCACTACAAGAAGACACCCTAGCGCTCAGACAAAATCTATAATCTAGAGGTGCACTCTTTTTGTAAGTATACTGCTTCATCAAACAAAGTAAAAATAATTACAAATACATAAATATTTACATTCTGTAGGAAGAATTTATTGTAAACTTTATACTCCATATGAAATAGTATACAAAATTGAATTGTAATGCAAATGTGATTTGAGGTTTAATAATTTTTTGTTTCAAAATAGTTTGACATTACTTTTCTTATTTTCTTGGATTCATTAAAGTCATCAGTCCATATAAAGTATACATTATTTTATATGCTAGCAAACACGTCTTCTAAATCTTCCGATTGGCTCTATAATTATAGAAGCCGTGCGCATTTGAATAAGTTTTTATATTCGGCCAATCATAGCTTTCGGCTTTGGTACAGCAGAAATGACGAGACACGAAAGAAAGAGCACAAAGCGAACGGCGTACCGGCAGCAACCAGCAGCATAAGTGCAGTGAGATTCTACTTGTTGCTTTACTGCTCGAGCCATCACTTAAAAACTTTCTAGATTGTGCATCATATTATATTTTTAAGATTAATTTGCAACTCTAGTATGTTTATGGCGTAGTATTTATAAAATACTTTAGTTGTTTACTACGACGTTAAAAATTTAAAGTTTGATTGAACTTTAGGTTAAATAAAAATTCAGTGTTTTCAGTTCTTATCAGCGCTGGTTCTTATAATCGTAAGTTTTGTTGTCAACTGTTTGTTTTTTGTAACAGTGCGATTGATTTAGAGTACATACTTACGTTTTATCCACGATGGGTATATATCTAAATATATATATATATATATATATATATATATATATATATATATATATATATATATATATATATATATATATATATATATATATATATATATATATATATATATATATATATATATATATATATATATATATATATATATATATATATATATATATATATATATATATATATATATATATATATATATATATATATATATATATATATATATATATATATATATAGATATATCCACCGTACGTATACGTACTACAAATCAAACGCACACTTTGGATTTAAAGTACTCATTTACTTTCTGAGTATTTATGCTGTTTTTTTTCTGTGCTCGATCCGCTTCATTGTTTAAATATTTAGATTTGTTAAGATTTGTCAAAACGTACTTATATGTTACAAATGCTATATTACTAATTAACTGTTTTCTATTACTGTAATCTTAATTTTTTTCACAATTATTGATGTAGATAAAATCTCTAAAAAAAAACTTTTAAGCAAAGTAAAAAGGTTAGGCGAGTTTGATGTATTGCATATTATCATGCATGTCAATAAAATAACGTAACATAATAATATAATTTTGTTTACTACGAAATTACCGATTAAAAAACAACTGAGATCAATTAAAAAAGACAATTATGTTCACAATGAAATTACAGATTAAAACACAACTGAGATCAATAAAAAAAGTCAAGTTTATAACCATATTATCTCATTCATAGTACAGCAAACATAAAATCATTGTATTTAATTGAGGGCTGAGTCAAATGATTGCTCATTTTAACTTAAGTAATATATTGATCAATCACAAACAACTCAAGATACTACGTAACTTGCCATTAATGTTATTAACTTCTTACAAAGACTTTTTAAATATGCAAAATTTCATGAATACTATTTAAAAAGTAATTGTTAATATATATTTTTGATTTCAAAATGAATAAAATTTTCATGACAGAAATTTCTATATTTTTTTTCGACATAAAGAAAAAATGTTATATTAAATACTATGTTGTTCAATTACATTTAGTAATCTATATTGAAAATGTATCATTATATAAAAATAATAATTAACTTTGAGTACGCAAATAAAATATGCAGAAAGTTACACTTGCAATTAGACAACACCATGAATAAAATGAAACGGGCATGGCAAGTTACGTAGTATCTTGAGTTGTTTGTGATTGATCAATATATTACTTAAGTTAAAATGAGCAATCATTTGACTCAGCCCTCAATTAAATACAATGATTTTATGTTTGCTGTATTATGAATGAGATAATATGGTTATAAACTTTAATTTTTTTATTGATCTCAGTTGTTTTTTAATCTGTAATTTCATTGTGAACATAATTGTCTTTTTTAATTGATCTCAGTTGTTTTTTAATCGGTAATTTCGTAGTAAACAAAATTATATTATTATGTTACGTTATTTTATTGACATGCATGATAATATGCAATACATCAAACTCGCCTAACCTTTTTACTTTGCTTAAAAGTTTTTTTTTAGAGATTTCATATCTTTTTAAGCGGTCTTATTGAAGTACCTTAAGTTTGTTCTAAAAATAAAATGCATAATAATACGCAATGCATCAAACTCGCCTAACTTTTTTACTTTGGTTAAAAGTTTTTTCTTAGAGATACTAATATTCGCGAATATCACTAAATTAGCACTTAAATAATTAAAATTATCATTAAAAAAACAAAAGGGCATCTCGAAATCTGTCGGGTCTTAAAGGTCGCAGGTAAACTGAATATAGAAATGCTGAGAATGGTGAATTTGACGCGAGGGATTTGTAACCGATAGAGGGCGTACTGAGGAACGAGAGGAATATGGAATTTTTTCAAAATCGTTTTTATTAACTAGAGATGGTTATGTCAAGAAAGTTCATTTTGCCGTTCTTAAAACATTTAAATCTTATAATACTACTGTTAATATTAAATATAAAATACACACGATTATGAGTATGTGTTACGTATTTTATTAAACAATAGTTATTGTAAACATTGATACAATATATATCTGTAGAAACTTGAAAAATTTTCGGAATAGAATGTTCGGCGGGAAGGGGGGGGGGGGGAGAAAGAAGTTACAAGAGGAATATGTATATGTATTATGAAATTAACGTCGAGCTAGCAAGTAAGGGGAGTGATAGAAATTATAATGTTCATGCCAATAAATGAATAAAAACGAGGGTACGAGGGGAGGGGAGAACATAATTATTCATTAATTTTTTTGTCAAATGAATAAAAACCAGGGGGAGGGGGGGAGGAATATAATTATTCATTTAACTTTTATGTAAAATGAATAAAAACCAGGGGGTCGGGGGGGGGGGGAGGGAATATAATTATTAATTGAATTTTTGTGTCATGAATAAAAAGCAGGGGGCGGGGGGGGTGGGATATAATTATTGAAACAGGGAACCGGACCGCGCCATAATAAAACGTCTTAAGCATAGGTTATTTCAAATTCCAATAAAAAAATTGTAAAATAGGGTTTAATAGAGATATAACAAACACTAAAATATATCAGATTTAATTGTAGGCCAGTCTAAAAAGGAACAAATAATTGTTCGCAAAGAAAAATTTATAGGATTAAATCGTTTCAGATATTTTTGGTTTGAGACATATAGAATTAAATGGGATCATATTATATTTATACAGAAATTGTGAACAATTAATCAATAGGAACAAATAAAGTTTTATTTGATTATATAAGAAATGAGATTTAATAGGACAAACCCCGAAATGTAAATTAGTCCAAATGAGAAGATTGCTAATTAAACTATATTGGATTGAATCGTTTCAGATTTTCTGGTGTGTAACATATACGATTAAACAGGATCATGTTATATTTATAGAAAAAATGCGTACGATTTACTAATTGGATCAAATAAAATAGGACCTCAATTTATGAGAAATGAGGTTTAATAGGATAAATCCCGAAATGCAAATTAGTCCAAATGAGAAGATTGCTAATTGAACTATATTGGATTGAATCGTTTCAGATTTTCCGGTTTGTAACATATAGGATTAAACAGGATCATGTTATATTTATAGAAAAAATGCGTACGATTTACTAATTGGATCTAATAAAATAGGACCTCAATTTATGAGAAATGAGGTTTAATAGGACAAATCCCGAAATGCAAATTAGTTCAAATCAGAACATTACTGATTGATATGTATAGGAATAAATAGTTTAAAAATTTTTCGATTCGTGGTATATAGAATTAAATGGGATCATATTATATTTATACAGATATTCGTGAAAATTCATCAATAGGATCAAATAAAGTTTTATCTGATTATATAAGAAATGAGGTTTAATAGGACAAATCCCGAAATGTAAATTAGTCTAAATGAGGAGATTGCTAATTAAACTATATTGGATTGAATCGTTTCAGATTTTCTGGTGTGTAACATATACGATTAAACAGGATCATGTTATATTTATAGAAAAAATGCGTACGATTTACTAATTGGATCAAATAAAATAGGACCTCAATTTATGAGAAATGAGGTTTAATAGGATAAATCCCGAAATGCAAATTAGTCCAAATGAGAAGATTGCTAATTGAACTATATTGGATTGAATCGTTTCAGATTTTCTGGTGTGTAACATATACGATTAAACAGGATCATGTTATATTTATAGAAAAAATGCGCACGATTTACTAATTGGATTAAATAAAATAGGACCTCAATTTATGAGAAATGAGGTTTAATAGGACAAATCCCGAAATGCAAATTAGTCCAAATGAGAAGATTGCTAATTGAACTATATTGGATTGAATCGTTTCAGGTTTTCCGGTTTGTAACATATAGGATTAAACAGGATCATGTTATATTTACAGAAAAAATGCGTAGGATTTACTAATTGGATCAAATAAAATAGGACCTCAATTTATGAGAAATGAGGTTTAATAGGATAAATCCCGAAATGCAAATTAGTCCAAATGAGAAGATTGCTAATTGAACTATATTGGATTGAATCGTTTCAGATTTTCCGGTTTGTAACATATAGGATTAAACAGGATCATGTTATATTTATAGAAAAAATGCGTACGATTTACTAATTGGATCTAATAAAATAGGACCTCAATTTATGAGAAATGAGGTTTAATAGGACAAATTCCGAAATGCAAATTAGTCCAAATCAGAACATTACTGATTGATCTGTATAGGAATAAATAGTTTAAAAATTTTTCGATTCGTGGTATATAGAATTAAATGGGATCATATTATATTTATACAGATATTCGTGAAAATTCATCAATAGGATCAAATAAAGTTTTATCTGATTATATAAGAAATGAGGTTTAATAGGACAAATCCCGAAATGTAAATTAGTCTAAATGAGGAGATTGCTAATTAAACTATATTGGATTGAATCGTTTCAGATTTTCTGGTGTGTAACATATACGATTAAACAGGATCATGTTATATTTATAGAAAAAATGCGCACGATTTACTAATTGGATTAAATAAAATAGGACCTCAATTTATGAGAAATGAGGTTTAATAGGACAAATCCCGAAATGCAAATTAGTCCAAATGAGAAGATTGCTAATTGAACTATATTGGATTGAATCGTTTCAGGTTTTCCGGTTTGTAACATATAGGATTAAACAGGATCATGTTATATTTACAGAAAAAATGCGTAGGATTTACTAATTGGATCAAATAAAATAGGACCTCAATTTATGAGAAATGAGGTTTAATAGGATAAATCCCGAAATGCAAATTAGTCCAAATGAGAAGATTGCTAATTGAACTATATTGGATTGAATCGTTTCAGATTTTCCGGTTTGTAACATATAGGATTAAACAGGATCATGTTATATTTATAGAAAAAATGCGTACGATTTACTAATTGGATCTAATAAAATAGGACCTCAATTTATGAGAAATGAGGTTTAATAGGACAAATTCCGAAATGCAAATTAGTCCAAATCAGAACATTACTGATTGATCTGTATAGGAATAAATAGTTTAAAAATTTTTCGATTCGTGGTATATAGAATTAAATGGGATCATATTATATTTATACAGATATTCGTGAAAATTCATCAATAGGATCAAATAAAGTTTTATCTGATTATATAAGAAATGAGGTTTAATAGGACAAATCCCGAAATGTAAATTAGTCTAAATGAGGAGATTGCTAATTGAACTATATTGGATTAAATCGTTTCACAATTTGTTGGGTTATGACATATAGGATTAAACAGGATTACTAACTAATTGTAGCACTTATTGCACTTTACTAATTGTATCAAATAAAGTTTCACCTTATTTTATAGGAAATGGGGTTTAATAGGATAAATCCTTAAATTCAAATGAGTCTAAATCAGGTGATTACTGAACTATAGGGGATTGAATCCTTTCAAGATTTTCTGGTTTGTGGCATACAGAATTAAACAGGATCATATTGTATTTTACCAGGCATTCTTAAAAAGTTTTTGATATGATTATGTCAAATTATATCCGATTTTTAATTAAATGTGACACGAAAGTCGAATAATTACAATAAATATCTGAATGTTATTTTAGAACATATTTATATTAAAAATCAATTTTTTTACATTATATTTAAATAGTGTCTATTTTACATATCTTAATACATAATTAATAAAATAAAAAATATGCATAAATTCTTCTTCGAAGCTTTTTTCATTTTTATTATAAATGTAAATTAAAACAATGTAGATACTTGCAGAAAGTACTTGCATATGTTAGTAATAAAGTGTAAAGTTTTATTTATTAAAATTTTTTGTTGAAGCTATAGTTCCTCTTAATTCCCAGCACTGAAATAAAAAATTATAATATTTTTAATTACTATAAAACAATATACATTATTATATTATATAGAGAGAGTGGAACGCGAGTACAATGAACAAAAATTTTATCAATTTGGTTATCTTTCCAACATTCAATTTTTTTGCACATGAAAATATCGAAATAGAAATCGAAAATTCGATATACCTACCGCAATTTGATATCTCGCGTTGGATTTTAATATATAAATTAATTGACCGCAATAACTAAAATAACTGACCAGTGACCACTGTCACCGCTCGGTAAAACGAACACACCCATAAAATGAATTCACCCATAATTAAATATAAAACATACACATTAGTTCAGTTGTCATGTGGTGCAGCCATGCTTCTGCTAGCCACATTTGCTTCTAAAATTTATTTTTATCTTATTTTGTGCAAAACTATAGGTAACAACAATGATTAAAATAGTTTATTGACTAAAAATATGCAAACCATAACTATCTTTTAAGTGTTAAGTCTCAGAAATAAACATATAAGATAGATTTTCAAAAACTACAAAAACAAAGTCTAATTTTAATATAAATTTACTTGTACTGGCAAAATCATGCAATTAATCTTTGTACTTTTGAGTTTATTACTAGGTAAATCTTTCAATTTTTTTGAAATTGTTTCAAAACCAAAATTGTAATTGATCTTTTTTATCACTGGAAGTTTAATTGCAAATTGTCATTTGCAACTTTGAGGAAACCAAAAGTAAGAAGAATTATGTGTTGTGTGATTTATTGAAAGAATTTTGCAAATACAAAGCAGAGATGCACACAGTAATTTTTTTAATGGTCTCTTATATGTAAAGTCTCAAAAATAGGTATATTAAGTAGATACATTTTCAATAACTATAGGTAAAATTTTTTATAAATATCTACTTGTAACTAAAACTTGAGTTACTTAGTTACTTGATCAACAAATAATTAACAACTGATGTTCATCAACAGCAGATGATCATGATTAATCTTTTTACCTGCAAGATTCCATACTTTAACACGGTGTGCATTTTTAATTTTCATCCTCTTAACTAATTTAATGACTTATTCGTAGATTTCATGAATTATGAATGAATAAATAATCAAAATTGTATCTAGTCTTTCGACATTAAAGTAGTTTAATTGTTCTCGTCATTTACAATTAGTGCAATATGTAATTATGTAATTACTCTATTCGTCTTTTGCTTGCACAAAAGTTGAAAAGACGACAACAATTAAAGTTTTAGAATCATAATGGGCTACATACAAATTAGATTGTTCTGCACCCTCATTACTAATCAATAATTGTAAATAGAAAAGTATAATCTACTCGAATAATTAATACTATCTATAGTATTAAGCATTTTATCATTAAAGTAGTATATATTGTTCTTGTCATTTACAATTTTTGTGCACTACCAAAAAGCAAGTTGTGATAATATTACTACTATTAGACGTAAGAGAGTTGTACAAATTTAATGATTCTAATTTTATGGAAAAGTCATAGTTATTTTAGCTGTGTTTTACTTGTCATTCAAAACTTTTATGCAAAACGAAAAGCCTGTCTTGATAATTTTAATGACTGAAGATGTGAATAATTAGCTTGTAGTAGATACATTTACGAAGTACAGTATAAACTGAGACATCTGCAAAGAAGTGCTCAATCCCAACATTAAAAGAATGTATAAGATGAGAGTTTTTAAACTTTAATGCGAATCTATTTGTAAGTGCAATCTGCAATTATTCAGGGGGTGTTAAAAACTTCGCATGTGTAAAGTGCCGAAAGTAAAAATATACAAAGTTGGAAGTTTCGAAAATGAAAATTCAGAAAGTGTAAACTTTCAAAAGTAAAAATATAGAAGGTTGAAAGTGTCGAAAGTATAAATTCAGAAAAATAGAAGTGTTGAAAGTATAAATTCATAAAGATTCATAAAGATTTATAAAGATGATTTTAACATGAAATGGGACAAACACATTGAACAGGGTTTACAAAAAACAAAATATCTAGTTATTATTTTTTCCAAAATATCTATGATAATGCAATTCAAAACATTAATGATTGTTTATTATGCATTTTTCTACAGCTATGTCAACTACGACATAATTGCTTGGGGGGAGCATATAAAAACAATCTCTATTTGTTACAAAGTCTGCAAAATAGAATTTTAAAAATTATAAGTAATAAATTATAGTTCTGCATGTGATTGAATCGACACTTTTATATTTCTTAATTTATATTTTCAACACTTATCTTTCTGAATTTTTACTTTCGGCACTTTTATCTTTCTGAATTTATACTTTCGACATTTTTATTTTTCTGAATTTATACTTTCAACACTTTTATCTTCATGAATTTATACTTTCAACATTTTTAAGTTTCTGTATTTTCATTTTTTACACTTTTGAGTCTTTGTATTTTCACTTTCGATACTATTCATTTTCTAAATTTTCATTTTCGTAACTTTCAACTTTTTGCATTTTTATTTTCTATAATTCTACTTTTGATACTTTGGACTTTCTGAATTTTCGTTTTTGTAACTTTCAACTTTCTATATTTTTACTTTCGATAGTTTAGAATTTCCATTGTCGAAACTTTCTACTTTCTACATTCCTGACTTAGGGCACTTTACACATTCGAAATTTTTAACACCCCCCCCCCCCCCCCAATTAATTTAGTTAGCTTGCACAAAAGTTGAAATAACGACAACAATTAAACTTTATAATCATAAGCTTTTTAAATAATAAATATTGTATTTTTAATCATAATTCTAAACTATACATTATTGAAAATAGCTACAATTACCAGTTTATCCCCTTTTGCTGGAAAAACTCTCTTTAAGTCAGGCGCTGTTTCACACAGGTTGAGTGGTGGAACTTTTGCTCGTTTAGTGTCAATTGAGTCTTTCAGTGTTTGCTCATCATCTGAAACAAAAAAATTATTTAAAATATAAATCCATACATCTATAATAAATACATAACATCAAAACTAATAAAAAAATTAAAATTAATTGTGTTGCTATGGCTGGGGTATAAAATTAAAAAATATTCTTTCAGTTGTGTATATTTACCATTAACAATGATTACAATTCCTTAGCAACGTTCTTCATTGACAATCATCCAATACTTCATATTTTTTTTGTTTTTCGACCAATCAAAGTTTTCAATGTTAGACGTTGCCGTCACTTCTTGTTTATTGGCAAATTTGCCATTTCTTATGGTATGCACCAATGCAAACATTTCAACCCTGAGAATTATTCAATAATATGAATTATATAATTTTTAAATGGTATATTTTACTTATAAAAACTTCTCCTCATAAAACTAATCTAAATGAACATTTTTCAATAATTTTTTAACCTATTTCGTCTTGCGATTTATAATTAAAAACATTATATTTTGATGACGAAAAAATTTAACTTCATTATTTTCTTGACTATGAAGGATCATCAGACATGTAAGTTAGTAAGTAAAACATGATGAAATTGAAATCTTCATCGGAAAACGTTTTATGACGTCTTTGTTAGTAACAATAACATTTTTCTTACTAGATATAATAAATAGAATAACTTAACGTACGACGGACGCACATATAAATAAAAAAATTAACCTGTCATTTATATCCACCTATATTAATTTTAATCTAATTTTACTAAGGAAGTTGCATCATCAAAGTAAGATAAAGCTAATAATAAAGAAGAACAAAAACATGCATTAAACAAAGATTGTAGAATAGACTTATGTAAAAATGCACATAATCGTGCATCAAAAGCTTGAATCAAACCAAATAATTTCAGTAATTTTTAAGAAATATTTATAAGATAATGAAAAAACGTGCAATCGATTGAAATTTTGACGAGGAAACTTCACGATGTCATTGTTTCTTTGTTTCACGGGGAAACTTCACGACGTCATTGTTTCTTTGTTTCACGGGGAAACTTCACGATATCTTTGTTTCTTTGTTTAACGATACCAGGAATACCGAGAAAATATTTACAATAAATTGTATAACGAAACTAAACTATTATTATGAATACTAATATGAAATGAAGGTTGATAAATTTATAAAAATAACGTGCATACGATGGATGAAAAACTTAATTTTGTAAGAAAATATTTTCAGTAATTTTTTACGATGTATAGAATTTGTTTTGCTTACCTTGAGAAAAAGAAACGTATCTAACGAAAATCTATTTCTGGAAACGTCTTATAGGAGGCACGATGCTTTTATTTCGAGTTGGTACGAAAGGCGGGAATTTATGCTTTACGCAAATCGGCGTCTTGCGACAACATCACCGACAAAGAAAAGGCCGCGTCTATATCATTGATCTTGAGTCCGCTCCATGCGTTGCGCGCCGTGCTTTGTACGCCGCCAGTCCGCCACACACTGTATCCGAGCTGTGATTGGCTATACTTCCAAAATATTTGTCCAATCGATGGATACGTCACGTAGGGGAGGGCGGGCAGTTTGGGCAGTGGGGCATTTTAGGCAGTTAAATTATTTTAAATACTGTGGTTTTTTGAAATAAAATTTTTTTATATATATACTGGTTAGAATTTAGCTAGAAGAAATCATTGTAATAAACCATACAAGCATACAAAATAATGTATTTTCATAGATGAATTCTTTAACTTTTATTTTATTTTTGTTTGTTTATATCAATTACTTTACAGTAAATAAAAAAATCAATATTTCAAAATTGAGTATAGTTTGGGGCAACATTTATGCAGTACGGCGGGGCATTTTGGGCACATAAGTTTCCTCAAATGCACATCGCTAAATTTGTATATTATAAAAATATTTATTATTACACTTCATCAATATAACTTATTAGTTTAATAACATTTTTAACACTGTTCAAAACATTATTTTGTTCTAAGAACTATTTTTTATGTCTTGTTATTGCTTGCATTTTGGGGTTAGAATCTGACATGTACTCATAACTATATTTAGGAATAAATTACATCTTTCATGTTTGGCCAAAAATGTCAAACAATCTTTTAATACACATAAATAAAATTGACCAAATTGCCCCGCCACCCTAGTGGAAACGGCAACTGTGAAAAACTGTGAAAAAAATGTGAGAAAGCGTGAAAAACTGTGAAAATACACATACTTTTGGAACATTTGTTACAAACAAATTAGCTCATTTTTTCACAGTTTTTCATAGTTTTTCACAGTTTCTCATACTTATCAAAAACACGTATTTTATCATAATTGAAGATACACAATTTTTCACATTTTTTCACAGTTTTACAGTTTCTTACATTTTATCACAATTTCTCACAGTTGTAATTTCCACTATGTAAGAGAATGTAATGAAAAGATATGTGAGAAAACTTGAAAAACTGAAAAACTGAAAGTTATGTATAAACTGAAATATTGTATAATATTTTTTAAAATTCTGTTCCAAATGTAAGCCTATTTTCACAGTTTTTCACGAAATTTCATAGTTTTACACACTTTTTCACACATTTCACACAAATAAGTTTTAATTTTCAAATCATTTAATTCAAAATAAATTATGCTTAAAGTAATACGTCCTTAATTGGAAATTACAAAATGTAATAAAACGTAAGAAAAAGTTAAACTGTTGGATTTCAGACATTTTTGTACGTTTCTATACATATTTTTATGTTTTATTACGTTTGCTTACGTTTCATTACAATTCCTTATTTTAAAAAGAACCCACCCGTCATGAACAATTACGAGAACTCACTTATTTCATCTAATTTTCAATTTTTAGTAAATATCTCTATGAAATGTCGTTGATCTAATCAAAAACAATAACTGTTCATTGAGATATTTTCTCAAAATTCAAAAATAAATTAAAAAACTGGTTCCCCGTATTTGATGATAACACGGGGATTTAGCATCACCTTAATTAAAAAATGTGTACAGTACATTCGCATGTTCAAGCGAAAATGCCCCACCTGATGGTCGAACTGGGTACGGCTCAAAGTTCTACATAAACTAATAACCCTTTTCTTTAAATGAACGCAAGATGTAAACTGAACTTAAAATATGCAGTACAATACATTGCATTAATACATAAAAATAATATTAGTAGTTAAAACAATTAAATGTTATACTAAAAATGTAAATTTAAGGCTATCAATGTTGAACATTTATCCTGCCCTCCATATCGCGTGATTTTGATATAACTTTATTTAAAGGCTCGTTTCAAATAGAAAAGTATTTTATTAGTTCCGATTGACACCAAACTGCTTCGGTATTGAACTATCGCCTATTTGATCTCATATGTGTTAAATACTAATTTATTCGGGAATAGTAGTATTTAATCCTATAAAATGATGTCACATCAAAATAGGTATTGGTGCTATAAATTCCTATTAATTCTAGAGTTCTTAATGTGTAGGAAATTATCTTATTAGATCCAGTTTACATCCTAATATATATAATGTTAAGTATCGTCTATTTGATCCCGTATGTGTTAAATACTATTCTAAAAGTGTAATATTAAATTCTGTATATTATTATAGTATCACATAAGAGTAGGTATGATTGCTATAAATTTGTATTAATTGAAGAAGTTTTACTAAATTCGCATGTCCAAGTGAAAAAGCCCCACCTGATTGTCGAAGTAGGTACTGCTCAAAGTTATACATAAACAAATAATCCTTTTTTTTAAATGAATACAAGATGTAAACTGAACTTAAAATATGCAGTCATAATAACATTGTATTAATAGAAAAAAAATAATATTAGTATTTAAAATAATTAAAAATTATATTAAAATGTAACATTTAGGCTATCAATGTTGAACATTTACACTTCCCTCGATGTTTCACGTGATTTTGGTATAACATTATTTGAAGGCTCGTTTCAAATAGAAAAGTATCTTATTTGTTCCGATTTACACCATGCTGCTTCAGTATTGAACTATTACCTATTTGATCCCATATGTGTTAAATACTAATTTATTTGGGAATAGTAATATTTAATCCCATAAAATGATGTTACGTCAAAATAGATACGCTCCTATTAATTTCTATTAATCAAAAACTTTTTATTATATAGGAAACTGCCTTATTAATTCTCGTTTGTAACATAATACGGACTATCACCTATTTGATCCTATGTATGTTTTAAGTATTAATCTATTGAGAAATTGTATTGTTTAATCCTATAAGCTAACGTTTTATCAAAATACGTATTATTTCTATACATTCTTATTATTAATTAAGTTTATCTCAAATATGATGATCTATTATTTATTTCTATTTAAATATAGCTACAAATTGAATCGGTTTCATACAGAGAATTTCGGACGAGAAAATCGTATTCAATCCTATTACGGTTTTAAATAGACATAAAATGTGACTTTTACTATTTGCAATTATCAAATTAATTCTTATTGGAACAATACGGTTCAGAAAAATTAATTATAATATTTCCATATTTGATCTGTTTTAACTAATACGTATCTTATCTTATTTATTCCTATAGGTTTCTTTAATGTGGATTGCAACGATATAACCCAAATAATATAGAATAGTTTAGAAACCGATTTATTCTGATATAATATAAATTTAATATTTGTAACGGAATTGGGTATATTAATCCCTATTAAATTTTTAATAAACTTAAAAAACGATATGTAATATGTACCCATTCAAACTTATTGAAAAATATGTAAATGGGATTGCATCAGCTATTTTATAATTAAATATTTTTATATATTTTATTTTTTCTGATACATTTCTATTAATTTGAAAGAAAATTGCTTTCTTATTCAATCCTATTCATTTTGAATAGGACACTTTTTTCCAAATCGGAAATTTTATTCATTCCTATTACATTCAAATAGGAATTTAATAGGATTTAATACATTCTTTTCGGCAGGGGAGGATTACTTTCCCACATAATTCGACTGTACAGTTATTGAGATATTATTATTTATATAGTTCTGAAGAATTTGTAACATTTTCTAACAAATTTCAGACTTCGTAATATAAAGGTAATGTATATTAATAGAATAGAATAATAATTTCTATGAAATACATATAACCCTAACCTAAAATATAATTAACTTTATAGGCAATATGAATGTGGAACAGATTTGTATTTTTGTATAAAATTTTGATTTTTAAAATCACCTGAATAGCTGGAAAGAGCGGGAACGCATATATATGAGAAAGCAATCCCCAAATTACTCTTGGCCGTATGCGGCTAATTTCACGGTCCTTTCACTTTCAGATCAGATTGAGTGATGTAGATAATTTATTAAAATCTAAATAAATAGCCCTTTCATGATAATATAGAAGGAAAGAAGTTTAAATATTTCGTTTTGTTTCAATATACACGTTAATTTTATATATATTAAAAGTTTCACTTGATATATATACACACACACCTTCTGCAGACAATTTCACGGTCCTACCACTTTTCGGGCTGAAGAAGAAAAACGTGATTTTAGCATTTGTGGATTATACACTCACATATTATAAAAATAAGCAGCTCTTTTACTAATATTTTTGTTGGAAATCATAGTTTCGCTCAAAAAACATGCTAATAAGCCAAAAAAAATTACCAACAGTAATGATAAGCATTTTTTTTGTATAATGAAAAATCCGAACACCAATATAGAAGTAAATATGTCACTGGCGCCAAAGCTTCGTCTGCTTCTCAAACTCGCCTTCGTGGCACTACCGCGATACTTGATGATATACGGTAAGAAACATTATTTTGTCATAACATAACCTATTGTCATTACATATAATGTTCCTTACACTATATCATTTTATCTACATTAATAATTGTGACAAGAAATTTAGATTACAGCAATAGAAAACAGTTAATTAGTAATATAGCATTTATAGCGTATAAGTACTTTTTGACAAATTTTAACATATCTAAATATCTTAACGAGGAAGCAGATCGAGCACAGAAGAAAATCAATATAATAAAAAAAAATCAATATACTTGCAAGTTGCTACAGTATTTTCATCTCATAGCGTTTGACTGAAAGCTGAAACAGTTTAAAATCATAGCTTGCCTAAATAAATTGATACTTTATTGATTTTTTGACACTACGGATAATTTTCATCATTATCAGGTGGAAGAAAGTCTTTGAAAGTAAGTAGAAATTTGATCTTTAAACACAACATGTTCTTTATGCGGCTATGATCTTTCAAAGTGCAAAGGCCAATTTATTTATTTCTTTTATTTTTAATTACAGAACAAAAATGGACTCTGAGAGTGATGATGACAAAAAGCTGTGCAACGTCGATAATTCAAAATGCATTTTAGTAGAATTTTGTAATGAATATGATTCAAAAGGTGAAAAGCTAGTTGCTACAGGGTATGTATGTTGGCTCGAAAACGAAGATGATGCAGACAATATCGATGAAACTATTGCACAATCAAAAGAAGTTATTATAAATTGGCCTAGTAATTGTGATATAACTAGCGCTGCTACCATGAAAACAAAACTGAAAAATGCTGAGTTCATCAAATCCAATGCCAAGGTGCTACGTTGGGGTGGTAAGCTTGAAATTATTATTTTTTTTTTTACAACTTTTACAACCTTAAATAATGTATCGTTATTATTGATAATTTTTCTGAAAGGTTATGAATATATGATATGTATGTCTATTAATGAAGCTATATTTAATGAAAACTATTTGTTGTAGAATGGACTGAAATGAGGCTTAAACATTCAAATTTAATGAAGTGTGGTGTAATAAGTCCTACAAAAACCGAGAGACGCAAACTTGCTGCCAAAAGACACGCTGATTCTGATGATTCTAATGAAGATGTCACAACAGAGTCTAAAGGTACAAACGTAGCTAAGAAGAATCGTTTAAATTTACAAGCTAAGCAAAACAAGGCATTGTTATCAGCAATATCAAGTGATGCACAATCTCCTAACGATGAGGTAATATGTTAAATGCCCCTTATTTTTTTTTCACCCATTGGATTTATTTAAGAAAACTTGATGACACGTATACGTATTGTTTTTTAACCATTAATTTAAATTTAAATTTTTATATTATAACTTAAAGTATATTTTATTATATTAATAGATTATTTTGACAGTTACAATTTTATAACTGTTGAATATTTAAATAATAAATAATTATTGAATGTTTACCTGACATGGAAGCCTGAATTGATGTTAAATAAGTCATTTTTATTCATTTACTCATAACAGAATTGCAGGACATTGTTAAATCTTATTTCAATTGAAAATATATATTAAAAAAAATAATTAGGCATTTCTCAAGCCAATTATAGGTTTTGATATATATTTCCAAATAAAATAAGATTTAACAATGCCCTGCAATTCTATTATATGTAAATGAAAAAAAAACATGTTAAGGAATTAATATACGTATAGCACTACTTTGCTGTTGCAACGCCGTTACCCTACGTGGGTCCTGGGCGTAGTCGTCCAGAGCGGACGGGTGGGTGCCTATTACCACTACACAGCGCGTCCTCAGGTTGCGGATAGAGGAACGACCCCCGAGAAAGAGGTTAGCTGCGAATAAAGCGAATAAGCAGTCGCGGACAGCCGATAGGCCCAGGCGTGGGTGTGATGAGCCCGCACTGGCGAACGCATTCATCTAGAAACACTACGCAAGCACCGCAACAACTACAAACACTATACAAAATCTCCTATCTTACTTTCTTCTTCTACCTTACTCTGTAATCTATCTTTTTTACCACACATTTCAAACAAAAAATGGGCCAAAAATCCTGCTGCCGTGGAGGATGCGTGAGCGATGACAACTGCCCTGAGAGGGGATGTGTAGAATGATTCGCTACCTGGTCTTACATGGCAACGAAGCCAGCGAAGGCGCGCTGCCTTGCAGGGGGGCGTTAGGATATGAGAATGAAACCGAGTGAGTGTGTCTGACGACGAGTTGACTATGTCCTCGCCAAAGTCAGAAAGCTCTCATACTTAGTTCTAGGGAGGTATGAGGGTTATCACCCCTAGACGGATGGACTCACCTGCGATCGGAACAGGATCTAAAACGCGCGGGTTTAACTTACTATCATGGCTCAAAGAAAACAAAACCAAACCGAAACGAAAAGAAACTTAAGGGTGGGAACCTGGAATGTACGCAGTCTACACAGAGCAGGCGCGTTCAGGGAAATCATAAATGAAACTGAGAGGTACAATTTAGATTTGGTATCAATACAAGAAACCCGATGGAAAGATAACGCGATGCTAGGATCCGGTAACTTCACCTTTTTATATGGGGGCGCGAGCGGGCATTCTCTAGGCACCGGATTTCTTGTTAACAAAAGCATCATACATTCCGTTAAAAGTTGCAATTTCGTGAATGACCCACTCTCGTATATCATCATCGAAGGAGCGTGGTATAATTACGTGGTTATTAACGTCCACTGTCCCACGGAGGACAAAGAGGAAGAAGTCAAAAATCTTTATTATGAAACTTTAGAGCAATTAATCGACCAATTCGCGTCTTACGACACCAAAATAGTAGTGGGGGATTTCAATGCTAAAATAGGGAGAGAGGAAATGTTTAGTCCCACCATAGGCAAAGAAAGTCTGCACGAAACCAGCAATGATAACGGTATTATGGTCATAAATTTCGCAGCCGCAAAAGATCTTATAGTCAAGACCACGTGCTTCAAGCACAAGGATATACACAAGGCAACGTGGACATCGCCGGATGGGGCCACGCACAATCAAATCGATCATTTTCTTATTGATAAGAGGCGCCACACGAATGTACTCGACGTAAGGACCTATAGGGGGGCGGATTGCGACTCAGATCATTATCTAGTAGTGGCCAAATTAAGAGCCAGATTAGTAGCCGGTCAAAATAGTAAGCGAGCGAACAAAGTAGAAACCTTTGATATTGGAAAACTACGAAGCGGGATAGAGCGAATCAAGTACCAAGTAGAAGTTAGCAACCGATTTCAGGCGCTCGAGGAAACGGATGAACAGACGGGAGTAGATGACGATCCGAACAGGTTGTGGGGGGCTATCGAAAAAATTATAAAAGGTGCCGCGAACAAAGTACTGGGTAAGAAAAAAAGGCCGATGAGCAAACCATGGTTTGACGAAGAGTGCGAACTCTGGTTTGAAAGGCGCAAGAAGGCTAAATTAGATAGTGTACACAATGAAAGCGGTAGGGCCGTAGAAGAATACCATGAAATAAGAAAGCAAGTACGTGTGATTTACAGAAACAAGAAGCGCGAGTATCAGAAAAATGAAATTAGAAAAATAGAAACTAATAGTAGGGAAAATAACCCGCGCGAGATGTACAAAGGAATAAACGCTATTAGGAAGGGTTTTCAGAGTAGATCGCAGTTAATGAAAGATAAGGACGGGAACCTCGTGACAAGCGAAAATGAACTATTGAAATTATGGAAAGATTATTTCGATAAGTTATTAAACGTGCATGAAAACTCCGAGGAAATGGGAGACGAAATCCACACTGCTGAACTCCATATGGACGAAACGACCTACAAAGAAGTAGAGGCCGCGATCAAAAAGCTAAAAAACAATAAGACCGCAGGAAACGATTCTATACCAGCTGAACTACTTAAATATGGAGGCACCGCGCTTACATCTAAAATTTTTTATCTAGTATATGCTATTTGGAGAAATGAAACAATACCAGAAAATTGGAAAGAATCCATCATCATACCGATCTTTAAAACGGGAGATAAAACAGACTGCAATAACTACCGGGGAATCTCACTTTTAGCTACCTGCTACAAAGTTCTGTCAAACGTAATACAGGCCAGACTCACACCATTCGCGGAAGATATAATAGGAGATTATCAGTGTGGATTCCGGCGCAACAGGTCAACGAGCGATCAAATGTTTACCATAAGACAATTATTAGAGAAAAAGTGGGAATATTGCGAAACTATACACCAGCTATTTGTGGACTTTAAGAAAGCGTACGACTCTGTCAAACGAAGCAAAATGTATGAAATCCTAGTGCTCCTTGGCGTACCAAAAAAACTCGTAAAAATAATTCAAATATGTCTGAACGGAAGCACTGGAAAGGTCCGAGTAGGCGGTAATGTATCCGAATCGTTCATGATACGCGACGGTTTGAAGCAAGGTGACGGGCTTTCAACGGTACTCTTTAACCTGACGCTAGAGCATGTTGTTAGAAAAATGCAGGCTAGCGAGCTAGGCGCAACACTCAACGGAACAACGCAAATTTTAGGCTATGCGGATGACTTGGATATAGTGGGAGATAATGGTGAAACGGTGGCGAGAAATGCGGAAATCCTTATAAATGCGGCTAAAAACACGGGGTTAGAAGTGAGCGAATCGAAAACGAAATATATGATCATGGAGAAACTGGGCATTCGCGAAGCAGAGGGGGATCTCAGAGTCGGAAATTTCACTTTTGAAAAGGTTAGCGAATTCAGATATTTAGGTACAACTATAAATGATCGAAACGAAATTAAAGCCGAGATTAATAAGAGACTTCATTCGGGTAATGCCTGCTTCTACGCTGTGAACAGATTACTTAAGTCAAAGCTACTGTCGAAAAATGTCAAAATAAGGATATATAGGACTATAATAATGCCGGTAATCTTGTATGGGTGCGAAACCTGGGCGCTCACTAAAGCGGAAGAAAATCGTTTTAGGGTATTTGAAAATAAGGTTCTGCGGAAAATATACGGGCCAAAGAAAGATGAGGAAACTGGGGAGTGGAGGAAACTGCACAATGACGAGCTACATAATTTGTACGCGTCACCAAATATTAACAGAATAATAAAATCACGGAGACTAAGATGGGCAGGGCACGTGGCAAGAATGGGCGATGATCGTACAGCAGCGCGCATAATGAAAGGAAAACCGAAAGCAACGCGACCTCTTGGTAGACCTAGACGCAGATGGGAGGATAACGTAAAATCAGACGTAACTGAAATTGGGCGGGAAGGCGCGAAATGGATGGGGTTGGCACAAAATAGGGAAACGTGGAAGGCTTGCGTAGATGAGGCGATGAACTTTCGAGTTCGAAATGCCATTAAAAAAAAAAAAAATAGCACTACTTTGGCCTCAAGCTACTTAGTAAATTGCTCTATGAATTTTAAAATTGTCTTGCAGCCCTGAAAACGATAAAAAATTTATTATTCACACTTTTCTCACTTATTGAATAATATTCGCATAAAAATGGTCTTTTAAAATTTTCTAAATAGCTTCTGGCCAAAGTAAAAGACAAAACATACACAACGAAATCATACTTTTGAAAAATCTGCATTTTAAGTTTATGGTTACAAATATACAATTACATGCATCTTTTTCGTTTTCAATTAATTTATTTTTACATTCAGAAGCATTCAATGCATATTTTGAAGCTCAAAAAATGTTTGTCAAATATTTGTCTTATAACGCAAAAATTTTCAAGAAAAACTCTTTATCTAGTTCTTTGAAATATGCAAATGAAAACGACAAAAGTGCGATTTCTCACTAGACTCAACGCTAAATGCCACAAAATAAAAATATTAATATCTCGCTTCTGAGGTATCCTTATCTTCCGAAAATTTAACTGAATCGTTTTGGGAACTATATCTATCGGTGTACCACATTTCATTAAAATCTATTCATTAATTCCTTAACCAGATGAACCTCCTTAACGTTGAGCTAAATTAACTCAGGATCTTGGGCTGGGCTTGAGCTATATTAACTCAATAAGGTTGAGCAAAAGTGACTAGACATGTTAAGCAGTTTTTGCTTAACTGGTTGGGCTAGAGCAGTTGAGCTATTAATGTAACCCTTAGCGGCCACACGGGGTAACTAGTTACCCCAGACTCAGAAAAATTGAAATTGGAGGTCTAAAACATTTAAAACATTTGACCAGTTTTTAGAACGCCATCTATAAATTGACCGATAAAAATCATTAGAAATATTGAAGAACACTTCAACAAACATGAAACAATCGGTTACAAGTGTTAAAACACCCATATGTTTTGTACAACTAGGTTTTTCAGCGTGGGGTAATGAGTTACCCCATGTGGCCGCTATGTGGCCTGGCTGAGGTGTGGCCGCTAAGGGTTAACTTAACTCGGTGAGATAGACAATGTTTTACAAGTTCATGTTTAATTTAATTAATTATAAATAGATATTAGACTTTATTCATTTAAATTAGTTGCTTATATCTTTATTTTGCATAAATTATTGTTATTTAAAAATTTTCTTTTAATTACGTTAGATGTTTGTATGTATAATATGTATTATGTGTGTATGTATGCCCTGCCGACATCGCAAGAAAATACTTGACTGACAGAGCTAAGATTTAAATATAACCTAATTACGGACACCCTATATGATCTTATTACCGTCAACATATATGTCACAATTACCGACATCCTACATATGTCCTAATGACGGAGACCCTGTATATAACATGTACTTATTAGCAATACTATGTATATGTCCTATTAGCAACAACATGTATATGTCCCAATTACTAACATCCTACATATGTCCTAATTACCGAGATCCGGTACATGTCCTAATTAGTGACACCCTGTATATACCCTAATTACCGACACTCAGTATATGACCTAATTACCGACAACATGTATACTGATTACCGACGCCACGTACATACGTGTGTACCGATTACTAATACCCTGTATATATCCTACTTACTGACATTTTATGTATGATCTAATTATCGATACCTTGTATATGACCCAATTATTGATATCATGTATATGTTCTAATTGCAGACAACCTGTATATTCTCAATTACGAACATGCCGTACATGTTCTGATTACTGACAACATATTTGTGGCCGAATTACTGATAACTTATTTGTGTCCGAATTACTGACAACCTGTATATTTCCCAATTACCAACTTCCTGTTAGTCTTAATTACCCAGACTCTTTATATTTTCCAATCACCGACATCCAGTATACGTCTCTATTGCCGATACCCTTATGTCCTAATTTGTGATACCCTTTAGATCCTAATTACTAACGATGTGTGTATGTCCTAATTATCGACACCGTGTCCCTAGTAGAAACGTTGAAGAGAGATTAGCGATATATTAGCGACTTTTGTGTGGACTGGGTAATTTATTCTTAACGAGTTAGTTAGAAACCTCGTTATCTTGGCGACGCTTTATCGGTAGTGACTGGCTAAGGGCTCGGTAATTTCTTAAAATAATAAAGACAATTTTACAATAGATTATTAATTTTACCTTTCCGTTCGTATGCCTTATCTTGGCTAATCGCCAGATTCAGACATGGTATCCGTGTCAAAGACACCTTGTATGTATACCAATTAGCGACAGCCTGTATATGTCCTAATT
Source organism: Gastracanthus pulcherrimus (assembly GCA_949152435.1). Lineage (NCBI taxonomy): Eukaryota > Metazoa > Arthropoda > Insecta > Hymenoptera > Pteromalidae > Gastracanthus > Gastracanthus pulcherrimus. The sequence goes on along the minus strand of OX424572.1, from coordinate 172,166,377 downwards.
AGCGACAGCCTGTAATTACCAACGCCTTGTACGTGTACCAATTACCGACATCTGATAATGTCCTAATTACTGACTCATATATATGTCGTTCGTATGAAGGACATCCGTATGAAGAAATCTCATACGGATTACTGGTTGAAATCAGGTTCGAACTTCGTACGAGGGATGAACGCACGTTTTCACGCCCATGGACCCTAGGGTACAGCTGTAAATGTCCTAATTACCAACATCCGACTCAATAAGGTTATACAATGTGTCGCTATAATTAGTACACATACAAGGTGTCGGTAATTAGGACATATCCAGTGAGTCGGTAATTATAAAATATACAAGGTCTCGGTAATTAGTACATTTACAGACTGTCGGTAATTAGTACACGTACAAGCTGTCGGTAATTGGTACATATACAAGGCATTCGTAATTAGAACATATACATGATGTCAGTAATTGACATTATCGGATGACGGTAATTGGGACATCTACGGACTGTCGGTAATTGGTACGCGTACGAGGTGTCGGTAATTGGTACGCATACAAGGTGTTCGTAATTAGAACATATACATGATGTCAGTAATTATGATATTATCCGATGTCGGTAATTGGGACATCTACGGACTGTCGGTAATTGGTACGCGTACAAGGTGTTGGTAATTAGAACATATACATGATGTCAGTACATATATTTGATATAGAGATCGTGCCAAAAACATTAGCATTGCTCAAAAACAAATATATATAGATATACTATCAACGTTAATGAAATACGCCGTATCTACCGTACAAAGGCCCATGGGATAAAACCACAAGTATTGGGCTTCGTTTTTAGGTACCAGAAAACGACCCCTAAAGTTTCAACAAAATCGGTGACCCGGACTCCCTGGTCCCCCTTTGTGAGTGTCGGGAATTAGAGCATAAACAGGTTATTGCTAATAGGATATATACAGGGTGTCGCTAATTAGGACATGTACAAGGTTTGGAAAATGGGGACATATATAGGATGTCGATAATTGGGACATGTACAGGGTGTTGGGAATGAGGACATACATGTCTTCGGTAAGTAGCCTATGCCAGTCTGTCCGTAATTAGGTTATGTTTAAAATCTCAGTTCTATCAGTTTAGTATTTTCTTAGATATCATACATCATACAAACATCTATCCAAATTAAATGAAATTTCTTTTTAAAAGTTCTACGTTATAATCAATATTTTATTATTTATAGTTATAAAACAAATTTATTCAGCTAATCCAATTGTAACAAACACGGTGAGTTTAGCTTAAGTAGTTAAGCTATTTTTGCCTAACTGATCGAGTAGCTATAGCTCGAGTCCTAGTTCAGCATATATAGCTCAAAATGTTGAGTCAAGATTGTTCAACTACTTAAGCAGATTCTACTCAAGTTAAACTTAGCTAAATTAGCTCAATACACTTGAGCACTTTTTTCTCACGATTTTTTTCAATATATATTTGTCTAATGCAAAATTGTGCACAATAATTACGTATATAATTCTTATGAGTAAGAAACGCAGTATGCCTAAACGTCATACCTATATAACAATCTTATTTAGGCATTTTTAGGTATATTACCATCTTAAATTCCATAATAGCATAAATATGGTGAAATAAGCTAATTTCACTGTAGGGCCTCGTACTCGTGTACGCTTATTTTTAGTGATAACTTTTTAAATGCAAATTATTATGATGAATAAATATTTAATAAATAATTCATTATAGGTAAAGTATGGCAGTGAATCTGAAGAAAGTTTTGATGCTGATGAATCCGAAAGTGATGATGAAGAAGCTACTGAGCTTGAGAATCTCTTAACACTTAAGGATGAAGAACTAAAAAAGAAAACAAAAGAAATAATAAAATTAAGAAATAAAATTTTAGAATTACAAAATGAACTTGATTAAGAAAAACCCAAAAAAGAGAGTTTGCAACAAATGAAAAGAGAAGTCGAGCTACAATTCTCAAATTATCAGCAGAAAGTGGAAAAACAAATGTATGAGAAAGATAATGTTAATCATTTTTTAAATGGTTTGTATTTATATTATTATTTTTTTTTAACAAATGAGTTTCTTAACGTAATTTATTTATTGTTTCAGATTTTCGTCAAATAAAAAAAATTATCGATAAACGCATTAATGTTACAAAGTCAATATCCAGTACTATGCAGCCTCTTCAAAATATTAGTAACCGTATCAAGACTGCAGATAAACAGAAACCACATAAAAATATAAGTATTTCACCTGTAAAAGTAATTATATTTTCTTTTTATTAACCGACAATATTTTGACCTTGAATATAATATACTCATGGACAATCGTTTATCCATTTTTTAGGATCTTGAATCACTATATAAATGTATAGAAAATATGTATAGAAAGGGAGGCGGCAAACGACACGGGGAAATAATTCGATGACATGTCAGTGCTGTAATTCGAATCTGTATTCTCTTCATCTTCAGAATCACTCGAAACGTCGTGATTATTTGGTCCTGAAGGTTGACTCATTGTTATCACGCCAAATACGGGGTGCAGGTAATGTGGCCACCTTAAGGAACTTTCGATTCCCAGTAGATATATATCGAATTTTGGAGCTTCGAAAACTATTGAGACATGTTATTTGAACCTTTAACTATAATATCGCGTGAGTTTTTTTGCAAAAAATATCTTCTACGAATTTTAATTAAAGAAGTTCTAAGTAGTTAAAAATTGGCCACTTTACCAACAGCGTTGGTAAAGGGGCCACCTATTAGTTCTTATGGTAAAGTAATATAGGTGCTTAAGAAAGTCAAGTCAAGACTAGTCTAGCAGAGACTTCCTTTGTGTGTTAACGACATGGTGCCGTAACGTACGCCTTGGTGTCGATATTTTGTGATTAGTAAGCCTAGGAATTTTAAAGAAGCAATTGCCGCTTTTACCGGCGTCGATTGCCTTTTGCCTTGCAATGCATTCGTATGGCACTTTACCAACCGATAAACGTCAACAAAAGTTGCAATTTTCGCATCGAAAATAAACTCTATTGCAAAAACTGACACATGCATCTTAAAGTACGTAAACAAAGCTACAATTTTATGCACCGTATGATTTTTTTTCGGTCATATGACGCTGACAAAAGTGGTTTCTTTACATGCATGCACTGCTAAGAAACCAGAGTTTTGATGATTTCGCGCTTAAACATGACCCTATCTTATAATTAAAGGGCGCTAGCAGCAGAGTTACCGCACCTCTCAACATCTATTGTCACAATACATATACTGTAGGAGTTACGGCGTCCCAGAATAATGCATACAGCGAGATATCGTGTAGGTGGCCACATTACCTGCATCCACCTTACCTAATAAACGATATTATGTATGTTAATATGCAGAACATGCAATTTTTTCAGTGAATTATAAAGATAGATAATGCTAGTTGTAACTCTTCGACCACACTCTAAGCGATGACGATCTCCTGGGTGATTCGAATAGCACGTGAAATAAGCATATGAAAGGTAAAAATACAAGAAAAGAAGTATTATATGTATAAGCCCCAATAGCTTCTCTCATAAGGATGCCGTATCGGCCGTTTCTTGTTTCGCGTTCAAAGAGTACGGTAACATTCAAGTCACAACAATTTAGATACAATGCAACTACAAAAAAACTTTATACAGTTAGGATGAGTATGTTCTGCAGAAAATGTAAAATAAAGGAATTTTCAAGAAGTAGGCTTTATAAAATTAAAATAAAGAATGTCAACAACACTAAATCTTTTAACTAGCTTTGTACTTAACAAAATAAATTAAATCAATTATCTAATCCAGCGTGTCTACGACATTCTGAAGACATCGAGTTTACAGGTAAATTTAATAGACTGCCAGTAGTCAATTCCACGAATACTTATATTTCTAAAGTATTATTTTTTTATCTAATCCCGCAGACGTAAAAGGTTCAAAGCTAGCTAATAATTTTCTTCAGACAGATATGGCAACAGTGAGAACATGACGATAATATTATCCACGAAAATCGACGATTATCCAGATGTTGAACTGTGCAAAGGATATTATGATGTTAAGGAGGTCTCTAGATAATGGGTTGTATACAATTTATAAATAGTTTTTATTGTTTGACATTTTTTTGTTTGTCGACTGTTATTGGCTAGTTCAAAGAAAATTATAAATTAAAAATTAAGTTAGAGGTGCAATCCTCGCGTATTCAACGTAAGCATCTCGATTACATAAAAACTGTTTTAAATATTTAATGCAAATTTTATGACTTAGATATAATGGCTATAACATAGTGTTGGATTTTGAATTAAAATGCGTATTATGAAGCATCAGAAACGCATACCTGCAGTATTTAAATGGAAGATATACATATAAAACGTACATTTAATCTAACAATAGTTCGAAGCCATTACTTGTACATAACTAATCTATTTAGCCCACAATACTTAGATTTATGTGGAGAGAATAGATATTAATTTGTCTTGCTTCTTGTGTATAGCAATTCCGACAGCTGGATCTGTAGTCAATTAAGTAGATCGCAGGATGGGAGCTGTTCCCACAGCTGACATACAACCAGAAAGCCGACGCATGACGACGACGGCTGTGTTCATCACTACCAACAAGCTCTGCCTCATCGAGTTCAGCATCGAAAATCAGCATATTCTTTCGCAACATAACTTAACTACCGAGCATTATATATAAAAAGTGCCATAACCGATACATGAACTCAGCTCCTTTGGATTAAGAGTCCTTTATTTAGCACAATTATTTGTAAACTTTGGTATTTTTGTTTTAAAAATTAGTTTTTATAATTTAGAATAACTATATTTTTATATTTATAATAAACTCCTGAAATCAAAATAAAATTGTTTATTTCGATTTCATAAAGAAAAAACAAAAAAATTTGTTCCCTCATTATGTACTCAAGTATTAGTTTATGAATTAAATTTTCTACTAAGAACTCAAAATCTTTTTATATTTATATAAAAGTAAAAAATTGTTATAAAATGATTATAAAATTGAAAATTACTCTTCATGTAACAGAATCATTTATTCTCATAAAATTATGATGAAATTGAAGATCATTTTTCATGCAACAGAATCATTTATTCTCATAAGATAAAAAACTTGTTTCATTCGCCTTTTATACACATTTTTCCTCTTATAAAATAATAGAGCTGGTCTGATTTTTATTTTACGTTTTTTTGAATGATGAACTATGACATTTTTCAAGTTGTCCCGTTCCTCCCACTCACCGTCTACCAATTTGATATACGTATAGTAGTGTAGCAAACCTGTATTATCACCAAGGCATGGCAGATAAAATGCTATAACTCCCACTAAATGATAGTCTTCATGGCATAGATATAAGTTAAGAGGAATGCCATTTAAATTACATTCCATATGCCTGTGTAATAAAAAATTAGTCTCTAAGTCAATACATAAATAACTAGTTATTTTGTATGTAACTGATGCTTCTCTAATTTTGCATTTATAGCATTGCTTGCTTTTTCTTGAAAAGTAAGTTTGTAAATAATCTTTCAATTTATTAATTAAAGAATCGTTAATTTCAAAATTTGTATTTATAGTCTGTATATTGTATCTCTGGATGTTAGTGTAATTACATGCGCATATAATTGTTTTTTGCACAGAATAATTTTGTGACATCACTGTGTCAAATAAACGTATAACATTGTCCTTGCAATTAATTGAAAGCCACTCAGTTGTGTTTGTTTGTTTATACGAAAGTGGTTGAGATTTGCAGTATTCCATTCTATCTGCATAGTATACCTTTCTAGATTCAGATTGGATATATTTATTGAGAATATTAAAAACCTCACTGTATGGTTTATCAGAAGTCCTTATTTCGAAAACTAATTGCTTAAATGATTCTTGAAAAGTATAAGCAGCAGTAAACAATTCCATAATGCTGTCTACAGGGCAGGTATTAATTAACTTGACATTCTGCATCAACAATCTTATAGGAGGCAACATTGAGCCATTTTGTATCAACATTCTCCATTTGCCAAAATTAAGAGGTATATAATAAGCATCAGATGATTCTAATGAACTCATGCTTTCATTGATCCAGCATCTTTCCGTATAGCTTTCTTCGACACTTTTTTCTGTGCTAGAACTTACTACTTCATGACATGTATCTTTTAACTTATTTTGGAAATAGAAACTACTTTCAAGTTCCAAATGACTTGAAGACTTTATATTTACATCTGATACATCTGCGTTCTTGCCATTAAGTTTTTCTTTATAACTGTCTTGGTCTACAATATCTTCTTGAATACTGCACATTGGTATATCTTGCGAGCTCTTAGAATCTTCAAATGTAGAAACGTGTTGATCTAATGGTGATGTATCTGGATAGATCTGCGGATCTTCACATATTTGTAATCTTTCCAAATCAATATAAAAAAAATCCTGCTCATCTGTATCTTGATTGATGCTCTCTTCATTTTTTCCAACGTGCATGAATCCAAAATTAGTAAGACAATCAATTTTCTTTTTATCTATAAGTGCAAACTTTGGCATAATGATTGAATGTTGAATGGATTCCTTCTTTCTCTTGAAAAACGCCTCAGATCTTGCTGAGATACCAACATCATTGGAGGATTCGAATAAATTTTAAATCCGAATAATGTGTTAAAATTTATTATAAGGTCAGGACAATAATAATAATTAGCCTCATCTGTAATTTCCTTATCTACACATGGTAACTTTAAAGCTTTATCGAACACTCTATCAATAAAGGATGTCAATTCATTCCCCGAATAATTATTAGGCTCAATCTCAATTTCTTCTGCATTGATGCCATTTAATTGGCAGTCTGAAGCAAATTTGTCAAAATCATATTCAAAAGTTTGAAATATTTTATTAAGTAAATTTTTTCTCCTTGAACATTCTGTTTCTATTATGGAGGTTTGCGAAATGATGATTATTGACATGACGATATCTTCAAACTGTTGCAGAGATTTTACTTGCGTTAAGTATCCAATGCATCTTAAGTAGAAAACACCAACATTCACTTCAGCGGTCGATACTGCTTTCCAACGTTTCACAGCATGTATCAAATGTGCTACATCATGCCTATAATAGCATGTTGGTAATGATTCTTTCGCATTAACAGTTTTGTTGTCAATTTGACTTGGTAAAACTTTGTAGCACTGCATGTTGTACTGTCTATAGGTCATCTTATTAAATACTAAATTAATAGAAATTTGAAGTGCTAGACATCCATCAGTACAAATTTCTTTAGGTACTTTTTCACCACTTTCTATCCATGTGCTTAGAAGCTCTTGAATGATTGAAACATAATGGATTGATAGTAAACCCTGTAAAAGTGGTATGATCTTGCCAGCTAATCCAATAACCAATACATAATAATAAATGGATTTACTTTTTTTACTATTTCCATAAGAATGTCTCTTCACTAAACTACCTGTCGCATCGATCGACAAAGGCAATCTTGAACTTTGCAGCTCGTTCCACAATTCTATCTGTTTGTCAGTCCAATAAAATACATGGAATGGATTTAGTGACAACTTGCGGATGCCGCAATGTGTGATGAAACGTCTATTGGATATAGACAATGATTTAAATTTATCATAGCCAATGTTTTCATTTACTGCTTCTTCTCGCATTTTTCTATAAACTACAGTGGTATTTAGATTAGCAGGTTCGTATTTAGTTGTGACAGCACCAAGCAGCTCTTCTCTATAGTCTGCAGCTGGTTTATTTAACAAAATACTTTTTATTTCTGTTCTTAATTCACCAGAAATCTTTTTTTTTGTATGAACAATAGTATCGCTGATCAGTTCACTTTCACCTCTTATTGTGGTTTTACAATCACTGCACTTTCCACAAAACTTAAATTGTTCTTTTGTGAGGTAACCGTTTCTATAATCATATGAACAAGGTAAACCTTCCGCTTTGACGATCGCTGCATGTAAATTGGGAATCCAAGTAGGCGACTTTTTTTTCAGATAGTGATTTGATAAATTGGTTTGCAGGTATAATCAGATCAAAATTAAGTGGATCACACACACAAGGATTTTCATTAGCATTTGCATTTACAACATAATCTGGATCCATATCCACATCCTTATCTATGTTTCTTTTTTTCCCACTTTTGTGTGAAATTCCAAAGTGATTCTCTAGAAATGATTTACACTGATGACGATCGTTGTAGACGTATAAATGCAGTGAACTTGCTGTCATGTTCAGTCTTAAAGCCGTTTTAATTTGGGACCACACTGGATGGGTGTTACCTACTAATTTGTTTTTGTTGAAAATAGTAGGCCATTGTGCAAGTTTGAATTGCAAATCCTCTGGTTTGATTTCCGGTTCTCGTGGCATTATTTCTGTAATATAGTAAAATAACATCAATACAAATGAGATTTTTGTACGCTGAGTGAATGAACGGGTGCACAAAATTGGGTGCACAAATAAGATCTCTAAATTCACGTGTCTGAATGAAGTGAAACCGATATGTAAGTCTTCGAGACGATTCACGTAAAATCTACCGCAGACACATCATAAAATAACCCAACAACGTATTTCGAACAAAAGTTTGATTATTTTATACTGACTAATTTTTATCTTGTAGTTTGTAACTCAAATCGTTTGTCTGCGATTCACAACAATATAACGACAATAGTGTCATATAGCGTTGCGCTAGCAGTTGTTTCACGAGCAATGCACAAGTAAACATATCACTTTTACCAAGTTTCTAAAAGTTGTCACTCACGGCGCTGATGTAGACTGTTACCAGATCGATAATAGATCAAAATATTGTCCTTTCTTATAACTTAGTCAATACATGGAAACTTGACTTGAAAAATTTTGAAATGAAATTACTCAATTTTATGTACATACTTGCAGTTTTCTCTTTAAGTTATATTTATTAAGTATTCTTTTGTACGTTTATGATAGTATATGAATAAAAAATATATAATAGTGCAAAAATCATCTACTGAAAGAGTTTGTTTCAATTTTCATTTTTCGTGTAATGATTAATATTCCTATTTACTTATTTATATTATTCAATTAATCTTAATTTTTATACTCAAAGACTTGACATATAATACAATACATGTTTACAGGTTATTTTGTAATTAAAAGAACATCATTAAATAGTCATAACCTCAATATAATTCCGAGATTATACTAGGTAGATTTCGATACAAAATCAAGATGAATCCATGATTTAGCAAAAAGTTATACTGGCGAGTGAGTAATAAAATGGGTAAAAGAGGGAAGAAGCCATTGATTAGTCATGATAATATTTGAAAAACACAATATATTTGATGAACAAGGAAAAATTAAAAAATCAAGTGATCCTGTTTGGACAGTTATCTGTGATAATCTCAACAAAAAGCAGCCAACCAGTGATACACATATACAACCAAAAAATCTACAAAGTTATGTTTTGCGAAACAGTGATAGAATAAAGTTGGAGTTGTATGCAAGCGAACTAAAATGTACCAAGGAATTAAAAGAGAATAATACATGTGATAATGCCGTCGAAGTGGAAAAGTCTTTGATTGCAATTTCCAATAATGAGCTGTACAAGCCTATTGTGAAAGAGTTATCCTTTTATCCATTTAGTATTTTTCATAGTTCATCATTAGCGATGAATTTTGCCTCAGATTTATCTGAAAATTCACGTTTCGTTTTTTCTTCAATTTGATCATTTTGTAAAGCTTTATTTCAGCAGATGGGCATAAATCAGATACCATATTCTTGTATTCCTTTGGTTCTGTATTTTTTAATCAGTTTATACCAATATGTCAAGTATCAACAGAAAGAGTTTCAGTTTCATTGCTTAACAGTTTTTATAATAAATCTTTAATGGATGGCTTACCTATACCACATCAAATTTTGACAACAGCGTATTATACAATACAAAAGTTTCAGAATTTTATGAACAACTCTAAAGCTATGATGAATCAGAGAAAAAAACATGAATTTTTAGCAGTCCTTTACAATTATGCGACTACTTTTAATAGAAGAGCATTATACAGTGCCAGAGTTGCAATCATAGCAATCATTTGTAATGGGAGTAGTTCTTGCTATACCTGGACTAAAAGCATCGGAGAATTTTTTGGAGAACTCATGGATTCTAATGTGTATACACAGATAACATGTGAATTATGTAACATAGTACATTATAAACGTATACATATGAACATTATAATCGTATACATTTGTCGACAGAAGAAATCATAAATGAAAATTTATCCAGTATCATGTATAATAGTCTTCAAGAGAAAAACAAATGTGAAAAGTGCGGAGATAAATTACATTTAAAAAAAATAGAAATACATAATATACTTTATGTAGACATAGAAGACTTACAAAATACTAATATCAATTCCTTAGAATGAAATAAACTCATCTCTACAATAACAATAGATGAGAAAACATTGATACTGATAGGAATTGTTGTTTTTGAAGAACCTATTAGGCATGATTCGAGGCATTACATTGCTTATTGTAGAAGCATTCAAGGCTCTTGGTATGAATATAATGATTCAAATACTAGAAATGGAACGCCAAAAGTGAAAGATAATTTAAAATTAAATGTAGCTTTACTATTTTATATAGAATTTGATATACCAAAAGTTATGATTTAAAGGTAAGGCAAAAATGTTTACAACTAAATCTAATTCTAATTTGGTATTCATTTATTTATAAAAATAATGTTTTCAGATTAGTCTTGGTGGAGCATATATAAATCACAACTTATACAAAGTCAATCAACAAATTTGAATGGGCTCTGGATTGTACAATGCACCACCGTTGTCTTTATATACTTTCTGTAAGTAAATATAACTCAGTCAAACTTTGTGGTGATTGCTATTATAAATATGTTTTTGATATTAATATAAATCTAATTATTTATTTGTCTGCTTTTAGGTCATGATTGCAGAATGAGGTTGTGGAACGTGGATAACAAGACTTGTGTCCATGAACTATGTAAAAAGTATTGATGAAGTTTGTTTAGACGTAGCATTTCATCCTTTGCAGCCATTTATCGCAAGTGCAGCTTCCGATGCTCTCGTCAAAGTTTTATTATGAATACCAAATAAATCAGAGCGAATTGTCTGGTCTGAGTCATTTAATGGTTTTTGTACTTATATTTTTTGTAGATTTACACTTACAAATCCAGTTTAACTAAAGATATTATTATTATCAATAGAAGTAACTCTTTTGAAAATACCTTATTGAATGTTCAGACACGCAGTATAAGGTACCATTACTCTATAATTTTCAAAAATAAAACTATTTCAGCAAGTTGTCTTTTTGTTAATTAAAATAACCACTTGTTAGACATTTAGCGTGAATGTGAATTTTGTGAACCGAATCAAGTTATAAACCGCATAAATACATGTCTTAGTTGTGCCTTAAATTATTTTACATACTATGAATGTGCAAATTTGCAGATCGACACTTTTATTGTATTATTCTTTTATATTTACATTCAAAATTCCTGTTATTCGTTGGCTGATCATAAATATAAATCGTATTTTTTTCATGTATTTATATGATAGTCACTCCATATTCAAATTAAAACTACATATTTTATAGAATTATTGATTTTCATGTAATTAATATTTTTTACAGTCTTTAGCAAATACAAAATTTTGTTAATATACATAAATTGGTTTAATGTACAATTGAAAAATTGACCACACTTGATGCAAAAAATTATGATGTAGTAAAGTGGAAGTCGAATAAAACAATAAAAGGTAGATGTCAAATTAATATAAAAATGTAGGCTATATTTGAAATTATCGCGACCATGAAGTTGCAGGGATATACCACGAAAAGGTAAATTAGACGTTTTTACACAGGTAATTAAAAAATCAAAATTTTGTCATTAATCATAGTTTGAAGATCAAGGACGATTACACATCCCTCAAAACTGAAGCTCCAATTTTGTCTCCCCTACTGTTCCAGCACACCTAGAAAATTACCCAGGTTCCTTTGTAGCTATGTACTGGTTGATGACTCTGCGGAAATCAAATAACGACTTTGAATGTACAGAAAAAACGTTTACACTTGAATGTCACACTTAATAAAATAAGTTTAATTTAAGAATAGCTATAATATTCTTAGATTTACCTGTGTTGACCATATGTGAACATATTTATCAAAACTTCAACTAGCCAAGAATTTGCCATCGGGACTAAAAGCTAGGCACCTCGGTCTATGTCCCAAACTGTTACATCAGAATCAATGGATGTACTGGAAAGAGTCAAATTCATGTTTGAATTTTGTGTATTAACTGGTCCAGTGGGAGAGTATAGAAATAGAAAACAGATATTTGATGTTTTGTTTTTATATTTGACTGTACGAAATATTTTAATGGATTTCTGTAATTATTTTTCCTTACAGGATTTTCTTTCAGTTTTATCTGTCAAGAATTGCTTTTTCCTTAAATTTAAGTTTGTAAATAATTGTTTGAAAATGTGTAAAAATGAAATCATCATTAAGATACAATATTCATTAGAAAATGCAACTTTAAACATACATTTCAGTCAAGTGAAGTAATATCCTTGCTGCTTGGAACTTCTGTGCCACCTCTTTGTATACAATGTCTCAAGATTAGTTGATTGGGTAATTGTAAATTATCGGAGAACAGGTCTGTTGTGGGATTCCAAGCCTTCTGATCTGAGGCCTAGTAGCTAGGTAGCTTTGTCAGCTGGTATGTTTACAGAATTGGTATTGGGTATCTGGTAGGTTCACCACCTTGTCCCTGCTGTTAATCTTCCCTTTCCAATCTATCTCCTTTGTCATTATTACTGTCTTCGAGGTAACAATTGGTAAACAATATTTTTGCATTAATTATGATAACATGTAAGGTTGTATACGAAGAGAAACAATGTACAATTTAAAATCAAAAGGCTGTTTGTTTTCAAGCAACAGATAATCTATAAATATTTTCCAAAATTTTTTTACATTGAAAAGTTAATGTAATAAAATAATCAAACATACAAAAAACAAAGTGCAGACCAGAAAAAATGTCGAAAATGCTAGATATTTCGGTGATTAAAACATGATTTTGCTCTACCCGGCTTATGAGGAGGATCATAAAATAGAAGATTTATGAATCAGGGTGTACCATGCATAATAAATTAACTCAATACATCAGCAAACCTTATGAAGATATTACACACATTGTCCAGGGTTAGGGAACCCTTATGTCACTCACTTAAAAATAAATCCCAGACTACTGGTCAGCAATGATTGTGAAACGATAAGACAAAACAAAAACACCCTGGGCATTTATATACCAATTGTATATAATGTACAAGTAACAGCTCAAAAGCTCAGAGATAACAATTTTTGTACTTCAAACAATTATGAAAATGTCTCAATGAGGTTTGAATTGTCTACAAAAACACATAAACTTTCTTAAAAATAATACTTCTCTCTTATAGGGAATAGTTTTATACTATAACTACATTCATTAGCTGTTTAAAAAGATAAGTAATAATCTGCAAGTTTTGTTATGAATGGAAATTTTACAGAAAGTTTTCAATTTTTCTATTACTTTGTTAATAAAAGTAGAAAAAATGATGGGTCGCTCTGGTATGTTCATCCAAATTTTCATATGTAACAAATAATACATTTTCTAGTCTCTGTAAAATCTGCAAAAATACACAAAGAATCAATTTGTTAAATTATTGTAACATATATAATCTTGTGAAAAATTTGTACTTACGTGATACTCAAAAATATGTTGAAAAACTTTTTTATGTTGACAGATTCTGCAATCTTGCTTGAAGACAATAAACAATTTCCTTTTACATTCGATATTTAACGCATTATATTTGCGTAAACAATACATTTTAGGTTATGGAATTTAAAATCTTCGTCATATATGCGTATTATGACCGTCATGACGCGAACGGTCCGCGATCCGCGCCGTCAGACAACCGGAACAAGGAATGTGGAACGTCTGAAATTCGCCTTACATGCTAAAAAAATTAATTAATTAAATACTAAGTAATTATCGCTAATTTCGAATTCACTACATTATTTGTATAACCCGCAATTAATTTGCAACGATTGGCATTAGTTTCATCTCTATACTATATGCGTATCCAGTGGTAAACAATGAATTTGGATTTATCGGGGCTCAAAACGTTTTTTATTTTTTACAAAAAAATAAAAGCACCAGCAATTTTCGGACTTGCTTTTGCAAACTTTGCAAACGATTCCGCGATTACTGGTATTTTTTTTATATCGATTCGTGAAAGTCAATCGTACAGTTCACGAAGCTGTGTGTCATTCCTGGCACAGGGAAGGGAGGGGATGTCATTCCTGGCACAAGGGGGAGGAGGGAATGTGATTCCTGGCACAAGGGGGAGGAGAGGATGTCATTCCTGGCCCAAGCGATTTTTCTGACTCGAGGTATTTCTGGATCATGGTATTTCTAGATCACGGTGATTCTAGATCGCTGCGATCATAAATGCCGACAGCGCGCGACCTTGTGTGAAATTAGCTTACCTACTGCAAAATCTTTTTTTCTTTTTTAATGTTAAGGGCCTTTCCTCGCCCTTAACTGCGAGGTTCTTCCCGTTTTTGTATATTTCTTCAAATAAAGAAATATACAAAAACCTTTAACCCCTCCATCGTCCATTTTTTTTACAAAACTTTTTTAAACATACTTATTATTACAAATAACAAGTATCTATAGTTAATCAGATGGGATTTCTTCCCATTCCATGTCAGAGTAGGTAAGGTAGAAGTCCCTCATTAGCTTGACGTTGTGAAAAGCACATGTAGCTTTATATGCTCCATTGTGATGTGGGCAGACTGTTACTATCTTTGGATTGTTCAATGGAGGATAACCCCATTCGGTAATATCGGAAACTTTAAAGTTGAAACGTTCCAACAATTTCTTGTTTGTGGCACCATTGACAAATATTCTGTGGGCATCCTTTAGACCATCTCGAAGTATACTTTCAATTTCAGTGTAGTCATAATCACCAGAGTTCCAGTCTAAGTCATGTTGATAGAGTTCCAACCACAGATATTCACGCCTGTATTTGTTGGATAGTTTACACCACTCAAAGGGTGCTTTGAAGAGGAGCACTACGGGTTCAGCATCGGAGTATATAGGAAATATTGCCAACTCTTTTAAAACATAATCTTCGCCTGGCTTCTTGAAACCCTGGAAGTCCACCATGTACTCCATCTCGGTAGTGAATGACTCTCCCTCGTAAAAGAATCTATCTTTATAGGTTCATCCCCACTCCTTACAGTGTTTCTAAACAAGTTTCTTCGCATCACCACTTACGGGATTGTATTGAACTATACGATCGTGTAAGATTAAGCAGTAGGCTGATGCTCCAACAGGAAAATTGTTTCTTGCTTCGAATTCTAGACGAACATCTACCGGAGCGCTTTTTAAGGACTCGTTTTGCGTCGAGCAATCGATCACTATCAATGGTATGTAGTCGCGATAGTGTGATTTGTTTAACATAGGTTCCGAATCCTTACCGTAGTAAGCATTTTTTAAATGGATGTACATATCATGTAGTATGGCGAACTGATTGCGGTTAATATTGAGGTTGAGGTTACCATACGGGTAATACTGCAAATTCAAGAAAAGTTTTACGTTACTGATGTTGCAGTGATTGAAGTTACCAGCGTTGACTCCTCTCTGATTTTTACGATTAGTTTGAAAGCCTAGAATGACAAAGCGAGGCTTTTCTAGCTGATTAGCTGTCTTAACAGTCCGTATATGTTTCGAAGTGGTCGGAAGTAGTGGATACTCGTACAATTCCCAAGTACGAAAACTCATGGAAATCGGTTTATCTTTTCCTACGAAGTTGAGTAATTGAATCTTACGTCTGTCAGCTACGACGACGTACGGCATCAACCACTCGATTCTTGTCAATTCGATTTTCACATTCTCGAGAACGTTCACTAAAGGTGTTTGCAAAATAGCATTTAGATCGTTTCGAGATCTCGTGTGTATCAGTTTATGCTTTGCATTCACTACAATTTTACGGTATTCTTCGGTAAATCCGAGAATCCATATTCAGAGGTATGGATACATCAAAGTAGCCTTCGTCATTGGTTATTTTCTTATTCTCTTCGACATCGTTACAACCTGCATTTTCGACGATCAATGTCTGACTCGGATTGAGAGAAAGCCATCCTTTCATGATTGTAGTCAATCCAACGTTCTTGCAATTATCAATCTCTACGGCATTTAGCTCATAACGCGTCTCCTCGAACATGTGGCAGATGGCGTTGTTTACCAAGTTGGTTCTTGCCACTGCAGTACCATCACTCAGAGTGAGTTTACCACACACGTGTAGTGAGCTGCGCGATGGTAGCAGATAAAAGTCCTGGTGCTGGATGAATATTCGTATCTCATCGCTGTTGTTGAATGACGAAGTGTACGGCTGGTGTGCGTAGACTTCGTAATATGCGATGGACTCATCGAACGCGACAGGTGACTGTATGCTTAGAATCTCTTCCATTTTTTCGAAAACAGCAGATGAATATGCAAGTTATTTTCCACCAAGGACGACAAGTTTCAAACCTAGACATTTTAGAAACTGAATGTTTTGTGGTGTTAACGCTTCGAATGCTCGCTGACGACTGATGACTGGTCGACATATTGGTCTGCTTTTATAGCCTTTACCGACTTTGACGTTGTAAACAATACCCATTATGCTTGTTTAAGATGTAGTCTAATTGTTATTATTTCACCTCGAAAATTAATCAAGTCTTCGTCTTGATCAACTATACGTACTTGCAAATGGTCTATGCACTTTATGGTAATTGGAAGATAAATTACGTGTGAGGGAACCTCGACGATTTTATATCCAGGTGGTACAGCAGGAAAGAATTCGTGGATCGTGTGTACTCTTTGTCCGTTTATATAGGCTCCTGAGTTATATTACATTCAACTCTTAAAGCATTCACTTTGAGAATCGTAACTGGTAAATCAGAACTGTGAGTTACGTTTGGTTCGAGAACACGTGGAGCGAAACCGAGGAGTCGACCAATTGAATCTAGAGAACGGAAGTCGATGTGATGAGTGCTCTTGATTACACTACGAAGTGTATTATTGTTAGGTTTCAAGCTGATCGTAATATTTTCGTATGCTAATCTTTTGCGAAGAAATTTATCAATATCCTCGATCTCATAGCTACCTACTGGTAAATTAATAATTTTTTCATCCACGTAAAATTTATTATTGTTGTGATCTATATTAGGTATTGAATTAAAAGTTAAAAGTTCCACTAAGCCAAGAACATAGCTCTTATTTGATGAAAGCTCGATAGGCGGAAAGTATTGTGCTTCAAGAATAGATGAAGAACCTGAAAGAGTTAGTGTTAATGAATCTTCCATGATTGCTCAAATGAGAATGAAGCAATTTTTCTTCTACTACCCTTTATATAGCCCCGCACAAGAACTTTAGACAGAGATGTCCACAGTTAAAAGTATCAAAGTCTTGATACCTCATATGATTATATTTGACCTCGTCAACTTTGAGATATAACATCAAATCTAGAGGTGGTTGAAGATCACCAAAACTGTCAAAGTAGACTCATGATCACCTCGTTTTCGATAGGCAACCCAATGCGTTCCAGGACCACTGACATCATCCAGATTCACAATAGCTGATTCTCGATATCGAGGTACAACAGTGGGTAATGCGTTTCGTATAAACACACATCGGAAGTTCGGAATTTCCAAAACTTTTACGTATCTTAACAGATCAATATCGGTAAGTGCTCGTTGTGGTAATTTTACATCAGAGAACTTTTTTTTTAAAACCTCTTTCGATGTAAGTTTTAAAATGAATACCAAATCCCTGCTTATGAGGTTTAAGATATAAACCTTTACCAATTGCAATGGATTCCATTGTTTTATTATGCCTCTTACTTGCTTTTAAATGTTGTTTTGCTGCTTTTGCATCGTTGACTGCTTTTGCTATTCCAGCAGCACCACCTGCAAGAGCGCCAGTTGCACTTAAACCAGTGAACAGAGATATCAAAAAAGGTAAGACACCACCCACTGTTGATGGAACAGGTAGGATTTGAGGAACACTAACGTTTCCTTTCCCACCAGTTTTTCTGACTGTATTGCGGGCTCTCAGTAAAGTAGAGCGAATTACAGTTTTGGCGCACTTGTTGGGTGTTGAATTAAAGACAGTAGCTTTGATTATCTTATTCAAAGCAGTCTGCTTCTTTCTCTTCTTCTTCTTATTACTTTTTTTCTTATGACTTTTTTTCTTAAGACCCATTCCAAACTTAGATTTTAGCTTCATGGCGTTAGTTACGGCGTAAGTAGCTGATTTTTCACCAATTCCAGCGTCCTTCGATAAAACTCTCTGCCAAGTTTTGTTAGCTAAAACTCTGTCAGTAGCGTTTCTTACTTCAACGTTCTCACGATTCCGGGAATATGCGATATTGTGCTCCTTGCAGACTATGTCGAGAGGATTGATTCCTGGATCATCTAGGGTTAGACGTTTGGCTAATTTGGTACCTGGACCGCAGTACTGATATCCTGGCAAGTGAAGTTCGACTGGAAGTTTGTTAATTATATTATTGATTAAACCTCGACCTCGTCGTCGTTGTCGTTTGTAAACGATCATCACTCTTCAAAGTTTAGTGTATGACTGATGCTTGGAGCTATATAAGCGCTGTATTTATAGCTAAACGATCAGTCGTAATTCAGATATCTTGTGGTACGCATGGATTTCAAAGAGCAGTCCGCGAAGCTTCCAATAGCTAATTTCGACGCTATTGTTGAGCAAGATAGGAAACCAAAACGACATGGAGATCTTCTTCCTGACAGTTTTTTTTTTTTTTTTTTTTAATCAACGTCGCCATGTTTGTGTTCCCATGTGGTGCTAATCGACGACGGGGGTCTGCGGTGTGTCTGTAAACAAAGCACATGTAATTTTTACAGAGGTGCTTGTATCAATCGGCAGAGACTAGGATTCGAACCCGGGTCACCGGCGTGGGAATCCGACACTCTACCGACTGAGCCGCCGCAGGCCCCCTTCTTCCTGACAGTATACGTGCAGTTTTCTGCGGCCCATCGAATTGCGGTAAAACTAACAATCTGCTTGCTCTCATAACACATCCCAACGGAGTTAGATTCGAGAACGTATACGTCTACTCGAAATCTTTGAATCAACCAAAGTACAACCAAAGTACACTTGTTGAAGGAACTTTTGGAACCTATAGATGGCGTGCAGTATTTTCTATTCAGCGAGCACGAAGTAGTGGTTGATTCTAAACAGGCACTTCCCAATTCTATCATAATCTTTGATGATATAGCTTGTGAGAAACAAGATAACGTCAGGGATTTCTTTTGCATGGGTAGACATAAGAACGTAGATTGTTTCTACCTCAGTCAGACGTATACTCACATTCCTAAACACCTTGCCAGGGACAACGTCAATCTTTTGGCTATATTTCGACAGGATGACTTGAATTTGAAACATGTATACAATGATCACGTTAACTCTCACATGTCTTATGTGCAATTTAAACAGTTATGCTCTAAATGTTGGACAGATGATAAGTATGGGTTTCACGTGATCGACAAAGATAGATCAATAAATAATGGTAGATATCGAAAGGGGTTTGACTGCTTTGCTATAAATATAGCTAGTGTATATATATAGCATAAAATTTTCAGTCTACCAACAGACATTGAAGTGACAACATGGCCGACATCCAACGAGAGAAACATGTACTTAGTCAACTCGTGAAAGCTCGAGATGCAATCAAACGAAAGCATAGATTGTTAAAGTATGGAAAGGATGATGTTGATAAAGTTCTAAGTGAAACTTTTAAACCAATTGTAGATCCTCTTCAGAAACTTGTTGCTTCTTCATTGAGAAATGAATCCATTGAGGTGAATAAGAATATTAATAAGACTATGGATACAACCTTTAATTCCAATGACAGTTTTGATAAGAGATTCGATGAAACTCTACATAATACTGGATGCTCACGAAACCTCATTTGAAACAGCCGACAGAGAAGGTGAAGATGATGAATCATCCATCGACAAATATATTCTTATGCTCAATCGAGGAATTAATCTTGATAAAGTTTACGGAGTACGTAAGGAAGGTGGAAATTTTATGATTGGTGATTCACCGATATCCTTCGTAGCTGATGTCATCAAGGTTAAATATGTGAAATATCCGAAATCTACAGGATTGATGGAGTTGCTCATCACAAAACATCCCGATCAAAAATGTATGAATTCAAATGATATGCAGAATTATCGTAATATTTTAGAAACAACGAATGCTCACAAGAAACGTCACAGGAGTGATGAATCAATTCGTGCTCACAATAGCAGGAAATTCAATAATATTATATATCCTTTATTTTCTAATAAACCTAGAAAAAAAGAAGGTATGAGATTGCCTCAATACAAAATTGCTAGGAGAGATACTAGGATAGATTACATTTACTGGGACGATCCGAATGAGCTCATTGATCGTCTTCGATTGCTCATAGCTGAAGAATCACCTGGAAATCCAAGTCACATAAATGAGATTCACTTTATCATAGAGGAGCTCCGTGAAGGTGGGTATATATATATTCAGGTATATGCAAATACTTGTCTCAGTATCAAGATGAGCGTCGACGTGTTCGGACGTAATCTAAAACGACGCGAGGGTAGTCAAGGTCCTCCTGGTGTTGGATACAAAATCACAGCTGATGGTCAGTATGACTTGGAAAACAAGAGGTTATGCAACCTTGCAGTACCTAATCAACTGAGCGAATCAGTTCATTTAGATACTCGCATAGTTCGAGAGGAAATTAAGAAAGTTTTAAATCTATAGATTTATTGAGAGATGAGCTCAAGAATTTAGATGAAATCGTAGTAATAGATAGAGATGAACTCGATAATAAATTAAAAAGTCAAAATTCTTAAATCCTGACTATAAAAGAGGTGATAATTCAAATCTCTCAAAACATTCCCTCAGTAGATGTTAGTATGTTAATATCGAACGATGGATCATAAGAGAGTAGTTGAGGAACTCCATAAACCTGCTCGATGTAATTACCCACGACGAAAGTTTAATGTACGAGGTTTGGATGAAACTTGGCAAGCTGATTTGGTTGAAATGCAACCTTATGCTCGAGAGAATAAAGGTTATAGGTACATGCTTACAATCATAGATGTATTTTCCAAGTTTGCATGGGCCATACCAGTTAAACGAAAAACCGGGGAAGAAGTTGCGACAGCTATGAAATCCGTACTGCGTCAAGGTCGAGTACCAAAAAATTTACATACTGATAGAGGAAAAGAGTTCTATAATACGACCTTGCAGAACCTCATGAAACGCTATAAGGTCAATCTCTACTCAACGTACAGCAATCTAAAAGCATCAATATGCGAACGATTCAATCGCACTCTCAAGAACAAAATGTGGATAAAGTTCAGTTTGCAAGGCAACTATAAATGGCTTGATATATTGTCTACTTTGCTGGAAAAGTATAACGATAGTAAGCATCGAACCATTGGCATGAAACCTAACGAAGTCACTACTATCAATCAAAGTCAAGTTTTAAAACGATTCTCTCTTAAGGGAGTGCAGAAGAAGAAGCTTAAGTTCAAGATTGATGACAAAGTACGAGTGAGTAATGCAAAGCAAATGTTTGAGAAAGGATACACACCTAACTGGTCGACGGAGATTTTCACAGTCGCATGTATAGCAGCTATGATATAGGATTCTATGAACAGAAACTTCTGACGGCTAAGTATCCAGACGTATACCTTGTAGAAAAGATTCTCAAAAGACGAGGTAGTCAAGTATTTGTCAAATGGCTTGGTTTTGATAATTCTCATAATAGTTGAATTAATAAAACCGATTTATAATATAATTAATAGAAAAAATGTATTTGTATTAATAGAAATTTTTTTTTAATAAAAAAAAGTTTAATTTAATTTAATAACTGCTATATGTTATATTATTATTATAAATATAATGTAAAATGATTACTTTTTAAATAAATAAATACACTGAAATTTAGTTTTAACTAAGAAGCATAGTCTTTTATTTCATTTATGTACACTGATTTTTCTTTACTCTGATAGAATGATTATAATCGCCGTGATACGTTAAGTATAGTTCATAATTGTTCGCCTTTGCTTGCATCTCTATGAAGAAGCTTTCGTTCTTCACGAAGGCATCTGATATTCGCTTTGGCATGAAGACGTCGAACTTCTCATTCAACTCAGCAACGATTTTGGTTTCATATTTCGTTCTGACCTGTTTCAGCTTCGTAACTGCATAGAAATGTCCTTTCTCCAGTTCGTTTATCTTCTTGTTTGGGAGGAATCCCCCTTCTCCAGCAATGCGATTCAGTTCTGAGATATCCATCTGTAACAGAAAGTTGAACAGTTCTTAATTTTTTTAACCTTAAAGAAAGCAATGTCCTTAATTCTGCTTAACTTTTAGACTCTTGATTTCTTCAAAGACACTTTGTCCGTCGACTGATTAAGTACCGCTCTCTTGAGGGTCTGCCTCGATTCAACTTCCAAATTTGACAGCTGGACTGCAGCAGGGGAGATGGTTCGTGTTGGAGAGTCTCTTCTTATGACTGAATGAGCTCTCGTGTCTCAGTCGACTGTTGATATAGGGTTCTCCCCACCTCGACTCTTTCCCTCTCTACAAAGTTCGGCGGCTCGACTGCGGCAACCCCCTCTTCGATGACTGTAGGCTCCGCCTCTTTTGACCTTACATCGTAATGACCCCAAGGCAAAGTGTCCGTTTTGCCAGGTTGTAGGTAGCGTTTGTCATCGCGAGCACTGAGAGCAATTTTCGTTTCTTTTTCAGAGTGCAGCTTGTGATGTCGAGACCTAATGTTTCGTTGCTCTCTAGTCAAGATTACGTTTTCTCGTAAACACTTGATATAATCATCAAATGTGATGGTGGCGTTCACCACAGAGCTCTTGACACCCTTTGCTTTTTTTATTGGTTTCTGATTTTGAACTTTCACGCTATACATTTTACTCTTTAGTCCAACAAACTCCAAGATGATTTCTCCGTTGCACTCGTTCTTCATCAAGCAAACTATTTTTTTGTTAACTCGAGGAATGTTGAACTGATTGTTCTCGGAGTAATCGGATGTGTCGAACTCTTGGATATCTCGACGTATTACGTCATACATGTCAGTTTTAGTCACCTCGTACATCAGGCTGTCCGTGTCGGTATACAGAAGCTTACAATTATCCCCAACACAATTTTGCATATAGTCATAATGAAACCGATATACGCGAGTCTTGGACAGGTCCAAAACAGTCAGTCCGATATATATCGGTTTTCTGATGCATATTTCTGTCCGCAACAGCTGAATAGCGACAATATCTTCACCGAAAATATCATAACTGTGGAAATTTGGTTTAGAAATATATGCTTCAGTACCATAGCGTCCAGACCACTTATTCACCAGTTTGACATCAACACGTTTTCGTTCGTTCTCCATTGTTTTTCCATAAACTGCGTTATTGAAAAGTTTGAATAACATCTTCTAAAACTCATTCTTAGCGTTTTTTCGCTTCTCACTGTTCAAGTCGATATATTTCTTCAGCCATGGACTCTGGATAATCTTAGAGCTCGGTGAATATCTGTGAGAAGTAATCCATGATTCAACGCCTGCTTGAGTGCTCGACAGTGAATTGCATAACACTTTTTATCGTAAAGAGTGGTCATGAGTTTTTTCTCTTTAGACCCAGGTGGTGACATGTGTTCAGCGCAAAATGGTAAATCTTTGTGTACATCGTGAAGTTCTACTGGATACTTTAAGTCCACTTCGAGAATGTATCCATACGGATGATCATCGGAGATATCAAAATTTAACTGCTTCACTTTTTCCAGCCACTGGAAACCTCCATAAGGCATCGGCTCTGGCATAACCCAACCATATAGGTTATTAACATCGTAGTACATAAGGTATTTGTAATCCTCATTTTTCTGGTAGCCTTCCTTCATGTATGGATTATTTGCTTTGGCATAGCGATTGCAGCACTGGCTAATTCCTCCCCGTATGCCTCGCTGGATGAACATAAGCATATCAATATCCGTCAAAAGCTTTAACTGAACCTATTTATTATTATTATAAAAGTATAAAATTTATGTAATTTAGTTATAAAATTAATAAATTAATAAATTAATAAATTAATATTACCTTCGTATACTTTAGCATGACATCCCATGATAACCTAGGTGTTGTGTAATAGTGGGCAGGATCCAAACCATAAGCCTCAAGACAATTTCCTCTAAACTTTTCAAAGACTTCAGCTAAAAGCAAGACATCAGTCTTGAGATATAAATCAGAGTAATGTCCAAGAGTTGGAACATTGAAATCCTGCCAAACTTTTTTAGCATGCTCATAGTTCTCATCGGTAATGTGCGCATCATACAAGCTACTGAAGAAATTCTCCTTTGATGGAAGAGTAGTCTCCTTGAGCTTATCAAAAGAGAAGACGTAGTCATAACAAAAGATTCCTTTTCTTTTGAGCAGAGCAATCTATTCGGAAGAGAATCCATCACCTTGCTTAAATACATGCTCCACCATATCTAGTTTCTCCAAGTATGATGACAGCTTATCCAAAGATGAAGCTATGAATCTGAATGAGTCAATAAACCTCAAGTTCATATCAGTATATTTGACGTACTTAGTGAAAGATATATATTTCTCTTTCGTTTGTGAAAGAAGAGGTATTTGATAAATAGAAGCGCATCGTATCCACTAAGATTATGAAAAATCACTGGTATTGTCATGGAGTCCCTGTAGAGAAGATTACATGCGCTGTGTGCAGGACCTCGATATCTAAACAATTGAAACCGATTTTTTAACTATATGTTTAATAATTTATAGAAATAATTTATACTTATTCTCCAGTGAAATGACAGTGATCTCGAACTTTCTCTTTCTCTTGAGTGATAGGCTTACCACAAATATGACATGTACATGCTCTCTTTAACTCTTCAGTTTCTTGAGCCGTCAAGTCTCTCATTGGTCGAGGATTCTTATACATTTCCTGCAACTCTAAGGCTAGAGCATGAAGATTCTTCACAAACCACTTGGCGGGCGTTTCATCGTCTTCTCCATTTTGCCTGTAGCTCTTATATACCGATTGTTTATCATCATAACTACAGTTTATGAAGTATCCAACGCTGAAGGCTTCATGACGTTGGTAGCGTTTATCATCATCATCCACTGGCTGCAGAAAACACTCAAAGTCGGCATACACTACGTATAGGACACGGTTCTGGTAAGCAAAGTTTTTAAACTGTAGTACACTATCTTTTTTCTTTGGTAGTATGATTTTGCAGTGATTTATTTTTCTACAGTCTTTCTCATGCTCTGTTAATTTTTCAGACGTCCAGAAAAAATGGAGACATCGGTCGCAAATATATGCCTTGTGTTGATGACCAGATACATGACTTCGCACCAGACGTGATAGGTCTTTGATCCAAACATACTGGAACTTGTACACCATGTCAAAGTTTTTAACGGGCACATCCTCTTCTTTTTCTTCTTCGTTCTCGTCCATATAATAACTTTCAACTAGAAGTAGGTTAACGTGCTTCTCTTTCTTTTCATCTGTTAAATGTCGTGGTGTAACAATATATTTTTTACCCTTCTTTTTCAAAAAGTAAACATTAACTGAAATAGGATTCTGATTCTCAAATTTCCCAACTTGTCTTGGATTTACTGGAAACTCAATACCTTTAAAATTATACTTATATTTGTATTGGGTATAAGCTATAACTCTTTATGCATTCGCTTCTACAGGATGTATCGCAGACAAAATTGCCCATTTGAAACATTCATTATCAGTATTGTCAACATTTATACAAGCTTTCTTTTTCTTAATAAAGTCAGGTAATTCAATGTGAGAACTTCCCCTCACGGGGTTGTACTTGTTAATGTTAGCGACTAAATGTAAGACTGAACGCAAAGACCAACCGACCTCTCGCTCCTGCAATTCTTCAATATCAGTGTCAGTGGGTTGTTCTACATTTGTTAGATACCACTCATTCAAGTCTGTTGTTGGGTATATCGGAACAGTCTTTGTATTAAAATACTTAATATCTACAGCCTCTTCATCATTTTTCACAATCACATACTCAGCTGCTAACACAGTATTCACTTTTAGAACAGGTTGTTTCTCTAGAGTCTGATTCACTTGCGAGATAAATTGATGACTTGCACCTCTCAAAAGAGCTTGTATATCAAGGTGATTATAATTTGTAATCACACCAGTCTTGATTCGTTTTTCAAAAGCACCATCAACATCGTCCCAGCTAACTGACTGAGAGACTGCTCTTTTCTCAGCTGTTGCTTCACTAGCTGCGTCACTAACAGTAGATTTTTCTTTTGCTTGAGTATCATGAAGGACTGCTACACCAGATGCTTGGTCCTCTTGAACGTCCTATTCTTAATTTACTGAAAGTCCAGCACCTTGTCGATAATCGCTGAGCAACCGTAAAACACTCTTCATTAGAGCTGTAGCAGCTTGAAGTTTCTGCTTCTCCGCAATGGACAAGTTTGATGATCAAGACAAGCTTTCTGCGCTCCGTAAAGCTGTATATCCGAGACACAACCATCTTCGTATATCACTAACATCAGCAGAACCAGCCAGCGTATGATGATACGATGTCCACAGCCAATGAGGTGTGTCCTTAAAGTATTGAGCAGTAGGTATGATGTACAATCGTCAGGAGAGTTTTCATTAATCCACGTAAAGAGCTCCTTCACCCATCAGTTGATTTGATGAACTATGCTATTCTCATTAGCGCGCATTCTTATATAGTACTATGAATATGTATGTAAAGGGGAAATGTTCTTGATTGGACATAAAAAAGGTGGAAGGGGGAAAGTGTACAATGACTATGATGAAGGGGGCAGAGAACTTATATATAAGTGCCAGTGTTTAGTTGAAAAACTCATTCGTTATCTTACTCTCGCTTGGGAACGTTGGAAGAAAAATCCTCAAGATGAAGTATATCGTAGACGTTCAAGGATTCAAGATAACTCTGAACGAGTTCGTTTTCAAAGATGTGGCTATAGTACCTCTAGAAGAAGACGCCATCCCATCGATCTTCCTTTTCAAGCCGCCATACCCTTGGGAATTCCTCTTAGAAAAGAACAAGAGTGAAAATCGGTGGTTAGAACTAAATTATCATGGAATACTCTGGAGATCTGGTACTATCCCATACGAAGAGGTTGCTAGAACTCTCCGAAGCATCCTCGGAGACGCAGAAGTCTTATGTTGAAGGGTTCAAAAAATCAAAATGGATGAAGAGAATATTAGCCGATAAGTAAGTATCATAAGCAAGTCCTTTTTCTTATTAAAATTTAAAATTAGTTTATTTATGTTTCTCTCTATCTCTCTCTCTATCTCTCTCTCTCTCTGTCTCTCTCTCTATCTCTCTCTCTCTCTCTCTCTCTCTCTCTCTCTCTCTCTCTCTCTCTCTCTCTCTCTCTCTCTCTCTCTCTCTCTCTCTCTCTCTCTCTCACGTCAGTTCATAACATCGAAGACTTGGGATGCCCTTCTTTCAAAAACCTTCCGGTACACACTACTTCGTGTACCAATCACGTCGCGCGCAGTTTCCCAGTGTGCGCATTTAGAAATGCACTCACTATGAAGAAGTGAATGCTTGAGCAACACCTTATTCATAAATTCAATGATTGCATCAATTCAATGTATAATTAAACTATAAACTATATATAATAGTGTATATAATAAATAAAATAAATATGTTTAATAAAACAGAAAATAGAGGAGTTGTAGATTTTATACATTTATTTGAATAAAGAAATGTATAAAATGGGAAGAACCTCACAGTTAAGAGCAAGGAGGGGCTTTTATCATCTTAAAAATAAAAGAAAAATTTATGCTTCAATATAAACAGTTCTATTAAAACTAAAATATATTTAACGTACGATTAAATATTATTCAGTTTGAATAAGTTTTGTCAGCAAACTCTCAATTTAAAAAAAAACAAATAATTAACATTTGTAAAAAAAATCTTAGCGTTTATTTGTATATATGTGAAAGATCAAAGTTTCCACATTTTGATGAAAGAAATTAGCTATTTAAAACAGACAAATACGTTTTTTCTATTTTGTTTACGTATAATAATGCTTAATGCACAATCTCAAGTCTCGATTTATCATAGTTAACAAGAAATGAGCAGAAATGTAAAATGAGTTACCAGCGCTCTCCTCAGTGTTCGAATAAAATTAATATTTTTACCACTCGTTGAACTAATTAAGTTAGTTAGTTAAAATCAAGTTTATATTGAATATAAAGGTTAAGTTAATCTTTTTAAGTATGATAAATAGAGACTTAAGATTTTGCAGGTAAGTAAATTTAACCTACATATTCAATATAAACTTGTTTTTAACTAACTAACTTAATTAGTTCAACGAGTAGTAAAAATATTAATTTTATTCGAACACTGAGGACAGCGCTGATAACTTATTTTACATTTCTGCTCATTTCTATTTAAGTATGATAAATAGAGACTTAAGATGTTGCAGGTAAGTAAATTTAACCTACATATTCAATATAAACTTGTTTTTAACTAACTAACTTAATTAGTTTAGCGAGTGCTAAAATATGAATTTTATTCGAACTCTGAGGACAGCGCTGGCAACTTATTTTACATTTCTGCTCATTTCTTTTTAAGTATGATAAATAGAGACTTGAGATTATGCAGGTTAGTAAATTTAACCTACATATTCAATATAAACTTGTTTTTAACTAACTAACTTAATTAGTTTAGCGAGTGCTAAAATATGAATTTTATTCAAACACTGAGGACAGCGCTGACAACTTATTTTACATTTCTGCTCATTTCTTTTTAAGTATGATAAATAGTGACTTGAGATTTTGCAGGTTAGTAAATTTAACCTTCATATTCAATATAAACTTGTTTTTAACTAACCAAGACACTTAATTAGTTCAACGAGTAGTAAAAATATTAATTTTATTCGAACACCGAGGACAGCGCTGTTAACTTATTTTACATTTCTGCTCATTTCTTTTTAAGTATGATAAATAGAGACTTAAGATTTTGCAGGTAAGTAAATTTAACCTACATATTCAATATAAACTTGTTGTTAACTAACTAACTTAATTAGTTTAGCGAGTGCTAAAATATGAATTTTATTCGAACACTGAGGACAGCGCTGACAACTTATTTTACATTTCTGCTCATTTCTTTTTAACTATGACAAATAGAGACTTGAGATTTTGCAGGTTAGTAAATTTAACCTACATATTCAATATAAACTTGTTTTTAACTAACTAACTTAATTAGTTTAGCGAGTGCTAAAATATGAATTTTATTCGAACACTGAGGACAGCGCTGACAACTTATTTTACATTTCTGCTCATTTCTTTTTAAGTATGATAAATAGAGACTTGAGATTTTGCAGGTTAGTAAATTTAACCTTCATATTCAATATAAACCTGTTTTTAACTAACCAAGACACTTAATTAGTTCAACAAGTGGTAAAAATATTAATTTTATTCGAACACTGAGGACAGCGCTGAGAAATCTCAAGTCTTTATTTATCACAGTTAACAAGAAATGAGCAGAAATGTAAAATGAGTTGCCAGCGCTGTCCTCAGTGTTCGAATAAAATTCATATTTTAGTACTCGCTAAACTAATTAAGTTAGTTAGTTAAAATCAAGTTTATATGGAATATGTAGGTTAAGTTAATCTTTTTAAGTATGATAAATAGAGACTTAAGATTTTGCAGGTAAGTAAATTTAACCTACACATTCAATATAAACTTGTTTTTAACTAACTAACTTAATTAGTTTAGCGAGTGCTAAAAAATGAATTTTATTCGAACTCTGAGGACAGCGCTGGCAACTTATTTTACATTTCTGCTCATTTCTTTTTAAGTATGATAAATAGAGACTTGAGATTTTGCAGGTTAGTAAATTTAACCTTCATATTCAATATAAACTTGTTTTTAACTAACTAACTTAATTAGTTTAGCGAGTACTAAAATATGAATTTTATTCGAACACTCAGGACAGCGCTGACAACTTATTTTACATTTCTGCTCATTTTTTTTAAGTATGATAAATAGTGACTTGAGATTTTACAGGTAAGTAAATTACACATTCATATTCAAAATAAACTTGTTTTTAACTAACTCAGACACTTAATTAGTTTAGCGAGTACTAAAATATGAATTTTATTCGAACACTGAGGACAGCGCTGACAACTTATTTTACATTTCTGCTCATTTCTTTTTAAGTATGATAAATAGAGACTTGAGATTTTGCAGGTTAGTAAATTTAATCTTCATATTCAATATAAACTTGTTTTTAACTAACCAAGACACTTAATTAGTTGAACGAGTGGTAAAAATATTAATTTTATTCGAACACTGAGGACAGCGCTGATAACTTATTTAATATTTCTGCTCATTTCTTTTTAAGTATGATAAATAGAGACTTAAGATTTTACAGGTAAGTAAATTACACCTTCATATTCAAAATAAACTTATTTTTAACTAACTAAGACACTTAATTAGTTTAGCGAGTACTAAAATATGAATTTTATTCGAACACTGAGGACAGCGCTGACAACTTATTTTACATTTCTGCTCATTTCTTTTTACGTATGACAAATAGAGACTTGAGATTTTGCAGGTTAGTAAATTTAACCTTCATATTCAATATAAACCTGTTTTTAACTAACCAAGACACTTAATTAGTTCAACGAGTGGTAAAAATATTAATTTTATTCGAACACTGAGGACAGCGCTGAGAAATCTCAAGTCTTTATTTATCACAGTTAACAAGAAATGAGCAGAAATGTAAAATGAGTTGCCAGCGCTGTCCTCAGTGTTCGAATAAAATTCATATTTTAGTACTCGCTAAACTAATTAAGTTAGTTAGTTAAAATCAAGTTTATATGGAATATGTAGGTTAAGTTAATCTTTTTAAGTATGATAAATAGAGACTTAAGATTTTGCAGGTAAGTAAATTTAACCTACACATTCAATATAAACTTGTTTTTAACTAACTAACTTAATTAGTTTAGCGAGTGCTAAAAAATGAATTTTATTCGAACTCTGAGGACAGCGCTGGCAACTTATTTTACATTTCTGCTCATTTCTTTTTAAGTATGATAAATAGAGACTTGAGATTTTGCAGGTTAGTAAATTTAACCTTCATATTCAATATAAACTTGTTTTTAACTAACTAACTTAATTAGTTTAGCGAGTACTAAAATATGAATTTTATTCGAACACTCAGGACAGCGCTGACAACTTATTTTACATTTCTGCTCATTTTTTTTTAAGTATGATAAATAGTGACTTGAGATTTTACAGGTAAGTAAATTACACATTCATATTCAAAATAAACTTGTTTTTAACTAACTCAGACACTTAATTAGTTTAGCGAGTACTAAAATATGAATTTTATTCGAACACTGAGGACAGCGCTGACAACTTATTTTACATTTCTGCTCATTTCTTTTTAAGTATGATAAATAGAGACTTGAGATTTTGCAGGTTAGTAAATTTAATCTTCATATTCAATATAAACTTGTTTTTAACTAACCAAGACACTTAATTAGTTGAACGAGTGGTAAAAATATTAATTTTATTCGAACACTGAGGACAGCGCTGATAACTTATTTAATATTTCTGCTCATTTCTTTTTAAGTATGATAAATAGAGACTTAAGATTTTACAGGTAAGTAAATTACACCTTCATATTCAAAATAAACTTATTTTTAACTAACTAAGACACTTAATTAGTTTAGCGAGTACTAAAATATGAATTTTATTCGAACACTGAGGACAGCGCTGACAACTTATTTTACATTTCTGCTCATTTCTTTTTACGTATGACAAATAGAGACTTGAGATTTTGCAGGTTAGTAAATTTAACCTTCATATTCAATATAAACCTGTTTTTAACTAACCAAGACACTTAATTAGTTCAACGAGTGGTAAAAATATTAATTTTATTCGAACACTGAGGACAGCGCTGAGAAATCTCAAGTGTTTATTTATCACAGTTAACAAGAAATGAGCAGAAATGTAAAATGAGTTGTCAGCACTGTCCTCAGTGTTCGAATAAAATTCATATTTTAGTACTCGCTAAACTAATTAAGTGTCTTAGTTAGTTAAAAACAAGTTTATATTGAATATGTAGGTTAAATTTACTTACCTGCAAAATCTTAAGTCTCTATTTATCATACTTAAATAGAAATGAGCAAAAATGTAAAATAAGTTGCCAGCGCTGTCCTGAGAGTTCGAATAAAATTCATATTTTAGCACTCGCTAAACTAATTAAGTTAGTTAGTTAAAAACAAGTTTATATTGAATATGTAGGTTAAATTTACTTACCTGCAAAATCTTAAGTCTCTATTTATCATACTTAAAAAGAAATGAGCAGAAATGTAAAATAAGTTATCAGCGCTGTCCTCAGTGTTCGAATAAAATTCATATTTTAGCACTCGCTAAACTAATTAAGTTAGTTAGTTAAAAAAAGTTTATGTTGAATATGAAGGTTAACTTTACTTACCTGCAAAATCTCAAGTCTTTATTTATCACAGTTAACAAGAAATGAGCAGAAATGTAAAATGAGTTGCCAGCGCTGTCCTCAGTGTTCGAATAAAATTCATATTTTAGCACTCGCTAAACTAATTAAGTTAGTTAGTTAACAACAAGTTTATATTGAATATGTAGGTTAAATTTACTTACCTGCAAAATCTTAAGTCTCTATTTATCATACTTAAAAAGAAATGAGCAAAAATGTAAAATAAGTTGCCAGCGCTGTCCTCAGAGTTCGAATAAAATTCATATTTTAGCACTCGCTAAACTAATTAAGTTAGTTAGTTAAAAACAAGTTTATATTGAATATGAAGGTTAAATTTACTAACCTGCAAAATTTCAAGTCTCTATTTATCATACTTAAAAAGAAATGAGCAGAAATGTAAAATAAGTTATCAGCGCTGTCCTCAGTGTTCGAATAAAATTCATATTTTAGCACTCGCTAAACTAATTAAGTTAGTTAGTTAAAAACAAGTTTATATTGAATATGTAGGTTAAATTTACTTACCTGCAAAATCTTAAGTCTCTATTTATCATACTTAAAAAGTAATGAGCAGAAATGTAAAATAAGTTATCAGCGCTGTCCTCAGTGTTGGAATAAAATTAATATTTTTACCACTCGTTGAACTAATTAAGTGTCTTAGTTAGTTAAAAACAAGTTTATATTGAATATGTAGGTTAAATTAAATAAATATACACTTTATTTGAAAATACTTATTTTATTAACATAAATAATAAAGAATACTAATATAATATACATTTCCTATACACAATAATAAATTTAAAAAAAAAACAGTGCAACGGATTTGAACCAGCATAAAAAAATTAAGAATCAGATACGTTATCTACAGGAATATTGAATATAATTTGTTTTACTATATGTTTTTAGGTTTTCTACATATTTTTCGAGTATTGCAAACCATAACTGGCATGTTTCCAATGTACAATTTTTAAATACATGCTTTTATTGATATTGCCGATATGTTATCGGCCGAGAGTTATCCTGTTACCTACATAACGCATGGAAACATTTGGAAAACGACTGTCGCGCTGCGCGTGGTTGATGATGTTCGAAAATGTACAATTTCAACTTCCACCAGGGTATGTGTTATAGTTTTTGAGATACAGCTTTCAGGTACGAATACACCGAGTGGGATGTTTTCGACAAACATTGTTACTTAAGGTTAAAACTGATTTCAGCATTTCTAAATATGACTTTTGTATTTAAATTATTAATTTGTGTTGTTAAAAGTGTAAAGTTAAATATTTCAATTGATTAATCACTCTCTTTTATGTTTAGAGTTTATTGAACAATTTGACGTATACCCAGCTATAATAATTATTTCCCAACGATAAAATTTATTTTTGGTGGCTTTGAAAAGGACCCATTGTTTTGACGCATTATATATGTATATATTTGTGTTGTTAAAGTGTAAAGTTAAATATTTCAATTGATTAATCACTCCAATTTATTACTAAATGCATTTATTTAATTAAACTTTTTAAATTTTTTCATAGAAACATAAAAAAACTTTGGTTGTAATTCTTAATTTCAAAAATTCCATGAACATAAAACGCTTATGTTATTTAAGATAATTTAATCATAGTAACACTCAACATAATATAACTGTTTAATAGTAATAGTAAGAAAATAGTAACTTTTTAGAGTTTCTTAAAAGTTTCTCAAGAGGACGCTGATGTACCGGTCAGTGATTTGCAATACCGGCATTCCGATTAACAATAATAATTAATCGTTTAATAATGAGTCATTGCCGGAATTTAAAAAATCATTATTAAACAATTAATTATCAATGTTAACTGTGATACTGGTATTGCAGTTTCATAGAATCTCAAAATATTTTTGATTTCAAAACAGAAGACTGCACTTTTTTGCTTATATTTATATTTACAAATATATTTATTATTTATTACTAATTATTAAAATAATTTAATGTGATTTTTACTAAAGAGATACAGTTTGAAATAGGTTTAAAATTTTTTATCTGCACGGAGAGATGGGACGTATTCAAAATTATTATTTACTGTATGAAAATTACTATTTTATAAATTAGGAATATTTGAATTTACTTGCATTTGGATGTTTTTACAGTTTTGTAGAAGTTATTCATAAACGTATATAAATTCTGGAATTAAAAATTTATGGAATTTTACTATTTACTTTAGTGAAAAGTGTCATTTATAGAATTTACAAAAAAATATAGTAATTTGTGCTGAATATTTAGTAAGGAGTACTTGTTTATATTATATTATAAATATTTTTTAGTAAATTTTACGTACTTATAGTTAAATTCTCATAAATATTTTAATAAACATCTTGACTCAAAAAATCTAACTTATAAAACTTACGTATTTTTTAACAACTGTATCTTATGCTCTACCATACAAGACAGTAAAATAAATAAAGCCTAGTGTAATTTATAAGGACGATTCGAAGTATATTCATACAAGGATCGTGACGGCGAAGTCGGTAGAGCGTCCGCTTCAGGAAGTCGGTTTTTTCGGTAAAAATATTTTTATATTTTAAATTAAATTGTACAAATATAAGAAATATTATATGCGTAATAAATAAACAATCACGGAAAGATTAAACTAAAAACAAGTTTTTATTAATGTGAATTTTAAAATTACTATTTAATATTTTAGAAGATTGCATAGTAAAAATTATTAAAATACGAGTAATGTCCAATCATTAAAAATGTATACATTAATGAACAAAAATAAGAGGAACGTTTCTCTTTGTCTGGTATCATTGATTTGTACATCTCTGTACATTTTTGTACATTATTATACATTTTCGTACATTCTTGTACAACTCTGTACGTTTCTGTACAAAAGTCTAATAAGTGTTAAAAATGTACAGATATGTACAGAAATGTACAGAAATGTATAAAAATGTACAGAGATGTACGAAAATGTACAAAAATGTGCAAAAATGTACAGAAATGTATAGAAATGTACAGAGTTGTACGAAAATGTACAATTTTTACTTCCGCCAGGGTAGGCATCTAAAAATTTGTGTCATAGTTTATTATGCCCAAAGAAGAAGAAGAAAAATACTTCCAAGGTCTCAGATAATATATTTTCAATTTTTATCAAAAAAAATCTCATTCGCAAAATAACACATAGATGGGTATATGTCAAATTGTTCCATAAACTCTAAACATAAAAGAGAGTGATTAATCAATTGAAATATTTAACTTTACACTTTGATCAACACACATTAAGGCTGGAATTTATAGTCGACACTTGGCACTTAATACTCAAACTCTAATTCTAAGACCGCACGATTTCTAATGTTTGCATACTCTGTGCCCATACCTTCAAAGCAGGCATAAATTATGTAAACATTAGAAAGCGTACGTTCTTAGAGTTTGAGTATGGGAACTGAGCATCGAGCATTGAGTATTGAGTGCCAAGTGTCGTCTATAAATTCCAGCCTTATAATTTAAACATAAAAGTCATAGTTATAAATGCTGAAATAAGTTTTAACCTTAAATAACAATGTTTGTCGAAAACATCCCACTCGGTGTATTCGTACCTGAAAGCTGTATCTCAAAAACTATACGACATAGGCATCTAAAAATTTGTGTCATAGTTTATTATGCCCAAAGAAGAAGAAGAAAAATACTTCCAAGGCTTCAGATAATATTTTTTCAATTTCAGTCAAAAAAATGTCATTTACAAAATAACACATAGGTGGGTATATGTCAAATTGATCAATAAACTCCAGGGCTGGATCAAGGGGGGACTTTAGGGGCTATAGCCCCGGGCCCCAGTCTTCGAGGGGCCCCGCGAACTCGTAGTCGCATATCAATATTTAATTACCCCAACTGAATTTTTAATACTTAAAACCCCAAATAAAATAAACTGAAAACTCTTTATCCTTCATACCCCACGTACAAAAATTAAAAAAATAAATAAGTCAAACTAAACTATAATCTTTTGAAATTTAATCTCTTCTCAATAATCAAAAAGAACATTTTTTTATACTTAAATACTGAATTTAGCAGATAAGAATTACTAAAAAATATTATACTATAGGTATTGAACTCTCGATTATCAATCCTTTACTGATGAGCCATTTTATTTATCATACGTTCAAATATTACATATAACCCTGACGTCGTCGTCGGGTTTTGGCAGAATTGTAGGAGGGACGAGGGGTGAAAAAGGTAGTGAAATAATATTTTATGTTTAAGTTGTTGATCGGCAGTGATTAGAAGGCTTTACAATATATGGTAAGTGGTTATGATATAGTGTAGAAGAGGAAAAGGGACTCAATAAGGCGCGTTTAGGCGGGATGAGGTAGGACGCATCGATTTCTCGCAGCGAAGCCTGCAGAGGAAATCGGCAAAGTCCCTGGAGGAAGCAGTGTTGTAGGATTCGTATGAGCGTCGAGTGCTCGCAACAGAACTGCAGAGCGAGTCGGCGGTCTTCTGAAAGGGAGAGCGTTCTAAAGGGCGCGTCGATTTCTCGCAGTGAAACTACAGAGGAAATCGGCGAAGTCCCTGGAGTGGGATTCGAAGGAGCGTCGAATGCTCGCAGCAAAACTGCAGAGCGAGTCGGCGGTCTTCCGAAAGGGAGAGCGTTCGAAAGGGCGCGTCGAGTACTCGCAGCAAAACTGCAGAGTGAATCGATGATGTCTCTCTAGGAAGGTGTCTGAAGCAGACTGCCGTCCGTGGCGGACCGAGGCTCGAGGCGGACTGCCGTCAGGGTGGATGGGTCCCTATATTTATATGCAGGCCAGGTAGCGTATCGGGGTAGGCACGGAGGGGATGACTCACGGGCGACATGACGTGACGCGTCGCCGGAGACGTACGTATAATGTTGACCAGCTGCCTCACTCCTTTCCTTCAAACTGGGTTTTTTTTGTCAGTGGAAAAGTGGGTTCGGAACAGTCCCGAGCCGAAGCCGCTGCTTGGCCCAAACATCTTTATGGTCTGGCCATGTGCGCGGGGCATGGGCCCGCGGTGCTCGCTCGGCACGCTCGGCGACCCTTTTTATATGGCTCGCCGAGCGCACGCTTCCAAGTCGCTGTGTGCGTGGGCCTGGATTAATTCCGTCTCTCCCTAGTATGTATACCTGGCTGCGCGCGTCGCAAAAGACGTTAAAGTGAGAGAGAGAGAGAGAGAGAGAGAGAGAGAGAGAGAGAGAGAGAGAGAGAGAGAGAGAGAGAGAGAGAGAGAGAGAGAGAGAGACAGACAGACAGACAGACAGACAGACAGACAGACAGACAGACAGACAGACAGACAGACAGACTGACAGACAGACAGACAGACAGATAGATAGATAGATAGATAGATAGATATAATGTTTATTTGTAAATATTACAAAACATGGTTTACATTTAATTCTTAGTATAAAATAACATCACATATAGTTTCCATGAAAATATCACATCGTTATTACATAAAATATCACATCATTAGTAAACGTCAAATAAGATTGCAGGTACTCGAAGTCAGGTTGACATAAAATATTGCACACTGTCGTCAGAAATGTAAACATAATTCTAATCTGGTCATCAAATCTAGCAGTCATACAATTGAAATTACATACATACATTTAACAATTTCTTATTTTACACATATTAATAAATACTTGCATACTTTTTCAAAGCTGTTGTACTTGTCGATCGGTGAAACAAATAAATGAATGCATAAAAAGAAAAAAAATAAATAAATAAATAAATAAACAAACAAACAAACAAACAAACAAACAAACAAACAAACAAACAAACAAATAAATAAATAAATAAATAAAGTCATGATTCGTTACGATGTCGTTACTGTCAACAAGTATAGTGTCAATCCATGTGTGCGAAGTGTCAGTGTGATGGGTTGCTCCGTGCTGAACAATCTGAAGCGTCAGTTCAGCTGCAAGTTTGCGAACAAACTTTGCATCATCACTGTCTGTCAACAGATCCGCATTCAAATCTCCCATTATAATTTTGTGACTGTATAAGTCACAATATTCCCTCAACTTGTCGACAAGATCCGAATACTTGAGAAAAGCAATGGCGGGACATCTGTAAACAACCGCGACAAATACAGGCTCCTGATCTCCATGTTGTATCTCACACATGATGTACTCTGGTTTTTTTTAGGTTTTTCAGGTTTGCTAGGTTTGTTAGTTTTGTTGGGTTTTTGAGATTTACTGGGTTTTTCAGGTATGCTAGGATTTTCAGGGTTACTAGGTTTGGGTTTTTTGGGTTCTCCCGGTCCATTTGTATTTGATGTAGCTAGGACTTTGACCATGTATTCCTCGCGAATGTACAGTGCTACCCCCCCTCCATTTACGTTTCTATCCTGCCGTACAAGTGAGTATCCTTTGATATGAACGGGATCGCTGCCTATTTTCTCGTCGTCCAGCCACGTTTCGGCCACACCGAATAGATGATAGGACTTTTCGCTAAGAAGTTCTCGGATTTGTTCAATGCAATGCCTAATCGAATTTGCATTGAAAAAACCCGCTCTCGTATTCACTCCTTCGTCCGTTTCACGAGTTTTTACTGCATCTAGTCAATGTTTTTCAGGACGTATTGGTTGCTCATTGCTATCACATTGCCTATTGCTGTTGTAGGAGTCGGCTATTGTGCGAAGGTCGGAAGCAGAAGCGAACGAGTGAGCTCGCATACCCTCATCTCGTCGTGCGAGAAACCTGCCACGTCTATGCCACACGAATTTGAAACCAAGATTCTTGGCAATAACTTTTAAATTTTTAAAATCATTGTAGGTGTCTTTACTTAAAGCTTTGTTAATGAAAATATTCGTGTGACAGAGATTCTTGGCCAAGAGAGGGAAGGAGAGAAGATAGGCGACGACGCCCTGCGGACGTCAACCCTGATATTAAACTTAATCATGCCTATATACATATATGTTTAACTGTGGCACAAATACATATGCATAGTAAGTAATTAAATTGAACAAATAAATATTTATGTTAATGACTTCTTTATTACGTTTTAGGTAAAACATATTTTTTTATTCATTTTATTGATGTAAAAGCGTAAAGATTCTTAATTAAACTTTTTTTGATGAATATAACATTAAGAATATTTTTAAATTTATTTTAGCGGCTCAATCCCATATAGTATGGCCATTTAAAGGCATCTAACAACCTTAAAAATAAATAAAAAATTTTTCCGTTATATTTTGATAAAATGTTCATATTTACCGAAAAAAATAAGTAGCAGGTGGTTATGTCCCGTTAAACAAAAATTATTTAAAAGATAACTCTTTAAACTCTATGGCTACTTAAATAATACTTCTGGATTTTTATTGTATCAAAACATTTAAAGATTCTTCATTAATTTAATGTTAAAAAGAATACTTTATTAATACTTTTTGAATAGTTTAAGAAGGGTCTTTTGCTGAGGACCGAAAAGGGCCGAAAATGTAGGTTACCAAAGGTTGCCCTTTTATGTTAAAGAGTATAAAATTACTCACGAGAACGTAATGTTATC
Source organism: Gastracanthus pulcherrimus (assembly GCA_949152435.1). Taxonomy (NCBI): domain Eukaryota; kingdom Metazoa; phylum Arthropoda; class Insecta; order Hymenoptera; family Pteromalidae; genus Gastracanthus; species Gastracanthus pulcherrimus. The sequence continues at coordinate 172,126,268 of OX424572.1, read as the reverse complement.
ATTTTAGTAATAGAATCACTAAAATTTCGATATTTATACTATTAGTTACATATATTAGTCATTTTCTTTCTGATTGATCGGTTATACGCTTGATTTTTTACGGAAACATGAAATAACTTTTGTAAACCTTCATTGACCATATTCATTTAAAACGTATTTTCTTTCTTTTTGATTTTAAGAACATATACAATATACATTTATTTTTTCATTGAAAAATATTGGGCAGAACTATGCTCTTTTTGTTAATATAATAAAAGAAATCGACGAGACCGGCATCATTGGAGGGGTCAGTGGTTGCACGAACGGACGAATATCCAAATTAAGTAGAGTTGGGAATAGGCTACTACTTGGATGGGTGACGCCCGCCTTTTCAATGATTCTGGCAGATGGGAAACGATAATTTAGGTACTTCTCGTGGAAGTTAGAGGTGCCTAAGTTTGAATTTCCTATCGGCTGACTACTGGCGTTGGTTTTCTTGCCCTGCAAGTTTTCCCTACGTCACAGGGCAAGTCCCTGGGTAAATGCGGGAGCAGTGGGGTTACATTGGGATTAGGATAAAATACTCCCACACAGAGGCGGTGGGGGTATCCTGTAAAAACCCCGAAAGGTGGTATACAGGTTGGCAAAATACAATAAAAAAAAAAAAAAAAAAAAATCGACGAGCTGCCACAACAGCCCGTACTTGTCGGTAGAAATATCGTCTACAACATATTTAAATTTCATGTAAAATCATTGGTTTTCATTTGGCAAAAGACTTTTTTTAAGTATTAATATATCCGGACATTCGTGAATTCATAAAGTATTATTTTTTTAAGTGTGCTTATTGGGTCACGTATCACAGTTCGATAATAAATCTAAGTGTCGGACTTTTATTTAAGTAGAAATCAAGATAAAAAAATCTATATCTAGATAATAATGTAAAAATACAAATTTCAACAAATGGAAATAGACATGTTAACAACGCAGAGTTTTGCTATAATTCCTTCAAGCGTACATATACAGGTGATAAAACAAATGAATCTCTATTTCTTTCTCTCTTCCTCTCCCCTCGCTCTATCTCTTTCTCTCTTACATGTATACGTGCCACACTCGCGCGCTATCAAGCGGCATTTCGCACATGTGATTACTCCTGTCAAAACAAGCTCAAGACGTGACGTAGCTTCGGTTGTTTTGTTCGCTGTGAAATAGCAGTATGTACCAATACTTTTAAATTTTTTCGGATATACTTCATTTACGGATGTTTCAAAATGTCTAGAAAATATCTTAGTGGTAGTGACAAGAAAAGAAGCTACCTAAATTATCGAATTTTTTCCTTGTACGAGTACTACAAAGAGTTCTTATTCAAATATTGAACAATGCACCGACGATGCTCTTGATTTTTTCGTATGTGATTCATTGTTACAAAGGGATGAAGATATTTACAAGAAAAGTGAAACGAACGAACAAAGAAATGAAATCATAGTGCAATCAAGAACGCCTTATAATTTTCATAAGAATCGAAGAAAATCAGGTATGTAAATCATTACAATGAAAAGAGTAGCTACTTATCCGATCTAATAAAAGAAAATTTACGTACTGTATATATTTCTACGTTATGTATTTTCCTGGTAGAAAATTAATCGTTTTTATTGGGTAACGTGTTAATCAAATGAAAGCATTTTCGGTTAATATTTATATATATATTAGCCGAAAATGCTTCATGCGAATATATTAGATTTTTATTCATAATAACGTGATAATATTAGTGTGACGTTTTTAACTTCAAAATCAACCAATAACTATCTAACAAATCCTTAACGTTTCTACCAAGTTTAGTTATAAATTAAAAATACTATAATATTTGAAACTATTAGTGACTTATCGCGGTTTGCATTTAAGCATAAACATAAGCTGTTTGTCACTAAAGGTGGTGCTCTACTGATTTTTCGAGTACTCGATTTTTGTAAATCTTTCAGTTATATTTTGTATCCAAAAAAGAGTCCCTCTAGGTAGTAATTATTGTGTTATATACGAAAATACACTTTTTTCTCCTTAAAAATAGTATATTTTAAAAATGTTCCAGGATTAGTAGTAGTACTAAGGCCACCATGGCGAGACGTCCGTATTGATTTTTCCCCTCCCCCCTTGGTGCTAAGGCCACTATGGCGCGGCGCCACAGTACTGATTTTCCCCGTCCCCTTCTTGACCTATATTGGGGGAGGCCCGACATGCGGGACCTGTGTCAAGGTCACGGCTGAGCATTGTAGTCGCGCAGGTGATAATGGCCTGGGAGGTATAATACACACGTACACATATATAAATAAATAAATAATAAATATAAAAAATGACGTATAATTCTGAATATATATGAGGCATTCTTTGTGAACGAATGGCCCCCCCTTGCCCAAAATTTGAAGAGGTGTAGGAGAACCATCAATAGCTTAAAATGTTCGTATTGACAAGAGCTACAAAAAGTCGCGTGGCGTTTTTGTCCATTTTGAAAATGGCGGCTTCAAAATGGCGTTAAGCACCCCTAAAACGTGAAGAGTACAGATAAAAATGCCCGTAAAAATTAAAAAAAATAATCACGTTGGACTTTTTTTTACTCAAATTTTAGCTACCACTCATACTTCAAAAAATCACGTGGTAGGTTACCGAAATCCAACATGGCGGATCCAATATGGCGGCTAATATGTCGATATTTTTAAAAATCAACCGAATTGGCCCAAATTTGGTATATGGGGGTTTTTCTGGTTGCTGATGATGAATTTAAGGTCAAATCTGCAGAATTTAAAATGGCGGATCCAATATGGCGACTAATATGCCGATAAGATATGGTTTTTACTCCCGCCGTTTATTTATGTATCCATGATTTCTTCACGATGACATTATTAATTTTTCTAAAATTTGTATATCTTATCGGCATATTAGTTGTTACTTTTAGTGGCATTTTTAGTTCCAATATGGCCGCTAGAAACTCGTGACTCATACTTTTTTTACCATAACGATTATAAAACCAGCTACTTGAAACCGATTGAGGTCCATGGTGCCTTAAATAAAAGGTCTTAGAATCTACTTTCAGAAGACGTATAAAAAAATTTTTTGTTATCATAAAATCCAATATGGCGGCCAAAATCACGTGACATAAGTAGTAATTCACCAAAATCGATTACAAATAACTTTTTTAGATACGCTCACGTCTCGAAAACGCTTGAATCAATGATTTCGAAATGCTGTTCGTAAGTATATTATTTTTTTAAACATATTAGTGCCCTTGGTCACGTGACGAAACTGATTTTTCATCAAAATAGCCAAAAAAAGCACTTTTTCGAATTCTACAGCTCTCTCAAAGAGCTTGAATGGTAAATATTGAATGTTTCTACAAGCGCCGTATAGTATCTTTGTTTTAGCTATTCCCAAGTTCCAATATGTCGGTGTAAACTATATGATATAGGCCTTTTGGTACTAAAATGTATGAAAACAAATTGAAAATGTGAAGAAGTCTACAAGACACCAGGCGGGAGTGGAAGTTTGCGTATTTTGCTCATGAGTACTAACAAGGAGATGGTCAGGGATCCGGATCACCGATTTCGCTCAATTTTGGAGGAAAGTTTCCAAATGCAGAAATATGAAGAAACCCAAATTAGTGCATTACAATGTAAAAAGATGATAATACATACATAGTAGTTGAAAGTTCTTGCTAATTTTCTACAATAGAAAACATGATATGACTATATAATACGGAACTATTTTTTCTGCACCAATTGCACTGAATTACATTTATATCTTTAAGACAGTAATAAAAAGCGTAATCGAATCTCTGTTTATTAATATTTAGCTCACTCAATCAACTGTGTAATAATAAAAAGAATCTTTTATCCAATTATATTCTGTACAATTTTACGTTGTTATGGAGATTAGATTAACAAATTAAGGTCCGAACACAATAATTCAGTAAAATCAAAATATAGGAGTAAGATTGCATATTAAGCCAATTTCAAAATAAATGTTGTAAATCAATTGTTCGTTAAATAAATTGATTTGCGCTATGAGGATAAAATTTGTATTTTACCGGTTTTGGATTAAAAAATAATATAACTTTGTTTATTTACAAATCAAACCTTAAGTCTTAGAAGCATAGTGGCCCCTTATAGGGACTACCTTTCTATTTTTATTTATAAAAAACGTATTTACGTATATTTATTCAAGGTGATGGTCTTTACTGATAGGTAAGACGATTCTCTACAATTCTACCGAATGTAATTTGTTATTCTATTTGTTATTAAATTGGTATAAATAAACAATTATATTATAATTTTTTAGCTTATTTGCTGTTCGATTTTTATGAATGTTAGTTCCTAGAGGTTTTTGGGGTCGCTGATAAAGAATATGCTTTCAAAATTTTGATTTTCTAAATCCAAGATGGTGATTTCAAGATGGCGGACACAAATTTTTTGAAATTAAGTATATTTTTATCTAAAAACGTTATTTGGGGGTTTTTGAGGTCGCTGATTAAGAATATGCCATCAGAATCTTGATTTTCCAAATCCAAAATGGCGGATTCCAACCCCTGAGTAATAACGAAGATACTATACGGCGCTTGTAGAAACATTCAATATTTACCATTCAAGCTCTTTGAGAGAGCTGTAGAATTCGAAAAAGTGCTTTTTTTGGCTATTTTGATGAAAAATCAGTTTCGTCACGTGACCAAGGGCACTAATATGTTTAAAAAAATAATATACTTACGAACAGCATTTCGAAATCATTGATTCAAGCGTTTTCGAGACGTGAGCGTATCTAAAAAAGTTATTTGTAATCGATTTTGGTGAATTACTACTTATGTCACGTGATTTTGGCCGCCATATTGGATTTTATGATAACAAAAAATTTTTTTATACGTCTTCTGAAAGTAGATTCTAAGACCTTTTATTTAAGGCACCATGGACCTCAATCGGTTTCAAGTAGCTGGTTTTATAATCGTTATGGTAAAAAAAGTATGAGTCACGAGTTTCTAGCGGCCATATTGGAACTAAAAATGCCACTAAAAGTAACAACTAATATGCCGATAAGGTATACAAATTTTAGAAAAATGAATAATGTCATCGTGAAGAAATCATGGATACATAAATAAACGGCGGGAGTAAAAACCATATCTTATCGGCATATTAGTCGCCATATTGGATCCGCCATTTTAAATTCTGCAGATTTGACCTTAAATTCATCATCAGCAACCAGAAAAACCCCCATATACCAAATTTGGGCCAATTCGGTTGATTTTTAAAAATATCGACATATTAGCCGCCATATTGGATCCGCCATGTTGGATTTCGGTAACCTACCACGTGATTTTTTGAAGTATGAGTGGTAGCTAAAATTTGAGTAAAAAAAAGTCCAACGTGATTATTTTTTTTAATTTTTACGGGCATTTTTATCTGTACTCTTCACGTTTTAGGGGTGCTTAACGCCATTTTGAAGCCGCCATTTTCAAAATGGACAAAAACGCCACGCGACTTTTTGTAGCTCTTGTCAATATGAACATTTTAAGCTATTGATGGTTCTCCTACGCCTCTTCAAATTTTGGGCAAGGGGGGGCCATTCGTTCACAAAGAATGCCTCATATATATATATATATATATATATATATATATATATATATATATATATATATATATATATATATATATATATATATATATCATCGATATTAATATGTACCGCGGGTTTTACATATTAATATCGATGATAAGAGTATGAACAAGTGGGGGAAAGGAAAAGCCAGAGACAACGCAGCATGTAAGCTATAGAAAATATACATATATTCAAGTAAGGGGGTGGGAGAACAATCACGCACTTCACACGGAGTGTGCGTCCTCGCAGGCGTGTCGTGAAATAGAGAGAGAGAGAAAGAATATCCAGGGAAGAGAAAGAGAGAGAGAGAGAGAGAGAGAGAGAGAGATAACCGCTGACTCACCCTAACCCGAGCACTAGGCAGCGATCGCCGCACGATAGGTAACTATCCCCAGACAATCCCTGGGAACAGCTGTAGCCGGCTCGAAGGTGTGCTGGGCGGTCGTCGCAGTTGTACTCCTCGCTTTTCGCTGCTTTTTCCGCGCTCACCGAATAGATTCCTCGCAACCCGCGTCCGTCCCTACGAACTGTTGAAGCGTCTCTGCCTTCTCCCGAAAACCTATCGTGGCTCGCGCCCCTGCGCACCCCCTACTTATACTCTCTCTCTCTCTCTCTTTCTCTCTATGCGGCTCTCAATCCTCTCTCTCCCTTTACAGCGTTGACACCTGTAACATCTGAAAAAGGTTAGTACATATCTGTGTGTGTGTGTGGGAGATAGTATGTGACAGGGTATGTGTATTTACCCGTCACATATATATATATATACATATATAAATAAACGAATAAATAAATAAATAATAAGTATAAAAAATAAACTAATATAAAACATAAATAATGTGCTTTTTCACAAGCCTCCGGGTTATCTGGAATAAAAAAAAAGACCAATTATGATTAATATAAAATTTATTCGAAATATATACAAAGCTATAATTTTTTATTTTATCCCGGGAAAAATATGCTTCTTGTCGAGAAGTTCAAGTATTTGAGCACTCGTAAAAGCGTCAAATATTTCACACGGTTGAACAGAGTTTAAGAAATATTTTTCACCGAACGGCACACTGTATAGCTGATGGTCAGCCGCGGGTGTATCAATCCCTTCTGCTTTCAGCACAGTCTTCATGCGCCATGCACCGTGCACAAGATTTTTATTTAACACGGTTTGAAATAGCGTCGATGAAAATTTTTTTAATCTGTAAAAAAGTAATTAATTTTACTTTTTTATAGTAAATACCGGTTTAAGAGAATAGAAAAAAATTTTGTTTACTTACTATTCGGTGCAGCAGGCCTGTAGCACAACTAGACTATGCATGTATTTGATAACTGCGGTCCTTTTCAAACGCCGTACTATAACTGCTTACTTTTCCGGTAATTGGACAGCTTCAAAAAATTCTTCCTGATCCAGCTGTAGCAAGGGTTTCCGCATGATACGCTCATTAGCGCGTAGTATGGTCATAGTCCTCAAAGCGTGGGCGCTACCAGCCTTACTGACGATCGCATAGCCTTCTGCGATGCCTGCGTCGAGGTGTGTCATGCAAGCGGCTATTTCGAGCGTCAACGTGTGCACTTTACAAATTGCGCGTAGGGTGTTAAAAAATTTTTAATATGCGCTTGAAAGACCGTGGCCCTCCTCTTCTGCTCTATAGGTGACATACGGAAGGCGCACGATCTCTTCGTGCCTCTGGTTTTATTTGCCGACGGTAATGATGCTGCCGGCTTATCGGTTATTATTATGAGGTCCTCGAGGTTCTCTGATGCACGATCGTGCGGAAGATTAAACGCCGAACCCGGCATAGAGGCTGTTACGTCGTAACATTTTTCAATGCAAATCTTGCATTACATGTAATATTTTACTTCTGCGCCTGCGCGCGCAGCGAGTGTGTGAGTGCGTGTGTGGTTGCGTGTATGTGTGCGACGGGCGCTAGAGCCCATAAAATCTAGCGCGGTGCTGCCACCGTAATCGTTGAGCAACACTCTCCCGCCTTCACGGCTTTGACGCGGCTTGTCAGTCAGTCGTCGATTAACCATAACAGCGTGCGGAGCTCCCTCGCATTCTACCGTTTAACGAACGGCGTACATTCTTTGTACTAATCACTTAATCATTCTTCCGTTTAACGAACGGCGTACATACTCTGTACTTATCGAAACATTCTTATCGTGCTTGTTTGTTCTTAGTTATTAACGTTAATTTAGTGTGAAATAATCGCATGGTGTGTGTGTTATTACGAACGCGAGTCTGCATGTGTTGCACGTGGCCACTGTTCTCTGCGGCGTCACATCGCGAATCCTTCTAGCGAAATCAGTAAATTCAATTCCAGTGTATGTGTATTTAATAAATAAGGGTTTTTATGTCGAATGGCTTTTCCCTCTAAGTGTAGTGTTTAATTTATTCAACCACGTCATCTCTAATTTCAATCAATATAAATTCGGTGCATAACAACATTTAAAATCACTTCGTTAGAGAAAATTTAGAATAACAAGACTCTTGTGCCGCCCACAAGAAGCCAAGACTTTTCATGGTGCCTCCTGTGAGGTAGAACTCTACCTCGCTTCCTTTCTCGTTCTCTGCATAGAATTAGAAAAAAGGTGACGTCGCAGAAGTGCAGTGCGCGAGGGTGCAAGTCGGAGAAAGAAATCAAAAACGTGCTTGAAAGGGCGAAAGAAAACCTGTCGCAACGCGACAGTTCGTGTTTTTATCTCCCCCTTATTCCTCGAATTCGCGCCGAGCGACGACGACGGCGCAGCGGCGCGGGAGCGCGTGGCGCGGCACAGCAACACGCGGTCAGCGGTCGTTTCAACATCTTGCCTTGCCATCGCTTCCGACAAGGGGGACCTCACGCTGCCGGCCATCAGCCTCGCTTCGGCGAAATTAAGATAAATCTATTTGTTTCTTGACTGCGAGATAAAGGCGTGTATAATCTTCCTATTGTGTCAATGTGACAATTAACTGAACCATTTCTATTAAAGCATTTATCTCGCAACAGTAATTATTTATTTAATTAATTAGCTCGTTCTAGCTAATATTGTTCCTCATAATTAGTTTATTAATATCTCGCGTTTGAATTTTAATTCAAACTTTGTAATTATTTATTTAATTAATTAGCTCGTTCTAGCTAATATTGTTCGTCATAATTAGTTTAATGATGTTTCGTGTTTGAATTAAAATCCAAAATTTATAATTCATTTATTTAAACTAACTAGTTCAATTCCAGAGTTTATTTCACGGTAGTATCTACATAAATGCTTATTGACTTAATACTCGCAGTTCAATTTAATTTATTTCTCTATTGAAATTTAGTCTGAATAACGTTCATTCTTTGAGATTTCGCAGTTTCTGTAAATTACAATTCCAATTTAAATTTAATACAGTAATATCATTTGTCAGCATTTTACAATTTGTTGTAATTTCATTTAAGTAGAATTTAATTAATTCATTGTTTTATTCGAATTTCGAGTCACAAGTACAGTAAATTATTTATTGTTAGTTTAATCGGGAAGGAATTCCGTTGTTTATTATTAATTTATCGATTTACATTTAAATACAACGTTGGTCGATCTAAGCAAGGATTGACTCAATTTACGATTGTTTTATTAAATAATTTGAATCTTCAAAATGGGTGAAGAAGCAGAAAAGCGTGCGCAATACATTGAATTAAAGAGTCAATCTTTGGAGAGGTCAATCAAATCTCTTAAACATTTTTTGGAAGCAAATCCAACTGACGCGTTCAATGCGGAAGCTCGTTTAAAACAAATTTAGAGTATATTCTCCGGATACATGCAAAATCACGAGGAATTACTCGCGATTAAGGCTAACAGCCCTCGCGTCGCGGCATTTGAAAAAATTGAATCGGACTACTACGCTATTTCGGCTCAGGTACACAAATTAAGAACACCCATCCCTCTTGCGAATTCGACTACGGTGAATGCCAGCAATCTGACATTCACAGCGAAACATAATTTGCCGAAACTTCCCGTGGTTAACATTCCGAAATTCGATGGTCGTCACGAAGGTTGGACTGCATGGAAAAATAGCTTTCAAGCTTTAGTTCACAATCGCGCGGAAATCAATGCTTACGTGAAACATTCACAACTTAGCAATGCAGTTCAGGGACTCGCCGCGCAGGTTATAGAGGAATTCGAGCTTAGTGAAGAAAATTACCCTCTCGCTTGGGAAGCTTTGTGCAACGCGTACGATCAAAAGCGCATCGTCGTTAACGAGCACATCGACAAACTTCTTGCTTTACCTAAGGTCACGGAAGCCAAGCCAGAGCTGTTAGCGGGGCTCATGTACACCGTACGTCAAAACGTCAAACTATTGCAGAGGTTAGAGGTAAATGTCCCTGACGCAGTCGTAGTTCGCATTTTAGAGCAAAGCCTACCAAACAGTGTCAGGTCAAGATGGGTGGATCGTCTATCGAGCGATAAATTGCCTAATTTACAAGAGCTTTACGATTTCATTCAAAACACCATTTTTAAACTGCGCCAGATGGACGATCTTTCCCGGGGTGGGCGGGTAAATAAGAAACGAGCGGGAGACAATAGCACTTCAACCCCTTCCAAGCGTCAGACGACAACGGCGCGCACTCTTGTCACGACGTCTAGCACTTCGAGCAGTGCATACGTCCAATGTAGTCAATCGCATAGGTTGTATAGTTGTCCCGAGTTCAATGATCTCAAAATAAAGGATAGGTGGGATTTAGTTAAGGCTCATAAACTCTGCCGAAATTGCCTTTACGCGCACCCGCTCCCTTGCTCTAGCACTAACCGGTGTAGGAAGTGCCAGAAAGATCATCACACGTCGCTCCATACTGATAAGAAGTCCAAGGGTTTCAAAACAGGAAATTTTCAGCCCGCAAAGAACTCTGACAATTCTAGGGCTCCTGCCTTTTGACTATTTTCACACCACACCTACGCTTCTAACGCGTATAACTCGGATTCCCAACTTATGACCACTGCCGTTTTAAGATTTCAATCAACCCAAGGACATAGTTTCATGGCACGTGCTCTTTTAGATTCTTGCTCAAACGCTAACCTAATGACTTCCAGTTTAGCTTCTCGGTTACAACTGCCAACTAATCAATGTTTCGTGAACATCGGAGCAGTTGACGATGCGAACGCTGTTTCAAATAAATTCGCTAAGGCCACCTTCTATTCAACTTACAATAACATTAAATTTCAGTTAAACTTTTTGATTATACCGAAAATTGCTGATAAAGTGCCTAATGAAACTTTTCCTCGGGAAAGATTCGAAATTCCTAAAAACGTAAAATTAGCGGACCCTCAGTTTCACATTCCTAAACCTATCGACGTTCTGTTAGCCTCAGGTACTACCGTGTCGGCTCTCGCAATACGTCAAATAAGGTTAGGTGACCATCAGTCACAGATCACTCTTCAAAAAACATCCTTTGGGTGGGTGGTGGCCGGAGGTTCCATGTCCAAGGGGGCCCCTGACCGGGTTTCTTGTAATGCCGTGAAACTAAACCAGCTCCTCGAGAAATTCATGACCGTCGAGGATCTTGACTATCGACCTGTCAAGGCTCCCGACGACGTCGCCAGTGAAGAACACTATGTCGAAACCACAACTCGGGACAGATCAGGCCGTTACGTTGTTAGGCTCCCGTTTAGAGACGGTAAATTCGAGTTAGGTTCCTCCAAGGAACAAGCGTTGAAACGGTTCCATGCGTTGGAGAGGAAATTCGAATCTAATCCGGATCTCAAGGCTGAGTACGAGAAGGAGATCGACGGCTACTTGAAACTAGGTCACATGACGTTGTGTGAGAACGATAACGAGGATGGTTATTATTTACCCCATCATGCAGTTATCAAAGAGTCGAGCGATACCACCAAGTGTAGGGTAGTTTTCGATGCATCCGCAAAAACTACAACTGGGATTTCGTTAAACGACATTCTGCTGACCGGACCTACCATCCAAGAAACTTTTTTGAAGCAGATTTTGCGTTTCCGTACGCATCGTTTCGTTGTCACTGCCGACATAGAAAAAATGTATAGGCAAATTTGGGTTCATCCCGATGACAGGAAATTTCAAAAAATCTTTTGGTATCACGAGGGCAAAATAAGGTCGTTCAACTTGAACACGGTGACGTTCGGCGTCAAATGCGCTCCCTTTTTAGCAATCCGGACCTTAAATCAACTGGCTATGGACGAGGAGACCAACTTTTCCAGAGCTGCGATGCTGCTTCGTCGAGAGTTCTACGTAGATGATTTTCTTTCAGGTGCAGATACTCTGGACGACATCTTGGCGATCAGAGACGAGATGATTCAGCTTTTAGGTCGCGGAGGGTTTGTAATCCGTAAATGGTCGTCTAATCATCCATCCGCTTTAGAAAACATCGATAAGAAAATTTTCGACTTAGACTGCGGGATCCAGAGCAGCCATGTCAAAAAGACTCTCGGAGTAGTTTGGGATTCTCAACGTGACATCTTCACATACTCCGTCGACCCAGAAAATCCCGCGTCTACTTCTACTAAGAGAAAGCTCTTATCTCAAATCGCAAAGGTCTTCGACCCCTTAGGATTGTTAGGTCCTTTAACGCTATACGCAAAAACTTTAGTACAGGACTGTTGGAGAGCAAATCTCACATGGGATGAATCGTTACCCCAAGATATCCATACGAAGTGGACTGCATTAGCTAAACAACTCCCATCGTTGCGAGAAACTGCAATGCCTAGATATTTGCGCTGCGAAAATCCGCTCTCTACTGAAATTCACGGTTTCTGTGATGCGTCAATGCATGGGTATGGCGCCTGTCTCTACGTACGTTCCACCGATTCGTTAGGACACGTCACTATAAGGTTAGCTTGTAGTAAATCCAAGGTCGCCTCATTGAATCACAATACAATCCCTCGGTTAGAGTTAGCTGGTGCGGCGCTCTTGAAAAGAGTATACGTCGAATCTAGAGATCAGCTGGCGATTCCCATTGAGCGGGTAATCTTCTGGTCGGACTCCATGATCGTTTTATGCTGGTTAAAAAAGGCTCCTCATGTGTTGAAAACATATGAGGCTAATAGAGTAAAGGACATCCAAGAATTGGGTGAGGAGGTCGAGTGGAGACATATCCGTTCAGGAGATAACCCAGCTGACTCGCTATCTCGAGGACAGTTACCTCACGATCTTTTAAAAAACAGTCTCTGGACTGCAGGCCTGGTTGACCTTGTCTGACGAAAAATGGCATCGGACGCCAACAACATCTCTCCCAACCAACCCTCCAGGTTTTAAAAAGGGAATTGTGTTAGTTACCACTCTCACCGGAAGCGACATCTATTCCAGGTTTTCCGATTACGGGTGTTTAATTAGATCAGTAGCATATATTCTTCGTTGGAGAGGGAGGGGAGCACCACTGGACGACATTTTAAAAATTGGGAGGTCGTCGAGAGGTATTCGTTATCTTGCTCCAACGGAGATAGCTCATGCCGAACGTTTAGTTCTTCTTCTAATCCAGCGAGAAAAATTTGCTCGCGAGATTAAAATTCTCAAATCTGACAAAACAAAACCTTCAGGAAGGTCCCTCGGTGAATTTAAAAGTCGAACTAAATTTGATGAGATCAACCCCTTTCTAGATAGCGATGACTTAATCCGGGTAGGCGGGTGGTTGAAGAATTCTAATCTCCCTTTCAACCAAAAGCACCCAGTATTACTTCCACAGGCTCATCACGTTTCTGATCTTATCATTCGCGACGCTCATGATCGAATTCTTCACGGTGGAATTCAATCCACTCTCCATGCAATACGTGAACGATTCTGGATTCTGAATGGAAAGAATCAAGTGAGACACGTCTTACACCGATGCGTTCCGTGCATTCCTCAGAAGCCGAAGTTCCCTCATGCCAAAATGGCAGACTTACCAACGTCTAGAGTAATTGCCAGCACGGCGTTCGCCGAAACAGGCGTTGATTTCTTTGGCCCAATGTTAATCAAAGAGAAGAAAGATCGGAATCGTAGCTTCATTAACGCGTATGGCTGTGTTTTCGTGTGTATGGCCTCCAAGGCTGTTCACATCGAAGTTGCTTCCGATCTCTCTACTCAAGGTTTCCTAGCGTGTTTTCGGCGATTCACCAGCATTCGCGGTAAACCGCTGGTGATGAGATCTGATAACGGGACGAACTTCGTGGGAGCGAACAACGAACTCCAGAAAATCTACGACTTGCATGCAACGTCGGAGTTTAAAGTCGCGATACAGAGTTATGCTGCATTCGAGCGCATTGAGTGGCGTTTTAATCCACCTCTTTCCCCGCACTTCGGCGGATTATGGGAAGCCGCGGTTAAAAGTTTTAAACATCATCTCAATCGCGTAATGAAGAATCAAACACTCACGTACGAACAACTCGACACCTTGTTAAAAGAAATCGCTGCCGTCTTGAATTCTAGACCGTTATACGCGAATTCCGCAGACCCGAACGACGCGTTAGCTATAACACCCGCACATCTGCTAATCGGACGTCCGTTCAATCTTTTACCTGAACCTGATTTTGTTTCAGCTCCCGACAATCGCTTAACCATTCACCAACGCATCTCCAAAGCCAGACAGGACTTATGGAAAAGATGGCATAAGGAGTATTTACACGAACTGTAGATTCGTCAAAAATGGTTGAACTCTACCGCTACCTTGACAATCGGTTCTGTTGTCGTATCAATGGAAGACAACCCCTCGTGCGCAAGATGGCCGCTGGGTGTGGTCGTCGAGATTCACCCTGGGAGCGATGGCATTGCTAGGGTAGCTACAATCAAGACAGCGTCGGGACTCTTCAAGCGGAACATCACTCGACTCTGCGTTTTACCATTAGAGCAGGACGTTGCGATCCCGTCAGAGCCTCAACAATCTTCCCCCTAATCGTAATCTGCCCCAGATGTGTGCCCGGTGGTTTGCCCTAAAAAAGTCGAACCATCTGGTATTCTGGAAGTGCAATTCATAAGTCTGGTCCGAGAATGGTGGAATCCGGAAATTCTACAGCCAGAAGCTCGAGAATCGTGCCGAGAGGGCGGTTCTTGTGACGCGATACCTGGTTCGGTAAACTGGGTTCCTGTAGACATTGAGACTTTGACCTTTAGATAGTGATGCGAAGCATGAGGTCCGATGACCTTCTTTAGATGGAGCTGTTGTTCCCTAAGTTAAATTTAGTACGTTGTAATTTGGTTCCATTTGTAGAATTAATTTAGACTAATCAATCAAAATGTGATAACGATTCTAATCAACGAGGCAGTCCCTCCAAAGGAAACTGACCTTTATCGAGTCTGACTTACAGATCCAAAGATTGCCAAGGCGTCGTGAATAGATTTAATCCTTTAATTTGTCTCGTTAAGTATAACACTGCTCCACTATTGTGATTCAAACTAGTCTCGCAGCCGTGGCCGGCAGTATGTTACGTCGTAACATTTTTCAATGCAAATCTTGCATTACATGTAATATTTTACTTCGGCGCCTGCGCGCGCAGCGAGCGTGTGTGTGAGTGCGTGTGTGGTTGCGTGTATGTGTGCGACGGGCGCTAGAGCCCATAAAATCTAGCGCGGTGCTGCCACCGTAATCGTTGAGCAACGCTCTCCCGCCGTCACGGCTTTGACGCGGTTTGTCAGTCAGTCGTCGATTAACCATAACAGCTTGCGGAGCTCCCTCGCATTCTTCCGTTTAACGAACGGCGTACATTCTTTGTACTAATCACTTAATTATTCTTCCGTTTAACGAACGGCGTACATACTCTGTACTTATCGAAACATTCTTATCGTGCTTGTTTGTTCTTAGTTATTAACGTTAATTTAGTGTGAAATAATCGCATGGTGTTTGTGTTATTACGAACGCGAGTCTGCATGTATTGCACGTGGCCTCTGTTCTCTGCGGCGTCACATCGCGAATCCTTCTAGCGAAATCAGTAAATTCAATTCCAGTGTATGCGTATTTAATAAATAAGGGTTTTTATGCCGAATGGCTTTTCTCTCTAAGTGTAGTGTTTAATTTATTCAATATAAATTCGGTGCATAACAACATTTAAAATCACTTCGTTAGAGAAAATTTAGAATAACAAGGCTCTTGTGCCGCCCACAAGCAGCCAAGACTTTTCAGAGGCTGTCGATGGGTCCCCGCCTTGCCGCTGCCCGTCTGCGGTCCCCATTCCGCTCAATATTTGCGGATCTCGAGATAGTTTCGAACGCACTGTTGTGGCCGATTTCTCTAAATCGGTTGCTAGTGCGTTGCGCGTCGATATATCCGCTACCGACGGTGACGACGGCGACAGCTGATTTATTAAATTATCCAGCTATTCATACTGGTTCTCGGTAAGCGCTGCAGAAGACGGCAGCGACGACGACGACGACGGCGACGGCTGAATTATTAAATCGTCCAGCCATTCATACTGGTCCTCGGAAAGCGGTACGATGTAGTTGCCTTCTCCGCACTGTGCAATTAACTCATCCATTGGGCAGTCGGTGTTAAACGCCATTTTTTTTTTTTTAAATGTAAATGAGCACTACAGATTTTTTGCGCTGACCACTTGCACTACACGTCAAACTTTTATAAAAAATTCACAATATCGTCGACACTATACACATGTCTATTTCTTAGCACTTTTACAAAGTTTTTCTTACGAAAATTTCTAAAGGCGCGAGCGGTCCGGTGCGTACGACGTAAAAATCGATACTGAAAAGTGCAGTGAAAACTTTTCAAGATCTGGGCGACCGTCGGAAAAAGTGATAACAGAGAAAAAGCATCTATGTATCTTGTCATATTCGTTTTCGGCTGGTATAGCGTAGAAAAAGTATCTTGAGGCCAAAAACATCTGTTATCTTCTTACAAGTAAAACGCTGTTATTTAGTAGTAGTAGTAGTAGAGACGGGTGTTATGCGTAAAGACGGAGCGACGGGTGCTAGAATTGTGCATTCTCGACGGGTGCTTCCAAAACTTAGTCCCCCTGTATCTCTGTAGGCTAAAGATAGGCATATTACCTATGCACTCCCTTATCAGTGGGAGGCTGTTTTACCGCGCAGGGCCAGGTATTACACGACGTGCGCGTGTAAAGACCAGACGGGTGCTATGCAGATGCGTAATTGGTATAACCATCGAGAGCTTCAAGACACCAGTAAATAGCGATTAGTATGTTTTCTAGCACGTGGACGTTGCTACAAATTGTCGAACGAGCATTCTATAAGCATGTGCTGTGCAAATCGGTGCACACCCCCTTTTGCTACTCATTGTCTATATCTCCGATTTTTGGTAATAAAATGAAACGTCCGTCTAGCAGAGACATTAGAACTTACGAGAACTCCGTCGCGTGATAAAAGGGTTTTAAAACTTTTTATGTATAGTGTATATTAGAAAAAAGCCTCGTTTGTCTAATATTTGAATATACTGTATTTTTTAACAAAAAATCTAGTAATAACAGTGAAAAAAAAGTTGTAAAGTAGGCGTTTGAAATGGTCATTTAAAAACTAGTAAAATAGAAATATATATATACATGGTTATATATAAGTTTTGGCTCTATATTTCTATGTATGATTATATGCGATAATATAGAATCAAAAACCTAAATATATATATACCTCTATATAGCCATATATACGCCTATATATAATTCTATACAACTGTATAATAATTCTGAATGTTTTTATATATAATTATTTATATAATTATACATAACAACATACGATTTTTTAGGTTTTATATCCAGAAAATTCGTGAAATGCGTTACATTTTTTAATTAACCTTTAACTGTTTAAAATATTTAAGTAATATTTAAATTTTACAATTCGTATTTTTCACAACATAATGCCACTTAAAGCACTATATAACTATATTTTATTTCTGTTACAACGTGTGAAAATCTGTTTAGAGATTGCGAAAGTGACTTCGCTTCTGGTAGATTCGCTGATGGTGATGAAAGCGCAGCGAATGATTCTCAGAGTGTACCGGCCGATCTGGGGGATAGTGAGGTTGATGAATCGGAGCGCGAGTGCGAATTGATTTGTACTAGCCTCGAGTGTCCCTGTAGTTTCTGTAATGCAAATCTTTGCGTAGAAGCGGGTGATTCACAACAGCCGTATTTAGACAGTGAAGACGGGAGTGTCATAATTTTGAATGACCACGACGAAACCAGCCCCGACAACGACACTCGCCGCAAGCAAATATACTAAACCAACGCATACACGTGCAGGATATCTGGATGGAGGAGTGTTATGAATCGGCAAATGAGTCTTATGTATCGGAGAGCAGTGAGGATGAGGATAGATAGATAGATAGATATACTTTTTATTCGTCAAAAGACAAAATCTTACAATTTCATGTACATGTAGTTATAATTAAAATATCAGTCGATTTAATATATTTGTTATCTTAACTTTCACTTATTGCATTTCTTATTAAAATAATAATTTGCTTTATCAGTTCGTCAGTTTATAAAATTTAAGTGTAATGAACTTGTCACAGTCAGATATCACAGAAACACGCTTCGTCAAAAAATAATACATAGAATAAAAAAATAAATACAATAGAGATAACATATAAAAATAAAAGAATACATACACATACTTTGCTAAATTTTTGCGTATACTATCACGTCAAAATTTAAAACACACTCATTCATGACACTTTAACAATCACGCTAATAAATACATTCACACCTAACACTAAACATATTTAATAAATAAATAAATAAATTAATAAATAAATACGTCGAATAAATAAATAAACCAGATAAATAATTAAATTAAATAAATAAATAAATAAAGTTATATATATAAATAAATTTAAATAAATAAATAAATTTAAATAAATAAATAAATTTAAATAAATAAATAAATTTAAATAAATAAATAAATTTAAATAAATAAATAAATTTAAATAAATAAATAAATTTAAATAAATAAATAAATTTAAATAAATAAATAAATTTAAATAAATAAATAAATTTAAATAAATAAATAAATTTAAATAAATAAATAAATTTAAATAAATAAATAAATTAAATAAATAAATAATTCAAATAAATAAATAGCTTAAGTAAATATTCGAGTCACCTCTGTACATTCTCTTCACCATGTAATTGCTCACCTCACACTGCTCGGGAGCGAATTCCAGAGGTGCGCACCTTGAACTCTAAATGAGAAAATGCCCTTATCGGTGCGCGACCCCGGAACTGAGAGCTCTTTCATACCACCCCTACTTGAAGTCCTGGCCTGGTTTTTTTCAAAGAGGGCAGTAAGATACGGTGGCTGCCGCATCACAACCGCTTTGTAAAGCAGCAGCCCCATAAAATACTCCCTCCTCACCTTCAGATCTAACCAGTCCAGTTTTTTCCTGTAGGCGGTGATATGCTCATCTCGCCTAACACCACATATGTATCTCACACATGCATTCTGTAGACGTTGTAGTCGTGTCTGGAGCTCCCCTGACACATCAAGAAGAACCACTGAGCAATAGTCTAAGTGAGGTAGTACCAGTGCACATGCCAGCTGCTTCCTCAGTATCTCTGTGGTGCTTGAACGGAAAAGTTTTAAGCTATACAGAGCTCTATTTACTTTTCTACTGACCGCATTCAGTTGCGGCTTCCATGTCAACCTTCCGTCCATCACCACGCCGAGGTTGGTGACTGTATCGACAAAGGGAACGTGTACGCCGGTCTGTATCTCAATGCCTTGCAAGTCAAGGTTCTGAACCTGTTTGATGTTGTGATCAGATCCAAAAATGATCGCCTTTGTCTTGCCGACATTGAGGCGCAGGCCAGCTGACGTTGCCCAGTTCGACACTGCTCGTGCTACAGCCGACATGCGACTGATACCATCACAAAGACCTTTCAGGGTCACTTGTGTGTAGGTTTGCAGGTCGTCAGCGTAAAGTATGTGTTCTACACCATCTAAGTCTAGTGCGTCTTGTAAGTCGTTTATGTACAGGCTGAAAAGCAGGGGTCCCAGGACTGAGGAACGCCAAGATTGGTGGTTAGCCAACCTGAATCCCCGTTTGTGTTTGTGACGACTTTCTGTCGTCTCTCCATAATATATGACTTAAGCCACGGGAGAACACTCCTGGAGAATCCCATGCGCATCAGCTTACGCAGCAGTTTAGTGTGTGAGATGGTGTCGAATGCTTTGCTAAAATCAAACATTAACAAAATAGTCAATAGTTTTTTGTTGTTGTTAATGCCTGATCTTATGTCTTCCGTCAGTTTCAGTAGTGCTGTCTGTGTACTGTGATTCTGTCGAAAACCAGTCTGCATCGGGTCCAAAGTATTATTTTCTCGTAAAAAATCAGTTATTTGGTCGTGTACTATTTTTTCAAGGACCTTAGAAAGGAAACTCAGTAGGGCAATTGGTCGGAAATCTGACACCGTAGATGGGTCAGGCTTCTTCTTCAAAGGCACCAACTGAGCTCCCTTCCAAGTTCCCGGAAAAATGCCACTGGACAGAGAGGAGTTAAAGATCTTAACAATATGATCTCCCACAAACGGAAGAGCCTTAGCCACTATACTTTGGGGAATGCCGTCTTCCCCTCTGGCTTGTGATGAGAAATGGGCAACAGCCAGAACCACGTTCGAGAAGCTGACTTCTCGGAAAACAAAACCGTCATCACTGGCAGTGGTCAGGACGTTGTCAAGTTCTTCATCACCCTCATTTTGGGAGATCGACATCCCTGCAAAGTGGGCATTGAGCTCTTCCGGTGAGAAACCATGAAGCTCCTCTCTTGTCTTTGGCAGAAGGCCCAGAGCCTTGAGCTCTTTCCAGATATCTTTCTTATTATCAATCGCTTCAGAAATTTTATTTTGTAAAAATCTTTCCCTTGTTTCCTTTGTTCGTAATTCAGCTTCAGCTGCAAGGCCCTGATACTCCCGCCACAGTCTGTCGTCATTGGTCCGCGCATATCGTCTTCGTACGGAGTCACGTTTTTTGTAAAGATGTATTAGTTCAGAATCAACCCATGGTGGATTTGTTTTCTTTTTCGGCATGAATTCTTTTAACGGTGCAATTTTATCTATCACAGCCATGAGGTTGACACTGAGGCACTCTAATTGACTGTCAACACCCGCCGCGGGACCATCGATCCGCGACCAATCACAGTCAGCTAGGTGAGACAGGAGGTCGTCTTGCTGGATCGATTTAAAATCCCTGTAGCTGAAAGATTCAACCACAGGGGATGCAGCAGTTTCGACCCCAATCTCGACCTCTATGATGTTATGATGATTGGGAAAAGGCGCCGGTCGATTGTCCCTGCTCAGTACAACGTCATTATTATCTGTCAAGATCACATCAATCCACGTGTGAGAATCCGTGAGATGATGAGTCGCACCATGATCAATTATTTGAAGGTTAAGATCATCAGCCAACCGCCTAACAAATTTTGCATCGGCTGACATTCCGAGTAGGTTCGCATTCAGATCTCCCATAATAATTTTGTGACTAAAGTCTTGAGTATGTATCGTTAGTTTGTCTATTAAGTCAGAGCCCTGTAAAAACGGTACGTGTGGTGGTCTGTATATTAAAGCAACAAAGACTTGGGAAGGCTGCCCTGCTGAACACTGCACATTAAATATTCAGGTATAAATGGCCTGCCCTCCTGTGTTGTTGGAGAGCTGCATAGTAAATTGGCCTTGAAAGTGTTATGAATGTACAGGACTAGTCCGCCCCCTAGTTTGTTGCGATCAAGTCTAAGTATTGAGTAGTCATCGATCTGAATGAGATCACTCCCAACATCAGGGTCAAGGTGCGACTCAGCAACCCCAAAGAGATGGTAGGCAGGACGAGCTGAAAGGTGTTGTTTAATCATGCCAATGTGCCCCTTCAGTGAGGTAACATTGACAAAACCTGCCCTCAGTCCCTTACAGTGTACCTCCCCAGCAGTGTGTGCGGATAGTCAATTTTTTGCAGCAGTTGACGGAATTACATTTTTATCAATTACAATTTCATTATCAACGGTTTTTTTTACAGTATTTACAGTTTGAGATGGTTGATTAATGGCATATGATGCCACTATTGTCTGTAAATCAGCCGCAGATGAAAATTCATGAGAGACGTCGCCATCGCGCCTCTTCACCAGGAAACGACCCCCTCTATGCCAAACATATTTAAAATTAAGTCTCATCGCAAGGGCCTTGAGACTTCTATATTTAATAAAACATTCTTTTGTTAACAATTCATTTATAAAAATTTTCCCATTTATAATCCCATCCCCTGTGTCCTGGTCAAGAGCTGCAATGTCGACATCTCTAGCATGAAAGCCAGTGATAAGCTGTTTGGCTCGCATTATTTTCTCGCCTAACGCACTGCTGGAAAGGGTAACAACCCATGGTGACCTTCTACGTTCGCTATTTGTATCTGCTAATGCCGCAGTCGATTCTTCTCTGTCGATTCTTCTGACCGAAGCAGGCGTGTGCCTATTATATCAATTTTTCGTGTTGATGGAAGGACACGGCACAGTATCGCGTGTGCGACGTCAACACGCTTAGAGACATCACCGTCGAAAATGTTTGAAATAATGAGCTCCGTATTACCGCTTTTAATGTTTTTACTGTGCATTGTCCCCCCATCAATCGTTTGCACCCGCGTGCTTCGTGCAGGTGATGCTGCAGCATCAGCATTGTCGATATTGTACTTATTCAAACGCCTAGACATTTTATTTCTACTATTTACAATTTGGATAAACCCGTCATTATTGCTTTCACAATTGTCAATTGTGTCGCTTATATCACTATAATTGTCGAGTAAGGTACTATTTGTAGCAGACGCATTATTAACATTATTACATTTTTTTGTACTTATAAGAGAAACGGTATTGTTTTGTGTACTGGGGAGTACTGCGATTTTTTGGAATTCAATTTTATTTAATATGAGTTGGTTATCTTTTTGGATGTTCTCAACATTTCTTTCAATTTTCTCGATAGTAGTAGTATATACAGAGGTAAAATCTTCTTCTGTTATAATTTTTTCTATTTTTGTTATTATTTCCTTGTTGTCACGTTCAACTCTATTGATTTTATTTGTTAAATTTAGGAAATCGTTTTCAAAAGAGTACCATCGAGCGTGGTCAACGACCTACATGACGCTTGGCACAGTCGCTTATCGCAAAACACACAGCGGCCGTAAATCAGGTGGCTCGTATTCTGAGATTCGAGAGCGAAGACGACGACGACGTTGATGAGATGCAGGTATCGGAAGCAAGTTCCACGCTCTCTGCAAACAGTGAGACACCGAGATCTTCCATGCTACAGCAATTCTACAGACATCGTCGTAGAGAGTGCGAGCGTATGACTGCTGAAAGTGAAAACGTGGGTAAGTGTACACTTTTTTTTGCTATCCTAATACTACCACAGAAAGAACTAGTTTTGAAATTTATTTATTTTTTTAAAGTAATACCACGGAAGACAAATATTGATGATGACCCCGCTCGTTTAAATACAAAGATGTTAAACGTCTACCATGGTGCGCATACATTATATGTTCAGAGAACGCAAGATTTGACTGGTTTTAATAAATTAGCCGAAAGGCCTGGGTCGTCTCTGTACTCTGATCCCGATCTCGTGGATTAAGTTGTCTAGCTGTATGAAACTTTCAGGCTGCGGGTCTAGGAATAAATAAATAAAAAATACTGTTAGTTTTAATTATAAATATAGGATGTAGGAAAATGTAGGATAGCTATTTTCTTATTTTTTTTTATTGAAAGTTTCATTTTGTTTATTTTACTTATTTTTAAGTCTACAATATACAAAGTTTTTTAATTAAAAACTTTAAACCATATCGAGTAAAAACAATTTTATTTATGTAATTATCAATATAAGCATATACGATTTTTCTACTATTTTATACAATTATATATAGTTGTATATATAATAGTAACTTATATATAGTTAAAAAATACTGTTAGTTTCAATTATATATATATATATATATATATATATATATATATATATATATATATATATATATATATATATATATATATATATATATATATATATATATATAATTGAAACTAACAGTATTTTTTAACTATATATAAGTTACTATTATATATACAACTATATATAATTGTATAAAATAGTAGAAAAATCGTATATGCTTATATTGATAATTACATAAATAAAATTGTTTTTACTCGATATGGTTTAAAGTTTTTAATTAAAAAACTTTGTATATTGTAGACTTAAAAATAAGTAAAATAAACAAAATGAAACTTTCAATAAAAAAAAATAAGAAAATAGCTATCCTACATTTTAAATCCTTTATAGGCATATATCGCGCACCATTGGGGCGAAACGAACACATCTCGGCGTCGCCGTCTTTTGAGAGAGGGGAAAACGATGCAAGTAACGCTGATACACCAGTAGCCGAAAGAGACAGTCACTTATTGCAGGTAGGCGGTGGTGGTGGTGGGGCCGCGCCTGCTGCCGCAGGTAGCAGCAGCAGCACCACCAGCACCAGCGGCAGCAGCAGCAGCAGCAGCAGTAGCAGTAGTGGCAGTAGCAGCAGCGACGATGAAGAGAGCGAAGAGGTCGTTGAACTATCAGTTGAGCCGCCTGGTTTATGATTTACAATAGTCGAAGAGCGCAACCAGTACGTTCATAGATTTCGTGTTAATGCTGTACGTTTGACTTTACATATACTTGAGCCATCCCCTGCAGATTTCAATCCAATATTATGGCTCGAGTTGGTTATGCGCGATATTCATGCACACTTGATTTCATTAGGAGACAGCAATGATTTAAAAGGTGTCACGATTAATATTGAACATTTTTCTCACGGTACTGCGGGCTTGTCGCTGCGTCCAATTGTAAATTTTATGTACGATGATTTGTGGTTACATGTTAGTAGTATAACGCAAAGTAATGAGAATTTTGAAATAGACGAAAGTTTTCTTGTAGAAGCGACCTATGTAAACATGCCGACTGGAGCGGGTCGTAGCAGAATAAAATTGAACGTGGATACTATCGGGAAGCGGTCTTTGGGCGCTATTATACGTAATAAAGATAATTTATGTTTACCGCGTGCTCTAGTCGTAGGGCAGGCGTTTATAGAGTTGAAAAAAAATGCTACCGTGGATGTAAAAAAAATATGGAGAAGTATTTCCGACGGTAGACGTCTTTTACAAAAACAACGCGCTCTAGAGTTGGTAGCAGGGGCCGGGGTAGTTGTAGTCGAGGAAGGCTGTGGATTTCGCGAAATTGAGCAATTTCAAGCTCATTACGCATGGCATCGGATTGCCATTGTAGTTTACGATGTTGAGTCATTCGGCAATGAGGAGCCACCGTTTTTTGACGGTCGCCCTCTGCTACGAGATGTATATGGACTAGATTCCCCGGATGTAATATATCTTTGTCACGATGCCCGCGAGAATCATTTTGATACAATTTTCAATTTACTGGGTGCTCTGGGAAGTCGTTTTTTCTGCACACATTGTAATAAGCGTTATCAATATGTGGATCAGCACGTATGATCGACTATATGTGCGTGTTGTTTTGTAACGCCTGCGTGTAAACAGAATGATTGTGAAATTTTGAAATGTAATGAGTGTTTGCGAAGTTTTTTTGGGAATACATGCTTTACAAATCATAAGACACCCGGGACGTACAAAGTAAAGAATAAAGAACTTTGTAGTCTCGTAAAAATTTGCCCGACTTGTCAGAAACACGTTCACGTGTACCGTGGTAAACACGAGTGCGGTATCCATCGCTGCAAAGTATGTCGAGCGAGTCACTCGCTGAATGCACTATGCTTTATGCAGCCTGTGCGTAATTTTGAAAAAAAGGGAAATGCCGATAAAAATAAAAAATATCTATACGTTTTTTACGATCTAGAAACGCGCCAAGATGTACCGTATAAAAATCATCCGGACACGCGTCTGCATATACCGAACTTGTGTGTAGTTCAGCAAGTGTGCACCGAGTGTATCGATAGTGACAGCGATTTGAACCAACGCTGCGATACTTGTGGTATACGTGAATTTGTGTTTCGGCAAAACGTTATAAAACAGTTCGTTGATTTATACATTCGTGCAAAGTCTATTTTCGATAAAATTTTATGCATCGCGAATAATGCCGGTGGGTTTGACGCGCAGTTCGTATTGAAGGAATTAGTCTAGGAGCGAAAAAATATTATACCAAAAGTAATACTCAACGGAATAAACATAATTTTGATTCAATGTGGTCGCACCAAGTTTATAGATAGTCTAAATTATTTTCACATGGGGTTGAGCGCGTTACCAAAAACATTTGGTCTACCAGAGGGTGTGAAAAAAAGGGTATTTTCCACACCTGCTCAATAAAGCTGAAAAACAGAATTACGAGGGACCGATACCCGCCCTGCATTATTACGCGCCTGATTATATGTCGGCGAAAGAGAGAGAGGCTTTTTTTTCATGGCACAATGTGACCGCTCCTAATTATTTATTCAATTTTCAGAAGGAGCTTGTAGACTATTGTCGCGCTGATGTACAGGTTTTGAGACTCGCGTGTGTCGCTTATAGAAAAATATTTTCGAACGTCGGTAAAATCTGTCCTTTCGTCGAGGCAACGACCATAGCGAGTGCATGTTCCCTCAATTATAGAAAAAATTTTTTAACCTCGAACACAATAGGCATTATTCCTCCAACAGGGTATCGTCGGGGGGATATGCATTCTCAAAAATCTATAGAGTGGCTGATCCAGTGCGAGCGCGAATTCGGCCGAGCAATCATTCACGATGGTAGAGCGCGAGAGTTTAGGTTACCCGAGGGTTTCCTCGTAGACGGGTACTTACAGCCACTGCAGGCGGGTGAAAAAAGCATAGTGTTTGAGTACGAGGGCTGTTACACACACGGTTGTCCGAAATGTTTCGATAAAAATCGCGATAAACCTCTGTCTTACGGATGCTCTTTCGACGAGTCCTACGAAAATACCATCGCAAAACGGCAGAAAACCCGGGAACGCGGTTACGAAGTTCGCGTCACGTGGGAGTGTCAGTTTCACGATATAAAGGTAAAAAATCCTGAAACTGCGCGTTTCGTGAAAAATCACCCTGTAATGAGCCAGATAACTTTGAATCCTCGCGACGCTTTCTTCGGTTGACGCACTGAAAATATTATTCCTTTTTACAAAGTCAAAGAGAACGAGAAAATCATATACACAGATATATGCTCTCTATATCCCTAAGTGTGCAAGCGCGGTAAGTTTCCGATAGGTCATCCGCGTATTTACGTGGGAGGTGAATGTCACCAGTTGACTGATGGCGATAATAACAAACTCAATCGTGTCGAGGGTCTAATCAAATGTAAAGTTCTTCCTCCGCGAAACTTATATCTACCTGTTTTACCTGTTAAGATGCGCGGACGTTTGCTCTTTGCGCTTTGCCGATCCTGCTGCGAGGAAGCGCGAGAGAGTGACTGTACTCATGAAAACATTATCGATCGTGAGTTTACAGGCACGTGGGTGGCCGACGAACTGCGTAAAGCTCTTGAACTTGGCTATCGCATAACCGAGATATATATCGTTCGGCAGTACAAGACTACCCGTTTCGATGGCTACAGTGGTGGATTTTTTACCGAATACGTCAATACTTTTTTGAAAATTAAGCAAGAGTCCAGCGGTTATCCAGACTGGTGCGCGGACGATGCCTCCAAAGTCCGTTACTTACACGAATACAAGAGGGATGAGGGTATCGCCCTGGATCGCGAAAAAATTGATAAAAATCCGGGGTTGCGCGCGGTTGCCGAATCGTGTTTGAACAGTCTTTGGGGTAAGTTTGGTCAACGCACAAATTTAAAACAGACAACGATTGACAACGATAAATGAATAATCGTGCGGTTGTGGTAAACCCTCTCGAAATTCTATACCCCGGTCACCGGGTACTTTAAGTTCATTTTGGTACGTGTCTTACCATTCAGCACAGTAAAAGAGAATGCGGTCGAATCGCACGTTATACATGTGAGGCAGCTTATCGAGAAAACGTTTCACAAAGACAGTTTTTCCACACAACGTGGGATCCGACACGATGCACGTGAATGGGTGTTTCCAACGTGTATCCATGCTGAATACTGAGTAAAAAGTCTCTGGTTTGTTAATTTTATAAAAAAGATACTAACCATTCGAACTACCCAACGACTATCGCGGGGGTAAGACACTAAAAACTTCTTTATAAGGGCAAGTTAAAAGTTTCAAGAAAGCTTCCCGCGTCTTTACAATCGTTGTCTGTTTAAAATTTGTGCGTTGACCAAACTTACCCCAAAGACTGTTCAAACACGATTTGGCAACCGCGCGCAACCATCCCTTTTGTATTCGTGTAAGTAACGGACTTTGGAGGCATCGTCCGCGCACCAGTCTGGATAACCGCTGGACTCTTGCTTAATTTTCAAAAAAGTATTGACGTATTCGGTAAAAAATCCACCACTGTAGCCATCGAAACGGGTAGTCTTATACTGCCGAACGATATATATCTCGGTTATGCGATAGCCAAGTTCAAGAGCTTTACGCAGTTCGTCGGCCACCCACGTGCCTGTAAACTCACGATCGATAATGTTTTCATGAGTACAGTCACTCTCTCGCGCTTCCTCGCAGCAGGATCGGCAAAGCGCAAAGAGCAAACGTCCGCGCATCTTACAGGTAAAACAGGTAGATATAAGTTTCGCGGAGGAAGAACTTTACATTTGATTAGACCCTCGACACGATTGAGTTTGTTATTATCGCCATCAGTCAACTGGTGACATTCGCCTCCCACGTAAATACGCGGATGACCTATCGGAAACTTACCGCGCTTGCACACTTAGGGATATAGAGAGCATATATCTGTGTATATGATTTTCTCGTTCTCTTTGACTTTGTAAAAAGGAATAATATTTTCAGTGCGTCAACCGAAGAAAGCGTCGCGAGGATTCAAAGTTATCTGGCTCATTACTCTTTTTCTAGTTATAATAACTACAATATAATAATACAATTTTAATCTAGATGAAAGAAAATCACCTTCCGTTGAAAGCCGGTGTAGTTACTGCTTTTCATTGTTGGGAAAAGGAAAATCTCATAAATGTAACTTTACCGTACGCTTGGAGAATTTGACTGAAAACATTATGCAAACAAGCCCAAGAGCTACAGATCAAGTAATTTCATCTTTGCTTAAACGCAAAATGATTACAGAAAATACACAAAATACTACAACTCTATCACTTTCTCAAACACGAGGTAAGCCTCTTAAAGTTGCTATTGGTTCATAAAATAACAAAGCTTTAAGCAAACCTGAGCTTTTTTCTGCAGACGATTTTTTAAAAATCCAGACGAGTTTACATTTGAGCCAAACGAAGACACTTGCGATTGCTACAGCTTTGCGAGTAGCTACGAAAAATGTTAAGGTCGTGGAACCGCATTTGAAAAAAAAACTATCAATTAAAAGTCACTGTGTTGATGATTATTTTGGTACTAAAAACTTTGACTTTGTTCACGTCAAGGCGGATAAAGTTTCATCTGCAGCCGAAACAGTCGCTTACTGCACAAATCTTGATGGTTTAATAAAACACATTAAAGAAAAACGCTCATTGTCTGAATTTTACTTGAAGTTTGGTATTGACGGGGGAGGGGGTTTTCTGAAGATATGTTTATCCATTTAATCTACTTCAGAAAATGAAAAGCTAAATAGACACCGGCAATAGTTCGAAGATGGTATTTCTGCTAAATGGTTTAAAGATTCAGGTGTTAACAAATTATTGATACTAGCATTAGCAAACAGTTCTCAAGAAAATTATGAAAATGTATCGCAGCTGTGGTCTGCAATAAAAATAAACAACTTTCAGGGAACTATTGCGACAGATTTAAAACTTGCTAATATTATGGTTGGCATCATGTCGCATAGCAGCTTTTACCCCTGCACTTGGTGTTTCGCATCGAAAAATGATTTAAGTAGCTGCGGAATACCGAGGACAATAAATAATACGTTTTAAAATTATATAAACTGGCATCAAGCCGGATCTGTCAAAAAAGATGCGAAGAATCATAAATTTGTATTCATCCGCCTCTTTTATCAACTGATGTAGACAAAACATTTCTTCAGATAATACCTCCACCTGAACTTCATTTGATGCTAGGTGTAGTAAATACATTGTATAGACACTTATTGGCTGAATTCTAGAAAGACGCTCTTCTATGGGCACAATCATGCCATGTCACTCGTGATATACGTCAGGGTAATACAAGTTTTAATGGCAATTCGTGCAAGATATTATTAGACAAACTTGATTTCCTGCGTTCACGAAATCACAATTTGGGATGTTTGAAATATGTAAATGCTTTTGAGCACTTCAAAAATGTTGTACATGCCTGCTTTAGAAAAAATCTTGACCCATCTTTCAAAGATAAGATTAATGCCTTCAAGCAAAGTTATTTACATTTAAATGTACCAATAACGCCCAAAATTCATGCAGTATTTTTTCATGTGCCTGACGTTTGCGAAGAAGTTCAGACGGGACTTGGATTTTATAGTGAACAGGCTATGGAATCTGTCCATGCTGATTTCAAATCTGTGTGGGAGAAATATAAAGTTTTTAAGAACCATCCAGAATATGCAGAGAGGTTGCAACGTGCTTTATGTGAATATAATAGTTTACATTCATTTTAATTATTGTACACAATAAAGATATTTTTTAATGTAATAAAATGATCGCAAAGTTTGAAAATTCGAATACGGTTTTGAAAATTTTTATGAATTTAAAATTTGTAATACCTATTGAGCATTTATAAACTTATTTCTGATGTTGAAATATATTTTTAAAACCTAAGACATCTAATTACAAGATGCAATATAGAAAATAGTCACGATAACCTACGAAAATGATTAAATATCGAGTTTATTTGAAAATCCCTCTAGGAATTATTTTCATTTTAGGCTTAAAATGATCGGAAGATATCCCAGGAATGATTTATAAAAAAACTCGCGAGGTGCAAGATCTTTTTATTTAAACTTAATCGGAGCGCGCCGTGCCCCCCAACGATACCCTGTTGGAGGAATAATGCCTATTGTGTTCAAGGTTAAAAAATGTTTTCTATAAATGAGGGAACATGCACTCGCTATGGTCGTTGCCTCGACGAAAGGACAGATTTTACCGACGTTCAAAAATATTTTTCTAAAAGCGACACACGCGAGTCTCAAAACCTGTACATCAGTGCGACAATAGTCTACAAGCTCCTTCTGAAATCTGAATAAATAATTAGGAGTGGTCACATTGTGCCATGAAAAAAAAGCCTCTCTCTCTTTCGCCGACATATAATCAGGCGCGTAATAATGCAGGGCGGGTATCGGTCCCTCGTAATTCTGTTTTTCAGCTTTATTGAGCAGGTGTGGAAAATACCCTTTTTTCACACCCTCTGGTAGACCAAATGTTTTCGGTAACGCGCTCAACCCCATGTGAAAATAATTTAGACTATCTATAAACTTGGTGCGACCACATTGAATCAAAATTATGTTTTTTCCGTTGAGTATTACTTTTGGTATAATATTGTTACGCTCCTCGACTAATTCCTTCAATACGAACTTCGTTGAACATTAACTTTTGAAAATGTTTTATTATTTTAATTTAATTTTAATATTATGCATTATAATTTCTTTTATTTAAATATTACATTTTTTAATTAAATTTTTTATTAAAATTTCAAATAATTATATTATTATTTTACAAATGTAATATTATCTTTATACATGTGATGGAAAAGGATCCTGCTCTCTGGCCGTCACGTTTCACAGATGTAGAACGAACGAAATATTGCAAGAAGGGCTCTGAATTTTTTCAAAATAAGAATTCTGATTTTAAAGCCTCTTTAAGAAAATATAAAGATCAAAATAAATTTTTCAATTGTAAACATTCTACAAGGACTTTAAATAACGATGAAAAATGTGAAAGAAAATGGCTCCTTTACTCTAAATCAACTGGAAATGTTTTTTGCTACACTTGTAAGCTTTTTGGGACAAATCGTGATAATTTATTTGTGACTGGTTTTTCAAATTGGAAAAAAAACAAATTTAATTGGTATTCACGAAAATAGTAGCGAACATAAAAAATGTATGATGACGTGGATTCAGCGCACTCAAATAAAAGAGCAAATAGATCTTAATTTGACAAATGTTTTGGAAACCGAAATAAAACACTGGACTCAAGTCTTAAAAAGAGTAGTAGCAGTCATTAAATTTATTGCGGAGCGAGGTCTTGCATTTCGAGGCACACATCAAGTTATAGGCTCTCCAAACAATGGAAATTATCTTGGAATTCTAGAGTTAATATCTGATTTTGATTCTTTTTTGAAAGAGCACATAACTTTATGCGCAAATAAAGGCCAGGGAACAGTTTCGTATTTATCTAAGACTATCTGCGAAGAATTAATAAGTATTATGTCAGAAACTGTTAAAAAGCATATAATAAGTGAAATAAAACAAGCAAAATATTGGAGACTAGTAGTCGATTCTACCCCTGATATTTCGCACGTCGATCAGTTGTCTGTAATATTTAGATACTATTATAAGAGCCATGTATATGAACGATTTTTTTGTTTTCTGCCAATCACTAGTCACACAGGGCAATCACTTTCTATAGAAATATTACAATTACTTGAAGACAATCAAATCAATATATGTAATTGCCGCGCGCGGACGTACGACAATGCGAGTAATATGTCCGGTAAATATTCTGGATTACAGGCACGTATAAAGGAAGTATGTAATTTGGCTGTATACGTTCCGTGTGTTGGACATTCGCTGAATTTAGTTGGTGAAAATAGTGTGAACGAATGTATTGATGCGGTAAATTTTTTTGGTGTAGTTCAGCGACTTTACAGTTTTTTGTTGCATCGACACATAGATGAAATGTTTTAGTTGAGAATAAAGGTTCCAAAGTAACCAATTTGTCCGCAACAAGATGGTCATGTCGAGTAGATGCAGTAAATCATGTAGTCAAGAACTATGACGGAATTCACAATGCTCTTTTAGAATTAGAAAATGACATTAACCAAAAATCAGATACTCGACATGAAGCTGCATCATTAAAGAAAAGTATTATAAAACTCGAATTCGCATGCATGGTTGTATTTTGGCATCGAGTATTAAATCAG
Source organism: Gastracanthus pulcherrimus (assembly GCA_949152435.1). Classification (NCBI taxonomy): domain Eukaryota; kingdom Metazoa; phylum Arthropoda; class Insecta; order Hymenoptera; family Pteromalidae; genus Gastracanthus; species Gastracanthus pulcherrimus. Next base: position 172,093,625 of record OX424572.1, on the reverse strand, counting down.
TTTCATAGTACTAGCAAATATTTACAAAAAGTAGAATTAGATTTAAATACAGCTAATAATATGCTGCAAGCGTTAGTTACTTACGTGCAAGAATTGCGCGATCCTTTTGTAAGTATAGAATGTGACGGGAAAGAACTGAGTCCTCGTATTATTCAAGAATACTCTGATTCACAAAAACGAAAACTGACTAAAAGTTTTGCGGATTCTCAAACAGAAACGCAACATTTGGAAGGCACTGATAAATTTCGTACTTGCACTTACTATGTAATTATAGATAAATTAATTACTGAATTAAAAAAACGAAGTTCCGCTTATGACTATTTTATTAAATCATTCGGTTTTCTAGCTAATCTTAAAGACTTGGAAACGATTGATTTGCAAAAGAGTGCAGAAAATTTAGTCAAAGCGTATGAAAAAGATTTAGAAAATAATTTAGTATTAGAATTGCAACAATTTGTAATAGTATTAAAACAACATCCTAGAGGGTTACTGTCAAATCGCATTGCAAATGAATCTATATGCGAAAAGGACAAGGATGATTCATTATGTCCTTTGAAGGTTTTAAATTGGATGGCTGATAAAAACTTAATAGACATTTTTCCAAATGTTTTTATAGCATATCGTTTGTTTGTAACTGCGCCAATTGCTAACTATAAGTCGGAAAGATCATTTTCTGTATTAAAGCGCATAAAAAATATGTACAGATCTTCAGTGATGCAAGAACGACTATCTGCATTAGCAATACTGTCCATCGAATCCGAAATATTAAGAATGCTCGATTTCGACTCTATTATAAAAGATTTTGCTAGGACGAAAGCCAGAAAACGCTCGTTTACAAGCAACTTATAAAAATATATTAACATTTTTTTAAATATAGTAATTTCTTTATTACATACCTTACTTTTGGAGTAAATATGCGCGTAGGGATTTAAATAAATTTGTATTGTGTACATTATTATTTATATTAGATTTTTTGTATTGATAATTATTATTATTTTTAATTTATTATAGTTTAAAATTCTGGTATTTAGCGATTTAGTTTCAAATATTTACGGTTTACTTTATCTATTTATTTAACTCTGAAAAGTGGGGTATTGGGATTTAAAGACGTTGATAAAAATGACCTTTTATGTGTTTTCTGAGACTAATAAAAAGGGCCCCTAATTGATCGTAGCCCCCGGCCTCCCACAGCCTTAATCCGGCCCTGATCAACTCTAAACATATAAGAGAGTCATTATTCAATTGAAACATTTATTATTAGACTTTAGTCAACACAAATTCATAACTTAAACATAAAACCTTAACATTAAAAAAGAAAAAAAGATTTTGCAGTAGGTAAGCTAATTTCACACAAGGTCGGGCGCTGTCGGCTGTCGGCAGTCGGCATTTATGATCGCAGCGATCTAGAAATACCATGATCCAGAAATGCCTCGAGTCAGAAAAACCGCTTGGGCCAGGAATGACATCCCCTCCTCCCCCTTGTGCCAGGAATCACATCCCCTCCTGCCCCTTGTGCCAGGAATCACATCCCCTCCTCCCCCTTGTGTCAGGAATGACATCCCCTCCTTTCCCTGTGCCAGGAATGACACACCCTCCCCGCCTGTGTCAGTACTGGCACTGTGCCAGAACCGCCATAGCGTATCTACTGTTGAAGTAATGTATGCTTATATTATTAAGCGTAGAAGGTACCTATTTTTGTCCCTAATACAATAACATTTGCATTCGACGGCATGGTTTTCGTTGAGGTCTATAATTAATTATTGTTTCGTTATTGTATTCCATGTATCACATTTTTAGATTTCTGTAGCTGTTAGCTACATTATTTTACACTTTAATTACAATTTTCTGTTTTCCCAGAAACTCCATTTTTTTACTTTAAATTTCTTTATAGCACTGGGTGGCTTAAATCCGCACTTAAGTCACACCTATCCGTGACTTAAGTAGTCCATTATTGCACCGTGCTTATCGCACTCGCTACGCTAGGGCGATAACCTCACGTCGTGCAATAATGGGCCACTTAAAGCACATGTATCGTAATGTACTATTATGCGCAACAGTTTTCGTTAAAACGTGTTCAAAATTTACAAAAATGTTGTTTTTTTATATACACAACAACGAAATGGCGAGTTTTTGAGTTTAAACTATTAACACAGAAAAAAATTATTTAACGCGCATGTTAAACAAATACAATTTATTAAACAAATTAGATAATAACATTTACTTTCAAAAAAAACTTTCTATTACTCTTTTTAACTTACAATTTAAAAGTGCAGGTATGCATAACTTAAGTTATGAAAACAAAAAATTGTGATGCGCACAAATAATTTTCTAATTTCATGTTTTGTTACAGGTTTTTCTAGTTTATAAAATATATTTATCAGTAAAATGAACCTAATCATGAGGAAACTTATTTTTTTTATAAAAGATTACGTATATTGATATAATAATTATATATTAACATAATTTATTGGATAATATAAAATTTAGCCTCGTTGTGTATCTTCTTCTTTTAAAAAATGCTTATTCTTTGTTAATAATCGGCTGTAATTACCAAATTATGCTTTATTTACCAAATATTTAATGTTCAACGGATAAATTGGCATCCATAAATAACAGTAATAAGTATTACTATTATTAATAGTATTACATAGCGCTTAAATGAAAACAAAACTAAATTTTACAAACTATCCGAGTAAAAATGAATATAATGAGGCATATACTGAGGCGCGGGTCAGATTCGGTCAGACTCTAAACAAATTCTAAAAAATAACGACGACTCCAAATTTTCTTTACAAAGATCAAAAGTTTAAGATCCAAAGAACATTTTTGAAAAGTTTCAATGATATCTGACATTTTATACAAAGTCGCTCGATCCACCACCTTAATTCATCATCCGAGTCCGAAGAAGCAGTTTACCTCCTGCATACACCGTGTTTTTCTGAACATGTGCTGAATTGGCCCTTTTCCATACCTGTAAAGGAGATAGAAAATTGTGCATATAGAGCGTGGGGGTTGATTGATTTGTTAACTTTTAAAACATTTATAAATTTTTAATAATTTAAAAATTTTTAATTTATTAAATTTTTCAAGAATGTTATTTATATATTTATTTATTTTATTTATGTTTATTTTATATTTATTTTATTATTTTTAAATATTAAGTTCGGAACTTGCATATGTTCTTTGACGGGCAATAAAGTAATTTGTTTTTCAAATTTAGGTTCCTTTGAGCGCTACGTAATATATATTACTGTAATACTCTTAAATGTTTCTTTAGTAGATGTAAATAAATATTTAACCCGTTACAGCCCAAACGTCCAAATGTGGACACTCGGCTGTTCAAGCTAATAATATTTTTCGGGGTAAAATTGTGTAATCTTTACAATTTTATGGTCATTATTTGGATGTGACCCCATGCAAAACATATATAAAGGGTTGAATGTTATAAAATAAAAAATGCGAAGCCAAAACTGGACATTGATCAAGTGTTCAGATTTAAACGCTTGGACGGTAATGGGTTAATTGATATTTTATAATCCAAAATCGATGCATGCGTGCAAAATAAATTTTTCTTTTACTTCAATTCGCTGGATGAGAACTTCAATCATATTGGTTTTGGTTATTTGTACGTTTACATTATAATTGAGTTAATAGTATTGTTTTTCCAACTTTAAAAATATAATATTTTATAATATACCCCTGGTAGAAATTTATCCCGTCCACTTTATAGATCTATGTAGAATAATCTCGCACTGTGTAGATCTATGTAGGCAAACTAGATAGTTACTATAAAGGCGTGTAACGGTCGACCCTTCTAGTTTCCCATATTATTTGCCCCGATAAAACTAGATAAGCAAAATTATGACAATAACAACCACTTAAAGGTTATGTTTTAAGAAACAGAAGCATAATCTATTATGCTTATTATGTATTATTTTGATTTAAAGGTATTTACTTGTTATTGTTCACCTATTACCAATGTAAATAATTGTAAATAACCTCTAAAGTGTAAGGTTATCTAATTTTAGATACATCGAGTTTTTGTATTTAAGAACTCAATAACAATATTATGTTACACATATATATTAAACAATCAAAATAAGAAAATAATCTGAATATCCAAATAACTAAGTATATGAAGTATTAGTGCATATATTTATTTTGTTTATGTAAAATTATTTTCCTTACATTTGACTATGTTCCATCCTAAATACAGGCTTAGTTTCCAAACCTGTATGGTTTATGTAAGGAAAACTATTTTCACACACATTTATTATCAACTGATTAATTTTCTATTTTTATAAAGAAATAATGTATTTGAGTTATTATATATATATGTTCTATTTTTGTATTTCCTACTGTGATTAATTTATAATCAAACACTTTCATTTGACATCTATGGCCAGTTAATACATAGTAATTTGTTACTTATAAAGAAAATTATCGTCTACATGTATTCGGCTAATGTGTTTGTCTTTGAAAATGTTGTCACGGATGAGCAGTTTATGTATTATAAAAACTCGCAGATGTATACAAAATTATTTGTAGTTCTGAAATTAAAATTCTAGTTTTTAAATAAAGCATGTCATAAAGTACATATTTGTACATATGATATTATTATTATTTATACATTACTTTTCAAGAAACGACTACATCAATCAATAACATTATTTTGAGATCACTGTTTTTCATATGCAAGGAACATTGTTTCTAAATTTTCATTTCTTAGGTTAGATATGCTTTCTGACTACTTTTATATGTAAATAGTATGGATATAACTGTAGATCTTATTATTATAATTGAAAACTTGCATGTTAAACTTTATTTAACATTAATTTTTACAATAAAACTTCTGTTCAATAAATAATATATAACCTCACAGATTTTATACGTACATATTATTATTGAGAAAACTATATAGATCGGTGTGGATTTATCGAGTTTTGAACACTCTTGTACTATCTAGTTTGCCTATAAAGACCGTTATAGCGAATGTGGCCGCCACGATAAGATTTCTACCAGGGACACTACAAAAAGAGGTTTTCACTTAAGATATTTTTCGTACTAAAATTAAGATGCAACAAATTTTAGTTTCGTTGTAACTGAAAGTTTATACAACGATCTGATATTTAGACTTTTTTGTTTCTTATTTTAAGATTTCTGATTTGACAATCAAACTTTAACAAAACGTACTTAAATTATGAATTATATATTGTTTCTGAATAATTAAATGTTTATTCAAGTAGTATAATGTTCGTGAATCAGGTTAGATCATGAAATTTTTTAACATTATATGTATAAAATAATTATGATTTAAAATGACACATCCAATATATAAATAGCATTTTTTTAAATGTAAGATTGCGATTATAATCTCTACTACCAGATTCATGTGATTTCTGAATATTAATTTGAGCTCTGGATCTCAAAAATTGAAATGATAGATCTAATAATATTTTTATATCAAATTTAAGATTATAACCTTAATTTTTAATTTCTTTGAGAGCATTGATTATGAGATTATAACAAGAATATAATATTTAATAGTACATGTAATACTATTCATAAATAGCATAAAAACCCTATTTCAGTCAATTTACACAAACTAATTGAGCGTTATGGACGCGAGATTTTTAAACCTATTACAACACAAAACCGGACATAAAAATAATGGCACACCAACTTAGAATAAAAATAAAACTTAAATAAAGTATAATTTTTAAACACTTTAAAATTCGGTATGAGTCAGGGAGTCGAATTTGTGAAATTTCAAAAGTGGACGGGTTCGCGCGGGGAGAGTCATTTTCGCGTTTACGGCGCACAACTGTTACGTGACAAATAAGCCAAGCACATTCAGACTGAAACTCAGTTTACTCGTACTGAATTTTAGATAAAGTATTTCTTGTATTTAGATTAATTTCATCTGATGTTGTTTTCAGTTATATATTTATCTTAAAGTCAGATCAATTTCTATCTAATGGTCTGAATTTAAAACATGAATATTTCAGATGCAACAAATTTAAGAATATCTTTTTTTAGTGTATACGAATAAATTTCTATATTAAGATAATGATTATATCTTTTGCTATTTGTAATTAGAAAGTACTTGTGTAAAAAGAATGATTTTTTGATATGCTAACTTCTTAGACGTGCCGAATGGATTCTTCAGACAAGGAATTTAAGTTTGCAAGAATTAGAAAAGAAGCAGCTTGATGGTAAACGTATTTGCTCGTTGCATTTCCAAGAAGATGACATTAAGAGCATTGCAGTAACAGGTATGAAAAAATTAAAAGATGCTGCAATACCTATTAAATATGTTATACTTGCGATTCCAGAAGGCTTGCAACAAATTAATTATTATGATGGCACTAATGTGATTGATGAACCTATTAATGATAATTTAGTTCATGATACTTTGTTGAATGTACAGATACGACAGTTAGTTGATGTAGAGCCACTATTAATTGATATAAATGAGCCATCATGTTCAACTTCACAAAATCCTTTAACTCCCAATGATAATATTTTTAAAGAAAAAGAAAGTCAACTTCTGCAAAAGAATAGTTCTTATAATACTTCAATGATCAAATTAAAACAAGAACTTGCTCGCTTAAAAAAATAATTAAATAACAAAGATGCAGTGCATAATCGATCTATTAAATTCCTAAAAAAAAGCCGCTAAAGCTCAACAGAGAAAAAACAGATTGAAATTTATCAATTTCCAAAAAACTATTAAAAATAGAAACACAAAGATTGCTAACTTAAATAGTAAAATTGAAAAAAATCAGGAAGCCATTGATTTCTACAAAGATTTCGTAAAGTTAAATAATAACGTCTTAGAATTTTTCAAAATGCAAGTGAATCACGTTAAAAAACGAAAATGGTCGGACGAAGAAAAACAATTTGCATTATCCTTGTTTTATAAATCACCAAAAGCCTATCGCTTTCTACGTGACAAAAAGAAATTTAATTTGCCTTGCGTGACTAACATAAGAAAATGGGTTAATGAATTAAATTTGGCTCCTAATAAAACGGAAAATTTAGCTACTTTATTACAATTAAAATCACAATCAATGTCAGAAAAAGAGCGCGAGTGTGTTTTAATGTGGAACGAGACGAGCATTAAGAAATGGTTAGATTATAATTTTAAAAATTATATTATTGAGGGTTTTACTGATTTACAGGAACACGGTCGCAGTTCAGAACTCGGTAATCACGTATTAGTATTTATGTTAAGAGGTAGACAATATGACTGGAGACAGCCAATCGCGTATTACGTTTCACATAATGCTGTTTGTGGCACTAAATTACATGAAATAATTTTAGATGTTTTAGATTATGTAGAAAAAACGGGTTTTAAAGTTAAATCTATGGTTTGTGACGGAAGTGCTCCAAATGTATTAGCAGTTAAAAATTTAAACATTACAAAAGAAAATCCTTATTTTGAGCGATATGAGCATAAGATTTTTTTTTACTATGATGCTCCTCACCTACTAAATTGTCTTCGCAATAATCTTCGACTGCATAAATTTAAAATTGATGGTAATGAAGTGTCATGGGACGCATTACGCGAACTAAGAGAAAAAAACGGGATTAACCTTGTAAATCAGCGCCTAAATTAACTGATAAACATATTGATCCTCCTCCATTTAACAAAATGAATGTTAGCTTAGCGGCTCAAATTTTTAGTAAATCTGTTTCATCAGCTTTATTGGCTGGTGCTTTGGCGACCGAAGATAAATTAACTAATCCTGATTGCATACCGACAGCTAATTTTATTAAACAAGTAAATGACCTTTTTGATTGTTTAAATAGTCGAAGTCGTAAAGATAAAAATCCGTTACGTCGTCCTTTATCCGATTTAAACGCAGAGGTTATAAATTGTTTAGTAAACAGTTTAGAGTGGATAAAATCGTAGGAATGTTCGGATTTACCACATAATCCAATGTGTTTCGATGGCTTTTATTTGACCGTTAATAGTATACTCATGCAATGGGAGGACATGAAAAAATGTCGGTCATTACCTATTAACTTCGCGATTAAACCAAGATCCACTCAAAAACTTATTTGCTGTTTTAAGATATCGGTCCGGTCATAATCCAAATCCAACTGTAATGCAATTAATACGTAATCTACAATATACAATAATAGCAAATTTAACATCGGGTTCGAAGTCAACTAATTGTGAGCCTGATGGAACCGTAGCGTTACTAGCATCAGAGGTACTTGAAAGTAGCAAACGGATTACACAACCCATTGATAATGCTGATGACGATGATAGTAATTTTGTAGTAATTAATGAACCCGATAGCATGCTTTCGAATAGTAATAATATTTCACCCACAGAAACAAACAGTTCATCTAAACCTGATGAAAATGCTGGTATATTCAGTACAGATAGCGGGTCAGATACTGATACCGCATCAGAATGAGACGATGCAATTGAGTTGCCAGACGATGAAATGTTATCTAAAGAAATGCACGGTTTTGTAGAATTCGATGAACATGATCATATTTCAACGTTATTTAATCTTAGTAGTCATTCATCAAATTTAGCAAATCTATCAGATAAATTTAATAGTGTTATAGATAATGTCTATAAACCATCTACTCCTTTGCAAAGTTCAATGAAGTATGTCGCGGGATATACGAGGTCTGTTCCAAAAGTATCCGACCTACGTTCATATCTTCGCGCGGAGAGACTCAGGCGACCTCTGGAGGGTACGAACGTCACTAGCAACTCCTAACCTTCTCGTCAGTAGCCTGAGATTCCGATGAAACGCCTTAGTTCCCGCGCAGCGTGTATTTGTTTACAACGACTTTTTTGCGTTCGTCGCAATTTGCTTATTGCTAAAAATGGCAGAACGAACCGAACAGCGAATTTACATAAAATTTTGCTTTAAGTTCGGTAAAAGTTGTGCAGAAACTATTGAAATGTTGCAAAAGGCCTTTAAAGATGAGTGTATGGGCAAAACACAAATAAAAGAGTGGTATAGGCGGTTCAAAAATGGCCGCACATTTGTTGACAGTGATCCTCGTTCATCAAGTCAATGTTGATTGTTTTTTTCGATTATGAGGGCTTTGTGCACCACGAATGAACCCCTACAGGCCAGACAATCAATAAAGAGTACTACGTTGAAATTTTGAAAAGATTACGTAATGCAATCAGGAGAAAACGACCGCAACTTTGGGAAACCGGTGACTGGCTTCTTCATCACGACAATGCTCCAGCGCACGCATCAAACCTTGTGTAGCAGTATTTATTGAAATACAGTGTTGCGCAGCTCCGCCAGCCTCCATACAGTCCTGATATAGCTCCCTGCGACTTTTGGCTGTTTCCTCGATTGAAAATGCCACTTAAAGGACATCGATTCGACAATAAACAGACTGTTGAAACTAATGCGACGAATGCACTAAAGGCGATTCTGAAGTCTGACTTTCAAGAGTGCTTTAATAAGTGGAAACATCGATATGAGCGTCTTGTTCAATCAAATGGGGACTACTTTGAAGGATGCCACCCCCCGGATGACGAAGAATAAATCAAGCGCCGAGAAATCGAGGTAGGTCGGATACTTTTGGGACAGACCTCGTATAGCTACAAAATGTTTCAAAAAGTTTAAATGTTTAGATTGTTCATCTGTCTTAGCGAGAGAAAATACCAATTTTGAAGAAGGTAACGACCTATTAATTTTTTTCAAAGCTTACAAGGTATTTGAAGGTATAAGTCAGTGTGGAAACCTTTGCGTTCCTTCAGATTTCTTTTACAATATTATTACTACCGTGTAAGAAGTTTTTCATTCAAATTTTTTAAGGCTTTGTCATGAACTTGAAATTGCCAAAAATTTGATAAATGAAATAACTTTAAAATTAGACGAATCTCATCCAGAATACTTTAGCATTTTTTTTTTGTTTTAATTAACGTCGCCATGTTTGTGCTTCCATGTGGTGCTAATCGACGACGGGGGTCTGCGGTGTGTTTGTAAACAAAGCACATGTAATTTTTACAGAGGTGCTTGTATCAATCGGCAGAGACTAGGATTCGAACCGGGTCACCGGCATGGGAATCCGACACTCTACCGACTGAGCCGCCGCAGGCCCCAATACTTTAGCATTGATGAGCCATGTAAATCGCATCGTAGGCATATTGTAACTTTTTTGTTAGGGTGCATATATTTTTTAAATTAAAATGGATCAACTCTGATGCGCGAGATGCTAAGAAGAGTAGAAACTGTGATTTTTCTAGTAACAAGCCAAATCTCATATTGCAGAAATTAAGTCATCAATAAGTAAGACTCGAGTATATAAGTATACGTATTATTATTTTAGGTAATTACTGTACATTTCCAAAATTAATTTTATGGACATAAATTATTTTCATTAATTGTTTAGTTATTTTGTATATAATGGAACATAAGTTATCCAAACAACGGTAGTAATTATTAAAATGTCATTTTAAAGCTTCGATTTTTTTTTATTAAATGCAATTTATTTTACAAAATATATACGTATAAACTATCCTGTTAATTGCATTTTAGCTTAATGTAAATTAACTTTTAATCACGGGCATGAATTTATCTTTAATTTGCCGCGAATATAGTTACATATATTTAATAGCCGTTTAAAAAATATTTATAAGTATATAAAAGTTATAGCTGCACGAGTATTATTTTTGTTTGCATGTAGTAGAATTGTTTGCGCTTAGTGCGCTCTTTTAAGCGCGATTTTATTTTTGCGCCTCTTGGCAACTAAGCGATAGATCATTCAATCTGTGGTAGATTAAGTTTTGAATTCTTGTATTCTTTTATGTATTGGGATTTGCTCTTGTTTTTATTTAATAACTTTACTATTATTCAGTAATAGCTTGCTCGAGCTTTTCCCTCTATTTTGAGAGGGCTTTTCTCTTTCAATATTCAAACTAACCAAAATACTGTAGTATAAATAGTTTTAAAAATATTTTAAATTTAAAACATTAAAAAATGACAGAATTATATTTAAAATGTATTACAATAAATTGTTATGTAAAAATTATATTTGTTTTTTTTTTCAAAAATTTTCTTTAGATATCTTAATAGCATATCGCTTTCAAACTGTTATATAACTTTCTCATAAAAGTTAACATATATGTTTCAAAATTAGTGTCTTTTACTTAAAAAGTAATAGTGTTTTCTTTGAAAAATTGTTCATGTTTTATAATTATTAATTAAATATTTAATTCTAATAAAATTATCATAACATATTTCAGCTAATTATAGGAGTAATCATATAATTAATTAAATATGATTATTTAATATTATTCCAAGACATGGTGTTGTAATATTTTATTTTCATCATCTTAACAGGAAAAAAGTATTGTGTTTAAATTTTTTTTAAATAAATAAAAAATTACTTTTAAATTTGATTTTCTACTATTTTAATTTTAAAATCTTTTAATGTATCAAATTGCTTTTTCTTTTTAAGAAAAAATTTACATGATAACTTAAGGGGTTATATCCTCAAATTTTTTTGTTTTTTTCCATTTTTTTTATTGGCTTAAATCTTGCCAAAACAATCCTAGAATCAACATCTACAACGCCCAAGTACCGATTTAAACTCAACATTTTTTTTAATCAATTTTTTCCAAACAGCTTTGATGCTCCAAAATCACAATTTTCGCTTATTTTAGCGATGCTCGCTTTTTTGAATTTCGCGGCTTTGGAAATTAGTAGAAGTTACCTACGATCGATATCGTGTTTTAAATTTGAATTATAGAGGTCGCTACATGACATTACGACGGTTACAGCGTCTTTACAGCACGTGTTTACTCACACTTGCCCTGTGTTTAGTCGATCAGCCGTTCTCGTTGTTTATGTTGTTATTTTGAGTTTTGCTTTACTTTTTAACTGTGAATTATATTTACAAGTACTTAATTATGAGTGATATGGTGTACAATGGCCGCAAAGGCAGTAAAACAAGAAGTACAAGTACAAAACGGAGTAAAATTAGTAATTGACGCCCGCCTAACCGCCATTCGTTTGAAGGCGATCACGTTAGTACCTCGGCTAAGAAATTGAAAACTACTGATTTAGACCGTGACCGCGATGTTGATAATAATTTCGGCTAAGGTAAAGTACCCAGTACCGGGACACATTTTCAAACACATGTTTTAATACCGTTATTTTTCTATAAAAACTTTACGATAATGATCTATTTCAAGTTATATAATTAAATTTAAAGTCTTAAAAGTAGATTATAAAAAGAAACATCCAAATAAAGTATAAAATGATCGAAAAAATGGTGTTTTATAAGCGAAGCCTTATGACCCAGTAGTGGGACAATCTTTTTGGGAGAACCCAGTAGTGGGACAATCTTTTTGGGAGAACCCAGTAGTGGGACAGGGTTTAGCACCAATATCGGGACAACATAATATTTTCATTTATTTACGTTTAATCCTTAGATTTCATTACTTAATAATTGTAACATCAGATTTTCTAATTAGACATAGTAAAAGTTTTTATTATTTAAAACAATAAGAAATATACATTTGTACACTTAATACGTAATTCAATAAATTAAATGTACTAACTACATATTTATTTCATATCACGTTTTTCCTTTGATTTAATGTCTTAGTCAATAAATAAAATTTTAATAATTACTTAAGTACTTAGTTGTGATCATAATTTTTCTTGCTTAATTTTAAGTTTACTTTGTAGGGCTATCATCTCTTGACTTATCAGTGATTCCTCAGTCTCTTCTAGTTGAGTGACTAATTGTTGCAGTTGTTGTTCCAATTGAATTTTGTTTTCTTTATCATTTTCTAATTTCAATGCTTTTTTCAGTTTCTGAATCTCTGATTTTTTTTCTTTTTTCTGTTGTTGTAAGTTTTTCTTAATTTCTTGTAATGTCTTCATAACATCTTGTTCTTTTTCTTTTACAACTCTTTTTCTTTCTCTATCCTGCTTATTTTGTAAAATCTGCTGCTCTTTTGCTTTCTTCTCCTGCTCTTTTTTTTCAAGAGCTTCAAGAAGATTGTCGACCATATGACATGATGGGCCATCTTGAGGTTCACTTTTATTCTTCTTCTTTTTCGACTGGAAATTGGGCACAGGAAAAGCACTTTTCAATTGGGGCAAAATGTCCAATTCTTTTTTGGATTTATCTGTAACATAAAATTATTTTCATTTTTAATAGAAAGTCATTTTCTTCCAGAAAATGCTTTATAAGAAAAATTAAATACTCGCTGCTAATAGATGACTTGGATGTGTTGTTTACAATTTTTGCAGAATTATCTATATTTATCGAGTTTTCCACTAAAACACTTTTCTGTTCAGGTTTGTCGTTAAATGATTGTGTTGAGTCATTCGTTGCTTCAGACACACTGTCATCAATAACAACTTGTACTGATTCAGTTACTCGCTTTATACTAGCTCTTTTAGAGAAATCCATTCCAACTTTATAATCAGTGGTCAAATCAAGAACCGTATCTATAATTATTTAATTAGTTATTAGTAAATATGTTAGCAATAATTAATTAAAAACTGCAATAATTTTTACAAACCTATAGAATCACTTGGACATTCGATACTAGCACTGCTAGTACAAGAGTTCTCAAAATGTCTATGCGCATGATAAAAATTTTCTGTTAAATCAGAAATGTTATCTGCATTGTTTGATATCTCATTGCTATCTGTATTATTTACTTCAAGTTGACTGGCATCTTCTTAAGGTTTGTTAATTATATCAAGTAATTTAATAAGTATTTATTGTCATACTCTATATTATTTTATTTTTTTAGACTGCTTCACCGATTAGTCTAACCCCAATTACTACAAATAGCATTTTTTCAAGCGTATCAACTTCTAAAGGTTTGTTAATTATATCAAGTAATTTAATAAGTATTTATTGTCATACTCTATATTATTTTATTTTTTTTAGAAGTTGATACGCTTGAAAAAATGCTATTTGTAGTAATTGGGGTTAGACTAATCGGTGAAGTAGTGTTATCCTCCGTACCCTCAGAAATTACTGCTATGATGGTGACTATCCTGCGATTGCCAGATTCATCATAAAACTCAACGTCACCTATATTCTGTCCATGTAGTTCTACTCGATCAGTACTTTGTGTAACACTTGTATTTGACTGGCTACTTTCAAGTACGAGTGGATCGATGAATCTTTCACTAATGATATCAATACTGTCATTCACTTCCATTTGATTCTTTGCTCTCTCCCTCAATATTAAATCTTGCAGATCTTCTTCTCTAACTGTAAAATAATATTGTTAGTTAATATAATTTTATAAAAAAATATACATTAAAATAAATAAGAACTATTTATTCATTAAAAATCAATATGTTTGGAGTCGAAAGGTTACCTTTATCAAAGTAGTCATGACCGAATGGACTGAATGATTTGTTAGCAACACTCTCAATACTAACATTAGAATCAACGTAATGATCATCAATAGTATGGTCAGGTGAAGTCAAATTCTCTGCGCCTTCCATCAAAGTGTCATCTTGCTCATCTTTTCTAACTGTAAAATAACATATAAAAATACTAATTATAACTAATTAGATGTAAAATAGGGTAAAATAGATAATCTAGCTTTTACGTACTTCAAAGCCCTTTAAGCTTGCGCCAAGATTCAAATAGCTCTTCATACTTGGTTTCACCGCTCCATGATTCTGACAGCTCATCCTTCTCGAAAGCTTTTAAGACACTTTCAGAAATGAGTTTTGATTCGAACACCTGTAATAACACTTTCATATTGCTGTCCTCGCTGCTTGCAATTGCAGGGCTAGAGGGAACGTCAGACTCTTTTCTCTCCTTTTTTTTGTTGAAAACGTTGTAATTCACTGCATCTGGGTTGAAAGGGTATAATCCACATGTTCGGAACCCATTTTTAATACTTTTTGTTAAATCTATAGACTCCAAAGCCAATTTTATAATAGAAGCAAACATAGACTTTTTCACATCAACTATGTTGTTGTCTATTCTCCATTGTCGCAGAACTTTTCTGTAGGCATCCTTCAATGGATGGAATACGGCAACATCAAGTGGTTGAATTAAGTGCGTAGCATTGGGGTATAAAACCACCAGTTGTATGTCATTTGCTTCACAAAACTTGACTAAGGACAAGGTGAGGTGAGACGAATGACCATCTACGTACAGAATTATAGGAAATACATACTTATTGTCTTTAAGCCACTTGAAAAAAATATTGGTGATGTAAGAGTAGAAGGAATCTAATGTCATCCAGCCACGCTCAGTATTTCCAACGCCCCAGCCTTTTGGAATTTGTTCTAAGGTAGTCTTCTTAGGAGTTGTCTTCAAGTCAAACAGAATCATTGGAGGAGGCATTCTTCCAGAAGCAGCAGTTGTGAACAAAACTGTTAAACAGGCCTTCTCGTTGCCTGCCACAATTTGATGAGGTGCTTTCACACCCTTTTCTGTAATGACTGTATTATCCTTTGGCACAAGCATGAAGGAACTCTCATCTAAATTGAAGATCCGATCTGGTTCTATAGCAAGTAAATTTTTCTTCTCAAGATAATTTTTAACTTGAGAGAACCAGTTTCGAAGATCCTCTTCAGTTACAGCCGCTCTGGTAGAAGTCAGATTTTGAGCGATCCTTTTACTCAAATTTGGATGCCTGCGCATGAAGGCATCATACCAATGCTTGCCAGGGCGATTTTCTTTAAACGGAGATGTTCTTTTACCTTTCTTGATTTCCTCAGTTATAAATTTTTGCACATTATCAAGGAGCGTAACTTTAGTTATGGGGAATCCTATTCCAGCACAAAACAGAATCCACTTAACACTGTCACTCTCTTCTTCGTTTGTGAGTACAGCTGAAGGGCCTTTCCTGCAGTTGACAGGTGACAAATTATGTAATTTACCATACAATGTACTTTTTGGAACTCCAAACCGGTTGGCAGCTTCTCTTAAGCCTTGACCTTCTTTATCCATAGCATTCAGAGCGTCTCGAACATCACCTGCATTGTATTTTTTAACATTTTTCTTCTTTGTTACACCTTTTAATCTCACACTTTTATTCTTTTGCACAGATTCTACTTTTGTGTCACTTACTTTACTTTTTTCACTCTCATTAGCACTCTTTCTCTTTTCACTCTGTTTAGCACTTTTTCTCTTTCCCATTTTTCCAATTTATTATTTGCACAATACCTGCAAATAAAATATAAAAAAATAAGTACTTTATTGCTAGTTTATGTTTTATTGTAATTAAGTAAGTAATCAACCATCAAATCAAAGATATTTTTAAATAAATAATTTTACTTACACAACAATGTAATTTTGAGGTTATGAAGGTACAAAGTCACATAGATGCTCTGACTTGAAAACTTTATCACAAAACTTTGTTGCTTAGGTCGTAATTAACTTAAAACTACAAGTAATAAAACGTTTTTTAGTTCTTATATAACAATATTTCACTAAAGCAGTGGCACAGAAATTTACAACAAACCCTTGTCCATGTACTGGTCCCGCGCTTTAGTCATGGTCACCAATACCCGGACAGTGGCTCCGGAGTGTCCATGTACTAGGTACAACGGACCTATAGTGGGACACGAAATTTAAAAAGAAATATTTACTACATATACCAGATTAAATGCTGAAAAATATGTACAAGTGTACTATTAATCTATAAAAATCATTATTACATCAAAATGCATAATAACTTTTTTTTATTAAAACAGACTTGTTATTGCAAAAACAAGAAATCCTGGCCGAATTGCGTCAAAATGTGCAGTTTCAGCTTCGTATTTCAAATGATTTATTTATAATATTTTAACTTATCAAATTAATAGTAAATAAAAACATTTGTATAGCTAACATTATAAATAATATTAATTTAATTTTAGTTGTACCATTTTATTTAGATATTCGCTAATAATAACAATTATTGTCGTTGTCCCGGTATTGGTCCCATTTTCCCGTGTGTCCCGGTACTGGGTACTTTACCTTACAGTTTCATAAATTTTTTCGCTGTATTTACTGCTCTTTCTGAATTAGTACTATGCAAAAAATGTAATGGTGACGTGCGGTTTTTAGAGTCGAACAAGCGTGGACTAGGCTTCAAAATTATTGTGTCTGTTTGTCGTTTACGATGCTCTTGGGTTGGCTGTTGGACCAAACATGTACGAGTTTTGCGTAGAAACGGACGCCAATCGCGTCAAAACCGCTGAGCATCGTCTGTCCGATATCGCGAAAGAGGCCAAGCGCAGCATTACATCAGGCAAAAAAAAAGAAGAAGAGGAAATGAAGGCCCTGGAAGGACAATTATATGGTGTAGGGATAGCAGACTGAAGGTAAAAAAATTATTATGGACTATATTTTTGCGATTCTTAAGATTGATAGCATTTTGAAACTTCAAACGCGTTTTTCTCGAAACCATGTTTTCAAAATCGGCAAGCAGTAGAACTCAAAAAGTTTACATCCGATTGACTTAAAATTTTAACAGTAGCTTTATTGTTTGATTATCTAGTGAAATACACAGGATTTTAGCGATTAATTAACAAGAAAAAAAGTTATAAATAATTTAAGTCGATTATTTTCGTCGAAAACACGATTTTTTGTTAAAACAATCGCCATTTCGCGAAAAAAAATTTTAAAAATATAATTATGTGTACTTCACTAGCAAAACTTATGTAGATAATAGAAATTTTTTTTTTGTTATAGGTGGAGTTGGACGAGACTTACGTTATTAAGACGTCATTAAGACGTCTTAAAAAAGACGACATAACGTCTTTTTTCAATGTTCAAAAGGACGTTATAAAAACGCCTTTTAAACGTCAATTTAGCCGCGGAATTTTCCAAAAAATCTTTTATAGAAGCCTTTAAAGACGTTCTTTAAACGTTAAAAAAACGTCTTTAATACGTCTCTATAACAGTGAATAACGTTTTTAAGACGTCTTTAAGACATTTTTATATCTGAAAGTAACGTTCCAGAAACGTCTTATTAACGTCATTTAAAAGTATTTTATTAATAGAAGCTCTATGAAACGAATAACTGTAGACGTTATAAAGACGTCTTAAAGACGCACGAACCACCGGAAGTGCTCGCGCGAGCTCGAGTCGCAGAGAGTCGAGTCAGGTGTGCGAGAAAGAGACAGAGAGCAAGAGAGAGTGAGAAAGAGAGAGATAAGTAAGCGGTGTGTGAAAACTGAAGCGAGCGGCAGCAGTGTAGCAGCGACGACGACGAGGACGTTGGAGCGCGCGACGTCTGCGGATACGGCGACGGTTACATCGAACAGTCTACGGAGATAAGCTGCTCAACAGTCGACGGCATCAGGATGTCGAACAAACCGGAACAAGTCCTGATTATCGAGCCTTCAATTATAATAGCAAGCTAGTAAGCAGATATTTTGTAACATAGAATGTAACTTAAGTTTAAGCATTAATGATTAAGATTCTTTAGGTGATTTATTGTATAATCGCTTTTAAAATTAATAAATATCCTCTTACATCTTTGAAAAAATGATCATTTATCTTGTGTACCAAGTCATTCAATAAATAAAAGTATAATGATTGATTAAAAATTTTTTTTTTCATATATATATATATAGACGTCATAAAAACGTCCTTTTCTCGTCATTATAACGTTTTATGGACGTATATACTAGGTTGGAAAAACGTCTTTAAGACGTCTTTATAACGTCTACAGTTATTCGTTTCCTAGAGCTTCTATTAATAAAATACTTTTAAATGACGTTAATAAGACGTTTCTGGAACGTTACTTTCAGATATAAAAAGGTCTTAAAGACGTCTTAAAAACGTTATTCACTGTTATGGAGACGTATTAAAGACGCTTTTTTAACGTTTAAAGAACGTCTTTAAAGGCTTCTATAAAAGATTTTTTGGAAAAATTCCGCGGCCAAAATGACGTTTAAAAGACGTTTTTATAACGTCCTTTTGGACATTGAAAAAAGACGTTATGTCGTCTTTTTTAAGACGTCTTAATGACGTCTTAATAACGTTTTGTCTTATCAGGGTTGTACTGCTCGCCGCGGAAGACCTTTTTGAAAAAGCGGTTCACGGTAATCACTGCACAGCCGCCATTTTGTAAAAAAAATGTCAATAAAAATTTTTTTTCTCTTCTTCAAGAGTTGCTTAATCCAATGTTATATTATTTGTATACCTTTAATCTCAAATGTCCTTTAAAAAAAATAATTAACAAAGCCTTGTTTTTTAGAGCATAAGGGGGATATAACCCCTTGAGTATACTCATTAAAAAAAATTTTAAACAGAACATATTAAAGTTTAAAATGGTAGATATATCTAAATATATACAAATATGATATATACGTGGATATATTTTGCATTTTAAATAATGTTTTATAAGAATTTTTTTTATTGAGTATACGTACTGGAATTAGGATGGAGGCAGAAGGGCGATCTCTATTAAAAATTAATAAATTATAAATCGGAACAATTTCTTTAACATTCTCTGAGAAGATTATCTCAGTTAATTATTATATAAGTTTTCGTAATGATTACTAATTGAATTTTTTTAACAGGGACGGGAGTGAGGTTCTGTCTCCTCGTGGTTATGTAAGGCTATTGGCGATGATTACTACGGAATCGAATTACTAATACTCGAATGCATAATCATGACAACTATGTGTGAATTTAACATGTCAATAAATTACATTTATCTGGCAGTAAATTATTATACATGAATACTAGTATTTTAAACAAAACGAAAAATCAACGCACCTATTAGTCTAGGCGTCGACCATACTTTTCGTGGCCACTTTTAGGTCCCCCCGTAAGTCCAACTTTTCTAGACGTATTTTTGGCTGCTGAATTTGAGTTACGAGGGTTCTTGGCCGAAAAACTGAGACATAAAAAGTTATAAACAAATTAATTGTTTAAAAGACCATATCTCCGAAGTAACATCGCACAAACTTAAAACTTGATTCAAAATGTTTATTTTTGTATTTAGAAACTTTTTACTTATACCTTTTTAGCTATACTTCATAGTTTTCGAGATGTCACCGAAAAGTGGTTTTGACGCACCATTGCTATCTATACCTTGTGCGTCCGCTACGCGCCGTATCTCGTCTTTGCGCTTTGCTTTTGTTACCAGATAAAGTGAGTAGATTTTATAATTATAAGTGCAAAAATGTATGCTCGATTACATAATTAGCAATAGTATCGATTATAAAAATAATAAGAAATAATTCATTTGTTCAAAATTGTTCCCAATAGTTTAACAAAATCATAAGCATGTTTACAGAATACTAGCCTTGTCTGCAAGAAAATAAAAGCGCAAAAACGTGCGTGGCAGCCACGCGTGGTATAGATATAGATATAGGCCAGGAGAATTACGACGAAATCTTTCTAATATGGCTCTAACGTGACGTAACTTACATAACTATTGGAATCGCTCGGGAATGGTATACCTATTGAAAATATCGAGGTGCGCTAGCTTGAAAAGGTTTTAAAAAGTTTGGATATTTTGGCTTTTAAACAAATAAGCCTGTGAAGCGGGATTTGCGAGTGGGAAAAAGCCGGAAAGTATATGAAAATAGTACTCGGAAAGACGCTTCTTTTAAAAAAAATCATCCAATTCGGTCCAGTAGATGTTGAGATATTAACTTCCAAAGTCGGGAAAGGTTTGCGGCGTAACGGTTAATGATGTAACAATAAATTATATACCGTTCAATAGGTTTGTCCGAGATGTTTTCGTATCTGCTTTAAAAATTTACATTGCACGTGTGCATCACGCACAAAAATTTGCATAAACATTGTGTAGTGCGCGCTCGGAGCCGAAATTCGGAGGGGTGGGGGTAGGCTAGAGGATTTCAATTTTCATAGTTACACTTATCAATTTTAAAAAATAAAGAATCGGTGGTCGATTTTCAAAATCAAGCATTTTTAAATGTTACTAAAAATTAGTGCTAATCATAATATCCTTATTGGGCATATATTGTTCATTGTAAATTAGTATTAAATTGAAGAATTAATGCGTAATAATGTTATAAATTAATTTAATTGTTATTTAATGCATATAGTACATTGACTAACAGGAGATAAGGTATAAATAATCGTAAAATATTGACAATTTCATTAAATTTACATAATTTACAGAATTTATTTATAATTTAAGTTCATTTATTACATTAATTGGCATACTTTTTTCTTACACGGAATTTCGTCGTCACTGTCTTCGTTGTCGGAAACGCATTCGTTAGCTGTTAATATGTCTGTATTTACATGGAATTGTACATCATTGTCACCATCAATATCAAGTTCGCTACTATCTTCTACATCTATATTACTGTCTAATACATTTTCTTCGCAATTTTTACAAGTTTGACCGTGGCATTCTGCGCAATAATCGGAACATTTTAATCCGTGTTTTACACAACTACAAGATTTTGTGCAGCCCTTTGTACATTTACAACTGATGTCTCGTAATATATTGTCAGGAACTAGTAAATCAGTTGTATATGTTGGTTGTAATTTATTATCCCTAACACTCCAACCCCATTGCGTCGGGTCCAACGAATTACCGAGCCATTGTTGCACTTGATAATATGCTCTAAACGTATGCTGTTTTGCAGTTAATTCAGTTGGCGGAAACATAACTAAATTAAAAGCTTTCTTCGTAGAGCTACTTTTAAAACATAAATATCTTAGATAATTTAATTGTAAATTACTAGATTTCCTGCCTCGATACATAGCTGCAATGATTTTTGTGCTGGCGTTTTCAATTTCTTGTGCAGTTGCATTTGTTTTATTAAAAATTAAAGCTTCTTCAATTAAGCTTATATTTTTTTCTAATAATTTTATAATTTTAGCTTTTCCTTGTTTAAAAAAAGCAGATGTAGTATCACATCCAGTGAAAGCGTGAATAAAAGCAATCAGATTTTTTAAATTTTCGCCGATAAGATATGTGGAATTGTAAAGCCTTTCAGCTGTTTTTCCTCTACTTGGTTTTAAGAAATAAATTTTCTTATTTACAGGCGCTCTTTACGTTAAAATTACTAATACATCTATATCTTCAGCTACAATAATGGCTGGCTTTTCGTCGGTGGCTACATTTATAGCGGTTTCAACAATTAGAGTATCAGCGTATTCTTGAGCTTGCTCAGTACGATATCCAGCGTCTTGCAATTTTCCTCGTAAATATAAAATAAATCGATTTTTGTTGCGATCGTTCAATAAAAATTTCTCTTGCGATGTTGATGCGGTCATGGACAAATGAAATTGTATCTCTGCACATAAATTTCTAGCCTGTCGACGTAATCGTTCTGCACTTTTAGTACTACTTTTTACATTTTCAGGGTAACCATCAAATATGATAAAGCTATTGGCAGCGTAATATTTAGTTACATAAGTTACATAACGATCAAGAATGATTCCATGTAGCCGTTCCACCCCAGAAAATCTGTCGAATATCTATGCTTGCCGTAGAGACATAGAAAATAAGTTTTAGATAATTTTATTTCAAGTGATACAGGGCGTATTTTATCTAAATCTTGAACAATGATATTTTCCATTCCAGAACGACTAGGTTTGTGAAATATTTCTAAATCAATTTTACCGAATCTTCCGATTTCTTGAGAAGGTGTTCGTAAGGATAATCTATTAATGAACTTGTTTGATGTCACTGAACTATGCGGAGTCACGATTTGAATGCCGCCCATTGCGTGAAAAGTGTTGCGCCCATCAATAGTGTTGACATTGTGGTCTGCATTATCAAAAACAAATTGGGTATACGCATTATTATAAGCATTTTGTTGCGGATGAGCTAATAAAGAACTTTCAAAAAGTTGAGTTTCGTCGTAAGAGCAACAAAATCCTAAATAATTTAAAATTCGTATAAGATCTTTGGATCCATATTTTTTGTTAAGCATGCTTCCTAAAGCAACCTGAAGACAAGATACAAAAGATCTCGGACGAGTACCTACTATTATGCAGTGAGCAACAGTAGTTATTTTAGTTTCATAATTTGAATATATGAATGTCTTTTCAATTTTTTACAGGGGCTGTGCGAATAATTTATTAAAAATTAGTATACTTTATATATATAAGCAAAATTAAACTGTTGCCTTGCAACACTAAGTAACAAAACAAAGTAATAAATGAACCCAAAGTATATATGTTTATGGCTTCTACGAATAGTAGCAACAATAAAATAGTTTTGGCCAGAAATTTTTCAATTTAATACTAATTTACAATGAACAATATATGCACAATAAGGATATTATGATTAGCACTAATTTTTACCAACATTTAAAAATGCTTGATTATGAAAATCGACCACCGATTGTGTATTTTTTAAAATTGATAAATGTAACTATGGAAATTGAAATCCTCTCGTTTTTCTACTCCAATTAAAAAAAATCGTCAAAATCGGTGCAGTAGAAGCCGAGATATATCATCCTGAAGCGAGCGCGCCGATTTTGAAGCGACAATTTCAAGTTTCGCAGCCTATCGCCACCCATCCCAATTTCGGCTCCGAGCGCGCACTACACAATGTTTATGCAAATTTTTGTGCGTGATGCACACGTGCAATGTAATTTTTGAAAGCAGATAGGAAAACATCTCGGAAAAGCCTATCGATTGGTATATAATTTATTGTTACATCATTTATTGACTTTGGAAGTTAATATCTCAACATTTACTGGACCGAATTGGATGATTTTTTTTTAAAAGAAGCGACTTTCCGAGTACTATTTTCCTATACTTTCCGGTTTTTTCCCACTCGCAAATGCCGCTTCACAGGCTTATTTGTTTAAAAGCCAAAATTTTCAAACTTTTTAAACCGCTCAAAAAGTTATTAATAAGTGAATAATGGTTCAGATAGCAATTGTATATGATAGTTTAAGGGTCCAAGAAGGTGTAAAAGCGCGGGCGCAAAAAAATATTCATAACTTTGAGCCTGGCACAAAATTAAAAAAAAGGTCTTTTTTTCCAGGTAGGTTATTTAACAATTGCATTATGCAAAAACTGTCAGTCCGATCTTAATCGGCCTTGCGGCTCTCGTTCTGTATTTCAGTCAAGTACTTTTGCCTAAATTTATGGCGTGATTGGGTTATTTTTTCATTGTTAAATAAATAATTTAAAATTACCTTGTTTTTTACCTACTTTTTTTGCACTTTCGAGCATTTTGCAGCGAACATTTCAAATCTACGGATATCGGACCAACCCTATATTGTAGAAAATTTCATAAGGAACAAATTTATAAGTATACATTTTTTCTCTAAAATGCATACTTACCGAGTTATATGCGATTGTTTCCGGGGAAAAAAATGCGATTTTCGCATTTGTTTTCACTGTTTCGTTGTTTATGCAAATAGCACACCTTTTCAAGCTGGCGTACCTCGATATTTTCAATAGGTATACCATTCCCGAGTGATTTCAATAGTTATCTAAGTTACGTCACGTTCGAGACATGCCAATCTGTAACCCTCCTGGCCTGATAGCAAAGACGCGTCAACAAGCGCTCTTCAGTTATCTGGAAAACTATGAAGTATAGCTAAAAAAGTATTAAAAGTAAAAAGTTTGTAAATAAAAAAGTAAACATTTTGAAACAAGTTTCAAATTAGTGCGATTGTTTTGCTTCGGAGATATGGCCTTTTAAACAATTAATTTGTTTATAAGTTTTTATGTCCCACTTTTTCGACCTAAACTACTAGAAAACTTGGGTTCAGGTGGGGACCTGAAAGTGGCCACGAAATGTATGGTCGGCGCCAGGACTATATCTATTTACCTCTTGGGTGGTGTGGAAAAATAGAAAAATAAATATATTTATTAATTAGAATGTGCAATGTTCATAGCAAATTATATATATATATATATATTGGTTTCTATCGAATAATATTAGTTTGTTTTTAATATTTGTACTCATTTTAAGGATGCACAACACCTTTAAAATCTGAAACAAAAAAATTAATTAAGAATTTTTGTTTTGATATTCATTTTAATAAGGGTTTTTTTTCCTGAAAGTATACATAAAAACCTACTAATTTGTATATTTTTTACCTTCGTTGGACCTTCTATGCCTCCATGGCAAACCAGACTGTTTTCGAAGACTTTAAGCACTGTCTGTAAGATTCCAAGTCTACGCATGGATGGATTGGGCTAAAAATTTATGGAGATACTCATTATAGTAGTACTTTTACTATGAGCGTAGGGATTTTGATTTGAACGAGTAGAAGTATTTTTTTATATGAACATTGTCAATATAACACTTATTTTTTAATAATTTTATCACTTTTATAGATGTAAAAAAATTTCTACTTGTTCAAATCAAAATCCCTACGCTCATATTAAAAGTACTACTATAATGAGTATCTCCATAAATTTTTAGCCCAATCTGTCCATGCGTTCACTTGGAATCTTACGGACAGTAAGCTGAAATTGATAAAAACAACATTTAGAGTTATTTAACAATTAAGTTACAAGTTCTAATAGACATAATTTATACTCATCTTATCAATTGCAACTACTTTTTTCTTCTTTTCAACGTAGCAGACAAACATCTGCAGCAGTGTACATCAATATTTTCTGGTGCGTGGAGTCCCATGAGTCTTCCTCCTCCTTGAATAACCTGAAATGAAAAAAAAAACACAAAAATGAATAAATTGAGTAAACTGTACTTATCATACTAAACTCTTGAGCGACACTTTCACACACTTCACTCAACTGCTTATTTATTTCATCAAAAGCCGATTGGGCAACTGGCTTGCATAGGTCCATAATCCCACAAAAAGTTGAAAGGCCAGCGGTGTCCATGTCCAAGTGCACGAGCAGACAGCACAGATCTTCTGTTCACTTCATATGCATTTCCTTTGGCTCCTACTTTGTTGCTGGAGTTGATCGCTGCTATTTCACCACACTTTGAGCACACAATATCTATTTTGAAACCAAGACCCTGCACACCAGATTCACTTAATTGAACACTGCCATGGCACCGATTACAACACAGAACACTTCTAAGTTTAGAAAATAAAATTGAAGTGTCAATGATTCTGTTTGTTGTATCACTGGTGTCTCTAGCACTAGCTGTGTTTTGGAGTTTACTCGCTGAGCTGGTGGATAGTCTTGGCTTCTTTTGTGAATCTTCCTTTTTTATCTCTTTTAGAAGACATTTTCACTACACTGATTTACACACATTCACAAATTGTCAAATGCAATTAAAACACTGTATAAGTTCAGTACAATAAAAATATTAGCTGTGTTTACTAACAGGTGGTTTGTAAACATAAAAGCCAACTGTCAAAAGTAGCAAAAATGTACGGGTAAGGTTAGTCAAAAATTCGATCTGATTTATCGACCTTTATCTCAAACGCATGAAAGTTCAACTATTCACCTGTAGTGGCACTGAAGGATTCTAGCCTTCAAATTGGTTCCAATTATATTATATTTTATTGCTTTATAACTAAATAAAATAATCAATCAAACATTTAGTTATAAATAATAATAAAATAAATAATAATTGATAAAATACCGAATTTACGCAAAATCGACAAAAAAGCTGTCTCAGTATTTATATTGTAACTTTAAAAGGAATTATGATATCTTAAAACGGTTTTCGGGAGCTTATTCTACGGGAAATTTTCTATAAATAAGGTAAATAAAAAAACGATTTTTTGACAATTTAAAGGTGGTTTGCCCCCTTAAGAATTATTTTAATTTTTAGTCAATTAATATTTAATTTCTATTTATCAACTAATATTCACCAAGAGTGAGGTCTTTATCATTTTATGCATTATATATGATTTAATTATGTATTCATTATGGTAATTATAACATACTGATGCAGCTAAACAAATACGAAGGAAATATGCGCGCAACCTTCAGAGGATTTGAAAAGTTATAGGCGCGCGTAATATCGGAGGTGCGAGAGAGAGACGATAAGAAATGTGTCACGGCGTCATCTCGCGGAGAGCGCGGAACTAACACTTTCGATCCCCCAGCGCTCCATTGGAACCGTTCTTCTATACAAGTCTATATTCGTTGCCCAAGAGCAGGAGTAGATGCGACTAGTTCACTCGCACACTCGTGAACACCCTTGAACGTGGACGAACTCGTCTCTGCTAATGCTATGGTCGATCGCGATTCACGTGTTATCGCGTGCTACCGAGAGTATACGAGAAGGGAGCCTCGATCAACGCAAGTTTGCTTGCGTTCCCGTGTTTCATCAGAGATTAGTAGAGAGATTGCCAGTGAGCATGGGCGGATTCGGGGCGATTCTTGTCAGTCATGAGCTAGCGAACCTAGCGGCTCAGCGCCCGAACTATACACATAATTTGATCACAGCGCGGAGGGGGAAGTGTGTGCACGCTGGAAGGAGAAGAGGAGAAATGTGTATAGACCGTGTGACGTCGCGGATTTCACCATTTATGTATTTGACCGAGAATGTTTTTATTCGCGAACGTGACACGCGGGTAGTTTGAAATATCAAGCGAGCATTAAAATGCTCTCTCAACGCGCAGGAAAGTAGAGAAAGTAAAAGGAAAAGGTTAGTTTTAAGTTTAAATAAGATACGTAGGATAACCTCCTAAGATCTTATGTATATTCTGCTGTTATAATACAGAGTAAAAATACAGAGTTTCGCTATCGGCTGTTGAATTCTGACTGACTGCTGGTGAGCTCTTGGTGATGCTGCCTCGCACTCATCTCCTTGAGGGCGGTGACATTGGTGGTGTCGTTGAGGGTGTAAAGGGAAGAAGGGGCATGAATATCTCCACCTCTGCCTCCTCTTGGCGAATGAGAGAGAGTTTCCACTGGCTTTTCCCCCGCGTCACCGACCAATCAGCGAAAGGCTGCAGGGCCCGTACTAGCGTGGGAGAGAGTTAGAGTGGGGTCCTTTCCTCCCTCCGAAAATGCCACGCTGCAAGCATGTGTATGAGAGTGCAACGCGACTCTCGCCTTTTCCTGGCGCAGAAAACAAGAAGCGCATTGTTTCTGCTTGTTTGTTCCAAGAACCCTTAAAATACGTCTCGAGTGAAAGGGGAGTCGAGCACATACGAGGTTTGGGCTCGGTCCCTCGGGTTTCTTAGCTGAGTACATTATTTATGGTTCTTCTCGGGTTTTCCGCTCGCCGATGGAAAATAATCATAAATAATACTTTATTAAGTGTCCATTTCGCATTTTACAATCTCTTTTTCGAGTGACCATTCAAATAATTTATACACTTATTTGTCGAGTTTTTAGGCACGCACAAAATACATTAAATGTACAACCGTTTTCGGTGAGAACTACGGAATGAGAGAGAATGAATATAACATTTATTTGCTATTTTGATAATAGCGCGTAATGTATTATATGTATATATGTTATACGCGAGTTCAAGAACCGCGGGAAGTTGCATGACTTCACAACCGAAAGCACCGGATGCCGGTTGAAAGCGCGCGTGCGCTTAATTCTCTCGCGTGCATACGTGTAAATCTCTAGAACCTTTGACTTTTTCACATTAAAAATTAGGTAAAATTAATTTAGGATTACAGTTCTAATTTTTTTACACAATTTCTTAAGACTATAAACTACTAAAATATAATCACGAACAAACCTAAAACAAGTGCTTAATTTCTCAAATATATCAGAAATTTATAATTTGAATGATCTATAAACTATAAATTGTACTTTTTTAAATATTTAAAATGATTATAATCGTATTTATTAATAATTTACATGTTTAAAATATTATTAATTGTACCTCTGAGAAGATAATAAAATTTTATTTTTATTGTATTTATTTTTCTGCTTAATCCTTTCTTTTTGTTCGTGTAAATCTTTATTTCGCTTGTGCTGCATATATTTTCTCTTTATCTTCACTTTCAAGTCGCTCAAAATAGATTACATGACTATAAAATACTAACATATCTCGTCTAGTATTGTTATTATGAAATTTTATTAGTTATAAATAGAAATTATGATTTAAATTTGCGGCGTTTAAGAGGACAGATACACCTTAAAATTTTAAATTAATTGATAATACATTTTACGGTAAAACCAAGACACTTATCATATATTACCTGATTTTTTTCGGTAAATTTGAACAGTTTATCAAAATATAACTATAAAAATTTTTAAAAAATGTAGAAAACCTCTATATTTCTTCGGCTACCGCAAGGTTTAGAGAACCATTGTGATGGAATTGACGCTTTCAAGGTTTTATTATGTTCAAAATACGTGTAGCTAGGGTATGGGTGTGGGAATTTGTATTTCAAAATTATTGACCAAAGTTGTAGTCTATCTAAGCGAAAATTCTTCGTTTTATAAAAATGTTATTATGAAATATGGCTTAAAATGACTATAACTTCGGTTAATCATTTTTATATCAATCAAATGAACCTAACGACCTTCGAAAAATTTTTTTTAAATTTTATAGCTATATTTTTATAAAATGTTTAAATTTACCGAAAAAATCAGGTAATATATGATAAGTGCCTTAGTTTTACCGTAAAATGTATTAGGGTGTTTGTCAAAAAGTTGAACAATTCTTGTCCTTCCAGTTTTACAAGGTAACAGGGCATTATATGATTCTCAAAAAAATAGTACTACAACCGGACTATCGTAAGCAAGAATCTGCAAAATTGTCAGAATATCAAGTATTTTTTATTTTGAGTAAAAAATAAAAAAATATGCAAAATGTCTTGTCCGTCCCATGTCCCAAGCCTTAATTTCATCCGAATATACTGAGAAATGTAGTAATACAGTAAATTTTAACCAAAACAAATTATACATTGGGTTAATATAAGTCTTTGTTAATCCAAAAATGGTGCGCGACCATTTAATGCGTGTACTCTGTTTATGTATGGTCGTTTCGAAATGTGTTCCCTAGTTTTGATGTCTTGTCCGTCCCAAGGGCTTTATTCAAAGAAAGTTGCATTAAAATATTCACAAATTAAAATGCAACCTATTCCTTCTTATAACTCTTATATACATTTTGTAAAAAACGTTCACATATACTTATTTATTAGTATTGTTTTCTACTATAAAATAATTAGTTAATGTTGCACTTCTTCTACCGTACCTTTATTATATGTCTTGTCTGTCCAGCAAAAAATTCTTTAACGGAGCATTTAGTTTAAAAAATAAATATTTAAATCGAATTTGTCGCTTAAAAAGACAGAGGAATTACTTCTTTCATAATTTCACATACATCTGGACTCTGGTGCATTTAAACAAATAAACTACTAACAAAATATGTACGGCACAAATGTCTTGTCCGTCCAATGTTTACGTTAAATGTACTAAAACAATCGAAGGCGGTAGCATCGAATACGGCAAATAGGTAAAAAAACATTTTAACCTATTTAAGCGTAGATCACAATCGTTCATATTCTGTAATAAGCGATGCAATTTTTAATTTCTGCTAAACAAGAGATACTTCATGTAAAGCGTACATACTTCATATATATCGAACAATATTCAATGAAAGTTATACTCGATAAATTCGTAATTTAAAAGAATTAGTTATAAGAAACTTTCAACATTGTAATATTTTTTAACTACATAAAAGTGTTTTTTTATCTCGACCATTTTAATTTTCTTTATTTATATGATTAATATTATTACATCATATTTTTTATTTTCGGTTTCAAAGACTTTATTTTTTTGAAAATCACACTTTTAAAAAGAACCAACTTTTTGACAATTACCCATTATCAATTAATTTAAAAATTTAAGGTGTATCTCACCCCTTAAACAAACGCGCGTTGCGGATAAATATTGCGGACGCGACAAATCGATGTACTTTTGCAATTTTACAGATAAATATAAGGATTTTAGGTATCATAAATAATTGTATGTGGAAAAGTACATAAAATATTACATTTTAATCACTTATTTTATTCATATTCATTAATATTCACTACATAAACAAGCGTTGCAGACGCGACATTTTTTTCGTTCGTTTTTAAATTAGCTCATTTAAAAGTCTTTTAAATCTGTTAGGATTATTTTAAGAGTAAAAATAAAGCAACATCTTATTTAAAATAATAGTGTTTTTATGTTCTATGTACTAAAAATAGTTTTTAAAGTTATTTAATTATATATCATTAGCTACATTTTGCGTTACGATGTAAAATATCTATGACAATATTCAAATCCATTTAATTCCGGTTTGATGAAAAAAATGTAATTATTATTCAGATCATTTGACTCCTGAATATTTTTCAAGTGTTAAGGTAATTTTTTTTATTTTTAATTAGTAATTTATAGTGAGGATTACCGGAAATATATTTGAAATCAGGCATTTGACGTACACAAAATATGATATTAAAGTTTTTAATTAATAAGTATAATTAATTTATGACAGAAAGTGAATCTAAAAATATGAAAAATAATAAATTTAAATCTTAAACAATAGTATAAGCATGCATGTAACAGTTAAAATTTACTTAAACATGTAAAAAAAGTAATTTAAAGTTTATGACACGTAGATTAAAGGTTCTAGAAATTTACCCATATAGCGACTATGTATTGTACATAAAACCAAGATACATAAATCGGTAGAAGACGGAGACATTAGCTCCTTTATTTAAATAAAACTATATATTGTTAATAAATTTGAATATATTTTATTAAAATATTGTTAAAAGAATCCGTTTTTTTTAATTAAGGGTCATTAGGTGTCTTTGAATGACAATACTGGAAATCTGTACATTTCTTATGCTACTGCAAGGTTTTGAGAGAGAAATATATCGGATTAGATTTTTAAGACTTTATTGTGATAAAAATACACATAGTTATATTATGTATGTAGAATTTGAAAATAAAAATTATTAACAAAAGGTATATTCTATCAAAGTCATAATTCATATATTGTTTTAAATTTTATCATGAAATATGATTTTTAAAGACTATAACTTAGTCAATAATTTATATTTTCAAATTCATATGTGCAGAATCTGACCGTCCTGACTTTCGAAACCTTGCAGTAGCGCAAGAAATATACAGGTTTCCATTATTATCATTCAAAGGAACCAAATGATTCTTAATTTCAGAAAGTATTTTTTCCGTATTATTTTGATAAAATATAATTATTTTTCAATAATCTATCTGACGGACGTAATACATTTTTCCATGCAAGTTCCCTATTGGTGGTCGCGGGTCGTGTTCTTTCCCGTCTGAATGTTTGACCCCGGGTTCAAGTCCGACTTATTTAATTATTTTTTATGAAATACGTTCATTGTTTTTTGTTATTACATAAAGGGTATAGAGCATTGTATTTAAAATACGTTTTACTATATTATCATCATCTGTTTTGTTGAATAATTATTATTTTACAATAATAATCTTTTTAACGTGTAATCTCTTTTTATTAAAATGTATATTTTTTAATGGGAACTCCACCATTAATCTTGATCATTAAATTGAAAATTATTTAACATTTTTTAATGTTTATCATATAGTTTAAGAACATTTCAGAACATGTTAAATTTAAATGTTATAACAAAATTATAGTCAAGAAAGTGAAACAATTAACGTTTGATAGCATATCACATACAAATTTTAAACGCCTTTTTGTAATTTCAACAAAGTTTCTTCTATCCATTTAAATGAACATTTTTTAAGCTTGCAGGGAATATCGATTTAAATATAGTATTTCGAAAAGTATTTTAATTTAAGGTAGAATAATGTATTATATAAAGCGTTTATTATGTCCAATTGAGTTATTGGGATTTTCAGTTCAAACTCGACCTACCCTGGTAGAAACGTTGACTAACTATTCGCCATATAATGCATAATTTTATGGTGTGTGATCAATTTATGGCGTATATTATGGTCAACAACCCAGCTTATGGCCGACGGTTTATGGCCAAAGGTGGTGTAATTTATAGAATATATATATAAATCAATGTTACTCTTGTATGTTTATGTTTATTGTATATACGATAAATAAGATGAATAGAAACTTATTTCTCTTGTATCTGTATATATCTGGTGTACCTATATATATATATATATATATATATATATATATATATATATATATATATATATATATATATATATATATATATATATATATATACTAATCAATGTTATTCTTTCGTCTTATGTTCTTATATTATATGCTTTTAGCGTGCAAACCACCTAAGCGCCCGACGCCGTTTGCGTGCGCATGGACTTATACTATACTAGGCATCATGGGCATATATTATATATATATATATATATATATATATATATATATATATATATATATACTAATCAATGTTATTCTTTCGTCTTATGTTCTTATATTATATGCTTTTAGCGTGCAAACCACCTAAGCGCCCGACGCCGTTTGCGTGCGCATGGACTTATACTATACTAGGCATCATGGGCATATATTTTACGTATACAATCAGAGTTAAAATTTGTAGAATGTATGAATACTTCAACTTCGCTTATATATCTCCTCGCATTAGTAAACTAAATTTTATATTGTAAATTCGTTTAAACCAAAAAACATTGTGCGAATTTAAACTTTTATACATGTATTTGAGGTTATAGTACATTTACCTTTACTCATATTATGGTCATCTTATGGTGTAAATGTTGGCTACAAATTGACCACGGAAGTTGGTCAATAGATAGCGAACAGGCCATAAATGATGGTCAATTTTCTACCAGGGTATACTTTTATCATATAATAAATATATGTATTTGAAAAATGTGAGTTATATTTTTTGAAATTATGAGTTATATTGTCACATAAACATACACACACACATATACACTCACGCACGCACACTCACACATACGCACAAATAAAGAGGTGGAAGATATACTTAAAAGCTACCATTTTGGAAATTTACTGATTTACTAAACTTATCGTGGGCCATATAAAATCGAATTTTTTTCCTAAATTATTTCGCTTTCTCCAAGAGAAAGCTTTGTACCGTTGAAAATTTTGGAAAAACAACTTTTTTTATCTCTATTCGTCAAATATATGAAAAATATGAACGATTTCATAAAAAGACGTAATTTCATTCCAATTTATACATCTAGCAATTACCAATGCTATTTTAATAGAAGAAATACGATTCAATTTTGAATACCATCCACCCACCCATCAAATCATCTACCTACACATGCATCCACTTATTGATCCACCCACAAACTTATCTGTTCATACTTCCACCCTCCCACACTCGCGCACACATATGATGAAACCTATCACGTTCCAACATTTTGAAAATTCAAAAACAGTTTCTTGACAATGAAAAATGCCCTCGGGTGTACAGGCTTTTATAGATATAATAATTTGTTTACTGTTATTGTATAATGTTACTAAAACACGAATGACATATGTTGTATTTGAGTTCTGTCGGATTTTTAAATTGTCTCAACAGTTACATATAACAAGAAACACATTGCATATTATTATACATCTTTATAAACCGTTTTAATATTAGAAATAGATACGCATACACTATTAAGAAAATTAAACACTATATGACATCCACGTTTCTAGTCGTCTTCGTTTGCATCCGTATAGTTAGTGGTGATGATTGTAAAGAAAAACGTTTCCGCGAACTTCGCGTATGATCAGTAATTAAACTTTATTCATAGTTGAATGATCGTTTCTTTTGGTATCCACGAGTACGTACCAACGTGAGCGAACAAATCGACAATGGCCCAGTATAAAGATTTTTCGAAACAGTTCCTTCTGCCGCAACTGTACAGTGTACTATATACTGTACAGTTATTGCAGAATTCGTTAGAGAGTTCGTGTTCTGTTCATCGATTCGCGCAACTGTGTTTGCGGCCATTACAGCGTGTCGTATGTAGATTGAAATAGGACAAAAAAGACAATTTTAATAAAATTGAATCAGTTTTAAACATTATCATAGGTTTTTTAAATTTAAAACTTCTTTTAGGCATTACTTTTTATCAAATATGACGATGTGATATTTGATATTCGTGCAGCAGACGAACTCAATGTCTTTGTCCAACTTCAGTTTCATTTGTATGCTTTAGTTGTATCAAAAGTTTCATTTAAAAGAATATCATAATATTTATAAATTATGTACAATATTGAAAAATAATATTGATTTCGACATTTTTTTCTACTTTTATATGTTATAAGTGAAAAATAAATAGATAAATAAACAAAGTGAAACACATTTGATTCAAAATGATTTTATTTACTTATTAAGTATTTACATTGCAAACAAATTATGTTGGACGCGATCATACTACTGATGCCATGTTTGACTATTATGAAAAAATTCGACAATTTCGTGGTGCTTTAATATATCGGTAAACAGCTTATAAACACACCTGTTGCTTGGTTTCAATGTTGGTCTACTTCCTTGTGTATATTCAGTATTTCTAAACATGCTAAAAAGAGCATTTACATGAATTAATCATCAATTATGTTAAGGACCTGTTGCTTGGTCTCAGTGTTGGTCTACTTTCTTGTATATATCCAGTATTTCTAAACATGCTAAAAAGACCATTTACATGAATTAATCATCAATTATGTTAAAGACTCTAGTTGAAAAAATGTTGTGTTCCAAACTATGCCAAAGTTTACCTTGGTGCGTCATAATATGTCAAAGTTTGCTAGAGTTTGCCAGAGTATGCCCAATGTCGACAAACCGTGTCCAATTGGCCGTTTTGGCACACATATGGCAAGTTTTGGCACACTTTTGGCAAAGTTTGGCAAAGTCTGGCAAACTTTGGAAAACTGTGGCACGACCGATAGATTAAAAGTGCAATTTTTTCAATAAACTAAGGCATAATTTAGCATACTCTGGCAAACTTTGGCATATTCTAGCAAACTTTGGCATGCTCTGGCAAACTTTGGCATACTCTGGCAATCTTTGGCATAAAATGGCAAACTTTGTTATAATATGGCAAACTTTTGGCATAATTTGGTAAACTTTAGCATACTCTGACAAACTTTGACATACTCTGGCAAACTATTAGCATAATATAGCAAACTTTGTCATAATATGGCAAGCTTTAACATAATATGACAAACTTTGGAATGCTCTGGAAAACTTTGACATAAAAACCATGTTCACTAGGGGAGATGGAAGTAATATATTCTAAGAATGGTGACAGTGATATGATTCTGTACAAGAAGAAGAAACTTGCATTTGCTAAATTATTATGAGAGCATCACAGGTCACTAACATTTTGTACTCATTCAAATAGATATCAAAGATACTTTAAATAAATTTTGTAATCCCTGATAGAAAATTGACCATCATTTGTGGCCTATTCACTATCTATTGACCAACATAATATGGGTAAAGATACATTTATAGCCTCAAATACATGTATAGAAATTTAAATTCGCACAATGTTTTTTATGAGTTTAATCGAATTTAAAAAAAATGTAGTTTACAAATGCGAGATATGCAAGCGAAGTTGCAGTATTGCATGTATTCTAAGTTCTAACTCCGATTTTACACATAAAATATATGCCCATGATGCTCAGTATAGGTGTAGTAGTTCATACGCACGCGCACTCCGTCGGGCGCTTAGATGGTTTGCACGCTAAAAGCATAAGGATATAAAACATAAGAATAACATTGATTAGTATATCAATATACACAAGAAATAAGAGAATAGTGTATTACGCATCTAGGGAGGTAAAGAACTGTCGAGTCCGTAGCACGTGTAAATTGTCTTCGGCCGAAGACTTGGGTGGCAATTTCAACGTGCTATGGGGTCGCCATTTTACCTCCCATGGTTCGTATTCTATTTATCCCCACACCTGCACCGAAAGTGCCACTTTTCCTCCCGGGCACCTGGAGAGAAATGTGTATTTTCGCTGCTGGTATGAGGAAAGAGTATATTACGCATCTAGGGAGGTACGAGTACATATATTTCAAAAATTGGCCATTTTAGGAAATTAAGAAATAATTATTTAAACTGTTCTGTATGGGTTCAAAAAATATGTGTATAATTTTAATCGAGATTTTAATATACATAATTTCAATTCAATAAATATATGGAGAATTCTCAGTAACCTTTGAATTTTGAGCGAAAAAAAATCAATTTAAATATTAAAGCACACTTCTGAAATTTTGTGTGGATGTTTTAGTAGCTATAATAATGCGGAATCCAACGAGGTGCAACATTTTAGAGCAACGCACCAAACGTTATAAACGTTTCTTTACATTTTTTAAATATTTACGTCCAAGATAGGTGTTTTTGTTTATTCTTTTTTTAATATTTGTTACTAAAATCATCGCACGATA
Organism: Gastracanthus pulcherrimus; assembly: GCA_949152435.1. Taxonomy (NCBI): domain Eukaryota; kingdom Metazoa; phylum Arthropoda; class Insecta; order Hymenoptera; family Pteromalidae; genus Gastracanthus; species Gastracanthus pulcherrimus. The sequence continues at coordinate 172,056,456 of OX424572.1, read as the reverse complement.
CCAGACACTCCATGTCGACGATGTCTAGCTGTCAGGGTAACCTCCAGGTTGACGAGACATCAGTCAGCGATAGGAGATCGCCAGGTATTTACTAAAATCATTGCAAGGTACTAGACATTTCCGGTAGATGATGTCCAAATGTCCGGTTCACCTTCAGGTTGACCAGACACCGTCTACGAAGGAGAGCAGCAGGTACTCAGATTAGATAATTTTTATTAACTTTAAGGTAGGATTGTGGTGTTTTTTTTACCAAAATATCAATATTTTTTTATTGAGTTTTCTTAATGTTTGTGATTGTTAGAATGTTTTAAAAGTTGTCTGATGTCATAACTCGTTTTTTTAACAAGGTTATACGCCTTGAAGTAAAACAATTTACATAAGATAACATACGAAGTTATATCTTTACACATGGTTTTTTCGAAACTTATTTTTCTAACTTTAAATAGTTGTACGCGCATTAGATTTTAATGAATCTTTCTGTAACTTTCAGAGTAAATTATTATAATGTTTAGAATAAAAGTTAGCAGCTGTAGTGAAGAATTTTGAACTCAATTTATTATGTCATTATAAAACTTTTTTACAAAATATCATTTTTAAACAATTTAACAACGAATAAACTCATTGGATTTTTTATACGGTTGATAAAATGTTTAAAAATATAGATTTTACTAACTTTTATTTGTTGCGTTAAAGTAAGTATGTCAAATTTTGTCTACAATGTACGAAAATAACTAGATGCGCAACTGACTTTTTGAAAATAGGTATAAATAACTGATAAATAAACATATAATGGCATACTGTGATGATTATATCGGTCAAAAATTGCTTAAAATTATTGTGTTAGATCGTATTGTGGTGTTACAAATAATATCAAAATTTCATGAAATGAAAATAGAAAATGTAGATTTGTTTTCCTAGAATCCTACATTAAAAAATTTGTTTTCAGTAGGCGTAACTAAGATTTCTTTTTCGATTTTTAAAATTTGCATTTTTTCTTAAAGAGAAACACTGGGCGGTTAGTGCGTTTGAATATTACTTCAATAACACATTAAAGAATAGAGCACATGCAAAATCGACTAGATTTTTTAACAACAGTCGATGTGCCAACAAAACATATATATTTTTGTTACTGTGCACGTTTTATCTCCTTAAAAATAAGTTTGATTTTTATCAACTTCTAGTAAGAGCACATAACTCTATCAGGTCTAAAATTGTTCCTTCTTAGATCCAGAATTGAATTATTGACAGAAATTATAGACTATTTAAGCCATATTTTATGATACACTTTTTTTAATTGACTATTGGAAGTGGGTGTTAAATTAATAATAATACACAATGTATATTTCAAGTAAAATAACTTTCGTTTATTCAAACTCGCACAAGGAAGGAATCACGTGAGTAATGTGCGACTGCTCTATCTAGATGCTCTAGTACACTGAGAAAACCATGGGCGAAAATAATCCCCGCGGTTTAAGAAGGCATATTATACATCGTTTGAGACATTTCTTAGTAAGTCGATTAATTTTTGTACAAGCATGTAGTAGTGTATACCTACAGTTACACACATACGTATGCTAAAGCATAGCGATATTCCAACACGCCCCCTCAAAATGAATCGACTAACAATTAAACTGAAAAACTAATAATGTGCTTTTATATCTGTTTTGTATACACATACAATTTATGTACAGATTTTATATACCGATTATATTTGACCAATATCAACTTATATATTATGGACTAGACAATCATCCTTCCTTGTACTTTCTTTGGATAATTACATATGCTCCAACATTTGTTGTATAGATTAGGGAAAACCCAGAAAAACCTAATCAGACCACTTATAATACTTAAAATACAATCATCATTTATACAATTATCACGTGTATATTACGGAATTATTTTTCTATTTTTACACAAAGTAATTCGTAACAATATTATATTTATAGACTTAAATACGTATCCCATCGTTTATTTACATATTTATAGTCACTTTTATTGTTCTATTGACTTCTATTACAATGCTTTTCTAATTTTGTTCTTAAAAAAAATTATATATTCTATTTCAGTTTTTTAAACTACTATGGAATTCAATTCAACAGACTTTATACTACTTATATTATTTAAATAAATACTATGTGGTATTTTTTTTATTATTATTAATTCTGTAATCAAAATCCACTTAATCAATTCAAATATAACTAATAGTTCATACAGATATCAAAGGACTTATTTATTTTCAGATCATAGCTTAAAATATTTACTGCTGTATTTTCCATTCAAATCATGTGCATATTATTTTTATGGAATAATTAATATGAGTTAGCAAAGGGGAATCATGCTTTTACTGAGAAATAAAACTTTATAATAACTTTAATAAATAATCTTTGCGTATACACTTTCATTCAAGATCATACTACTTTCATTGCACATCAACCTTTTCTTTCTATTGGAATGAAGTTTAATATAGATATTATGATATTATTTGAATACAGTATGTTTTGAAAACCTTTTTCTCTTTTTATAATAGCAAAAAGCTAAAACAAATGTTTTTTAAATGAACATTTTATACATTTATTAAAGCTCTACTATGTCTTAAATTATATCATAAGTTATTGAATTTACAGATTTAACTGTCATATACCACTTCATTAGTACGTTTCATTAAATTGTTCTTTTAACCCATTTCTTCCCAAGCGGCCATTTTATAGTCGATTAGTTTTTTGCCTAAAAAATTGTCGAAAAAAAAATAATAATAACCAATAGCACTTTTCTGAAGTAAAATTGTCCGCTCTTTCCGACTCTGAAGTCAGAATTTTTAAATTTCCGTTGGAAAATTTCAAAATGGCGGTTTTAGGCAAAAAACCAATCGAATATAAAATGGTCGCTTAGGAAGAAATGGGTTAATACAATTTACAAAAAAATCCAAACGGTTTGTATTTATATATGAAATAGTTATAAA